>JAHLJT010008446.1:173708900-174198352 GCA_031308135.1 Acheta domesticus | reverse complement strand
TGTGGCCTGTCCGCCCCGTCCGTTCGTCCGCGCCGGTGGCGCTGCGCAGTGGCGAAGTGGGGAGGAACGAGAAACGTCTCGACTAGGAATAGTAGGGTGATTTTGCCACCTCGATCTTCTGCTCATGCGCAGTTCAAGTTTCGCATCACTTAAGTGAATCTGCGCTTGCGCAGAAGGTCGATACTGCTTAACGTTCGAGGTGGCAAAAACTCCCTAGTATAAAAACATCGATGTTTTTAAAATTATAATAATCGATATTATAACATCGACGTTTTCTTCAGATCGATATATTTTTTCAGAAACAACGATGTTTTAAAAAAAAATTCTCTTGATATAAATAAATTTCCAGAATCTAATTTTTTCGTGGATTACTCACAATCAACAGTCATTCACAACTGTCACGGTTGTCGATTCCCAGAGGACACGAAACAGTGTGCTATTCGCAACTTTTCTCTAGTGTCATTACCTTTTCATTATTTTTTACGTGGTAATATCATTACACTGCATTTTTGAACCTTGACTACACGAAATAATATTAATCTGCTACGAATCACCTTAGAACCAGGTCATTTTACTTCGATGTTTCATCATTTTTAAAACAGCGATATTTCAATGATCGATATTTTTGTCGATGTTTTCATCGACATCGAAAACCTTTTGTTGATGTATCGAAGTATCGATGTATCTATGTTTTGCTAAAATTTGCCATCACTAGTCTCGACACCGCTTCCCACTGGCTCGGTGGAACGGCTTTAGGTTCCACGTTATTTCACTGATTAATTATTTTGTTTCCTGGCGCGCCAACTCCTACAGTCGTAGGAGGTGTAGTGCATGTTGTCTCCAGGTATCTCTTCCAACGGGACACCGCTCCAGTCGGGACAAGCTCCAAGATCCCGACTCGTCGCCAAACATGGGCGGTAGTGTAGAGCATGACAGCGAGTGTGTGAGTAAGAGGAGAAGACTAGAATGAGGAAAGTAAGATGGCGCGTGGTGTGTGGCCCATTTGTAAAGGTACACTATTCGCCTGGTATATATTAGAGGAAACATGGAAAATTACCGATAAGAGAGGCCGCCCGCTAGACTTCTCCAGATACTGAATTACACCTAGCCATCTAGCTAGTATCAAAAGTTCGCGATAGTGTGATCGAACCCAGGGCCTCCTGGTCAGAAACACTACAGTAACAACAGCTGTTACCCTGAGCCCGTTTGACGTTATTTGAGGCGTTCGGGCGTAAATAATGGTACCTTACAATATTGGCCTTCATGAGGGAAAGGCAGCAACTGTCTATAGCCAAAGTCGTTTCAAGAACGGACAACACGTGGTAATAATAATTCATTCGAACTGTACGGAATGTGCAGCACGTTTCGCATAAAACAGGAGTATCACATCGCATTTCCCAGCGGAACTTGAAACGTCAGTTTGTGTTAGTAACACCGAAACGCTCCTTTTCCATATCCACGTGACATAGGAAGGACCGCTCCCTCCGCCTTTAAGAAGGAAAGTGTGATAATTGTGGATTTTCTGCTGTTCAAAATCCTACTACTTACGACTGCGAAACGACTAGATGACAACGACGAAACACGTTGACGCGGCGACTACGACAGCCCTACGAAAAAACGATCTGGTTTGAACCGGTGAACATTGGATACGATCCCACCCACACTAAGCTCACCGTTACACCAACTGCAGCCTTCGTGCGCCTCTCCTGACTAGCAACATGAGATTTAAACATATTTTAAAAAATCATTGTCTTTAATTCATATTATAAAAATAAATGTTGCAGTCATTATCTCTCATAAGTGATTTCAGTATAGGTAATAATTACATTTTTTTAAATCTCCTTTGCGTTCTCACTTTTGTAATCTTCTGATTGATTTCTCTCATCGTTGGTGAAAGACGAGTTGTTCATTGCTGCCACACACTAAAATCACTGTTCATTGCTGCCACACACTAAAATCCAAATGAATATCCCTGTAACATTACGACATGCAAACAAATGGCGAAGACATTTTGCTTACTTAGGCCAAACTAAAGAGACTAAATGACAAATCACAGCACAGTAATATTTTGATAACGTTTGAGATTTTAAAAATAGTTCGTGTCTGCCTCTGTCGCGTTCTGTGCCAGCACCAACATGCGAAATCGAGAACGTGTTCTCCACGAAAGCCTGGGAAGTGATACAGCTTGCAGGACTGTGCCCAAGTTCCAAGTTCACATCTGCCACTGATTTTGTGGCCTTAACTCACTCATCGAAAATACTCAGAATAGCTTTTCCTTTTCGAATGTACACGTTCCACGAGAGATTCAATTATACTTCTCTTTTGCAGATTAACAAACATTTTCCAATAATTCTATATGCAAACAAGATGTTGGTAAATAATCAAAATACTCATAAATACCCTTGGAAAAGAAATACCACAGAAGCAGAATATCTAGCACATCCAGGATTACCAAAGCCATTATATATTAGAGCATCTCTTTATACTAAAGAGCTGAATATGACCATCCCCTCACTACTACCTAAAAAGAAGCCTACATTACCACCCTGGAATAACATCACAATAAAAGTAAATATGGATCTAGCAGTATATGAGAAGAGTACCACCCCCAAAGGAATATTTAGAAGTTTATTTTTAGAAATGAAAACAAAGTACGATGATTACAAATCCTATTACACAGATGGATCAGCAATGAATGGGAGAAGAGGATGTGCAATAGTAACAAATAATAAAACATACAGATTCAGATTACATAACACCCTCTCTATATATACCTGTGAAGCGATAGCTATTTTTCAATCCTTACAAATAATAAGAAACAATAGAATAGAAACTAAACATGTAATTTTCTCAGATTCTAAATCAGCACTTTTAGCCATAACAAACACCAATAACTCAAATCTACTAATTAAGGAAATTAGAGAATTAATTACTTGGCTAATTACTAACAATTATACTATAGAACTAGTGTGGATACCAAGCCATCAGGGAATTCAAGGTAATGAAGAAGCCGACAAAGAAGCCAAAAATGCAATTAACGAACCTTTAAACAACACAATAAGATCTCCACAAGAAGAAGTTAAACGATATATTAAGATTAAAATCAAAGAATTTTGGGATTCCCACTGGAGAAACATCGACTCTAATAAACTACAGGAAATAATACAATCAACCTTTGAGAAGTCTGTTATAGTGCCAACATCTAGAAGGGAACAAGTGACAATAGCCAGGTTGAGAATAGGGCATACAAATCTGACACATATCCATTTAATTACAAAAAAACAGAGAAACTTATGTGAAAAATGTGGTGAAGCTTGGACAGTCAAGCACCTTCTTGTATACTGCCAAGAATTAAAAACTGAAAGAGACCAATCTGAACTGCCCAAAAGTATTAGAGACTGTTTAAATACCAAAGTTGGATGTAGACAGACAATAGTTTTCCTGAAGTTAATAAATAAGTACAACTCCATATAAGATGGAATAAATAATATAATATGAATACAAATTGTATATGTAAATTGGTTAATGTAAATATGGAAACTGTTTGACTACTAACCAAAGTATTAATGATTTAAATCATATCCCTAATGGAATCCAAATACAATTTATATATGTATTGTAAATGTAAGTTATGTAATATAAATGTAACGATACTAATAACTGGTATTTTATGGAATGTAAGCAAGACACATACAGGAAATATTTCCATTATGTAATTTAAAATATAGCTCATGAGTATTGTAAATATTTAGTGCAAATTTCAATGTATTAATGTCTGACAATAATTGAATGTATATGTGACCCATAAAAATTTCTCTGATGTAATACGCAATATGTAATGTAAATACAAAATGTATATGTAAAGAGAATTAATGTAAGCATGTAAACTGTCTGATTGCTAACTAAAGTGTTAATGATACAAATCATATTCCAATGGAAATCAAAATACAAATTATATATGTATTGTAAAATATAAGTATGTTAACGATTGTTTGGTGACTAATTGAAGGCATAAATACAGACTATACTAAATTATGAGAGATATGTAACTATGTAATACAAATGTAACGTTACTGATAACTGATAATTTATTGAATGTCATAAAGACAATATTTTCCATATGTAACTTAAAATATAGATAATGTGAAATGTAAATATTAAGTCCAAATTTCAATGTATTAATGACTGAAGATTAATTGAATGTATAAAAGACATGTAAAAATTTCTCTAATGTAAATCTGTAATGATGTCGCTAATGACCATAGTAGTTAAAAAGCGACATAAAATAAAATTAAATAAAAAAAAAAAAAAAAAAACATTTTCCATTGTGAATATGAAATATATTTTATCAATGACGATTCGATAATATTCGATTAACGATGATAAATAGGGATAATCATCCACAACAATTTTCTTTATGTTGTAAATGTTTAGGTGTGATCCACGTTGCTTCGGCAAGACCACTGAAGATGGGAAAAGTATTTACCGAAAGTTAACTTTGGGCATGTTCTAATAAATATTCTAACTGAGTGTTGTGGACGATTATCCCTATATCTCATTATGGATTACCACAAGATTTGTGCTATCACCACGGAATTTATTCGATTAACGCTTCGCAAATCAAAATAATTTGTGTTTACGGTGTCACTGTTTACCACAAACACAGAGAAATAAATGAATGTCGAAGTGTTTCTAAGAAAACAAATCTGCGCATCCTACGCATATATTAATTTCCTTAGACATTAGTTATTTACTTTACAAGGCCGGGAAGTAGGTCATTACAGAATAAGTTCGAGTTTACCGGAGGCATCTATTCAAAATTTCGAAATGAATGCTTTAACAAATGCTTCTTGCTCGCGTGCCAAGTTTTGTTTCATAGCGTGTCACTTTTCACCTAAAAAATACTATGTGTTGACGAACAACATTAAAAAGAGAAACCGTATTCATAGATGACATCTGGACCAGAATAACAACGAATTACATTCTGCATTCACATGACTGCATACTAGATTGTTCGTTCGACTGTTTTATAAGTCATAGGAGCCGAATCGGTTTTGCTGTGTCTAACTACATCAGTGTAGACAAAACTGTATCAAATATTAAAACAGAATGAAATGAATAGTATTCATATTAATACATATAATATGCCATTTTATTCTAAAAATAAATAATTGAAATTAATGTCATTATTTAATTTGTAAGTTCCTTTGAAAAAAGTGGTAAGTTGGTATCTTACTTTGAGGTAAGTCAGTTTGCATGATAATTCATTACAACATACTATTGTGCCATATCCCAGGTTGAGGCAGACGACAAACACACGAAAAGACAAGATGGTCTGAAAAAAACATTTGTGCCAACTGCATGTGACACTAGTCACAAAAAAAATAATGGTATTAGAAAGCGGTCTTTCAAAAAAAGTTCGCTTTAAAGGGAGAGGGGTTTCCACAATTGTGACGAAAGTGAACAACACGGAAGAGATCAACCAATGAAAAATGAAGCATTAATGCACAAATGTATTAATAATAGTAAATATGGTGTGCTCAAATTAAGATTTAAAAAGTTTCGACGTGATACCATAATTGTCCTTCTGTTGATATAGAACTAAATTGATCTCCAAAAAAAGTGGAATATATTTCATAAAACTGTCATACTCGTTGCAATTTTTCAATTCATTTATATAAAATTAAGGCTTTAAAAACAGCCGTGAAACATCAAAACGTAAAAGCTAGCAGCAACTGTGTAAACAAAAATGCTTAGTGCTTGAAATACCATTAGAGAAAGGACAAATTCTATTATTTAATAATAATAATAATAATAATGCGAAAACAAAAGCAAGTTCGATAGAAATTGTGCAGTCGCTGTGAAAATTAAAGGGATACTCTTGCATTAAATGAAGATTCATTGAAACTTCAAGTTTTGTAATATTTATTATATCATTATCAAACTGTAAATGAATGGTCAAATTGATTAAAGTGTACCTTTTTTCTTTAAAAAAATATTATTGTACTTAAACATAAAATTCATCCAATTTTTATCTTAGTTACGAGCGAAGTTGAAATGGAAAATTCATTTCGTGAGATGTTTCGTAAATTTTATGAGTTGTTACAAAGGAAGGGAAAGAGTTTTTTAAAAGTAAATTTTGCAAACGTGATTTTGAATGGTTCCTAATTCATGTTAATTTGATTTACAGCATGCAAACTATATGTAGAGTAATTAAGAATCAGAAGGGTAGGGCATTTAATGTCTTTTTTGGTTAAGTTAGGTTAGGTTAGGTTCAATTAGATTAGAACTTAAATATACTTTTAAAATTAGTTTAATAAATTATTAATAATGAATTTCTAAACTGGGGATGGATAAAATATGAAGAACACAAAATTCCAAAAGATTTTTTCTTCTTTTTTCGTCTAATTTATTACTCATTATTCCTTTTTAAGCTCACAGTCTAATAAGCAAACTTGGTTGTCAAATAAAATACTAACATATGAACATATAATAATACAATAACAATTATAGACAAGAAAAATATAGCATAATTTTAAACGTTAAAATAAAATTTATCATCACGAAAAAATACGATATTTTGTATTCCAGGATCACAAATGATCTTTATTTTTACAAGAAATCGTTCATAAAATTACATATTATGGCATACATTAAAACATATTTGCCTTTTTTTGGTACGAATTACTGCGTCATCAGAGATTCAGCCAATCGCAGCTGGAGAATCGCGGGGTGGGAGCGGAACCGAATATCCGACGCAGTATCTATATCACCAGCAATTGTATTAATTATAATGTTGCCTTACTGCATTTGAATGTGAAACATCATTCATAATGTGGCTCGTTTTCAAAACATGTACTCATGCAATAAAGCTTAACAGTATAAACTAGTTGCATAATGTATTATTTTGACTCTCGAGTATACAGAGAGTATTTTCTTCCGAGTAACTCGCGCAGAAAATCAATGTTCAAATTTCGATCTTCAAAAACTGCAGAAACATGCAAGCATAATTACGCCACGAGTGATTCCTTGATTTGGGCACAGAAATGGAGTAACCGATAATTATTTCTGTTGAAACAGTAGCATGGAAGGAGCGAAGGACTTGGAGGAACGTTGCTTACAACGTAGTATCTCCTAGCAAAAGTTGACATGTGAACATACACAAAGAACTTGCATGTAAGAAGGCTTATTTTAAGACAATTTCCTTACGTGCAGGTGGCAACGGCAAACGTTTCCAAGCATGCAGTTTATGAAATGTTTAGGGAAGTATCAAAATAAGTCACACCAACCACAGCAAGCTTCCGGCTATTGGTAAATGTGAATATTTCGATTTTGGTGAAAATGTGGATAATCTTGTTTTTTGTTGTTAGTTATGTCTTCCAATATTTATGTCGCGGTTTGGACAGTAACAAGATAAGACACACTTCGATCAAAATCGAGATATTAAAATTTAATATTAGCAGGAGACTTTTTTGGCTGGTGTTGCTAATTTTGTTACTGCCCAAAGCCCTCCGTATGCACTACTTTACAATACATTCATGTGGACATGTTTCCTTCCAAGTTGTTGACCGACAACGGATCATTTCAGTAAGTTCGAAAGTAAATTGTGTTTTCTCAGAATCAATAATCAAAGTGTTCTCCTACAGCCAAAATGGATTTAAGAAAAACGCAATTGAAAGTTTGTAGCACATATTAGTTAATATTTTCAATGCACACATCACAAAATTTTTGATATCAACTCTTTGCGAAAGAAGATATAAAATAAGGTACATACACATTGGAATTCATATTACACATAATTTTGTAATAGTACTCTAAATCTCCATCCCCATAGTACGTCACGGCAGCTTTTAGCTGTTTATGACATTTATTAAATAAATAAAAAGTGCCTTATTGGAAAGAGCAAGAAAGAAACTGTAAAGTAATTGCACCATAACATACAGGATGTGTATAAAACCAAATTAAAGTAATAAAAGAAATTTGTGAGGAAAGCACAATTATCTTATGAACTGAGATTTCCTGAATAGCATTTTCGTTTCTAGACAGAATGACATACGTAGGTGACATGAAAAGTTTGCGAAGCAAATAGCTTCTAATAATATCTTCATCGGTACCCATTATCAAAAACACAATAAAATAAACAGGCACAGTTCAACAGCAGATTACAATCCACTTAGAAAGTATAGTAATACAATAGTTGTTATGGTGGAAAAAGAAAATGTATAACATCGTACATGTTTGCCGAATTAAAAAGAAATTTCACCAAATTACAGAACCACCTTTAGCAATTCACTTCAACAGGTCTCGAGCGGAAAAATGCCCAAGAGCCGGTAGGCTGCATTACTGCCACACCTCAAAAAAATACATTTCTACAAAAAAGTCATCATAGAGAAATCATGCACATTGTCACAAAATTTGGTATTTCGCACCGAACTAAGCTTATTTGTAATATCTGAGTTGAATTTACTGGAACAATGTTAACCAGTTATACACCAATATTCCTCGGCAACTGTATTTTAAAAATATGCAAGCCAAGGAGTGGGTTGTTCGGAAGGGAGTCTTGCATTGTCCCGAGTGCCTCAAAGAAACAAAGAGCTTTCCGGTGTCGGGACTTGGCCCCACTTCGAATGTGTGACCTTCGAGATCGCAGGGCCAAGGACAGGCTAGAGGTTCTTCGGTAAGTAGGCACAAGGTATACACGTGAGTTCACAGGTGCACGAATGCGAAGAAACTATTAAAAACTAAACAATAATGTCTCCTTTTATATCCAATCTTCAAAGCAAATTGAGAGTATCCGACGCAGTGTTTTGTCATTTTTTATTTTCAGAAAATGACCTTCTGGCGGCGTTCTTTCTAATATTAACAATAAACACAATGGTTAATAACAAAGGAGATTTTAGATTTTAGGCCTATTTCAAAGACGTATTATGCAATGACAAAACAGTATTTCAGGTCATTGTTTCAAGTATCATGTATTATGGAAGAACATTCAATAAACATAAAAACTTGATATTTCGTTAACTCAATATTTATTGAGAAATCGGAAAAAACAATACAACTTCACATTTTGTGCTAATGCAAAACAAAATAAATAAAAACATCTTTAAATGATAGTCTAATGCTTTTAGAAAGTTTACTAGAATGTGACAGTGGAAGTAATACACCAATTTCTAATATTGAGAATTTATATCCACATACTGAATTCTACAATAGGACAGAGGTTGCCCGGTGACAAATTACAGATGTAGATAGACATTGATGTTTTTAATCACACGATATATTTACTTATTACAGGACGCATTATTAACGAGGCAAATAATTTTTATTAACTAGGTAGATGTTTTTTATTGATATTTTCATTCATATGCTATGATGTTTCTAAATGAAAAAAATACAAATTGCATGTGCATTTGGGGTGAAATTATTAGTTTATGTCCTTAAAAGGAGTAATCGGAAACGCCAAGAACGGAGCGGCACGGAATAAACGCTTACTGATTCGAGCTAGACGTGTAACGAAGGTTTCCCTCTAAGTTATAATATGGAAAACAAGAGCAAACCACCATGTCGCCCATTAATACATCACACCCACCTTCATCCGACTGACCGACGATATTAGGTGTTACATCACCTGTTAATGAGAAAATGACCGTTTTGGCCACGGAATTCAGTTTTTTGTTGGGAGAAGTGAGTAGGTTTGGGACGAGGAATGGGCATTCGTTTCAAATAGATAGGTAGTTGATTGTCCCTCTGGCTCCTCTCAGAATATACGTAGCCTCATCTTCGATGTAGTTGTGTAGGGCAGGGCTTCTTCAAAACTGTGTTTTTTATTTTGTATTTTCATAGGCAAAGAGTAATTTCTCGCTGGTGTTTATATCCATAATATACGAATTGTCTAGTATCCGAAATGATAAAGGTAAATTTTTATATTTATAATGAAGATTAGTACTAAAACGGCTAGTACACTTATGTATCATACTTAGGTAACGCCAAATAGTTTCTATAAACGGTGCGAATGTAAAAGGATTAGTTCCCTGTGATGTAAGAGGAATGAGATGAGACATATCCGAAACCTCCTCCTCATTGTACTTTCTAGGGTAAGCCTGGCCCAATATTATTTTAATGATTATGCACAATTATTTAGTCAATATTTCCAGGATTCCGGTAGTCAGATGCACGTAATGCTAAGAATGTAGAAAAAATTACTAATAGGTTGAAAAAAATGAAATGGGATAAAACTAGCCGTCCATTGATGCAATTGGTTATTGATGGAAGGGTAACAATTAGAGCTGTTCCTAACTAAATGGGTGTTTCTCTTGCCCGTCATTTACCTTACATTAATTTCCCTGGTGATAGCAACAACTAGAACCAGAATGATACGGATCCCTCGGAGATAAAACTTTTTGAAGCAGACAATATAGGATATACATGAAAATAAAGGCGACTTTGCATTGATTAAATCTGATTTTAAGAAGTCCAAATTATATTATGTTGACAGAGTTGGGGAAATAGAAAGAGACAGATATTGTAGTGAACATTCTGTATACAATATCTAGGACTGATGTACTTCTTACGATAACACCACCTACGAAGAGTGATGTCACTGAGAGAACTAAGACGCTATGCTCATTTGATGTAATGTAATGATGTAACTTTTTATGCCGTCTGTTAGTTATGTATCAAATCTGCTAACCTACAGGAAGAAAGAGAAGGCTTGCAAAATATTAAAAACATAGTTATACAAATTACTTGTGAAGTAAATCGACAATTACTTTGTGTGAGTAGGCAAAGGAAGTAATAGTTACATACTGGTATAAGGGGAAAAAGCTTTTTTTCCTTTTTAATTCTCAATGTACAAAATGTGTCAAATTCCTACTTAATCGCCCATATACATTACGTTAATTAACAGAAGAATAAGCACATCGACACAAAAATAATGACCCTTTTTAAATCCAAAACATTCTTAAAACGTTTGAAACTTGGTACATGTGTGGGTATTCTCTGAAGCTGCGGTCCAGAAGGTAATCTTTGAAGCTGAGGTCCAGGAGCTTATAAGGATTAATAAACCAACTTCATGGCCTGAAAATAACCAAATACTCCCGAGCAAAATTTGAAGATTTGTTCCCAAAAAAGTGTTGCATTTTGTTTCAAAATCTATCCTCATTCAGGTTGTAAAAATGAAATTAAAAGTTTTAACAAGTAGTATGTCATATTGTTGGCATATATGCCATGAATTGCCATATCAAAAGATGCCGTTTTTCCTTGCAGTATTTCACATCATCATTCTTACCGAATATAGAACAATAACTACTGGTGTATAACTTGAAATACCAATTTTTATTCTATGGTAATTCATGTAAGATAAAATATTAAAATCCCTTTCAATTTATATTATTTCAAAAAATCAACCAGTAGGTCGCAATTCAAATTGCAACGCCTCACATATTCATGGCAATTTTTTGTCTTTATGTACGTTCTGGGGTGCCAAATGAATCAGATTTCGTTTCTGAAACTCAGTTGAAGGATCCACCGTGCCAACACGTAAGTCAAACGAAAAGTTGAAAGTCAAAGATTGCTGTTTTCTGGAAAAAGGTTTAATATGTCAAGAGTCACGCAAAATGCACTCATTTCTTTTGAAATGAAAATAACAGACGATAGCTTCTCACTAATTTTGTCTTTCCGAAAAGTAAGTGTATAGCGAAAAGATCGTTATATAGATGTGTCGTTCGTAGAGCAATCGTATTCCTATAACAAAGCTTATCTAATTTACACAACATCAATAATAATAATAATCATAATAATAATAATAATAATAATAATAATCAGAATGTAGTAACCAAAGACGTACAGAAACGTCTTAAATTCAAGTGTGGAAAACGATATCAGCCGGATCTGATTGTGAGATGTAAAATCTGAGATCGTACGGATAGTTTTCGAAGCTCTGAGATTTGTTCCGAAAAGTGTTTGTGATTACTTGTTCAAACTCCCAAGACATTCAAAATATTGGAAAGAGTCAGACATCGGGTTATTGGGAACACGCCGAATTTTGTCCAAAGTATGGTAGAGGCACCCACAATATTTAGAGCTTCTCCTAAAGAACTTAGTTACAACCTTGAGTAAATTTTATATTTAACCGAAACTAACATTTTCAGTCAAGAATTTCGGTGATAATGTTAATTTGGGAATCTAATCATATTTATTAATGTTAATGGGCAAAATATATACTTGAATCTTTGGATAATAAGGATTTGTCAAGAAGAACAGTGGAGTCAATCCTATCTTTTGCTCAAAGAATTACTGGGAAACTGGAAGAATACCAATATCAAGATGGAGGTCTTATGATCAGGAATATTTACAACTTTGAAGTTTTGGAATAATCATTTTTTAAATAAAGAAAATGATGTATCAATAAAAATGCGAAACAAGTCATTGTTAAACGATACAATAGTTTTCTGTTCAGAAACTTTCTTAACTTAATATTTAAGAGTGCATAACTTGTTGGAAGCATTCTATGATAAGAATGTATCTACATATTCTGTATATTACGTGGCAGTACTTCAGGGATTATTACGCACCCTTGAGACATGTCTGGAAGAAACAGCAACGAATCACATCAATAATATTTTCAATTAAAATGAATTTAAAAAGAAAAAATGTTTACGTCCGTTTCATGAGTTTACATTTTATTAAACTAAATTAATGCAAAATATTTTCATAAACATATTATCGTAATAATATTTTCATATATGTTACGCATTAGTGATCTAATGATTATATTTTAGCGGGCATTCCTGATCGTTGTTTGTTTTACGAAGGGAGTACTACGTTACACAGATACTTCTCTACGCTCAAGAGATGCATTAAAAATCTAAAGATATTCCTGGCAAGAGCAAGGACATATGCATAACCAGTTTCATAATAATGAGAGTTCCGATCTCATGAGAAACGGGATTATACTCGTACTTTTCTGTCATTTTCAAGAAAAAAATCTACAAAAATATACTTAAATTTAATTCTGTAATAATCCTTTACACGGTAAACTCTTTGGAGAACGATCGTTAAGTGATTGCAATGCTCATGAATTGGTAGGTGAATTTATAGATAATTAATTAATGTTGGAATAAAATTAAGTAATTCTAAGTAAAATGAAATACATTTTAAAGTGTAGGCCCAATCGTATATTTTACAATCAGCCAAAATTATTTATTTAAAAAGAATTTCACCGTGGAATTTTGCGCCTGGAATAGAACTGTAATTTTTCTAACATTCTTTCAATAAGAAATTTATTTTCAATAAATCTTAAAAATTCATTAGGCCATTAATTTACTAACCGTACACTCTGGCCATGTGGACCAATTAACGCTGGGGGATCTGCATATTTGACTCCTGGGGCTGCGAGCGACGTAAGTGACGAACGACCATATGTAAGGCGGGTTGCGAACGTGGTAGGAACCAGAAATACGTAACCGGTTGGCTGACTGTTATGCGATTGCTGTGCTGCGCGAACTAACCTTCCGGATTAACATGTCCAAACGAGGAGGGGGGCGGCGGCGGTAACGAGGGCGCGGGGTTCCGCCAATCACAGGCAGCGCGTAAGGTCGCGGCGGCTCATTCGAAATTCAACAGGTCTAGCCAATGGTGAAAGCAGTCATGATGCTAAATTTTATTGAATGTTCGTGTTAATAGAACACGTAATAAGAAATATAAGTACGTGATGTAACGAAGACAGTCATTTAATTGATTATCCTCAAATTACTTTCGGAAGAACATCTTTAAACAGCAAAACTGGCATTCACTACAAATTTGCGCCGAATTTATGCTATGCAATCAATTACGTATCTTCCATTTAAATCATGTCGGCACAATGATACTTTAATTATATTTGGATGAAATGAAGGAGCAACACGTCAAGATTTATTCTCTCAAGGATCCGCCTTTTTCTTGTCCATGCTATAATTCCCTATAAATAATAAAGACCTTAATAGAAGGGAAATTTTTATAGCTATATCATGATATTACAGTTTCAACCTTTCCGTCGAAAATATCCTGTACTGCCCATATTCAATTTGCAAACATTCTACGCCAGTAAAAATAAATCAAACTTCTTCCTGATCAGGAACTATAAGATATCAATGTGATCTTTCGCTTTTCGTGATTCTCTGAGAGAGTAATTGCTTGGCCTTGTACTGGTGTCTGTTCTTGGATATTGCCTTAATAAACGTCCCCAACGAGGGACAAAAGTTAGGGAAGGGAAATGTATCCGGTCCACCAGGAGAGTTCTCGATCAACTCACACGTATTGGGTGAACGAAGTCCAGAGTTTGATTTCCGTGCGGACTATCGATTTACGATGATAGCTCTGCATCGTAGTAGCAACTAGGTGCCATTCCAATTTAACGGTTGCGCAATTCAGCTATAAGGCAAACATTGCCGTAATGAGAATTACAACGGGCTCACTACTACCACCCATGCCGGAGTAAACGTTTAGCTCTATGATCAGCAAAAAACAATTCTTTCATAGTTAGCGAATTCAGGAGAGTGGAAGAGCGGACACTTGATTGAAAAATCTAGATACATATTGCCGTTTCAGTTTCACTTCAATGTTCGTTTATCAGAAGCAATTGAGCGTTGCAGGGTAGCAATTTCACTCATCCGAGTTAATATAACAACGTGAAGGTTTTACTAATATGATCTTATTAAATATTACTGGGAATAATGGTATGAATTAAATGAATTAAATTAACACGTTGAATTAGTCAAGTACTTCGTCGTAATCCCAAATATTGGCGAATCCTCTGAGTCGGCGGAAGATAATGAAAAAGAATTAGTTTCAAACATTCTCAAATACTTAGCTGTTTTACCACACCGTTTTTAACACAAATCAACATTTTGCATCAATCCAATCATTATAACACTACAAGACTATGTACTTTCTATCATACGATAGAAATGCCTTAACATTGTAGTACAGGAATATTTGAAATAAAGCAATAAAGAAAGGTAGACTGAATGTGTGGAAATGGATGACATAAATGGATTTTTCACAATACTATATAAAAGTGCGGGCAATCTAATGTAATAAAATTGTACACGTTTCTAGAAACATCGACAAAAATAACAATTAAACACACGTCTCTCCTTTACTTCTCTGAAGACAGTGGGTCTTCGAGTGTTTCGGCTTTTCTCAGCGATTCACGACAGGTCATTGTCAACGAGGAAATGACTGTACTCGTTAGCGGCAAGTCTCAAATGAAAAAGGTAGCGCCCTATCATTCTCTCGACAGCCTACGAAAAGAGTCGGGGACGCTATCTGCTGGGGACACATTTCCGTTTTTCGGCGGGGTCCTGGGTGGTTATGTATATTCCCCTACTTCCAAACGGACAATTGCCGGCAGTGCGCCCCCTGGCTCTCCGCCTAAACGACACTCACGCTTTTTTCGAATGCCCCTTCCCTATTCCACCGGCTGCACATCGCAACCAACATTTCGACAGCTCTTCATTCAACTCTTTGAGGTCTCGCTGAATCAAATCACCAAATTTAATTATTAATTAACGGATCCTTAGAAACACTAGCTCTCGCGAACAACTTCTGCAACTTTTATGAGCCATTACCGCGTAACAAAACACCGTCAACGACAGGTTGTTCGGCCAGCGGTGGCGCTGCTTCACCAGCAATTAGTAGTTCATAAAAGGACTCGGCACGCCGACTTTCTAGATGCATCAAATTCATTCAACATATTCTATGCCGTCACACTTTAAAAATGAGAATTTTGCCCTCGTCGGGGGGGCAGTGCGTGTCGGAGGAAGGGGAGGGGTGTCCCTCGCTCGGCCGCCCTCGTGCCCGCCGACGGCCAGGGTGCCTCCGACCGGGCCGAGGCGCACCGCCACGAGGAAGTTATTTGGAGTGTTGGGCCAGCGCGCGTCGCGCAGGTCGGAGCGGACAATCGGAAGGCAGCGAACGAGGCCGCGGCGGAGCGGCGCGCGCGGAGCGGAGCAGAGCGGAGCGGAGCGGGGCCGCCCGCGCCCTGGCCTGGCCCGCGCGCCACCTGTTCCGCCAGCGGCGTTGCCTTCCGATTGCCACGGCCAGCAACAAGCGCGCGCGCGGGGGGCGGGGCGGGCGGGGAGGGGTGGGGGCCGGGCCCTTCCCGTGCGCAGAACGCCGCAGAGACCCTACCTGTGTAGCACCACGCAGGCCAGACCACGGGACTGACCGTGTCCAGTTCTCTCATCATAGAGGAGCCGCGGCCGTCGACCAGTCGGGAGGAGACAGAGGGCGGCAGCGCGCAGGGCAACACGTGCTCGGCGGCGGCGGCGGCGGCGGTGGCGGCGGCAGGTGGCGCAGCGCGCACGCGTCCACGCTCCCTGCTACTGGCGGCGGAGGCGGCGCCGGCGGCGGCGGGGGCGGCGGGGGCGGCGGGGCGGCGGACGCGGCACACGTGCTAGCCTCAGAGCCGACGGCCGGGCGCCACCGCTCCCATGGTACGCGGCGGTGGCGGCGGCGGCGAAGGCGGACGTGCCCCGTGTCCAGAGGGCCCTCGCCCAGGGGCAGGCGGGGCGGCACGAGCACGGGCTCCCGGGCGGCGGCCTTGCCGCCGGTCGATCGGCGTCGCGCGCCCTCAATACGTGACGCTGGGCGGCAGGGCGACAGCGGCAACACTACGGCACACCTTCACTGCACACCTCGCACCCTCACCGCACCTCTGTCATAGCACTCCCTGGCCGGGGCACGTGCACGCACACCGCCTCTTGTCAGAAACAGTTTCACCGAGTCACGCGCAAACACGTGAGCAGGTCGACGCACATTCCTCCACACGAACTGTCACCACGACGCACGCGCCCGCACACGCCATACGCAAGCGCCGCGCATCACATCCACTGCGCTGTGTGCGAATCGTCACGTACAGATGTCCACTCCAGATTTCACCTTCACCTGTTCACAAGGCAATGTGCCACAATCGAATGAAGCTTGGTTCTGCTCTCAGCGCCTGAACCGCTGCAGTTGGGTGCGCGGGCGCAGAGCGGTGGGAAGGGGCGGCGGGGCGGGAGAGGGGGTTGGCTGAGCGGGCGCTGGACACACGGTAGGAGAGAGGTAGTTGAAGCCACGCGGCCGCGGGCGCCGGAGAGGGGATCAGCGGTGGCGGCTGCTGCTCCCCCTCCCGTCGCCGCGCCGCGCCGGCCCGCCCCTCCCCGCCGCCAGCGCGGCCGCCCGCGCCCCGCGCCCGCGCCCCGCCCCGCACCCGCCCGCCCCGCGCCGCGCATCCGGCGGCCCCGCTCCGCTCCGTGCGTCTCTCACAAGGCGACACCCGGCTCCCGAAGTGATGCGAGCGGTTCGCGTCCACGCGGGCCCAGCCTCCGCCCCGCGCCCCGCCCCGCGCCGCGCCGCGCTCCACCTGCCCACCCGGCCTTCGCGCCTCTCCCGCCCTCTTTCTAACGGAAGTTGTTCCAGCCTTTTGTTTGTAAATAGATTGCGCTTTATTTTTAATTTTAGCAAATGATAACAAAATAGAAAAGAATGTTGCGGTCTTTCTTCTCGAGTGAATCTGTTCTGCAAGACGTATTTTCTGCACTCACTTCTGCATTTTCTCTACCCGGCGCGACTCTGTACGTTTTATGGTAAATTATTTTTTATCATTCTCTTGGCATAGGTATCTAACCATCTTCGTCCCTCCCCCGCTTACCACTTATTTTCTTTTACAAATTCCTTTCACGAACCGACTTCAAACAACTACCATTACGAGACGATATTTTTCTAGACGAATGGTTATTCCCCTCATCCAAACGACTTTTTTCGATTTCATTTGTAAATATAATAATACATTTTCGATTGCAAAAAGAAAAGTTGAGAAATTCATCCAGCGTTTAGCAATTCAATTTCTGTTATACCTCAAAACAAGTTCGATTTGATAAATAGATTTGTTTCAATCCCTCGAAAAATTAATTTAACAAAATTCTTTCATCATATCCAGATTCGTTTCAACATTTTGATGTCAAACGTGAATTTATACTTTTAACATTGTTGTACTATTTATTATCACATACATTGTTTTTTTTTATTTTAATGACTGTCAGGAGTTACAGTTACGTAGAAATTACGGTTTTATGTTTTACCTCCGAGTATAGTTTTTTGTGTTGACTGAACCAAATATTCAGTTTTTTTAACATTATTGTATCAGAACGCTTAGAAACGGCGTCAGGCACGATTCCGACCTCATAGGGTATGGACAGTGCGCAAGATGGGGTAAATAGGAATTTATGTGTGGTTTGTGCGTGCATATCAAGAATAGACTAATGAGGCATCCTTCATCGCGTTGCTGTCACTAATCACTGCTCGACGGTGGCACGTCACGGATCCGGCTGGTTCCGCCTTGGAAAAATTATACGAAAACCTGCGAAAGGCCCGCCACAGACTACTCCGAGAGATATGTGGTGAGAAGTGTGGAAAATCGAAAGAAAGGAAATCTGCCAGTCCGCACACACGTCTCGCCTCACCTCCCCTCGCCTTGCCTCGCCTCTTCGGAGGGGAAAGAGATTGTCGGTCGGCGGGCACGTTTTCTCGGATACATTTCTACTCATTCATTTGTTTGCCCAGGATTAGGCGTGTGCTGCTACTGGCAAACATTGCGGTAGATCTTAGGCATTTGGGCAGTGAAGGGTGTGAAGGGTGAGTACGTAGAGGGCGAGTTTTGATGACATAAAACATCACCTAAAATGATCAATAAAATGCTCTTAAAATGTTCTAAAAATGCCCCAAAAGCAAAGAAAAATGACGTAAAATATTTGATCAAATTCAGGTCAAATGAACCACTCAAGCTGGTGGATATGTTACTGATGTAGTTGAGGTTTTTGCTTTCATTCAAGTGAACTCAGCTTGGAAACTTTTGGTTTGGACTGGACCAGGAATCCCTGTCTTTGGTTATCGTGAAATCGGCCGAAACGATGGTGCTGTGATAGACGTCACAGGAACCTTAGATTACATTCTCACGACGGTTGGCATGACAATTTCTGAGCGAAGGATTTCGAATGGACTACTCAGAAAATCTGTGAAGGATATTTGTTACATCTCGTAAATATTCTTTGAAGCAAATACTATTAAAATGATATTTAATCGATGAAATTCGCGAAAAATACTTTAAAATTGCGAAGAAGTTAAAAAATGACTTAATCGAAATCGAAGAAAAATGCAAAAAATAGTCCTATAAAAAAATGGGTCATTTCCTTTTCCATATCGTAAAATGAATGTCTATTCTAAAAGACGCAGGGTGGTTGTATTAGAAGAATTATTACGGATTAAATGGAATGCAATTATTATTATTATTATTATTATTATTATTATTATTATTATTATTATTATTATTAAGATGATTCAAAATTCATTACCAAAGAACGAAACTGATGCCGATAATTGTCAGAAAAGACGGAGTAAAATGACACTTAAGCTTTTAGTCAAACAAGAAATGGGTTTCACTGTTGACCTCACAGCCCGCTCTGCATCACCAAGCTTGTAAATCTTCAGCTTGTACTTACAGACATTGCGATACTTCGAATGTCCGAATTGTAGTATGTGGTCGTAGCCGTACCTCTTTCTTTCCACATTTCTCGTCACACATTTCCCGCGACGCGTTTCTCGGCGCAGTCTGTTGCGGAGCGAAGGCCCGAGAGGAAGGACCTGGTCGCCAAACAGGCCACATCGAGGGAAGCTTCGGAGAGTGGCTTGAGCAACGTCAGGGGAGTTAAAGCGCACTGTCAGGTACAGTAATCCCTCGATATTCGCGGATTCGCTATTCGCGAGTTCCGAACATTCGCGATGAGAGAAATGCTACCGGTTTTAACATTCGCGACTTCAACATTCGCGAGTGCGTCTTTTGGTCGTACAACATTCTCTTTGAAAGTGAGCACATTTTATTTCCTTTATCATCATCTGGGAAACGAACTCGGCAGACCTCGGAGCTCGAAAAATTCTTCAAAAATTTCACAGATGAAATGTCAATTCACATTTATAGAATAACACAATTGTAAAATAATTAAATTCAGTTGCCTGAAATTGGAGGTAAGGGTTTTGGCCAAATTAACACAAAATCCATTCAGGATCTGTGCAACTCTCATAATGAGCTCATTGTAGAGCAACGACAGTAACGATGAAGTAACGGAAGCAAAGCTGCGTCCTGGAGCAACTTCAATGCCAAAACTGTTGATGGCGTTCTAAAATCAACAAGATCTGGTGGAACTGACATTCTAATGTGATCCAAACATGGAAATAACTTCGAAATTTAAGAGAGAATAGAACAGGAACTTTTCCATATTTGGATTTTAGAGCAGCGAAAAAGGTGATGAAACAAACAAAATAGCAAATCCTATATCCAATCATTTTCAACTTTGAAATAAGCTTCAGACATTATTTTATTTCTTCATTTTAGAATGTTAATTGTGAATTCTGTTTGTAGTAGCGCTTAATCAGTTCTATTGTAATTGATTGTCAGATTTTTTTTCTTTCTTTTTTAAACAGTTTTTCGACATCCAGGAACCTAACCTTCATTTCTTCATTAAAAGATAGATTTAACATTCGCGAGGTTTTTTTGGAACCTAACTCTCGCGAATGTTGAGGGATTCCTGTATTACAGTATGTCGTTTACCATAGTTTGGACTGAAATTGGCCATTCCTCAGGTTCCACGGGTTTTCTCAGGTTTGACGCCACATCACATGATGTGAGACTACAGTAGTACCACGGCCGTCAGTGCAGTAGGGAATGTCGCAAGATTGGTTCTCGGACGAGTCACGTTTTCGTTTCGGCTCAAATGATCTCAGAATCTTTGTTCGAATATAGCAAGGAGGGAGACAGTAAGGGGATACAGTGCATTTGTGCTCGACGTCGTACCCAAGCCTCGGCACGCCAAACCTCGGCTCTCTGGGCTGGGGCGCCATAGGATACGATAGAAGATTGTATCTTGCAGGCTTAACGAGTGCTACGTACGTCAACAATATTCTGGAGCCAGTCGCCCTTTCGTACTGGCAAGGTATCGCGCAGGCAGAGAGTTGTAGATGATTCTGATTTCTCCGACGGTTACATAGTATGTGTCATTCAATTATGGAGAGTGGTAACAAAAGACATTGGTTTATTTAATAGTTCTACCAATTTCCTTTCTTTTGAGCAAACGACTCAGTACTGAATCTTGTTTCTATCAAATCGGTAGGAAATTTGATGAAAGATCTTTTATTGACAATTTGAGTATTTTTTTATTTGAATTCCTTTGAAAGTTGTATTTTCTTGTCGAAAAGTTTCTGCAGCTCTTTGGCATATAATGTAGCAATTTTTCGAATCAATACGGGAAATATATAAGTGAGTTTGTTTAATATTTTCGAAGGCAGATTGAAAATATTCCATAAGGAGGCTCATGTTATAAGATGACAATTCTTTTAAAGTATCGTTTAATAATAAGCATACAATTTATATCGTTTTAGTATAAATATATCTTATGAATTATAACTAAATTTGGTTATCAAAAACTACATATTCAAATTGCATTAAGAATGAATTACATTATTTTAAAAATCTATTAAGAAAAGAAATAAAAATAATTAAGATGTAAATATAAAATAATAAACTTGAAAAATAGTTTGAAGTTTGATAAAGTAACAAAAGAAAACACGAAGCAAAGACGTTTAGAAAATCTTACACACATATCAATCTGAAGTACGCACTCACCAAAAACTGATGCATCAGAAAATATTTGAGAAGTACAAGTACTTCGTCGGCTATTATGTCTATAAATATCCCACCTGACAAAAACGCACGTGCCAGCGGAGAAAAACGACGGGCTCCATTGCGACAAAACTCTCGATACACACGGTCAGAGGTCGCCAGTTCGTTGATGCGAAAGGTAAACCTTCAATGTAGCAAAGCGATGAGGGAACAGGCGAACAGTGAGTATGAGGGTTTAGACCGAGCAACACTCACTTTTTTTTCAATTTCGTCCACATCGTCGTTCACGTGGCGTGTAAAGCGTCGCCCGCTGTACTACATTATGCTTCCGTTATAGGGTGGCAACACAATATCAGCAGTGTAATGTGGATAATGCATTCAATCGGAAGACGCATAGCAAGACTTATAAATAGGCAGCTGTGCTCTAAAGGCATACCAGAATAGGCGTGCACCATGGGGACCATGACTCTCCTAAACATGTTTAAAGGGGCCCCGTAACATGCAATCCCTAATTTCCCTTTTATTTAACCTGACAATTTATGAATATTTTTTACATTTGGGGTAGAGGCCCTTCAAGCAATCTGGCAACCCAGTAAATGGTTCAACATAAAATCATTTGTACGCATTAATTGTATCATTAAAGTTAAAATTCAGTCTTCTTACAGTTGTATTCATTTACTACTACAATATGTCAGGTATAAGTAAAAAGGTTCAGTGGAAAAGAGGTGGCCCATAAGTGTAGTTGCCCCTCTTGGATTGTACCGCGCACGCCTGTAAAGGCACGCCTGTGCCAGGGCCTAAAATGCATACTTTTACTTACATCACAATGACATGCCGTGCTGTTCTGGATGTGGAATTTATTAACTAAACAGCAAAGTTAAAAGTAGATGTGATAAGCTAACATGAATGCTTAAATAGTGGAACTTCAAAAGAAATGTTTTAGCAATAATCTAAGGGGTTCGTAAAATCGTTCTAACATTAACCTTCCGGAAACCTGAAGTAATATGTTCTTCCCGATCCGCAAACACTTCAAAAAAATGAAAATATTATATATTTTTTGCCAATTTGGAAAATGCAGTGATGAGATGCAAACTCTGACTTAACAAAATGTATAATTTGGATGTAACTGTCAACAATCTCCCAAAATAATGTATGGTAAAGGAATAAAAAAAGTAGGGATCTTAGCGACAGCGAAGTTACCAATGTAATTTACCAATGTTACCAAAGTTACCGAAGTTACCAATGTTAATGTTACCAAAATAATGTCTGTCAATGCAATAATTGAAAATCATGTACGCCCCTTGCTAGTGTTTTCCAGAAAACATTTTACGCCTCGCATGCTTATTATTGGTGCATCAGCAAGTTCAATTGGAGGAGCAAATCCATCATATTTTTCAAACGAACATATTTTTGTCCCTCGTTTGAAGTATTTTATATAATTTGTGAAACAATTAAAGAGTATTATTGATCATGATCATGGATCACGGACAAGAGTAAAAACTATAGTATCAGATAGTGATAATAGTGGCTATGATATAACTAAGCTTCCTTAAAAATTCATATTCATAGAAATGATGTTACCTGCTTATGAGAATAAGTCAAAGTAAACTTTTGTTTCAACTAAATTAGTTTTAAAAAAGAGTTCGTCTGACTGTGTTGTGAATATGATAAGTGAATATAATGAAGTGAATTCAAATGAAATATCACAAACGTGTGTCGTAATAAATTTGCAATGAAGAAAGAGGACGTGTGAACTATCAGTAAAGATGCCTGCACAACGAGTGCACCCGCGGACATTTTACTCTCGGGCGCCAGTGCTCTGCCAGCGCGAGCAGCCCAAGTGATAGTGAGAGGCAAGTGAGAGGGATTTCTTGGGATTGATTGTTACTGATTCCGGGCGCGTCAAATACTGAGGTCATTAGTCCCGTAAGTGTACTGCATGCTTTTTCATCGCGAGGTGGCGGTGATCTTCTCCTACTGAGTGGCGAGATCCGGTCTCGACTTGGGAATCAATCTCAGTTACTTAGTTATCGCAAGCACCTCAACTTGTAAAAATAAATATATTTGAATGTACACTGCATTTTTGCCACAAGCTTAAGGGTTTCAGTTTGCCCCACTTTCTCCTTAAGAGTGTATGAGTAAGGGGTAAGGTTAATATTAGGAAAAGGAAGGAAAAATTGCACGTGGTCCGTGGCAGTTTGTTAGGATTTCGCCTGGTGTTGATCGGAGAAACCACGGAAAACTGTAGATAAGAGCATTTGACCGCTAGAATTCTGCTACAGGAAGGGGCTGAATTCGACGTAGCTCTTTAGCTTGAGGGACTCGAGGCACTACAGGGACATCAGTTGATGCCTTGAGCCACCTCAGCCGGTGATTCGTAATTGATGTCTCAGAACAATATACACTGCATTCAGAGATCTATTACGATTTGAAGTATCCACATAGTCAGAAACTTTGCGATACAGAGAAAGATGGATGTGGCGCAACAACAACATGCACCTTCTCGCATTATTTGTATCGGCTGTATAGTATATAAATGCTTTTTAAATGTTGTTCAGTCCATTTTTTTAAATTTAGACAAACCAACCATAACGAATACTTCCAAAAGTTCTTTATATCATAATTTTATTTTATTATATGAAATCCAACGACGTTTCGGAGTCAGTTCTGTCTCCCTCATCAGGTGCAACCGAATTTTTTTTTTTGAAAGTAGTTGAGAATAACGAAGCCAAAAAGATTTTCACAATATTCATAAAAGAAGGAAGATCCCAAAAATTATACAAATAAAATTACTTAATCTATACCCAATTCAATGAAAGCTCACCTGTTATTACACTTGAAAACTAAATGTAATATCTACACAATATATAAAAACATGTCTGATTTTGTTAAGACATACGTGGTGTAGTCCAGCCACATGACCGTTAACCGTTTAAATAGAGTCGTTGCAAAGTTGAAGAACTAACGGAACTGAGGACAGAGTTGAAAGATGTAATTTTGAAATTATTGATCCTAAAATTAAAAAGGGGGGATTTGTTATTGCCGAAACATTTTAGTTTGTAGTCATAAATCTTCGTAAACTGATTGCATTCTATTACTGTATTCATTCTATTTTGAGTTTTTATATTCAAAGTTTTTCGTATTAGTCTCTTATATCTGATGGGTTCTACCCCTACATTCCGAAACTGGTCAAAATTTATAGTATGATTTAGATTAATTCTATGTTAGGATATTGAATTCTGCATATTTGTAACTTCTTTGTTATTTTCTCTATTTCTCTCTGTTTAATTCTTCTTTTTGTTGGCTAACATAATTCAATTCACAATCAATACATTTAACTGCATAAACTGTATCTGTCATTTCACGTTAAGGTATTTTATCCTTAACATTTTTTATAATATTCTGTTTCTTAATTATTATACTTTTAATGTTGATGTTGTACCTTGATTTTAACTGTTGTTGTAACTGTATGGTCAGTGCTTTTACAAATGGAATAATACGTTAAGTAGTATTTAAATAACGCTAACAAATGTTTTCTTCTCCAAAAAAGAAAACTAAACATTTCATAGAAAAATAATTCTTGAAAGACATGAGGGATTAGAAGATCATGTAAAAACAATTCTTTTTTTCATTTCTGAGCATCATAACATATCTCATTATTTCCTCCTCTACTTGCAAAAATACAAACCATTGTTAAGAAAAGTCATATAGCATGCTAAAATCATGAAACACGATCACAATATTTTGAACTCAAATAACAAAATAAAAGCAATGGCAAAATAAAACAGTGGCTATTGTATACAGTAAAAAATACGACTACATCAACTAGAAATCTTGTAGAGCATGTTATTTTAAAAGATAACAATAGAGAAGTGACCGATCCGGCAACAGTGGCTATTCTCTTCAACCAATATTTTAGAGAGTTGCTGCAGATCTCACTATGGGTCTTCAGCAACAAAATTCAACATCAGATCTTACTTGGCTATCCGGAAAACGCCGCGTCCAAGGCACAGGTGCCTAGGGCGCGGCGTCTCCCGGATAGCCAAGTACTAACTCCTGCCGCGGAAGCCTACGCTCTCACATCACGTTTACACAAACAAGATGTCGGTTTTCGAAACATTTTCCTATACAATTCTGAAAATAATCGGTTAACTAAAAATAAATAGTCGACCTGTTTAGATGAATTTCCGGATTGTGTTTTAAAAACTTGTGCGCCTGCCATTATACACTCGTTAATTCACTTATTTAATGCATCTTTAAGCACCAGAGCTTTTCCAGAAACTTTCAGAATAGCTAAGGTTAAGTCGCTCTTCAAAACCACTGTGGCAACAAAATGAAATTCGAAATCTTCGGCCAATGCCACTTTTCTCAGTTTTTCCAAAATATTAGAGAGACCTTTTTACGAACGAATGGAATCCTTTCTCAGTAAACACGAAATATTTTCAGATTGCCAATATAGATTTATAAAATACAAATCTACGGAAACAACCATATTTTCTTTTCCTAAAGATGTCACTTCATCCATGGACCAAAGAGAAGCACCTATTGGAATAATTTTATATCTTTCAAATGCTTTTAACGTCACTGATCATAACGGTTTACGTTCAAAATTACCTTCTTATGGAATTCGTGGTTTTGCTCTAGATTGGTTATGTTCGTATCTTAAACAACAATTTCAGAGAGTAGAAATCCCGTACGAATCGGACATTATATATATACCTTTCCTATCCATTGCCAATTGCACAAGGAGTTCCGCAGGGTTCGATTTTAGGCACTATTCTCTCACTACTATACGTAAACGATATGCCCTCGACGATTGGAAAGGAAGAACATGCGGATGATCTGAACGCAAACGCAAAAAGATTTGATGAAACGAATATTCTGTGCAAGAAGGAAACCGTAAATAGTGTATCAGTTGTTTTAAATTGGTTTCGTAATAACAAATTAATAGTGAAACGACCCACGCCTGCTAATGCGTGCTCAATGTGCTTTGTTCAATGTGCCTAAAACAGCGGCCAGAACGCCTTTGTATCAGGATCTCTCTTTCAAGGAGTTCGAGAGGCCATCCATGTCACCCGTTCCCACTTGACCCGGACAATGAGCGCTCTTGCGCAGCTGGCGAACGCCGCGCACCCCACCCCCACGCGCCACTCCGCACAGGCACAGGATATCCGGAAAAGACAAATGGACACCCTTTCACGCTGCATTCGCTGTAGGCCTGGCGACTCGCCTAGCGATCGCACCCCCGACCACCCACTTGCTGTAGAAATACGTTTTTATTGATTGTCTATTCTTCATTGCATCAAGAAAGACAATTATAGACAATCAGATCATGTGATAATAAAATATATTTAATACAAAGTTGAAGAAAAACGAAGTTGGAGTAACCTGTAAAACGAAAACTTCGTTTTTCTTCAACTTTGTATTAAATATATTTTATTATCACATGATCTGATTGTCTATTATTAATGGAACCTTTCTTGATGCACTTGCTGTAGAGATGTCCGCAGGAGATGTAAGCTCGTCACATCCATTACACGCACAGTAATAAAGGTAAAGGTATCGCTGTGCAATTGTACACAGGCCGAAGTGGCCCACAGGGGGGGGTGAAGGTAGGGCTCCACCTTTTCATCGCCGTCGGCACAAGGAGGTTGTGTGGCGAGCAAAACGCTTCGGCCGCCCCAGGAAAGATCCTGGTACTCGCTTGGAAAGGAGGCTGAGCCGCCCCAGAGCCGCCCTGAATGGAAAGCACCAGATACAAATCCCAGACTACGTCGGGATTCGAACCTAGGTCCTTTAGGATAAGAAGTCAATGCCCTACGGCGGCTCACAGCTAACAGCCGTGAAAATTCTCTTGGCTCCTGCGGAGCTGGCCGCCTTAGGAGACGATATTTTCCAAGCTCCCGTATAAAGGAATCCTTCCCGACTAATCAACATTAAAAATTTGCAGAAACTTCTAGATGCAAATTTCTCCCAACGAATGAGAATCTGACATGTAGGTACGAACCCAGCGCTCCGAGAGGTCCTAAAACGCGATTGCTCGAGAAAGCGCGCAGTGAATTTGAAGAGATTTTGCGCGCCAGCCGAGGCACACGCGTCTGGCGAGAACGGAAGACAATTCACGAGCACGGAGTGAGACGGACTGCAGAGGCGATTCACGATCACCGTGATGGTAGGACGTGAGACAATTTTCGACTGCGAAATGAAACACTGAAAAATTTCAATTACAAACAGAGAGAATGGGGAGATAAGTTATAACAAGGGGCGGATTTTAATGACCTAAAAATTCGCCAAAATGGTCAATAAAATGCTCTCAAAATGTTTTTAAAATGCCCTAAAAGCAAAGAAAAATGACGTAAAAAATGGCATCAAAACCAGTTCGGATGAACAACTCAAATTATTGCATACGTTACTGAAGTAATCGAGGCTTCTTCTATTCGTTCAAGTGAACTTGGCATTCAAACTTTTGGTTTGGACTGTTCTTTACCAACAAATCTTTGTCTTTAGTTATCCCGCAATCGGCTGAACCGCCAATGGCGCTGACAAGCGACACAGGAACCTTAGAGTACACACTCACAATGGCTAACATTACAACTTCTGAGCGAAGAAATCGAGTAGGCTACCAGGTATAGGTACTCAGGAATTCTGGGGAGAACATTTGTTTCATCTTGCAAATATTATTTGAAGCAAGTACCATTAAAATTATATTAAAATCAATGAAATCAGCAAAAAATGCATGAAAAATTTTGGAAGAGGTGAAAAATGACTAATTTGGCGAAATGGACGAAAAATGCAAAAATAATGACGTATAAAAATGGGTCATTTCCTTTTCGTAACATAAAATGAATTTCCAGACTAAACGGCAGTTTTCTAAAGTGAAAAGAAAAAAAAATTTAAATCCGCCCCCGACCATGGACGGAGAAGGACGAGACGAAACGGTGAAAGCTGTAAACTCACACGCGGCGACATACTCGCGTTAGGTATAGGATGCGCAGTCGCGAGTGTCGCCCCCGTCGCCGAGAGCGGCACCCCGAGGAGCCCACTAACCACGGAGGCGCCGACCACGCTGCCGCCGCTCCAGCCCGCAGTCAACGCCCGGCGCAAAGGTTCGCCCGCCCTCCCCCGGCGCTTCCAGCACAGGGGCGGCCTCCGACCACCGAGCCACCGACGGCCCTCGCTCACAATCTCCAGGTGGCGGAAGGAAGGACAGTTTTTTTGCAAAGCAAACAGTGATAACATTTCTGTCAGTCAATTTTAAAAACTTCATGAACGTAATTGCACAACTCCAAGAAAGAGGAATACTGTGAAGATTCACGCATGTAACAGTTTAGAGATTTATTGTAAATGAATAGAAAAAGGTTTTCTCATCAATATGCACGCAAGTTTCCGACAACGACTTTAAAATTTCAATAAAAGAGGTGGGATCTCTTCAGGAACCACGTAGTTAATAGGATTATCTTCCTTTTTATTAGTAAATCACGTTATACACCCGATCCCACTTACCAACCCTTGCCAGGCTAGCCCGGAGAGGCACTCCCTGAGGATTCCCCCCGTTCGACCGAGAGCGAACCAAGAGCTTTGCCACTCACGGACATCGCAGCAGGTGAGTCGTCATGTATCCCGTCATCACCGGCTGACTGGCCAAACACCTAGCAGTGACTTACGGTCGAGAAGGCGGAGCGATACAATAGTACACGAAGGGAAATCAGTTTGAATGCAGTTTTCCATTTCAAGTAAACGATTGTGTACCCCATAGAAAATGAATGATATGCAATTGACCGACGTTAAGGTAACATTTGTGTGTCTCTCAATATAGTCACACATCAAATAGAACTCTCATTTAAATGAATTGAACATAAAAATAAGTACATTATGCCACGCGTTCAGAATTCCTTCAAATTCAGTCAGTCTTCATACTCCATTCCCGCCTAAGATATGGCATAATATTCTGGGGAAACACATCCTATAGCGCCAAACTTTATATTACAAAAAAGAATTGTAGGAATAATAAACAAATTCCATCCACGTGATTCTTGTAGGCTTCTCTATTAATCTAGCAATTCTACCATTATCTTGTCTCTTGATTTACAAATCAGTGTTTTTGTCAAAAATTACTTACTGAAAGGTGGCATCGTATTTTCAGCCAATACAGATGTCCATAACTGTAACAGTCGATATAGTAATCATAGTGATCAGCTGTCAGTATCAACAGCTCACTACAAAAAATACATACAATACATTAATTTTATTTTACATCAAAATGCCAGATGACATTAATCAAGCATTAAAAGGAAATTAATATTGATTTAATAATGAGATTGAATGTATAAATCACCATTTGGACTGTATGAATCAAAACAATCTGTAACAAGTATTGTACCTCAACTTCCGGGTCAATGACCCCCATCTCGGTCAGGTTTTTCGTCGTTTCCCTGATACTTGAGCAAATGCTCAGATAGCCGCTTGTTTTGCTTCTGGACATAATGTAACTTCACTATCTGCGCATGTCTACTAAGAGTTTTGTAGGAAATGTCATATTCAAATTATCGATCTCCGTGTTCCCACGCAGTAAGTCGATTCCTTCACGAAGCTCATGATGAGGTATAATAGCCTAAGTCTACAGCTGATTTGCCTTTGCAAATAGATTTTACTGGAGGGAATTCTTTCATCAATTCTTGCCCAAAATGCTCATTTCCATCTGTAATCAGAATTCAATTTGAATATGGGTTAGGGTAGGGATCCCAGAATTTACGAACACGTGCGCTGCATACACTTCCTCCCATAGTAGTTCACAGTTTTAACTGTTTTTCATGCTAAATAAGTAAATAATAAAAATTTATCGGCAGAGGAGCTAGAGACTCTTTCCACACGCAAGTTAAGCGTTCGAGTGTCCGTGTCCAGAGTCAAGAGCGTAAGTGCCCAGTAAGTGAAGTGCTGTTACTTGTTTCAGGAAAAGGCCAAAAAAGTGGAAACAAGTGTCATATTTGCAGAAAAGTGACGCGCTGTGAAATGGCATAGGCAGAGAAATGATTATTTACATTTTGAAGGGAAATGAAGAATTTACAAGAATTATCTCTTCTCTATAGGTCAGAAAATTAAGTGTGGGTCTATTAAATTGTTATTCTTTTTGTTAATTATAGTTTGTGTCTGTGTGTATTTAGCAAGAGGTAATATGAGTTACACTGTTGAATGAACTTAATAATTTAATATTATGTCACCAAGCGTACGGTCATTTGCAGCAATAAAACATTATTATTATTTTTATTATTATTATTATTATTATTATTATTATTATTCCAACACATCACGACTAAAGATGTTATGAGTCGGCTGAATATAAAATTTACTCCGGGTTGCAACCAGCTACTAAGGAGCAGATCCAGTGACTGTCGGTGCCTCTACAATACTTTGCGCAAAATGTGGGCGGTTCCAAATAAAGCAATTTCTTGCACTTCCCAGTCTTTTGAATTACCGAGGAGTTTAGACAAGTTCTTACTCAAATTTTGCGGAACAAATCCCAGAGCTCCGATAACTATCGGCACGACCTATGCTTTTACGCCCCACATTCGGCTGATCTCGATTTCCAAACTGTTGTATTTAAGACGTTTCTCTCCCTCCTTGGTAACGACGTTTTTATCGCAAGGTACAGCAACATCCACAAGTAAACACGATTTTTTCTCCATATCCCAGATAACTATATCCGATTTGTTTGCCGCTATCGTGTGATCAGTTTGAATTTGTTGGTCGTACAATATCGTACAGAATCCAACAGACGTCACCGGTTTCGGTGAGTGTTCGTACCACTTGGGGCATGTGTTTGGAACTTCGAGGGCGGTACATATCCTCCAATGGAGGTAACTACATACTCTGTCGTGTCTTTTCAAGTATTCGGTCTTTTCTAGAATTGGACAAGCTGAGAAGATATGATCAATTGTTTCTACTTGTTCCTGGCAAATGCGACATTTATCATCTTGTGAATTTCTGGGAAGCGCTTTATTGTAATGTTTTCTCAACGCCTGATCTTGAGCAGCTATTAGAACTGCTTCTGATTCTGGCTTCATTCTTCCCCTTTTAAGCAACATAAATGATTGATCTTTATTGATCTGCACCTTGTCCATTCTTGTTAGATATTATCCATGGAGTGATTTACCTCTCCACAACTCCTTTAACATTTTTTGTTTCTCACATTTCATGTTTAGTAGGATCAGAAGTTCAGTGTCAGTGTTATTTGGCGCGTCTTGCGTAGTTTTCTTTGCAATGCTTCTTGCTATACTAACAACGCCTCTGTTTTTCAGATATTCGATGAGATTTCATGATCTGCCTCATTAGAGGGTCATCTTGATGACTGTCTACATACTTTCCCATTGCAACTATTGCATTGTGCCAAGAGTCTTCAATTTGTGTAAGGTCTCTTCCACCTTCCTTATGTGATATCCTTATTATCTAATTCATTATTATTATTATTATTGTTGTTAGGTATACTGTTTGTTGGTATACCCACAGTATTACAATTATCCATAATCACAGAAAACACTCAATCAGCAATTCAAAAACAAACAAACGAAAGTGTCGTAAATCTGACTTTAAAGCAAATTCGATATTTTTTCTGATACCTGGGATTGGTTAAAGTTTCAATGAATTATTTCTTACCATTAACTACGCATCACATGAGTGCGTATTATGCTTAGCAATAATTAACGTTTCCATAGGTTTCATTTACAAAGTAATTTTTATTTTAATACTTAATATACCTAATTCAATTATGCCTAGATTTACGCCCGTAGTGTGAATGATTTCAAGTTTGAAACCATTTTGGATGTCTTATCAGAACTAAGTATATAAGTGATGAAGTAGTGTCGTAGTTCATGCTGAAATTTGTGTTCGTTTGTAACCTCATAATCATATAATAAACGTTGCTTTTGGATATTGAGCCTCTTGGTCAGCGTGCTTGCTTTTTCACTACGCGGCCCCGGGTTCGATCTATCGTTCGTGGGGATGTCTATGTGCTAACCACACGTACCCCCTTAACCCATAGTCGCGTGGCAGGGACGTCGCCGGTAGGCCTGAGCCCGTTCACGGGCTGTCGCGCCACGTACATACTTACATATTGGATATTAAATTAATTTTAAATGATTAAAAATAATTTTACTCAATACATTTATTTTTAGTCAGTCGGAAATGATATTATAGTATATTGTGAAAAAGGAATTCTTGCTAGTAATAAGTATGAAAGTAAGTAATATTGTTGGCAGGCCCGGATTAAGTAGGGAGCGGACGGAGCGGCCAGTCAGGGGGTTCCCGCAAAATCCCCAAAATCGCAAAGAATGTTAAAGTGAAGCTAAAACAGCACGTACTTTCTCGCCCGTATTTTCAAGCAAATTTACGCGAAAAATATTGAAATTTTCGAGAAATTTTATAAGAACTTATTTCAAAATCTGTTTTTAAGGAACAGATTTCATTCGGAGAAAAATTCTCTATTTTAATAATTGAAGTCGTAGGAAACGCCGAAAAAATTTTAAATTTTTGCAGTTGAAAATAAGGGTTTTCAATGTCATGAGACGTGCACCAGTCTCTTAAACGTCCTTTACACTATCCAACAACAAAATTTAATAAAAAACAACGGAGCCTTTCTTTTGAATTTGGAAATGTGCCAGGGGCTTAATGTAAAGTACCCCCTAAAATTAAAATATGGGTTTCAAATTCAAGGGGCCGCGACATAAGCCAGATCAATTTTGGAGAAAACTGGCTGAACGGTTTAGTCGCTAGCGTTGTTCATAGACGGACGGACGGACAGACATACATACAGACGGAGCGACGAACAGGCGTTTTGACATCCATCAATTTTTCGCTATCAAGGACCCATGGATTCTGGCTACACTACGTGTTAGAGGATTTTTTGTCTAAATTTAGCAACTGTATTTATCAACTTTTTCGTTATCAAGTCCCGAAAATAAGAATTTTCTCCCAAAAATTCGCAGTTTTTTCGCGCATCATTACATAACTTTGTCTCTACTCAGTAGCAAGAAAGTAAAAATAACCATGTCCGAAAAATACAAAGAAAGAAAGTCAAAAAGTAATAGAAAGGGCATTCAAATACCACAAATTGTATATTTTTCTCGTAAATTACAATGGCAGCACGAGACTGCGAGTTGCAAAAATCCCTTGCATCCAGTATTTGAGAGTGAGGCGACTCGATAATTTCTTAGTGAGTAATCCTTGTTGCAAGCAGTTATGCTGATAGAAACTTTCCTTCTAATGTGCGGCATCGTTTGGGGTCTGACTTGTATGGTCTTCTATGGTCTGACCCGTATGTTAGCAATCGGATCGTGTTAGTCTGTATTTATAGGGCTTCGCTGAACTCATCAATCCAGTTTGATCGAGAGAGACATTTGACCCTATGTCCGGCTGCGAATCTTGATGACAGGCGATTATGCGTTATAAATTCATCGAATTTCTTGAAATAGATGCCCTTTCTACCTTTTCTTGCTTGAGAAAGAGAATCCGAATACCTCTACGTTGCCTTCCCCGTTTCCCTTCTATGTCACCGAGAAATATTTTCACCGGCATGATTGACGGTTCGATGGCCCACCACTAAGCAATTCGGTAACACTCACTCCTCTCTCAATAAGCCCGACGTCGTTGCGATAGTGTTTTTTAAAATTTAAGATCGCATCCCCATCTAGGTCATTCGCAACCACCATTGGGTTTATCGCTAGATACGACATGCTATGGTGATGATACGTGATGAAAAGACGAATACAAATACAAGCATGCCCTAGGCGGGACTCGAACCCGCAATCCTTGGGTCCGAGATCGCTTCGACACTACTGCCTTAGAGATCTCGGCCACCTGGGTTCGGCGCAGGCTGGTGAAGCGAATAGAAGCGTAGCGGTGGTTGGTGCTTGAAACAATGGTTCCGGAATTAAGTAAGCTTTAAATTAGTAGTTTTATTATAGCACATACGTCTTGCATATTTGAAAAGTTTGCAATTTTGCTAGTCTTGTGCACAGATGGATAGAGGGACGGACAGATAGACGGACGGACGATCTGGAAGAAAAGTTGTTGGTACCAAGAGATCCCAAACCTATATTTCCGTTGAAATCTCGAAATCAATTTTCCGCTGCATTACGTAGGTTTCTTTATACTACATATGTTACAGCTTATATACATACGTATACAAGAAAATAAAAACACATATCGACAATTGGAGTTGCCAAGGAAAAACAAAATGCATTTTATAGGGATGTGTATTGCCAAACTGAGCAAAATAGAAAGAGCAATTGGTATTAAATTTATTACAAGAATTGTTTATTACTCGTTCATTATACGTTTGCAGACGGCAGAATTAGGAACTACTGTTGTTTTGAAAGTGAGAGCTCGAACACACATGCGAGAAAACACGAATAGTGCCGATGTCTACCAACATTTGACCAATGCTGACGCCAGATGAGACTGTCCATGAAAAAGTGCTTGTTTTGTTTTTGTCATTTCGGTGATGTCTGCGGTAAAATCAAATCCACTTCGGTATGCGAGAGTGCGTTCTGGCAGTAAATTAATTATAAATAATGTAATTATTAATATCATTAGAAAGACCTACGGACGGAGCTGCAGTACAATTCACTTTGTCAACGACAATACATGCTATAGGCAGAGAAAATATTTATATTTCTCCTTTGCACTTATATATTGCACAATAGTTATGTTCTTGCCTGCTTCTGCTCTGCATTACCATAGTACACCATGGCAGTATCCTGCAATGAGCTATTCATTCATGGCAGTACCCTGCAATGAGCGGATCTGTATCCCGCTCACCGCCAACTATATTATAATTAAGCGATCTGTATCTACAGCAACGTGCGAGTCTCAGTCGGCGGTGACTTCACGTAAACAACGCTCCATCTGCAAATGTAAAGTAAACGAGTAATACCATGATGTAAACAAAACCGAAAATAAAAACATTAAGTGGAAATAGCTCCCCCTTCCGTTACAACCATCATTTAAACAAACCATCATTTACATAAATTTCAACCATCGTTTAAACAAATATTTTTTTAAATGATGGTTTCGTTGTAACAGCCATTCTGCCCGTGCTTTGCACGCTACTTTGTGTGTATATATATAATTAGTTTACTGAATATTTTTTTATTCTTATTTGAATTGCCTGAAGATAAGGAAAAGTTAGTCCTCGAAACGTCGCTATTTTGAATTTTCAATTTTTGTACCTGAATATTGAAATAAACAATTTTTCGCCTGTTCTAAACAATCTGTGGCCAGATTCATTTATGAAGTTATGAATATAGACTAACAGACAGACAATTTTGTTTGAAGTGCTAAATAATTTCACTGTTTTGCTTTAAAGCTTTCTATAAACTCCCTAAGACATTAATCTCATGCATCCTTTACACACATAATAAGAAATGTTGCATTTAGGCGGTTTGCGAACATTGTTGGCGAGCTGATAGGTAATACCACACATTCGAAATGATTACATTTTCACATTTGTAGGACCAACATTTATTCATGTTGTCGTCCACAGAAAGTATATATTAGTATGGCGTCGGGCCGAAATGGCGAACACACGCGTCGAGACGTCGCGACATGCAGCTCTGGTCTCGAAAGGAGCGCTGTGAAAGTCCATCCCACGCAGCTTGCACCTGAGCGCGCACTTCTTGCAGATCGGTGGGTAGAGTTGAGGCCTGATCGCACGCTCCGCTAAACTTTCTCGATCGGGGAGAGGCCTGGCAGCAGCGGTATGTGGGCGAGCGTTGTCTGCTTGATTGATTGTTTCCAGCTACACCAACAGCTATGATTATCAGTCCCGTTAGTGTAGTGGATTTTCTATCCCGAGGGGCGGCATGGTTCCCCACCGCTGAGAGATCCGGCGCCGACCTGCAGGTCGGTTAGAAGAGGTTTTCGCATCCAGGTATCTCTCCTAGAGATTCATCGAAGCAGACTGGACGATCTCTAAGCTCCCGTCTGGTTTCCCTACATATGTGGTAGTGTAGTCCGAGTAAGCATAAGTGCGTAAGGAGAAAGGTTAGGACAAGGAGAGGGAAAGAAGATCGCGTGCGGAATGTAGCTAGTTTGTTAGGTCCGCCATTCGTCATTCGTACTGATCGGAAAAAAGCACGGAAAATTACTGATAAGAACAGCCGGTAGCTAGAATTCTTCTCCAGACAGCTACTAAATTCGACGTAGTAATCTAGCTTGTGTCGAAAATCCGCCACAGACGGGACTCGAACCTTAGGATCTTCCTTCTTGCCAAAAATGCACTTTTTGAAAAATTATTAACTATCAGTAGGTAGAGTAGGAAATTTGTGATTAGATTATCCAGTTGTGATTCTCCTATTCTCAAATATATTTAGCTACACTTTATTTCTTCTTATATTAGTGTTATATTAACTGATATATTGAACACTGTTAAATCGTCCCTTATGTGGAACGTCGCAAAAGTTCTTTTTCAATAACTTTCGAAATGAAAGTATATATTGTATTAAAAATCTATTGAATCAAGTGGGAATCAGAGGCATAACGAAACTTTTCCTCCTCTCAGTGTTATTACTCAACAATTACTCAGATTAAAAAAAGTTGATGCCGTCATTTAAACATCTAAAAGTGAATGACGTTATGCAGAAAACATCCAAGCCACAACAATCAGTACGGTTGAACAATGACTTGGAACGTTGGGACTTATCTGAAAATTTCGTGCAGCAAAGTTACACGCCGAAAATTAGATATGTATGGGATATGGTTGCAGAAAAGTTCAACGTATTCACTTTACGGATTTTCGACCCCTCCCCCCAAAAAACTTTGTTTCACATCGTTCAGTATTGTCTCGAAGCCTAATGAAATAAAAAAGGAACGTCTCGGACACGGACTGGCCGTCACGCACGGTAAGGCGGGAGTTAGACGTACTAATCCAAAGAGAAACTAGTGGTGCCACAACAGCACCTACTTTCTGGCATTATTAGTACCGCTTCCGCAAAATTATGCTACTGTACGTACCAGGCAAAGCGTTTCGAGCCAGCAAACACCTTTTCGGCCCCGAGACTCAAACTCAGGTCCGTTGACTTAACTGGCCCCGCGCTTTACCGCTACCGCGCGCCGTCCACTCTCTTGGACCGGCGCTTAAAAATCTAATTAGCTCCCATTATTTCCAACGAACCAATTTCGAAAATTCAGAAAGTTCAACGAAAATGAAATATGTGTCTTTCTTTTAACGATCCCTTGCTTTATCCCCGAAAAAAATGTTAAGAAAAAAATTGGATCAGTTTTTGAGAAAATATGTTTTTCATCAGTTGCATTAATTAAAAAAAATATGCACATCCTTTCTCAAAAACCCGTTTTTGGAACAGATGTTGAAGAAAAATATCGACCGTTAATTTTGAAACATTAACGTTTTCCAATTTCCGAAAATACAGTTTGCCGAAATTAGTCTAGGTCCACTTTCTTTTACCGTTCTTTCATGCATACGGTGAGAAAATTTAAAAGAAAACTATTCAAGCCGTTTTTGAGAAAATAATTGTTTAAAAATTGCTATAATTCATCCAAAATTAAGCGAAAACTAATAATAATAATAATAATAATAAATGTAATAATAATAATAAATGTAATAATAATAATAAATGTAATAATAATAATAAATGTAATAATAGTAATAGTATGGTAATAGTAATAATAACAATAATAATAATTATTATTATTATTATTATAATCAATAATGTGTTTATTTTTCGCCAGGCTCAGACCATAAAACCTACTATTCCGCCTAACAACTTAAATATCTTTATGTTTACTTCATTACAATTTTTTTAATTGCAAAAGTTACATTTGTTTCGGCGTCTCCTCAGAACTACAATACTGAAGATAAGATTGTTTTTCCTGAATGAAATCTGTTGTTCAAAGACATCTTGAAATAAGCTCATGTACAATATTTCGAGAAAATATTACCCCCTTAGATGGCACAGATCAACTGATGTCACTACAATGTCTCTGACCTGGAGGTCCTAGGGTTCGGTGGTGTTCGTCCGACGGTGGTAGGATTTTCGACGCTGGCTATATAGTTGGGACGAATTCATCCGCTGTGTGGAGGAGGTTCAGCGGCCGGTAGCTCTGAATGAAATTTTTTCTTGGTTTCTCCGATCAACACCAGGCGAATATCGGAGCAGTACCCTATCAAACGGGCTACGGACCATACGCGATTTTCCTTCCTTTTCTTTGACCTAAACTCACCTTTTACTTACACACACTTACAAGCACCACATTACCACACATGTTGAGAGACTAGTCAGGAGCCAACAGCTCGCCCCGGCTAGGATTGTGCTCCGATGGTGGTAGATTCCTGGATAGGGAAATCCCGCTAGCCGACGTAAAGGTCGGCGCCAGAACTCGCATCCAGCGGGAGAAGTTCACCGCTACCATGCATGATATAGCATGCCCTACACTCACAGGACTGATGATCTTAGCACTTCACGCGCCTGGAATCAATCAATCAAACAATCAATTCAAAATATGAATTAATTTTGCGAGAAGTATGTACTACAATTTTTAAATAATTATTTTCTCCAGAAAGTCCTCATTTTTTCTTTCTCGCCCTTACGAATCTATGAAGAAAAAGTATTGTAATCGTGCGCCGGAAAAAAGGAGGTTTTCAACAGAATAACTATTATTATTAGGCCCTAGTAATGAAAAAGTGGATAAATCCTGTTCCTATCTATGGCAAATTACCTCCTCTGAAACGTTTAGCCAGAATCCGTTTTGTGGGACCTTGATATCGAAAAATCGATTGACGGGCAAACGTCTATCTGTCCGTCTGTTGTCAACGCTAGCGCCTAATTGTTCAGCCAATTGTATCCAAAACTGATATTTCTCGATTGATCTGAACGAACTCCAGGCTCTGGGAGTTTCAAACAAATACTTTAATTTTTGAGGGTACTTCTCATGAAGCCTCAAAACATTTTCAGACACCAAATTTTTTGATTAAACGTTGTCCTTGGAAATCATAAAAGACGCTTAATGTGCAAGTCTCATGTTCGTTGAAATCTCAGATTGTGTGAAAACTGCAGAAGTCAATTATTTTTCGGCAACTATAATATTGAAGATACAGATTTTTTAATTAATGAAATCTGTTCTTCAAAAACGGATCTTGAAATAAGGCCATGTTCAATTTTTCGAAAATACGAGTAGTTTTCGTGTAATTTTGCGCGAAACATAGGTAATTTTAATTTTTTTAAACAATTTTATTTCTCAAAAACTGCTCCAAATTTTTTCTTTAAATTTTCTCCTCTTATATATCAAGAGACGGTAAAATATATGCTGCTAGTCCCATTTTGGGCAAACTTGTAGTACGTATTTGCGAAAATTGCAAGAAGGTTAACATTTCAAAACAACAAAATTGAAGATAGAGATGTTTGCCTGAGACAATATTTGTTGTAGAAAATTAGCTCTTTAGAAAAGGTTATGTACAATTTTTTGAAGAAACGATTATTTGTCGCGTAATTTGTGCTTGAAATTAACGCAATTTATAGGAGAAATGTATTCTCAAATCGTTACACAGATAGAAGAAGGGGCGCTTAAAAGAAGGGCGGGGGACTCATTTTCCTTGAACTCTGAATTTTCGAAAATGCAAATTTAGAAATAGTATGAGAAAGTATGTCCTCTTGTAGCAGCAGTAGTTTTATTGAACATTTTCCCACCAATAAAGCAAAGGATAGTTCAGCTAAAATGAGACCTTTGTCATCTTTTAAACATCATTTTGTTTATGCAAGGAAAAAATATAGAAAAAATATGAGCGGTTGTATAAAAATATTTTTTTAATAATTTGCCTTTGTTGTACCCAAAAATTACGCAAAAACTACTCATATATTTAGAAAATGCACGAGCTTATCTGAACATCTAATTGTTTAGAAAAAATCATTAAGGGAAAGAATCTCTATCAACAATATTGTAGTTTTGCAATGTTACTTTTTTGCAATTTTCGACTATACAGAGAGTTCTCCCAAAATGGGACCTGCGCCATTTTTATACGCGTACTTTCCTCTATTGGCGAAAAAATGGCTGCTTTTGAGAAAATAGTTTTTATAAAAAATAACTATATTTCAAGCAAATTTACACTAAACTACTTATATTTTCGAAAATTTGTATATGGTTTTATTTATAGATCTGTCTTTGAAGAACAGATTTCTTTAAGGGAAAAATCTGTATCTTCAATATTGTAATTGAAGAAAGACGTCGACAAAAATGCGTTGCAATTTTTGAAAATTTAATGTTCAATGAAAATAAGAACTGCATCACGCTTTTCAAGCGTTCTTTGTTTTACGCGAGGGAAAAGAATAATCCAAGCCATTGCAGAAAAGAATAATTGCAGCCATATTTGAGAAAATACTGATGACGCTGATATAAAGTACCCCCCTAAATGAAAATATCCAAAAAAATCGTAACTTAATTTTTCGGTATCAAGGACACACAAAATTTGGTTTGCGACATTTTTTTTATATCAGAGCCTCACAAAACGTGCTTCTCAAACGAAAAATTGCCAGTTTCTGCGGTAGTATTGAGATACTGTCTCTCTACTACGCAGATAAGTAATAGACGAGAAAGGAAATACTGTGATATTTGTTTATTCAGATGCAGTTTTAGTTGCTGGGTTACATGCAGTATGCATGCATATTGTTCGTCTGTTGTACTGGAAGGACAGAGACGAGACTACATATTAGGGACATATTCGAAAGTTAAGAGCTCTGAAACAAAATATATATTTTCTTTTGGCCATGTTTAAAACGCAAAAGCTACTCGCACATTTCCAATTTTTCGACGAGAGCTGAAGGCGAGGATGTGCCAATCGAATCAGAGCCAATCGAACCAGTTCTTTTTATGAGAAACATAAATCTTAATTTCCCGTTGTGTGCCACCTTTCGGTTACAATAGTTGGTTTCTAAATCGACTTCTTGATGCCTAAGCTATATGCACATTTCTAATTTTTTGAAGTCATCACCTACACTTCTGATGAGCTGTCTGATTAGGGGCTTTTCATTAAGTTGATTATTTAATCTGTGATTTGTCACCGGTCTGCTATTTATTGGTTATAATATTAGACCGCCTTGTTTACCCGAATGCTGGGCGCGAATTTCTGCTTTTCGTGGACTACACAGCCAAAATTAAGAGCTCTGAAATAAAATAGAATTGTTATTTTTTTTATTTGGCCATGTTTAAAACGCAAAAGCTACTCGCACGTTTCTAATCGTGGACTACACAGCCCACAGTTCTACACGTGGACTACACAGCCCTGAGCGAGCGAAATGGACGACCATTCTCCTCCCTCGGGCAGTCGTGCAATGTGACACAACAGGTGGCAGAAGAAGATACTTCGGGTCACTGTTATTTACGAAATACCTAAACTAGATTTTAATCGTGTCGCAATGAAAATATTATTTTTATTTTGCAGGGTTAAGGGGACTTTGTAATCTCGAACTTGCCGTTGCACCTGTAGACCTTCGATATCATTTTTGGTGTAGACCACAGATTCAGAGTACGAATTATGAAGCTGATGTTTTGTGACACTATCTGGCACTAATCGCTAACAGCATTCCTCAAAACCAAAGTAAATAGGTTCAATTACGGTGAAGAGCGTTTTATACCTCAAATGCATTGAAGTGTAGAAAATCTAAAACAAAACAGATGACATATATTACAACGCAGGGGAATGAAATCAATAAATTCTGAACTATTTTCATTTAATATAGGTATTGGAAGTTTTTGTCTTTAACGATAAATGAATAACCATTGAAGAGATGATACGTACAAGTGTTCAGACTTACTTCCGTCAAATTATAAGGAAAAAAGAAACACAGAAACATAGAATCGTTTCTGAATGCAAAATTCGTTGTTTCTTAATGCAAAATGTATACCTTATAGCTCGAACCATTTCTTCATAAATCAACTTTAAAGTTGATGATTTTGTCAAAAATCTCCAATATAGGGCATTTTCAAACTACTTTTACAAAAAAGTACCTTCTAAAGCTGCTTTCAAACGTATCTCATTTGAAAGGGCCGGGTTTGAAGCTCTTTGAGAAGTTGAATTGACTATCCGTAGAAAGACATTGTCCAAAGTCTTGTAAGTCAAGCGACAATGTTGACAAAGTAAATTATTTTTCCACTAGAATTCGAGAGTTTAATGTGGTGTAGTTTCTTCAATATTGAAGAATAAAATTTGAAATTTAGCACATGGTAGCTCAACAAATCATTGCTTCTTCGTGCATAATTTCAACTTTTACTCAGACCTCCTTCATTTGATCATACAAGAAACACATAATCTAGACGCCAGATCTGGTCACGTCGTCACTTTGGTGCATTATTGTGGTCGCGTTGCACAAAATCGGGCGTCAAAAGCATACAGGCTACGTTGTGTGTTTCGGGTAGGGTTCCGTGGAAGCTGCAGTGGGTATTGCACCGGCATGCACCAGGTTAGGTCTTATCACCACTGTACGTGGTGACTCCGGAGAAAAGTCCACGTTGGGCTTGGCCCTGAGCCAGTGTTGGGCCGTCGCTGCCGCCGGAGTTAATCGCACGGCCCAGCAGTGATTTTTTGTTTTCTTTTCTTTGCATCGGAGCACAGAACAATGTAGGGTTAACATTGTGTTCCCGAAGAAAATACGAGTTTTCTGCATTATAATTACATTACGGACGTACGTTCGGAAAAGCATATGTTTGTCACTGCATCTGCTGATGTCTTTTTAGGCTAAACCTAAATTTCAGTACTACATGAGGTGTGTCAATACTAATTACTACACAAGTGTGTCATTTCACCTGCGTACGGAAGGTATCATTATATGCTCCATTCGTAAGAGATCAATGTTCATTTCATTGGTAGCCACATCCCACATCTTAACAAGGCTGAAAGTACGACTGACGTGCGCACTGCAGTGTACGGAAACTTTACACCAGGCTGTACCGGGACGTACAATACCATTCCTTGCCTTAATTTGGAAGCCTAAGAAAATGACAGTTCGTTATTGGTCCGTTCTCTGCCATCTACCACTTCTGACGTCACGGTCGCAGGCGCATTAGATTTGAATTGTTTTCGGGGTAAATGTTGTGAAGCCAAGTAAGTGGTACCCCACAGTCAGATGTTTACACGTTCGCGGGTTAAATTCCAAGCCGCGGATTTTTATTGCAATTTTTTGTCATAACGAGGAGTTGGAAATTATGCGTTGCAGACACTCCAGGTTGTTTGATGTAAATCGCGAAGACCAAACGCCCGAGCCTCGCCGCCGGCTCGGGCCATATCCCCCCACCACAACACTACTCTAGCCGTAACAAGCGCTAAGCTCTCGACGTGTGTGGTTATGTATTGCGTGGAAGTCGGAAATGCATATGGGGACGAGGGGGCAAGTGTGAAGAAAAGAGCGTGCGTGGTTCGTGGCCCGTTTGTAAAGGCATTGCACCGGTACTCGCCTGAATTGATCGCAGAAATCACGAAATATAGCGATCAGAAGAGCCGATCGCTAGTATTCTCCTTCAGACAGCGGTGGTCTCCGACCTAGCGATCTATCTAGTGTCGAAAATTCGCCACAGGACTTGAACACAGCGATCTCCGGATCAAAGACTTTGTACTGCCAACGGCTGTTGTCCTGAGGTACCTCAGCCTGTGGCTGAATTCTGCCTAGCTATAGAGCTAGTGTCGAAAATTCGCCAATATGTCGGGACTTGATCCCTAGGACCTCTCAGTAGGAGACGCTGCACCAACAGTCTCAGCCATCCCAGCCGGAAGCCATGTGTAAAGTTGCCCCTTTTGTATTACTCCGAATTCAGCGTGTCGCAGTGAGCACTTTTGGTTGACGTCATGTTTTCTCGCCCGTTCGATCGTAGTAGAACTCTCCGGTTGACGTTACAAGACCCACTGTATAAAACTGTTGCAACGAATACTAAATGTTGAAATAGGGGAAAACAGAGTGATATTTTATTATCAAATTTGAAAAGCAATTAGGAGTTCGGAAAGTGACCGTCTCGCAGCGGACAAAACTGCAATAGCCGATTCTACTACAGTGTGCGAATATCTCATCAGCTCCTAAATCTATCTCGCCCTAATCACCCAGTTTGGCGTATTCCATGTCCGATTCGTCAACGTCCCTCTTTCCGAAGGCTTACGTGCCACTGTGCTGTCTGCGTGTTGACTGCGGGGAGATGGAAGAGAGCGTCAGGTGCAGGGACTGCAGCCACGTCCACTTTTGCAGCCTGTTGCTCTACTACAGAGAGATGTGCTACATGTAAATAACATTCAGTAATTTAAAAAGGAACTTCGAAAAAATTACGTGTTTCACATTTTGTTACCAATATAACGCTACTTTACTGAAGCCTAAGTTTGGCAATTTTGAACTATTTTATTTTATTCTCTCAAATTCAAAGTGTTCAGCCTCGGCTACCAGTTGTGAAATATATCTATTTAATACGATATAAACATTGAATAAAATATAATTATATAAAACGACAGATTTTTCATTTGTCAGATTGTCAAATTAATACTTCTAAACGCTAAATTACTCAAATGATTGATTATGGAAATATTTCAACTGTGATGATGTGGGAGCCTGAGCCATAAATATGAAAGCAGGATGGAAAATGTGGATGTGGCACACGAACTGGAATATTGTTGAGCGCCGAAGAAGGCTGATATAAAATCAGCCCCTCGCCTGTCCCCGGACGATGAACTGCGCGCTGAGGCGCGTTGGAGCGACCCGGTTTCAGAGCAGCAGACGGTAGCAGTGGCAGCGCTGGCCGCGCTGCGTGCGCTGGGCTCAGTGACCGTGTCGACGCGGAAATCGGCGGCCAGTGCTCTTCGTCGTGGAGGACGCTCTGCGGCAGGTGCAGCTACTGCCCCCTCCCGCCCCTCCCCTCCTTTCCCCTCCCCCCTCCGCCCCCCGGCCGCGCTCCGGCCGCGCCGTGCCTCCCGCCCCCCCCCCACTTGACCACTGCCCGCCTCTCCTCTCTCTCGCTCCGCTCCGCTCGGCTCCGCTCGGCTCCTCTCCGCTCCGCGCCCCGGCATCCGCTCCAGTCCAGAGGCCCTCCCCTCCTAATCACGCTCGTCTTCCACCCATCCTGTTACTTCGCCCGCGCCTCGCTCGCTGGACGCAGCGCAGTGGCCCGCGGCGGCCCCGCGGCCCGCCTCCTCCTCCTCCGCCTCCTCCGCCTCCCCTCCGCCCCCTCCCCTCCACCACCTCCTCTTCCTCCACTTCCTCCGGCCCCCGCCGCTTCCCTCTCGCCGCTGGAAAGAAGGCTTTCGCTCACATTCCAAATTAATTGGCATTTCTTACATTCACCGCTCTTTCCAAGTAAACGTATGGATGGGACATCGTTTACGCAAAAAATCCGTCCGAACAACTGGCTCACTGATGCATTTCTCATACACAGGCCATGTGCATAACAAGATGCACTGTATACAAGTGTACTGCATACGTAAAGAGGAGTCCAAATTATGACCACATCGCGCTTAATTATCAGCGTACGTTTTCGTTAATAAACAAATTCCTCTTCATTCTTCTTCTTCGTTTTCTTCTTCTTCTTCCTCTTTTCATTATTATTATTATTATTATTATTATTATTATTATTATTATTATTATTGTTATTATTATTGTTTATTAAATCGAAGAATACGCTGCACAGTTTGTAATGCTGTCTTGTTTCTGACAAAAATGTATTTATTCTTAATTATTCCTTACCTTGTGAGTGGTTATTTTCATAATTAGGGCGAATTCAAATTCAACCAATTTGTTTGCGTCAAAATGACCAGACTGTTTTCAAATTATCTGACGTTCTTTTAAACTAAACGATTATTGTCTATTTCTCGACTTATCTCCCCTGTAAGAATGTGATTTACATCACGTTTTGCCATTTTCATACAAGTCGCTGTTGAGGTCTCAGTTTGAGTGTTGGGTAACTCTGACCCAAGTTACAACATTTCGGTAACATAATATGCGTTCGCATCTTAGGTACTCACATTTTTTTTCTGCCGTGACTGGGTTTTTCACACCTTTCGTAAAGTCGGGAAGGATTGTAACACTTGAGATGATGCAAATTTCCAATTTGTTGCCAATATTTATATTCACAAAAAATTGAAAAGACAAACATCGACAGCTTTACGTTTTATTGACTTTCGGCTGTTGTTTTGTGAAGAAGGAAAAATTTTGTGCACTCCTGCTTAGACAGCCACTGGATGCCATACGAGTTGTGAGAACTTACTTGCAACATTTTTTAAAAGCAAACACCGGCGAAGGGAATTCAAAGGTCATCAGAAAAAAAACAAGAGATATGTTTCATTTGTCCTCCAAAGAGTAAAAACCTTCATATCTAAGCAAATATTCCCAGGAACCAGCTTGTAATGGAGTTTTGTTCCTGTCTGAAAGAAATGCATTAATCATTAACAATAGAAGAAATACTGTAACTGTAAGCTCTCATTTACACTGTAAAACTATGAAATAATAATGTCATATTATTATTATTAATATTATTATTATTATTATTGTTGTTGTTGTTGTTTCGAGAATTAGCCATCATGTGGCCACGCGATACGTGCATCCCAGCGGAGCTCAGATATGATTATCAGGTGCACGTTATTTTTTCTATAGAGGGGACTTGGCATTTTAACGCTGATGCTGATTCCGTTTTTATACCCCATTATTATAGACCTGGGTGATGGGGTGAAATTGTGATGATTATAGATGACGAATTAGATACAAACAAATATACAGAGACACAACACACAACCATGCCCGAGGCGGGACTCGAACCCGCGATCCTTTAGTTCGAGCTCGCTACTGCATTACTGCTTTACCAATATCATCATTATTATTATCACCGGATCAGCATTATTATTATTATTACTATTATTATTATTATCATCATCATCGTCGTTGTCGTATCAATATCTTTTTCAGGCCATTAACAAATTTCGCTATCCTGTAGGTAGTTGGTTCATCATAGAATTGTAGAAAATGGAATTCCATATTATTAATCAATAATAATCTGATCTCCTCATCCCCTCTTCCTCTCCTTTCACGCTCCCTCTCTTCTCTCTCGGTCTGCTTTGCTCCTTCCCCGCTGCCACGCCTGCGCTCAGCGCAACTCTTTAACGGAGACGACCCGTCGGTGGTCGCTCATTAAAACTCGAACCGGTCAGATAAATTTTATTGAAGACATTGGGCGAACCACGAAGTTGCCAGATATTCATCAACAAGCCGATGCGTGCTCAGGCTGCTTTCTTGGAGAATGCAGTCGTGGGACACAACAACCAATTCGTCTTGAATAGTTTTTCCAGCCAAACGAAGGGCGGGCATTTTTCGTGCGATTTGATAAAGAACAGCCCAAATATACACGTTATTCACATCAGTTATATAAATGTAATACCATTATGTTTCTTTAAAAAATGACCAAAAATTAATTCCATTACCATTTCATCTTTTAAGAGTCGTTGAATGTGTGATGTCCCCCTTAGTTCCTGATCAGTTTCAGGCGATTGCTCTCCCCTACCCGCAGCCTGCGTGCAATCTTACCTTCCTATTCCCTTCTCTTCCTATCCACCTCCCCAACTCTAACTTGAACAGCATGTGATGGTAAATGTGTAGTGAGTGGGAGGGGGAGAACACTTCATACATAACCAGCATTCACCGATTTCAGATCCGCTTCCAATTCGCAGAACCTCGAATGAGATTAAACCAGAGGAATATAACTTTTGCAGAAAAAAACTCTCAAAGATTTAGGCGCTAGTATTGCCTCCCAAAAGTTAAGACAGGCAGACATGATTAAAAAAAACACTTTTTGAAATTGGTGAGCCACAAAATGTGGATATCGATGTTTTTGTAGCATTACAATAGTTACTGTATAGGACTACATAATGGAGAAAGTAACTAGAGGAGCTAAAACAGGACATAGTCTTTTTAGTCCAATTTGTATCGGGTATGTAAAATTATAATTAATGTATTTCTAGCTATTTAGTAGCTCTAATATTTCCGTTATCATGTGCAAATCGCTCTAGACCAGGGTTGTCCAACTGGCGGCCATTTATTGTGGCCCGCGAAGGTCATTAGTCCAAAGTGGAAGTCCCTAGCATCCCAGTCGGGCGAGAACATTGCGGTCATGCGCTGTTAGGGTCAACACGCCTTAATGTAAAAATAGGCCAAGTTTAGATTTAATATTTTTCTAGTAAATTCAGAAATTTAAAATCATCCCCATGTGTCCTCCCCCAACGGGATTCCATTCCCCCCTCCCCCAACAGGGGAGGTGGCTCAGCAACTGATGTCACTGCAGTGCCTCTCACAGGAGGTCCTAGGTTCGAGACGGGAGGATTTTCGTATAGATTGACAGCTATATCAAATTCAGTTGTTGTCTGGAGGAGAATTCTAGTGGCCGGCTGGTCTGATCGGTACTTTTCCGTTCAACCCCAGGCGAATGCCGGAGCAGTGCCCTAACAAACGGGCCGCACGTAATTTTTCATTCCTCTTTCTTGTCCTATCCTCACCTCTTTCACATATACAATAACATGCAATACACTACTACACATGCCGGGAGACCGGTCAGGGGCTCAGAGCTTGTCCGGTTGGGGCGGTGTTCCGCAGTGGGGAGATACTTGGTTGGAGAAAATCCCGCTAGTCGACGGAAGGTCGGCGCCGGACCTCGCCATCTAGCAGGGGAAGATCACCGCCACCTCCTGATGAAAAAAATGCAGTACACTTACGGGACTATTGACCTCAGAAGTTGACGCGCCCGGAATCGCTAACAATCAATCAATCTATTGCCCCTCCCCGTTTCAGAGCCAGGCAAAGTGCCGAGATCAACAGTATGGAGAGCACAGATGTGAATCGCACGAGTAATGTAAGTATGGCCCGCAACCATGTCAAATATTTTAGTTGTGGCCCTCGAGGCTTTGCATGATGGTACCCTTGCTCTAAATGAAATTTTCTGAAACGCAGCTCCCAGTATCTTCTGAAACCCATTTTATAAGAAAAAATTGAAACATTTTTTGCACATAATGTTCTTAGAAACATTGAATCTATTTATCTCAAGACATGTAACAGCATTTACTATCATAAATAATATTTGCATGTTTTTTATCTTTGCAAAATTTTTATCCTCCCACCCGTTCATGAAAAATTTCCTCAAAATTAACTATCTTTACAGAAAAGTTGTGGAATATAATAATACAGGCTTTTCTAATTTATTGAGATTTACAGATTTTTATTAATTTACAGTTTATTTTACATTCCTATAGTATGAAAGTAAAGAAGATATGAATAATATAAAAAGCATGTAACTTTTTATATTTTGTCAGTTATTCGGTCGCCTGTTGATTTAATTTATATAATACCCCAGAATATAATTTTAATATCGCAATTTCAGAACAAAGCTACTTTATGTAAATTTTCAGGGAAGAATTTCGAGCTGCTTCTGAGATATTTTCGTTAGAGCATTTGTAAATGGCGCCCTCACGTACACTCGAAAACTCTTGAGATTTCGACGATGTGCAGAAGAGATAATTTGAAAAATGTATGTCCACAAATAGATTAAGTCATGAATATACCCGTAATGTAATGGTACCGACGTGCGATATATTAAAAAAATACAGTAGTGTAATTTGTGAAAAATCGATAGTTGTAATCGAAATGGTGCTAATGCCACGTGATTTAGTGCATCTAGCTGTGTATGTGCGTCCGTACAAAAGTGTAAGTGTTTTTGAAAAAAAATTGCTTACTTATTTTTTGAAAATTGTCACGATTTTACTCAGATTTTTGAGAAATCTAGAATCATAATATAACATTATACATGGCATAATTTAGAGACTTAATTATTAATTTAGTTTTTAATTTGATTTTTGTATTTAAAGAAAGCTGTAGCTGATAATACAAATTATGTAGTCGCTACAAAAAGTTGAACTTTTACAATTTTGTAAATTCAGAAATATTCATGAAATTGTAGACCACTGCCATTTTTAAGCCTTGTACTTTGCTCTTTCTAAGGAAAAAGTTTAAAAAAGAATTGAAGCAATTTTTTAGAAAAGTTTGAAAATGTTGTAAGTGTACAAAATATCCCCAAAAATTCAAAGATCCGTTCAAACTCGCAGGGCCTTGAGAGCGGCCGGTTCTATTGGATAAAATGCATTTTAGAGAATAACCCGAAGGTGTTTTTAGCGACAGTGTTGTCACTGACGAATGGACGGGCAGAAGTTTTTTGAAAAAACGCTTTTTTGGTATCAGGAACAACCAAAACATGCATTTCTGTCAAAATTTTAACATCGAGTTTTGTAGCATTACAAACTTTTCTAAGCTGTGTATACGAGAAATTGAACTTGGGGAAAAGTTCCATCATAAATTGAAGTTTCTTTTCTTATACGATATTTAAAATTTTGTCTAAAGTTTAGATGAATAGAGAATATTGCTTGCTTCGCCTAATGTTGGAAGGTACAATAGATGTACCACTACAAGTACAAATTTGGTGAGCATTGTAGCTGAAGATGGTCATCGTTAATTTCTCTTATAAGTAGAAATAATTTTCTGTGAGTAGAGTGATCAAAGGTTACATTGAATTTTACAGGGACGGCTGTGCTTCATACTTCGGCTTAATATTTTTAAGATAATTTTAGGAACATACCTTGACCTGTATTCAAGGCATATCCTAATGGCATGATTGAACTGAACAGTTGTAGAATAATGGGGTACAAACATGCTTCTTTCAATATAGTATCTTGGTAAACAGCATATCTTTGCAAACTCATCTCGAATTATAATAGTTTTTAATTGACTGAATAAGTATCAACCTTACAGTTGGAAAAAATTAAGGTGATGTTTGATCTAGTCAAGATTCGAGTTATATTTACTTAAATTTTTATGATGTACACTCAGGGTTCGATTGTGACATGGTTACTGTTCGTTCTACTCTTTGTACTCTCTACGCACTCACACGGTCCTTTTTAAATCCCTCCCACATGTAAAATAGTTTAGATCAACATATCCCAGGGTGGAACAGCTTCACTATTCTGACGTTGGAACAACAAATAGGCAACACTGCAAACTTTTCCCAACCGTCCTCCGGCGACTGCTCACAAGACACCATATCGAGGCAAAATACCAACAAAAAAATGCGTTTTAGATTATGAAACAGGTTTTTCCTCGTCTCGATTCCCCCTCACTATCCTCAAATACACACATAAACCCAACCGAAGCAGGTTAGGAAGCGTGCCAATACAAAATCGCGTTAAGCTGCACGCACTAGAGCACCTGAAAACAAAGACATTCCTAACAACCCTACATGTAGGTGGGCTGCTATTTATAGCAGGCAGTAGGAAGTTACAGTAGTGTGGTTGTAGAAGTTACAGGAAGTGACAGTAAAAAGTTCCTCTCCAAATTTTCGGTTTCGGCCATGCTCAAAAGTAATAGGTTTGGAGAAGGCAGTGATGAGTTGGACACCGCCACGAAGGCACTGTTCAGAGAGAATAGAGACATTATCGTAAGAGGATAAAATAACGTTCTGGCCTATCACTTTACACCTCAATCACGTGTAAACAAACTACTATGTGCGCCCAAAACACTAACATAGTTTTTGTCTTTGCTATACTGATATAACAGACCAAGACTATGCAGCGAAATTTAGCACGCAAAGCAACTAAAACTATCTTATAGAAACACATGACACACTTTTTGAACTGGGGTATCATCTCGGACAAACTTTTTACCCGAAATCGTCATGAGAACCTTGCGGGAAAACATGCTCCCAGCATCCAGCTGGTACGACACGTCATGACGATCATAAACTCCAACCTCATGCATCCTCTTGTCAAAATGTTTCCTCCATCTCCAATGTCATCATCCACCCTGTTTGTAACTCTCTTACCTCCTCCATTGAACCAACTTCCGATTCTCTGATTGCCATTCCCAATTACTCTCAACATGATGTACAACTTCCTCAACCCCTATCACTGCTGGGGCACGCTTCTTCCTTCGACGAACGGATTAAGGAATAAAAACGGCGTAAATATGTAGCAACTTCAGTTATATTCAACAGAAAAATGTGTTGTAGTGTAGGTAGTAAAAACGTTGATAATCCGGAAAAATTGAGACTGTATCCTTTCCAACTATTAAATTGTCTGTATTATTGAAATGAATCAATAAAAGGTCCGATAAACATATTCAACGAAAAAATTGCTAAAACAACCATTGTTAGCTACATGAATACAAAAGTTATATACACTAAGTGATCAAAAGTATTCGGACACGCGGCTGAAAATGACTTACCAGTTCCTGGCGCCCTGCATCTGTAATGCTGGAATTCAATAGGATGTTGGCCCACCCTTAGCCTTGATGACAGCTTCCAACCCTCGCAGGCATACTTTCAATGAGGTGCTGGAAGGTTTCTTGGGGAATGGCAGCCCATTCTTGACGGAGTGCTGCACTAAGGAGAAGTATCGATGTAGTCGCCCAATCCAAATATCCCAAAGGTGTTCGATGGCATTCAAGTCAGGACTCAGTGGCAGGCCAGTCTATTACAAGGATGTTATTATCGTGTAACCATTCCGCCACAGTGCAGTATGAACAGGTGCTCGATCGTGTTGAAAGATGCAATCGCCGTCCCCGAATTGCTCTTCAACAGTGGGAAGCAAGAAGGTATTTAAAACATCGATGTAGGCCTGTTCTGTGATAGTGTTACGCAAAAGAACTAGGGTGGCAAGCCCCTCCTTGAAAAACACGACCACACCATAACACCACAGCCTCCGAATTTCACTTTTGGCACTACTCACGCTGGCAGATGACGTTCACCGGGCATTCACCATACCCACAATCCTGCCATCGGATCGCCACATTGTGTACCGTGATTCATCACTCCACATCACACTTTTCCACCGTTCAATCGTTCAATATTTACGCTCATTACACCAAGAGAGGCGTCGCTTGGCATTACCCTGCGTGATGTGTGGCTTATGAGACCCCGCTCGAACCACGAAATCCAAGTTTTCTCACCTCCCGCCTAGCTGTCATAGTACTAGGAGTGGTTCCTGATGCAGTTTGGAAATTCCTGTGTGATGGTCTGGATAGATGTCTGTCTATTACACTTTACGACCCTCTTCCAACTGTCGGCGGTCTCTGTTAGTCAACAGATCGGGTCGGCCAGTACGCTTTTTGTGCTGTACGTGCCACTTCACGTCTCCACTATCACATCAGAAACAGTGGCGTTAGGGATGTTTAGGAGGGTGGAAATCTCGCGTACAGGTCTCTGACATATGTGATATCCAATACCTGAACAACGTTCGAAGTCAGTGAGTTCCGCGGAGCTCCCCATTCTGCTCTCATCACGATGTCTAATGACTACTGCGGTCGCTGATATGGAGTACCTGGCAGTAGGTGTCAGCACAATCCACCTAAAATGAAAAACGTATGTTTTTGGACATGTCCGGATACTTTTGATCACTTAGTGAATATATGTTTACTATTAACTTCTATAATAGAATACTTTCAATTATAAAAATTATTATATCATACGAATTTTCTTCAATGAAACTTAAATAAAATTATTAGGACGTGTCGGCGCGTTTAAACTGATCTGTTATACATACTGTATTTCGTTCATGCTATTTTTTCTCCAGAACTGAATGCAAATAATTGACGGTCCGGATTTTTGAAATTCGAATTATTTATGTTCTTCTGTACTTGGAAACGGTTTACTTATTCCACTATAACATCCAATCTCTTAAATAATATTGATTTTATTAAGAAGATCATAGAGCTATTTAAGTCATATTTTTTCTTTATTTAAAAAAATCATTGGTGATCTCGAAATGAAATTGATGAAATGGTATCAATTCTACATCCTGGACAGATTCAAATGTAAAGCATCCCCTTTGTTTCAGACTTAAATCATCCTGAGTTAAAAATTATCTAACTATACACATACAGGCCTCCAGCAAAACGAGCTATAGATTAGTTCACGTACTTAGGAAATCTCTTCATCACTCTAAATAGTCAGTCTATTCCTTTGAATCCATTGATTTATGCTGATATTTTCACACTGATATCGTATTCGATTATTGGGAAAGAAGCAGTTTTTCAAAGTAATTCATTTCTTCATCTATGACAAAATTTCCTGCGTTTGTTCCAAGAGTTCCTGAGTTTGTATCGTAAAGTTTGAGCAAATGAAGCAAGATAGAAACTAGTATTGCATACTATTATTATTATTTCCCTACTGTAATATTTTTCTCAGCTATTTTCGCTGGTAAAAATGTTCACCTTCCCAGAGTTATTTTGGAACAGGTTCGGTCACAGAAAAAGAAGTTCATCTTATATCTGGACTTAAGACATAAACTTTCTTACAATATGGGCTGTTTGCAACTGCGCGCTGTCCTATGTTCAGAACGTTTTTCGGTAGTTGAAGTTCTTTTAAGTATTTTAGAAAGTTTTTACTGACAAGGCCTTCCGCCGATATCACGAGTGGGTATGTTTTGGTAACATTTAATTTCCAAATATGTTTTAGTTCATAAGACAAGTTTTCATATTTGGAAATTTTTTCTACATTTTGTTCTGTCAGATGGGAGTTCTAGATACCGTCTCGTGAATTCGGCGTGAAGAGCTTGCCTCCATCCTGGGAGTGGATTATGTTGACACTGGTTGATGTAATAGAACGCTCTCATTATTTCAATATTCATCTCGCGCGTCCATCTCTTACGCCCAGCATCTTCCCTCCTTACGGGTGGCGGGCCAGCAGGCAGACATTTGGTTCGTCTGTCCGTGCGGTTAGATCCACATTGTTACTCCTGTCGTCATCTGGAAGCTGACTATAACACACATCGAGGGCAGCCTCATGGCTCGATGTGTCCGAGGCATTACTTCTTTTCTTGTTTCTCTCCATAATTGCATGGGTATCGCATTTTATACTTATCTGCCAGGTATATCAGAAGAGTCCATCCACCAAGTTCACCATTGGGGCTCATTGTCCCTCATCTGCTGACCTTACTGTTCACTCTTTCTGTTTGCAGCCGCCTGCTCCAGGTCAGTCGCTGCATTGAGGATGGAATGGGACTAAGAAAGGAATTATCTGATTGGAAAAATTTTAAAGGTGAGGAAATAGCTAGTGTTTAGGAACGGGAGGAAATGAGCTACTCAATCCACCCACTTCCTCCCGCTGGAAGGGGGAGGACGGAATATGAAAGGGAGGATATCTAGGGCAGGTCAGCGGTCAGCGCTCCTTTCTAGGTAGGGGAAACCGGGCTGATTGTGTAGTCCCGACCCTCCGGCAGGGAACTACGGGCGATGGGGTCGCTAATTCCTTACGCCGTTATTATTATTATTATTATTATTATTATTATTATTATTATTATTATTATTATTATTATTTGTGGTTTAAGAATGTGCTATCAGAAAAGAAATTTCGGATGGAGTGTCTTCAAAAGCATAGAACATTAAAAGCCGAGAGGGTTGCTATAAAGTATGGTGTTTATCGGCACGGTATCTAGTGATATCTGGCAATTTCTGACGATATCAGATGATTCGGTTGTTTTCGCCGCTCGCAGTTCGGTTTCGCAGATTGAGTGTCGCAATACGAAGAGGCGGGAATCGCTCTTGCAGGAAGGCATCGTCGCGCGCACGTCCGGGCAGTCACACGCTTCGGAACTCGAGATCTGCGGAGACGAAGGATTAAATATTCCTGGCCGCGACGCGCACTAGGGATGAACAGCGTTGGTAATTAGGGTCAAGTTACTGAAGCAAAATTGTAAAGGCACAGTCAGTTTCAAATAAATCAAATATCAATTAGAAAATAAATCAAAAACATAGATTTATTATGAAAGTGTACGGATGTGGGATTTATGAGAACACAATGGAACTAATCTTCGACACACCTGCTGTTGAATTCCGCAAATGTACTGTCGAAACGACTGTAACAAATGTCAAAAACTAGTGGTGCTTCCAACGCACATACTTTCTCGCACTGCTTCTATATGGTCCTAAATGCTATTCTACTACTTCATAAACCAGCAAAAGTGTATTCTACCAGCAAACGTTTTCCGTACCGAGACCCGAAACCCCATACTCAAAGTTAATGAACTGGCACTTATACCACTAAGCCACACTAGCACCACATAGGACGAACAGAGCCACAGAGAATCGAACCGACCTACAAAATGGTAAATGCATGATAAAAAAACAATTGATACGATTGTACATACGCTTTACAAATCCAAGGAGAGACGTGAAAAATTGTTAAAAGTAAAAAATTTGAACAAATATATACAGACACTTCCAGTACATTTACCGTAATTATCAATATTTGTTATTCAAATGGTTTCACACGGTTTTAAATAAAGTTTATAGAATTCTCAATTATTTCCTGTGACAACAGAGAACTTTGACAAATAACATTCCGCGACAAAGACACGAACCGCCGAAGCTTCCCTCGGAAGACCTATATCAAAATTCGCTGATTAACGACTGCGACCACAATGGCTGGGCATGGCATTTACGCTTATAAAGTAGTAAAAGAGTATGGTAATTTCATTTCTCGCATTAGGAAACGATAATATACAGAGAATGTAAAAAATGTCCTATAGGCGCTCAGGGAAGGTATCTAGGAACATCATTCATAACACAAAAACAAGTTCAATTTAGAGATTAGAAAACTAAGACCTGCGATAAAGTCTGTGACATTCTATAGCACCACTAGTTTTTTCTAAATTTAGCAACAAGTTTTATCCACTATTTCGTTACCAGACCCCTGCTATAAGAGTTTTTCTGGCGAAAATTCCCCGTGTTCCGGCGCACGATTACATAACTTTCTCTTCATACGAAGTATTCATAAAGCGAGTAAGTAATAATCATTTCGGAACCGTTAGGGATATGTAAGTTCATCGCATGAGTTCTGGTTATATTGTATTTTAATTTAACGTTAAAATACTCATAATTTTACTTAAATTGGTTCATACAGGTATACACTAGACAACGATTGATTTGACATGTCATACGCTTCAGAAATAGAATAACAGAGATGAAAAATTGTTTAAAAGATGCAGTTTGGGAAAACAAAGACAAGTCCTGTCTATTTATCTGCATTGATTCTATTCGTGAGCAGAAGTACTTCAAATGATTTTCAATAAAGTTTCTAAACTCTTTAATGTATTTTCCTGCAACATCACATTCATCAATTTAAAATGCCCACCAGGGGATCGAACCCGACATCTTCCGAACTGAAAAGCGCAACCGCAAGTCGCTTTAACCATCTGCGCCACGGGAGCAACATGCGGTTCTGCTACTTATATTTTAGTCAAAACGTAATTGTATCAGCTCTAACATTAGGAAGCCGGTAATTGTCAACATGCGAAAAACATGTCTTTCACACATGACCAAGAAAGGCAGCGGTGAACGGCTTGCTCCAAATAATTTATCCGACGATCGGCATTTGAAAAATAACTACTGCGAGAAAGTCTGTGCCATTCAATAGCACCGCTAGTTCATTTATTTACCGTCCCTTATTACATACGTGGAGAAAATTTAAAGAAAAAATTTGGAGCGGTTTTTGAGAATTTGTTTTGTAAATTTGAATCGCAATTTACGCAAAAACTACTCGTTTTTCCAAAAAATGGTACATGACCTTATTTAAAGTGCTAATTTTGTACAACCGACTTTGTCCGAGGCAAAAATCTCTATCTTCAATTTTGCAATTTTTAAATAGTTTTTTGCAATTTTCGAAAAATTGGGGATATCAACGAAAATAATACCTACATCATTCCCTTAAATGTTCTTCGCACTATTCAACAACAAAATATAATCAAAATATTTGAAGCCATATTCTTTTAACATTTAAAATCTCCGACGGGCTTCATGTAAAGTACCCCCGAATATTAAAATATCGGTTTCAAATTCCAGGGGCCTTGAGACGAGTAACAACGATCGGGGAATATCAATTTTGAAGAAAATCGGCCGAACGGTTTAGGCGCTAGCGTTGACCACAGTCGGACAGACGGACAGACGGACGGATAGACGGACGTTTTGCCGTCAATCGACTTTGCAATATCAAGAAAAAACGGAACATGGATTTTGACTACACCATGAGATAGAGGATTTGTTTTTCTAAATTCAGCAACAGGTTGTATCCACTTTTTCGTTACCAGACCCCTGCTATAAGTGTTTTTCTGGCGAAAATTCCCCGCGCACGATTACATAACTTTCTCTTCTTACGAAGTATTCGTAAGGCGAGAAAGTGAAACTAAATTCAATTCCTTCATGGGACATGAAAACCAGTGGCAACAATAGAAAAGATCTTAAAATATTACCCGGTGGCCCCTTCAGGGTGTCACTAAAGATAGCTTTGGTGTCCCCTAGAGAACTGCGTTTTTAGAACCTATTACTAGTAATAAAGGAAGTTTTGAATTGAAAAAACTTAAAATTAATAATAGAGAAATTAAATTGCTTTCTATTATTTATTATAATGAATTATTTATATGGGAGTTTGATTTCGCCCTGTTCTTGTTGGACCCTTAGATTTAAATATTACTGTAAATGTATATAAAGGGAAAGGCAATATATCAAATCATAATTTACAAAACAACTATTAGATGTGAAATTACCACGAACGGATTAGGTTACAGTGACAGTTATGCACAGATTCTTACAATTAAATGAAACGCAAACGCTGGAACATTAAATATCGGACTTAATAAAAATCAGTAAGGGGCTGTCCATAAATTATGTAATGCAAATTGGAGTGTTTTCAATACCTCCTCTCCCCCCTGTAACGAACAAGTAACGCGTGCTTGAACTCCCCGTAAATAATTCCATTACGCTTGCCACAACACCCTCCTCTTGCAAATGTAAGAAATGAAAATAAATTGTAGCACAATGAGAATAACTTTTATTCATTTTACTTGTGATGTATATTAAAATGAATGATAATTAAAGTACAGATTAGTTGGCGATGCTGACTGCACCTAACAATAAGATTGGGACACGTTGTGAGTGAAGGAAGAACAAATTGGCGAGAAAATTTCTGATCACAAGCAGTGCACACGCGCCGGCGTAGTTGACGCTTGGGCAGGAGTCTATTGCGCCAATTTAAATGGATGCTAGAATATACTACTTATCATTTTTGAATATTTTCTTCGTAATCTTACAGGTTCAGTAAAAAGTGATTAAAAAAATATTTCCATTTATTGTAACAATTTACACATAATAACTGTAATCTTTATTTGTTTTTAAAACCAATTAGTTAATATTTTAATATTTTAGTGCAAGACTGAAAGAAAGGAATTATTTCAGCAAATATTGAAAAATGTAAAAAGGTAAATATCAATGAACGTAACATTAAAATAATACCCCTTATCCCTATGTAACGCAGAGTAACGCTGTCTCAGCTGTCTCAAACCCCCTCCCCATCTTTTGCGTTACGTAATTTATGGACAATAATTTCTGAAAATTGAGAAAACGGGACCTAAAGTTAAAATGAGAATAGAAAATTAGGGAAGTCTCATCTGACAAAAGTAAGTGTACCTATTAAGATAAGCCGATAGAAGAGTATTAAATATGCACTGCACATGCAAAGTCAAAATACTTCCTAGTATTTTTTTCTAAAACACTTATTTTTTTCAATCTTCAAATATTACAGAGAAGAAACAGGTAAGTGTATTCACCTTGCATTCTCTGAGGAAACAATGATGGGAAATAAGAATGATTTATTTTCTAATATTAAAGTTAGTCAAATTCAAAATGAAATATTTAGTGAGAACAAATTTGCAAATCTAGAACAAATCTAAGCTTCAACGTCAGTAGGTCTACAGGAAAAATGTCTAGCTGTATTAAGGTCTTACAGAAAAAATGTCTAATAAAAATATGGTCTACAGATATATAAAGTCTAATGATTAAACGTCCACAGCTAAGAAGACTATCAACCAAAATGTCCACAGCTAAAATGCCTACTAACAAAAATGTCTACTAACTGCAGAGTCTATCAGCTAAATGTCTACTAGCTAAAAGACTAACAGAAATGTCTAACGAGTATTCTGTTAAAATATTATATGCAATGTAATAATAAATTTAAAATATATAACAATATGTAGTTATGTTCATTATAGTTACTGGATTTTCATTTGTGCGAAACCATAAGTGACGAAGTGGGACCCGAAGCCAGCTTCATGTAAAGGATACATTAAGGGTGTGAATAGAAGAGGAAGGCGACAAGCAATGCCTCCATGTTTCCCGCCTGAAACTTGGAATGTGCATGACATGGTGTTAATCGGGTTTTAGAGAACCATAAATAGCATCGAAGGATGGCCTAGCAAATTTCAAAAACTTATTGTGACTCCTCATGCAAGCATTTGGAAATATCTAGATCAAACCTGATCAGAGAGAAAACAAGATTTCTATTACACAACTTCGAGCAGGACACTTAAGATCAAAAAATCCTATTAAAAAATTGTATCGTGTCAATATGGAGCAAGTTGAAATAATCTTATCGAGGTAAGAAGACTGTAGAGAGCGAAATGAAATACCTACTTGTGAGGATTAAGTTATCGCCTGAAATCGCAAGCAGATGAAGTAGAAGAATCTGAAAAGTGATTTTAATGAAACTCTGTCCTATTCATATAGTGCTTATATTTGATAAATATATTTTTCTCCTAATTTTTTGATTAAATTTTGTTGTTGAATAGTGCGAGGGACGTTTAGAGTGATGTAGGTCAACGCCAGCGCCTAAAACCGTTCAGCCGATTTTCTTCAAAATTGATATTCCCAATCGTTTTTACTGATTTCAAGGCCCCTGGAATTTGAAACCGATATTTTAATTTTTGGGGTACTTTACATGAAGCCCGTCGGAGATTTTAAATGTTAAAAGAATATGGCTTCAAATATTTTGATTATATTTTGTTGTTGAATAGTGCGAAGAACATTTAAGGGAATGATGTAGGTATCATTTTCGTTGATATCCCCAATTTTTCGAAAATTGCAAAAAACTATTTAAAAATTGCAAAATTGAAGATAGAGATTTTTGCCTCGGACAAAGTCGGTTGTACAAAATTAGCACTTTAAATAAGGTCATGTACCATTTTTGGAAAAACGAGTAGTTTTTGCGTAAATTGCGCTTCAAATTTACAAGAAAAAAAAGATCTCAAAAACCGCTCCAAATTTTTTCGTTAAATTTTCTGCACGTGTAATAAGGGAAATAAGGGACGTAAATATATAAATACACTAGTGGTGCTATAGAATGGCACAGACCTTCTCGCAGTAGTTATTTTTCAATTTTCAGTAGTTATTTTTCAATTATTTGGAAAAACGAGTAGTTTTTGCGTAAATTGCGATTCAAATTTACAAAACAAATTCTCAAAAACCGCTCCAAATTTTTTCTTTAAATTTTCTGCGCGTGTGTAATAAGGGACGGCAAATAAATAAATAAACTAGTGGTGCTATAAAATGGCAAAGACTTTTTCGCAGTAGTTATTGCGCTAATGTCGTTGGTCGGATAAAGGATTTGGAGTAAAACCTTCACCGCTGCCTTTCTTTGTCAGCCAAAAGACATGTTTTTCGCATGTTGACAATTACCGGCTTCCTAATGATAGAGCAGATACAATTACATTTTGACTAATATATAAGTACTCAATCTACAGATCGCTTCATTGGCTGCTAATTCGTGTTGGGACTGAGCGCTTCAATTCCGAAGATGCCTCTGCCCGTTTTCGACCCAAACGGCGCTTGTTTGTCGTAGTGGTATGAGTGCCGGCACGGTGATTCTGAGGATCTGAGTTCGGGTCGCAGAGCGGAAAAAGAATTTTCTGATTGAAAACAGTTTTGCTGGTTTATGTAGTAGTGTAATAGCATTTAGGAGCATTTAGAAACAGTGCTAGAAAGTATGAGCTTTCGTAGCACCACTAGTTTATTTTATTTTTAATTTTCGCTCTTTATTTTAGTTAATTTGTGATTTTAGATTTAATCGATACTCCACTAAGAAGGAAATAGGTTTCTTTCATAATTTGAATAGTCTTTAGCAATTGAAGCTTGGGTCATTGGAGCCAAATGTATTTTCTAAGATTGATTGATTGATAAGTGATACCGGGCGCGTCATCTCATAAGGTCATAGTCCCGTAAATTTAGTGAATGTTTTATCGCGGAAGTTTATGGGTAATCTTCTTCCGCTGGATGCAGAGATCCTCCGCCGACCTACGTCGGCTTGCGGGGACTTTCCCCAACTTGGCATCTTTCACCAGCGTGACACCGCCCATCTAGGACAAGCTCTAAGCTCCAACTGATCACCTGACAATCAGTATATGTGCTGTATTTCATGACCATTTTCTGTAGACAATTCCATTGCGGGTTCACGGGTCTTGGTCCAAAAATAACGTATTCTAATTTGCCGACGTTTCGGAGTTTATTATAGCTCCATCTTCAGGGCTTACTATGCGTGGGAAGTTACATAGAGAATATGAAAGTTCACATCATGAGAAACAAGCCACACAGGACAGCATGCCTGCATGTTCCTGAAGATGGAGCTATAATAAACTCCGAAACGTCGGCAAACTAGAATACGTTATTTTTTGGACCAAAACCCGTGAACCCGCAATGGAATCAGTATATGTGTTAAGTGTACGCGTGGCCGAAAGCGTCGGCCTAGCCGTAGTAGTAGTCGGGGCGCTAGCCCCGACGCTTGTCTGGTCTGCTACTTAAATTCGCTTTTGAAAAATTGGTGTTGTACAAAAATTTTATGTGAACAGAAAATTTAGAAAAGACAATTATAATTGTTAATACTGACATGTATCCCTTAGGTTACATGAACTACAATGAAATATTTTATATAAGAACCTAACATACGACTTAAAGCTACTATTTACAAGTAATTGCAAGAAAATTTAGAAAAGACAGTGATAATTATTTATGTTGAGTATTTACAAATGATAAAGTGATTCTACGTGAATGACAGTGTGCTTTGTGAAGGGTGTAGCCTTACGACCAAATCTTCGTTTCCAACGTTGCTGTTTTGACATAATGGGTGATCGTCTTTGGTGTTTGTTCAGCAACTTGCCCATCTTTTTAATGCTAGGCCTTGCTGTCTGCAAACTGCCCTCGTGCATGTTGTCATCCCACTGCTTGGCCGAGACAGCGCCTACTTTTGACACAGACTGATCTCGCGAGAAGTGTGGTAGTGTAGTGCATGTGAATGAAAGGGGTGAAGCTAAGATAAGGAAGAGGAAGGAAGGATCGCGCGCGGTCCTTGGTTTAGCTGTTCTTCGTGTTCATTTGTAATGGAAGTAGAAGGGCAGTGTCCTATTACGTGACCTTCTTTACATGGAAAGTAAGATATGTTCTCAGTTGACAAAAATATTCTATAAGTTCTCTTCGTAATAGATCAACATATTATTCTGACATTTGAGCCATTCCACGTCAAATCGCACAAGAGTTGACACGACATTTTTTAAAATGTACGATATTTTTTTCTTAAGTCTGGACATCAAAAAAAGAGACACGTATTTTTTTATTTGCCTGAAAATTGATTATTTGTGTAGTTATGGCTATATTAAATTTTTGAATTTACAGGCACTTAAAAAAATAGATCAATTATCTCTCCGAATGTACTAAATATAAAATTTCTGGTTTGTGTCATTTAATACTTTGAAATGTGTATTTTATTCCTCTGTAAATAAATTTTTCAAAAAATATTTTTTTCATTTTAAAAAATGTATTTTTTTCAAAAAAAGTAAAATTTCTATATAAACTCGATGAGATAAAAATTTGAAAAAAATATAGGCGTGTTCCTTGTTCAATTTTCTATAAAATACAGCAAGAAAGAAAGTGGGCACTCCACACATACAGTTCTAAGAAAATCAATTGTAAGTATGAGGGCGCGCTCTGCCTACCAATGCACTAATGAATTGTGTTCAGCCAATCTTTGATGCAAGTGCTGAAGAACTAAAAAAAGAATGACCGTCTGCCTGATAAAGGCTTCAAAAGTTATTAGTATTTCAGATGTTCACTCTGCCCCCAGAATGTATGACATTGTGTCATACATATTTTTGTGGGTAACATCGTGGGTGACTTGTGTGTCACCTATGTTCTTATGGGTGAGAGTGAAACGAATTGAAACACGAGCCATTACACGTCAAATCTCACTCGAATTGACACGACTATTTAAAAAAAATAAATGACACGAATGTATGGCATTCATTCTGGACATCGAAAAAAGAGGCACGTGTTTCTTTATTTACCTGAAAACTGTTTATTTGTGTAGTTTTGCCTACATTAAATTTTGAAATTTACGCATACTTTGCAAAATATGATTAATTGACGCTCTGAATGTACTTGACATAAAATTACTGTTTTTTGTTTTTTTTTTAAATTTGTTTATTTTAAGTCGCATCAACTGCTATGGTTATTAGCGACTACCAATTTGTACAATACATAATATTTTCTTTAGTTATAAAAACAATGATAATTGATGATACACAATGACAAAGATAATAACACAATGACACAATACTCTCACAATGACAATGATAAATAAACAGGAAATAATAAACAGAAACAATAAACAGAAACAGAAACAACAAACAATAAATAATCAGAAAAATTATACAGAAAAATTTAACAGTTTTGAATCATATTTAAAAGGATTATATGTCATTTAGGAAATTACAAGATTTACAGAAATGTAGTAAAATTACTGGTTTGTTTCGTTTAATTTTTTGATATGTGTATTTTATTTATCTGTAAATTACTTTCTCAAAAAATAAATATTTTATTAAAAAATTGTAATTATTTTTAAAAAACGAAAATTTCTTATGAACTCTCTCAGAATAAAATTTGAAAAAGTAGGCATATTTCTTGTTCAATTTTCTACAAAACGTATAGTACAAAACGTATATCAATTGTAATTATGGTATTCGGGCGCGTGGTTCCTGCCCCTGCACTAACGAATTGTGTTCGATCAGTCTTGGATACTAATGCCGACAAAAAATAAAAAGAATGGCCCTCTGCCTGATTTGGGTTTCAAGAAACATTAGTAAATCAATGTTCACTCTTTCCCTAGAAGGGATAGGTGACAGGAAAACGAATGCTTTTCCTCGTGTCAGTGAAACGAATTTTACTGCGAGTCCCTTTGTGTCCTAGGGACGGGGTGCCCTCCTGACCGTGCTCGTGAAGTACAATCGACCACTTGTCAAGGGACATGGTAAAATTTTCTCAACATTAGTCGCAATACGCAATACTTATGAAGACAAGAGTGCTAGTATTTGTTCTGTGAATCGTGTGTACACTGTGCAACATGAGTGGCGATCAGCGTATGAGATAGATGTTTGAATCCATTTAAACTTCCTGATCACGATTTTTAAAAAGAAAATCTCCATGACGCGTAAACCACGATTTGCTGGTGAATTTACAGGAGTTATTAGATTGGCGAATTTGTTATTCATTTCGGAAGAAAGGGAATCGGCTTTCAAAATGGCCTTTTCTTAATGAAGATAGCATCGAGATCAGTGGCTCCCGTGGCATTAACGAAAGTAGCGGAACGTCCAGTGAAAAAAGTGGCAATCAAGGAAGTGACAATTTAAGCTCTTCAGATAGTTCGTCAAGTGTCTGCGAAATGAATAAAGAGAAGATGAACATGAATTTAATTGCAATAGGAGAAACCCCCGCCACAAAAAGAAAATTGGAACAAAATGGCATCCCCATGAGAAATTTTAGAAAGTACAAAGTGCCAACACAGATAAATTTTTTCACATTGAAGATTCTTCGACGTCCATCGAAAAATCAGACAAAGATACTATTTAGTAACTTATCGATTACTTTCACTCAACAGATGACATGACGTTGAAAATTTAAATTTTCACAATTTTTGAAGGTTGGACATACAATAAAATTAAACGACTTTTGGTAGCAACCGAACGCATGATAAAAGTGTCCAAAACGTTGGCTGAAGAAAATGGAATTTTGTCCAGAACTGAAGTAAATTCGGCAAGGCATTAAAACTGTGCATTTAAAGTGAGTTGCGAGGGACCAGAAAATTTCAAAGTGTCAGTCAAAACCTGAATCACGAATCCGTCATTTAATTATTTATAAATGTATAAATTATTTATAAATATATTAATATTATTTATATGTATATTAATACATATAAATATTATTATTTATAAATTCAATCATGAAGTTTCACCACCTCAAGAAGTACTTAAATTACTGCTTCATCCACAGAAACCGACGACCAGTAACGCAAAAAACGTGTCTATTGCAGCAATCTATTACACACTGGTTCGTAAAATATGAATATCTTTTAAAGTTACTGAGATCCCACTTTGATTTTTTCTGGAATTATTATCCATACTCTAGTGCGTTTATAAATATTTTTAAAAAATTTTTAGCTCATCGAGTTTACAAAAATAATCAATTTTCAACATCTCAGTTTTTTTTTAAAAATTGAAAATTCAAAACATTAAATATTTTGCAAAATCTTAAAAATTAAACATGTTTTTAAGCTTCGAATGGAATTTGAACGGAATTTCTATAATTGGTGTATTCAAATGTATGATATTTTTAAGTTGGTGATGCGCGTCATTTTTAGCAAATTTCATTATACAATATTTCCGAAAATAATAAAGTTAGAAAAAAATAAAAATACACGTGTTCACTTATTTGATCCATATAACAAATAGAAAAAATTAGAAAATAAATAAAAATATGAAGGTCAAATTTTGGTCTTTTTTGTGCGATTTGACGTGGAATGGCTCATTTATCGACTGAAACTGGACCGACTTACTAAACTGGCCTCCGAAAGTTAATAATGTGTTAAAAATCGTGTTCAGGTATTTCATCTTATAAGAGATATATTTTAGTAGTCCTATGAATATCTCAATTTTGCTGTTGTTCCGCCAGAACTTCGGGTGGGATAATGGGGCACACATTCGAGATTATGATTCTAGTATGTTTGTTAATTATAAGTCTAACATAAAGTTCTTGTTCATTAATTAATTTTTATTGTTTTGTACTTGTCGATACATTCCATTCTATTTGGTCGACTGTTTCTTGTAGTACACAGATAACTTGAACTTAATTTCACAGTAGAACATTACAAAAATAATCTCTGGACTGCTTATTACCTACAGGATTAGAACCGCACACAACTTATACCGCAACACTGTTTCTAAAAGTCGGGGATTCGTTCTGTCAAATGGTTCTGGTTGAATTATGTTTGTATAATGAATGAAATAATTTATTATTAATTTCACTTTTCAAACAAACAGAAGAGAAATTATTATATACTGTCTTGCCTCGCGCACTCTTTATTTACACACACATCTCATGGAGTTTTAATTTGTAACTCTTCTACAGGAATAAAAAAAATTATTTTGTTACGTGCAATAAATTAATCAATTTTAAAAGGACAGAAATTAAAGATACTTTTCTTGAAATTCCGGCATTATCTTCAACTATACGAAAATTGTTTCCATAATATGATATTGACACCTATAGGATGTCAACTATAAAAGCCATTGATTTGGAAGACAAGTATAAAAAAACTTAAATACTTCTTTCTGAGGTTCAAATTGTAATGTAAATTTGAAAATCATACGCTTGCTACACAATTTTACACACAAATAAAAATAACTATTTGCGCCAGTGGATTCAACTGAAATTTTGATCTAAAATTTCCCTAAAGAATGAGAAGGGATGTCAGAGACAACTTTCTACAAAAACCTCACATGAAAGAAATACAACAGTTTAGAACAAGAAAATCGACAGTGCCCATTTGTGCTTGGTGTGTTTTAAAAGTATCGTGAATTTACCCTTCAATAGAAATGTACATAGGATTTTCATTTATCAGTCTATAAAATAGTATCCAAGTGACTATACACCTAGCACTATTTCTAAAACAGTTATTTAATAGTTTACTTGCACAAATCACACATGTAATCTTCCTGCTCTGCTCCATAACGGTCAAGGTGGGTCCACAGGGTACAAGATACTTCACCCAAACCTATTCCCGTCTATCTTCAGAAAACTTCCTATTGCAGAAGATACATTCTGCATCACCGTTATCTGATACAGAATATGGTATGACCTCCAAAGGAACTTGTAGTATCGGCCTAGCTGGGCCCGAGGCAGCACGAGCCCGCGGAGGCGGGGTGGGAGCTCAAAGTTGGGGTCCCCTCCAGTCGCGGGAAAATTTCAAAGTCGAGTGCGTACGGAACTCTCTGAGGATGTCTGGAGGCCACCACATGCGATTTTGAAATCAATAGCATTAACCTAAACATGAAGAACTGCAAGGTAGAAAATGAGCAAAAAGTAATAAAAGGCAACTCTTGGGGTGTACGCTTAGTTTCTCTTTATTATACAGAAAACAAACTAATAGTATTTTTCTTACAATTGTACCAGGTGAACTGCTGGTTTAACCTACTTAGGGTTGAGAGGATGTTGGGAATCCTATTTATTTAGCCTTCTCCGTTTACCACGTACTTCCATGGCCACTTCCATGGTTTTGCCTAGTAAAAACCTACCTGCGTAAATTTTTGGAAACCGAAAAACGAATCTTCTTCAGTAGTAATGATTCACGTGGCAAACAATTGACACTAACTGTAGAGTATGATACGAAAATTCTAAAGTAGTCTATCACTGTTCCACTTGGCTCTAGCTCTTGACAGAGGAATAAGCTTGGTATTCAACATTTCCCAACTATTCCACAATACCCGAACTTCCTCAGCTTGATTATTCTAGTAACGCGGATCATAATATTTCAGATTTTCTCACCTATTTTCTGGCGTGTTTCACTCAGGCTGATAAAAACTAGTGGAGCTGCAACAGTACATACATTTTCCAATTATTTGTAAGGCTATGCAGTATTATTATACTAAAAGAACCGGCAAAAAAGTATTTCCCAGCAGCAATATGTTTTCACCACCCTGGCATTCGGACTCACATTCTTAGAATCAGTACGCCATTCGCTTTACCCCTATACTACCAGACTCGCACCTAATCTCATCCTTCCCGAAGCTTCATAAAAGGTGAACATTTACATTTGCATCTTTTAAAACTCCACCTGCAGTTGTGCTGGTCTGCCAGACGTACCTGCATCGCAATATTGAGTTTCGGGTGGGTCGAGCAGCGCCGAGACAGCAGACGCTGCCGGTCCCAAGCCCGGGCAATGGAGGAGGGTCTCTGGTGTGGCATTGCTTCCATTTACTTGCGCCGTACTTCTTTCAACTGTTCTATTTTGAGCACATGGGATCCCTTATATTTTCAACCGCGATGCAATTAGGTTTCGAGAGCTAGAGGGTCATTCGTTTTATCATCTTCGCTCTTCTCTAACTTTGCCTACTTTGTTTCTTCTCTTCTCTTCAAATCTCTCTTCGGCTATCCTTTACTTTCGTCTTAAATTTCCTAGAGGGTGGGTGGGAGTCTCGGAGCCGTGTGTGAAGGCAACTCACCCAAGAATTGGCATGCAAAAATAAATGCCTCTGATCTTCCAGGTTGTCTACGACCCATTCTTCGGAAAAAGATAAAGTGCAAAAAGCTCTACAAGGACGCCTCGGAACACGAGTTTAACCAGAAATAAGGTCCGGAAACAGTTAATGTATATTGAATACTGGAATGTGTAAGGGATTTCTACCAAAGATAAAAGTCTTCGAAGAGCTGAAGAAATTGAAAACGGACATAGTGGCACTGTCAGAGTCGAAGAGAAAAGTAAATGGGAATGAAAGGAAATGGTATTACTTGCTTTTTTATAGTGAAGTAGACAAGAAAAAAATAGCAAAATCAGGGGTATTGATTGCAGTACATGAAAAACATAGCAACATGATTATCAAATTTGAGTCAGTTAACGAGAGAATTGCTTAACTGGAATTGAAGTTTTGGTCGTACCCTCTTCATTGTTGGTGTAGATGCTCCAAATGATGACACTGAAGTTAAAGTAAAAGTTGAATTCTTTGAGAAATTGACGGAAGTTATAGTCAGTAAGGAAATATAATATTATAAAGCCTTTGGGTGATTTTAATGCGCGTATTGGCAGCAAAAGTGACGGAAAATCAGTGGATAGATATGGGGAAAAATTGTTAATGAAAATGGTAAAATGTTGATAGAAGTATGTAAACAATTCTCAATGAGGATTACGAATGGATTATTTAATCACAAAGATTTCCAAAACTACATGTGGTTCCAAGCAAAAAAGGATCTAAGATAAATAAATGATTGTATTATCATTCCAAATAGTTGCGCCTATGATGTAACTCCTACTGTAACTCCACATGTAACTTTCAAATACTTGAGCTCTTCATGTCAATCCTAGAATTTGCTTTGAAGAAAAGAGTTGCACTGACAAAATACAATGTAAAGAGTTTTAATAATAAATTGACGATATTCTTATACAAATTGAGTAAATGGCACAAATGCAGGAAATTGATTCAATTTTAGAAGTGGAGAGAATTATATTTATTATTGTTATTATTTTCTATAGGATTGATTCATAAAGTTCAGTTACATCAAACTCTTCATTTGTATTGTTGGCTTAAAACTAACTTTGAGGTGGAGAGTATGTATGAGAATTTGAAAAGGAGAATACATCAAGCAAGTATTCAAGAAATATGAGAAAGAAACCTTGAAAAGAAAAATAATGTAATTATTGGTGGCATGAAAATCGGGAACCATTGGTGAAGGAAAAGGAATCTTTGTATAAAAAATGGCCGTCAACTCATAATGCTCTGGACAGAACTACTTACACGAAACAAGTCGACTTCGGCAAAAAGCAAGAACGTGAAGCAAAGGATCAACATTGGAACCGTGTTTATATTAAAATAGATGCGTTGGAGTTCGCGATCAAGAGAAGCCTAGAAAAGTATTTCGAAAATCGAAATGAAAAGAGTTCTAAATCAGATTCGTCTCCAGCAATGGAAGAAACGTTGTTGTAAGTTGCTCACAGAAGATAAAGCTAAATTCTGTCATGTTTGTTACACTAGACATGAATCACAATCTCTATTGGCTATCACAATTCAAGAAGTTATATAAAATAAAAGGGAACAAGTCAACTGGTCCTGGAAGTTTGCTTAAAGGGTTATTGAAATATGCACAAAGTCTTTTGTTAGATTATGTGACAATGTTATTTAACAGATGTATTTTAAACCAATCGTTTGCTTGAAAAATGTGAGAATGAATGGATTATTTCCATCCGTAAAAAGGGATATAGGAATGACTGTTCAAACTATCGAGGAATTAGTGTAATAGCTACTAGGGGTAGACTATGAACGGATTTTGACTCGAAGGCTGGAAATGGAGGTCAATGAAATTGAGGAACAAAGGGGTTGAATGGTAGGAAGATCTTGTATACATTATATATTCTCTATTAAACAACTTATTGAAAATAAAATCCCAACAAACAGAATTACACTTAATTTTTATTTGTTTAAGAAAGGCTTACGATAATGTTCCGATAAATAAAATGTAGGAAGTCCTAACAAAAGTAAAGGTAAATCCTGCCTTGATAAATGTAAAAAAGGTCTCTATGAAGTCAGTATGAGTCTTGTTAAGGTAAGAAACGAAGTATCAGATGGTTTTGTAGTAAATAAGGGACTCAGACAAGGATGTCGTCTTTCACCAACTTTGTTCAAGATTTTTAGTGGCGAAACTCTAACAGAAAATGTGGAAATGTGGAAGTGACTGTCTGAAACGAGATTTATAATATGTTTGCTGACGACCACGTAATTTGGGCTGAAGATAAGCATGGTAGTGAATAAATGTCAAAGAAATTAGTAGAAAAATTAAAAAAATGGGGACTCGAAATAAAATCAGTCGTATTTCGATTTCAATGTATTTCCGTGGAATCATGACACGAAGTTTTGCAGCATTACGTAATTTACCTGTATGTACTCAGTATATTTTACGTATACCAGCATACTAGTACACGAAAAAAGACATAACAAGGTACTTGATTTAAGTGTTATATTTATGATTATGTACTTTTTATAAAAAGTATTTACAATCCGAACAGTAAAGACAATACGAAAAAAGAACCTGTTAGTATCGCAGAAAAGTGGGACGTGGACCTGCAAGAAATGCATGAAATGAATACATGGAAAGACAAAAGGAAATTGAGGAATTGGTCACACATGTTGGTAGTGCTCATTTAATTCTTCGCAGTGTTACTTTACTTGACAACGGCCCACAATGAAGAGGTGGAGAGAATTGCCTACTGCTTGGCTGGCAGAGCGCCGCACTAGATCACGCAACGTGGTGCGGCGGCGGCGACTTAAGCCTGTTAGTTGAGGGCGAGTCGACCAACCTGTACGCGTCTCGGCCACCGACAAAAACCCAGTCAAGCGACCGGCCGCCCAGCCCGTCTGCCCGCGGCAAGTCCGCCCGCCCGGCCACCGCCGTCCGCCCTCCTGCCCGCTCGCCCGGCCGCCCGGCCGACCATCCACCCAGCGACCGCGTCCCGCTCGCCCGCTCCCTGCCCACCCGACCGCCCGTCTACTGCCCGCCGCCCGCCGCCCCTGCCCGCCGCCTACTGCTCGCCCCCCGGCCACTGCCCCGTCGTCCTCTTGCCGCCGCCTACTGCCCACCCGCCCGATCCCCGTCCCCTCCCGCCCGCCAGACCACTGCGGCGGGAGAGGGGGCGCGGGCAGCGCGCGGAACGACCTATAGGCGAGGGATCTCGGGCATTTTGGTGCGCGGCGCCGTCCAATCTTCCTACGACGCTTCACGTCCGAAATTTATCTGAGTGAACCAACACGTTCGATGAATCACAATGCCTCCGCTCTGCTTTCCCGCCTCCGCCTCCGCCTTCAGCAAAGCGTGCCACATCGCGCCACGCGCTCGACGAACCAGCACATCCACGAGTTTGATTTCTTGTTTCAGCGCCCCTTTCCCGCTCCGCTATCGTCCGGACCCGAGACTTATTAGACTTTTATTCAGAGGAAATTTTCGAGATCAACAGCTCCCGTGGCGGGGGCCCCGAGTGGGAGCGCTGGCTGCGGAGGCTCCGGAGGTCTCGCTGGAGAAGCCACGCCCGGGAAACGAGATCGCCGGCCCGCGCCTCGCTCTCCTGCCTCCGAGACGGCGCCTGCTCCTCCAGCGCGCTGCAACCCGACGCTTCTCGACCAGCGCCCTCCGTCCCTCGTTGCCTCCAACAAAACAGACGACCAATATGTAAAAATGCAAACGAAGAAAAATAAATTGTGCATTTGTGTACTCCCAAAACGTCTTCCAGTGGACACTTGGCCATCTTTTGTGAATGCGTGGAATGCGCCCGTTTCGCCTCAGTCCACGGTGGAGTAATGGTAGGTTATCGAATAGAAGTATTAATTGAACGTGTTGAGGTCAACGTTTGATAACCTGCTCTCGTCAGAGTCGAAAACGAGAGGAAAATCTCTGGCATTACACGACAGGTTCCTGAGAGCAAAGGAGAGAAAGAGAAAGAGAGGGAATTTCTAGAAGGTCACGCTTCAGCAGCGAGCAGCAATGTTACAATCAATTAGTGACCCGTAAGCCCTGCCGTGCTCGTAGCTCCTGGCACCGAGTTGCACGGCCAACCGACGGGCTCGGCGGCGGCGACTGCTCGTCACGCTCGACTTCAAACGCGTCGAGTCCACGCGCCCAGCCACCGGCGGTGGCAGGCCGCTGCGTTCGCTCCAGCTCCGCGCCCCCGCGCGCGCACCCCGCGCCCCGCGCCGCCGCCCCGCGCCGCCGCCCCCCCCCCGCCACAGCGCTCCTTCGACCGTACCCCACGCCCCGCCCCCCTCGCCCGGAGCCACCGCACTACGCTCCGCACTCCGCGTCCCATGTCCCGCGCCACGCCCCGCGCCACGCCCCCCTCCCCACCCCGCGCCCCGACCCGCCCCCGCCCCCCCGCCCCATCTCTCACCCCGCATCCCCGTCCCGCGTCCATACCCCTTCCTCGCCCCCCGGAGCCCCCGCACTACGCTCCGCACCCCGCGTGCCCCGCCCCACGTCCCGCCCCACGTCCCGCCCCACGTCCCGCCCCGCGCCCATTCCCCACGCCCCCGCCCCCCGTCGCCTGGAGTCACCGCTCTACGCCCCGCACTCCGCGTCCCTCGCCTCACACTCCCCCCCTCCCCGGCCCCTACCCTCTCCACGGTACCGCGCGCCCGCGACCCCGCCTCGCGGCCCGCGCCCGCGCCCCCGCACTATACTCCCCGAGCTTGCACCTCCGCGCCCTCCGCCCCGAACAAGCATCTCGCGCCCCGCACCCTCCGCGCCACTCCGCGTCGCGCAAGGAGCTTCATTTATTGTTGTGGAAGGCGCCATCCGTGAGCTAAAGTTAGACTGCACAGTATCTGCCTGCCTACACCTTTTAATGTGCGAATAATTAGAGGCAACCAGTCTGTGAGGCGAAGGCGGTGGGCGGGAGTCTCGCGCGAGGCAGGGGCCGCTTCCCCGCTGCTTGACGCGTGGGTGGCTGCTCGTACCAGCATGTATCACATCTCGTATCACAACACCCGTCATCGCATTCACAATAATTTCTCTCTCATCATTCACCCAAGAATAACCTACCATCAAAAACTGGAGAGCAAAGGCAAACGCCACTCACATCACCTCCCAGGAAATTAGGTCATAAAAGACTAAGCCTCCTCGCCTACGCTCGGCTCTCTAATGTGGCTCTCGCCGCCATCGATTATAGGCGGATGAAATGGAGAAATGTGCCACGAAAACCACCCCTTTTTCTTTTAATTCTCATCAAGTAGAGATTGTGAGAAATAACAACCCATCACTCTGAATGTCTAAGGTGTATATAGGTAAACTAAATAAATTCATTACACAAGGATTTGGGTTCGCGAATCACATGTGTTAGCAGAAACATTTACATTCGTAAAATCGAGAAATATGGACCGTTTTTATATCACGTATTAATTGGCAGAAAAAATCACAATGTATTCTTGAATGCAAAATATTTACTCGTGCTTTCTTAGTAGCGCCCAGTGCCGCTATCCGTTGATAAGCATTCATTGGGTTCACTCATAACTCATTAAGAAGTCAGTAGTGTGTAATTTAACAAATGTTGACTGTTAAAAGTAACCCGCTGTTGGATATTTTGTAGAAATGTAAAGTATGTGTAGTGTCCATTGTCCTATGTGTAATACTCATTGTCTTTCTGTGAATGAGACTGTCAAGCTAGACATCGAATGTCTCATCCGCGCCATAGAAGGTTTTACATGATAATGTTTTTTAATCTTTTTTTAATAATTGGTTTGCACACTTTAAAACAAACCAGAGATATTGGAAAACTTTATCAAGGATATGAATAGAAATGTGGCAGTTGACTTCAAAATATACTGTGAAAACTAAAAGTTTCCAAAAGTTATCGAAGCAAATTCAAACAGGACATTTTTGTCCCCCAAAATATGGGAACTGATGAGAGGTAGTAAATTCAAAGAGGGAAAACCCACGGGAGAGCCTTAAAGGGCCACTTACACTGGGCAACAAATTCCAACTTTTTCTGTTACAGAAATAAAATTATTAACATTTGTTGTATTTTGTAGGAATAAACGCGAAAATGAACACAAAATGGACAGATATGTTCTGGCTGTCTTCTAATTTTAAGTTATAAATTCTGCTTCTTCCTCTATCTGGAAGCATTATTTAGAAATTACTTCAACAAAATATCCTTTCATTTCACTTTTCGTTTGTAATTGATCTTATGTTCATTTCTGAATATTGTCGAGTAATAGTCAGCTTGTGTAAATGTATTTCATATTCTCTCGAATCATCTTTCAAACACTAAAAAAGTTTCAAAAGTTCTCTCCACCTTCGTCAGAAACTGCACCACAATTGTTCTAAAAAAATACCCAAATGGGAGTGATTTTGTTGCATCTTTCTAGATAAAAGCCGTTGATATAGATTTTTAAAATTTTCTCGTAATTTGGCTAACGTCAGAAAATTGAAAGTAACTTTTTTGAACGATTCCCATGCAAGTTTCTCTTGGTAATAGAAGTTCATCAAAATGCTAATCAGAAAACATTTCTTTGATTTAGGGTCCTTTGAATATACCATCTCTTTGGTCATGCTTAGCCTTGAAACATTTGCGAGTAAATATCTAAGTTGATCCACCATTTTCCAAAGTTTTTACGAACTTTGCCATACGTGCCGTACGAACTCTTGAGGAACGAGGTCTCGACTGTCCCATCGCAAAGAAAGCTACTGAATTTTGTGTACCTTTTTGAAGGACAAGTAGGATTTAACTATCTTTAAAACAAGCCATATAAAATTAATTCTAATTGATAAGTTTTAAAAGACATCTACTTTATATTTAGGCATGTCTCTCATAAATGTATAGTATATCCTACGGGAATAGATGGACAAAAAATCCCGTAAACACGTAAAAAGTAAAATAGCTTTGAGGCTCAGGGTCTAAAACCAAACTCCTTTCTTCGGTAGAGTGTCGAATATTCATGTATTCCATTAACCCTTCCACATTATTTGAGAACACAATTTCATGCTTTACATCAAATGTAATTTACATTTCAAGGCAAGGAAGGTATGTTTCCATGACTAGACGGGACAGTTCCCGAACCAGGCCGATAGGCCGAGTCTAGGAATACCGTCGTGCCATGGAATGCTACTTGTGCCATATGATGTACTACAATATTTTATTAGAGATCTCATTTTTTGAGAAGTTATCCGTGTGTAAGTAACTTTAATTGACGATCATCAGAACATACTACATATTTTTACTTCGGGGTTTGGAACGTATATAATTTTCCAATTGTTGACTGGCAGCTTTGAATGTGAATTGAGAAGAAAATTGCGTATTATTTGGTATTTGTCTTTATGATACCATAAGTGTTATTTTTTAATAATTACAAAATTCTAATATAAATAAATGTTGAAATCAATTTTACCAAATAAAAAAGGTAAACAAAAACTCTAGACTTTTTATGTGTGTGTGGGGGGGGGGAGGTGTGGCCCACATGCCCTCCCCTGGATCCGTCACTGTAGAAGGCATTGACGATAAATGCAATGTTTTAACTGAAAATTTCCCGAAAAGAGAAAGAAATAATTTGCGCGAAATTACGGGATGTAGCAACAAAATTAACCCAATAGAAATATTTCGTAAATATAAACTCGATGTCCAAAGAATGTCAGTCATAATTGACTCTTTGTAAGTAATAAGAACTGCAAATGCATTATCGAACCCGTCGGAATTCACTTATTTTCGAAAATTCCCCCTCGAATGGCTAAATTTTTAAAATTATCATATCCAAAACGATACACTTTAGAAGAATCTGAGCTAGCTTCTTGGGAGACAGTACTGCTGTAATTCTTAGATTGAAATGTCACGGCGAGGCGATTGGACAAGTGTGAGCGTTGCAGAAGGATATATGAATGAATCCATCGTAACAAGATAAGAACTGTTAACAATATAATGTTCAGCGCAAACAGCGATAATACAGCACAGTCATTAGCATTTGTACCGTTAACATCGACAAATTCTGAAATAACTTATGAAGAAAAAGGAAACATCAGCATTATACAAACTGAAGATAGCCAAGACGTTGTTAGAATAAGGTGAATTTAACGTGACGATAATTCCATTCTCTTATGATTTACCGAACTGTATGTCATGAACTTGCAAATTCCTCAAAATCTGTAGTGATAATAAAAAATGTAATATCTGGCTTCAACATGTAATTTTACGTTAGAATTATTGTTACATCCGGAAGTTAGAAGAAATTTGCAATTAGTTGCCCATCCTTTAACCCTTGTGTCTACGGTAAAAGAAATATCCTTTAGTCTACACTTGGGTTACCCAGGTAACCCGTGTATTTTCGGCTCTTAATACATGCTATTTTGCTTTGAGCGTCTATGTGTTGTTTTTTTTCATTATTAGAAATCAATTGTATTTCATTGTATTATCTTGGGGTGACTGTCTTGCATTGTTGGCAGCCTTTGAAACAATTGAAAAAATTGTTCGTGACGAGTTATTTTCGTACTATGTTCTGTTGTGAATCGGACGTTTTCTGTGCGTCTTTGTTTCCCCTTTTTTCACATCATTATATTTTAACATCTGTGTGTCTTTGTTTATTCATCCATTGTTGAAGTATGAAAGTATTTCAGGAACTTACGGATGAGGAATACAGCCCGCTGTCTTCTAAAGATAAACAGATTTGCATATGACAGTTATTTGACCATAATACCAAAGAAGAAAAAAAAGCTGTTATATTTTTATCCACAATACATTGTGATGATTCTACATACGCACCACTTTCAAAACCACAAATAATTTTATACAATAACAAAAATAAAGGAGGAATAGACAATATGGACAAAATGTGTTCCCACTACAGTGTGAAAAGACGTACGCAGAGATGGCCGGTGGCATGTTGTTATAATATAGTAGATGTCACATGTTTATCAACATACGTCATATACAGTGAAAATAACACACAATAGAAGATTGTTACACATAAAAGGAGGATTTTTCTTCAAGAATTACGAAAGCAATTAGCAATGCCAGCTGTAGTGTGCCGCTCTGAACATCACGCATGCCTGAGATATTTTTCCGTAAAATCTGGAATACAGTGCATGCTAGGAAAGACAGTGGCTATTATTACAACAACAACAACAACAACAACAACAACTCAGCCTCGGCGGGATTCCAGTGGACGGTTTCCTATTGTTGGAGACAGCTTTATTTGTAAAAATCAGGTACCAAAAAAAGGAAAACAAGGAAACAATGTGTACTGTACCTTGCAGCAAACCAATTTGTGATGAACATTCATTCACAACTATAACATGTTGCCGTTGTAAATAAAAGGATTTGATACTGTTTTCGTAAAATGAAAAAGGATGAAACATTTCTTCATCATACAAAAAATACAATATTTATTTATACTGTGAGCCTCCACTATATGATACAAAATGTAAACCTTATGTTGAATTTAGTTTGTCGGTAATATTGTTTATGTTAACTATTTTAGTAGTAATTGTTCATAAACTTGATACATTTCTACTTTAGTGTGTAAGTTACATAATTAATTGGCCTTCCAGTTACTAAATGTCAAGAAAAAAGCCTTATTTACATTTCTTTTGAGTGCCGGGTGTAGGGTTACCCGGGTAACCCACTGGAGACTTAATGGTGCTTTATAATTAAATCAATATAACTTTCTGAGGAAAAGCCCTCCGAGCACAAAACTACGTCATAATGTTTATTTGAAGCTAATTAACGAATAACTGGACGCTCAGAAAAAAAATCAATCCCAGAAGTCCAAAATCGATATTTTAAGTTGTAGAGGTTACCCGGGTAACCCACTGTAGACACAAGGGTTAACAGCATTATTTTAGGCTTCTTAATGAAATTAGTGGATCTTAATACACCTTACAACACAACGTAACATTGTAATGGTATACACGAGATCTGAAGACACGGAAATCGTACGTAAATACCTCTAGCTAGAAAGGCAGCTGGAAGATTACAAACAGTTACACGATTTATAGAATACAATTAGAATGCAAAACCTTATGTAAATATAATATTTATTTGTTTAAAAATATTTTCTTATTACCAGATGAGAATTTGCTTTTTGTAAAAATATTTTTGTAACTGAGTTTATACTCAGGTTAAACTGAAAGGTTAAACTGAGTATATACACTTTTCAGTTCCTTCATTTTTTTCTCTATCCAAAATTCCCGTCAGACGTACAACTCAGCGAAGCAATTGTGTGTCCATTCACTTTTACTTTCTCGAGCCTTTGGTGCTAATCGCATTTTCGGCAAACTAAGTATATTCGAAAAATGCAAAAATAAAAAAAATTAAAAAATGCAAATATTGAAGATGAATTATTGAAATTAATAGTGCAATATTAAATATTAAGACTTTTGTCTTAAGTGAAATTTGTTCTAAAACAAAACATGTACAATTTTTTGAAGAAAAAAATACTTTTTGTTTGTTTACTTTTCGCTTGATTTCCGCGTTAAGGTAATGCAATTTTAATTTTTTTTCAGAAATGGCTCTAATTTTTTTCTTTAAATTTTTCACACATGGAGAAAAGGACGCTTAAAAATGGCGTAGGTTTCTTTTGTGATGAATGCTCTGTATTTTCGAAAATTTCAAAGGTTAGAAATAATGGGGAAAAGTATGTGCCGCTGTAGCACCACTAGTTTTTATGTCTCCTATTTCTGCTCCTCCTTTTTCTTAATTGCTTTCTCAACCTCATCGATGTCTTTGCAAATATTAATGAAGCATGATAATTGTAGGGGTTGCAACGCGGATGCGAGTAATACGTAATCATAATGCGGGTTGCATAATACTGTAAAATCTGTCGAAGCCGGAATCCTGCGTTAATCGAAACATTTCTGCGGCGCATGATGTTAAATGGTATTTTATACAGCATAAGATGGAACCTCTCCAACATAGAAACGGAAACTTTTTCACGTTCTGCAAAAGAAAAAACTGTATAAAAAAGAATCCCTGTGAATACAATGCACTAGTCAAGAGTGGTTGTGGTGAGACACTCTGAATGGAATGCTTCTGCAGGTCAGTTTAAATGCCCTCTCTTCATGTGGCCTACTATTTCGTGGCACAGCTGAGGAGAGGGTTTGGCTGTAAGTACCGCGTACCACTAGACTGGACGCGATGATCGGCACTGTATTCAAAGCTCGGTCTATTCTATGAGTTCAACTAATTCAGTACCTGACCTAAAGGCGCCATGTTCACTCAATTCCATGTGATGATACGGTATATAGAACAATTCCGTCTGCGCATCGTATTCAGATGCCGTGCAATTCGTTCTTCAGATGCAAGTTTGCACTCGCTACTAATTATTCTGATACTACAGAGTTTTCAACATCAAATAGTACCAATGATCACGTGTTAGTAAGGGGCAAATTTAAAGCAAAAACTCTGTGTGAATGATGGAAAGAGTAATATTGTAATGCATATGTAATTTAATCATTATAAACTTAAGTAATTTCCAAGTTTCTGTGCGAAAATATCAATAATATCACAAAGCGTCAAAAACATTAATTATTGAATAACACGGAAACCTCCTTAAATCGGAATTCAGTATTTTAGTCCAAGGTGATTCATATTTAAAGAGGTTTTTACTGTAATACATTTCTAATTAGTAATTGACGAGGCAGCTTAACTTGCAGTGAAATAATAGCTGAAGATTACATTAAAAGGACATATATGATTTAAATGATTTAAAAACTGTCTTTAAATCAATGGGATCGTAATATCAATGAAAACGAATCTCGATTAGTTACAACCAACAAATAATTGGAAATGGACGTAGTTTGCAGAGCTCAATTGGTGAAGAGAACGTAAAAATCACAATTACTATTTTGTTTGGTAGCGCTCATTAAACTAGCACATACTTTCTCGTGTTGTTTCAATTTTCGATAATTGATAGAACTCAACGAAAATGAAACCTTCTTCATTTATTAGGTGTCCTTTCTTCGATCCATGTGGGGAAAAGTTTAAAGATTGGAACAGATTTGGGGATTTTTTAAAATAAATTGCATTTTTTTCAAGTAGAAGTTGCGCAAAACTACTGGATTTTACAAAACCTCGTAATGACTTTTTAAAGACCTATTTTTAGAGCTAATTTTAATTAATAAAAAAATCTCTATTGTCAATATTGTATATGTAGGAAGACTCCGACAAATGTTTGAAGTTTGCAATTTTCGAAAAGTTAGAGATTCCATCGAAAATGAGAACTGCGCCATTCTTAAATTTCCTTTACACTATTCGAGAACAAAGTTAAATCAAAAAATTGAAACTCGCAGGACCTCGAATTCGTGTAGAACGATTAGAAAATATCATGTGTTAAGAAAATCATCCAAACGGGCTCTAGCGTTGACCATAGGCGCACTGATTGACGGAAGGGCAGACAGATTCATTGTAGTGATATTTATTTTATTTATTTACGTCAAAAATAGAAACTATGTGTGACGTGCTACGGGAAGAAGTATTTTCTGTGCACATTTTCATAATTCTGGGATCCCTAACCTAAGCCATTCCCAAGTTGAATTCTGAATTCAGAAAGAAATGAGCGTTTTTTGGCAAGCATTGTTAACAAAATATTCGTTCCGATATAATAAAATCTACTTTCAAGGGCAAATCAGCCACATACTTGGACTTTTGTCCCTCACCGTGTCCTTCGTGAAGGAACATACGTTCTGCCGCGACAACACGGAGAACGACATTTTGAATAACTATAAATTCCGTAGTGGCAAAGTTATGCTCTCTTGATTTAATAACTGAATAACTATATTTCCCACAGAACTCCAGAAGACGCGCACAGATAATGAAGTTACATTTATGCAAATAGTGGTTCAGATTTAGAATATTGAAAGGATAATAAAGTATGGTATATTTGTTCTAGTAGTTTAATACTTACTTAGTGACTGCATTTCCTGCGCATTTGTACTTTCATAACTACAATTAATCGTTTTATAAATGTGAAATAGATTGGTAGTGTTGTGATCCGGGCTCCAGAACGAACTTCTACAATGCATCATCTTTCACAGCCTTGATATTTTCGAAATAGAAATTGCTAAGGTTGAGAAATTTATGTCGTGACAACTTCAGAGTGAATGATAAAGCAATATTTTGCGTACATCACTTTAAATCGTTGGTAATTAATGGTTTGTGATTATTGAAAGTATCTTTCCTATTTTAAATGAAGCAATCATGTGTTTTATAAATGATACATGTAAATCAAAATATTCAAACATTTTGAATGATGACTACCCCATGATTTTTTTCATGCCAATTTGTCAATTTGTCATCCAGTAAAACTCAATAATGAACGAAAATATTCTGAAGAATTAAACAGAAAATTTTACAAAAAGAGGGCAGGAGGTCGGTTAAGTCATTTGAAGAATATAGTCTATTGTAGCTATCTTGCTTCAGACATAAAACATAAACGTGTTAATCTTTGTGATTTTTTGTTATTTATGAAAGAAAACTTCTTATAACTACAATATTGAAGATAGTTTTTTCAGAAAAAAAATCGATTCTTCAAAGACATCTTGAAATAAGGTCATGCAAAATTTCTCAAAATATGAGTAGTTTTCACTTAGTTTTGCGTTAAATATAAGCAATTTTGGATCCACCTTGGAGAAAATTTTTAAAATGTTCATGCAATTTTGTAAAAAATTGTCAGAAAGGTTAACCACAGACAACGCACGGGCCGACATACAGATGTTTTGCCATTACCGTTTTGCTATTGTCACGCCTACGATCAATCGGACATTCCACAAAATTAAGTTTATTATGTTTATCGTTAACAATTATTTCAAATTTACTCTTACAGCATGTGGCGTACATTTTTCACATTCCTACCCGAGATACGGCAGAATATTTTAGAAGGAACATATTGTATATTACTCTGACTTTTAGATAACAGTAAAAAGATTAAACCAGAAATAAGCAATTGCCATCTTCGTGGTTTCTGAAAATCTTAATTCATTCATTGTTTTGCCTATTTATTTTCGGGTCAATGGTGTTTGTCTAAACGAACTTTTCTAAGGGTGTGAATCCACATACCAAATGGTTGACAAAATATACACAATTATCAGTTTTTTAAATAAAGTTAATGTATTTGTATTTTAAAGTCAGTAATACATTTAATTATCAAAAATAATATTACTCTCGGAGTGTAACGACATTTTTTACTAGAATCAAGTAGCAGGTTATAGATACAGGCGATGTCATCAAAAGCTTCCTTGCCAGATGTATGCAACTTATAAAATCAATGTTATTTTCTTTTATTGCGAAAAACAGTTTAGAAAAGCAGATGACGCCTCTGTTTTGTTCTTCTCAGAAGTGTGAGTAAATCATGAAATGTCAAAACCATGTATGTACTTTAAAATAAAAGCACAAAAACAATAGTAATAATTAAGAATATTATAAAAACATTTTATATTTTATTTTAAGATTCCTCTTTGTCTCAGTGTTGATTCCTTTTAGAGTTTGTTGAAAACGAATTTCCTTATAATTTTGTATACAAGTCGATCATATTTTTTCGTCACCGTGCACAGGGAACTCCAGCATGTGCTATAAGCTTTTCTTTATCATATAATTGGCAGAGATAAACTTATTTTCTGTGCTGGATAGTTTATGTATGCAAATGATGAAAAGTACTATTTAATTATACAAAAGAGGTCCCCAGAGGAATTTTAAAACATACACATGTGGTCAAAGTATTAAATGGTAAACGTGAGAGTAGTATATTACAGAAGTTTACGTCAGGCATGTTTAGCTACTCACCGGATATAGCCTGAAGGCCAGGTCCTGTAAAGCGATTGTCTTTTTATAATCACCGACAGTATGAGCGTACCTTATCTCAGAGGTCAGATGTGAAAGTATAACTCGTAGAAGGGTACGTTGTTGGGCAGAAACCAGTCGTGTTATATATTATCAGACTGCAGCCACTACCCCCATTTACTTTCGTCTAATAAACATAAAATTATATTTTAATTACATTATAGTTCTCTTGAAAGATGGAACTACTGTAAAAGGGTGCACAAATATACCTGAGGATTTGTCAAGAACGTTGCAGAAATTTGAACTACTGGTGTTCGAGTACACATGTTTTCGTATCATTTGTAACGGTTGTGTAACTATTCCAACTTGTATTCTACGATACGTCAGCTAGGACTTGAAAAACTCTCATCACTAAATAAAAAGTGAAAGATTCGAACAAACATATACTCATTCAATTTTTGAAATTTGATAAGTTCGAATGATCATGTCTCTGATGCCATTGAATTTAGCATATTGTGCTCTATTTTACAAACAATTTTAAAGAAAATGCTTCCCGAATCTAGTATTCGAACTGCTACCCTGTCGTACTGTAGACCACAACTAAACGATTTCAACTATCGAGTCCGTATGGAAAATTGAACTATTAAATGAAGTATGTAAGGAGACGGGAAATGTTTACTCGGAAAGTTTAGAGATTTCAAGAAACTGTAGAGATTTCGAGAAACTGCAACAATCTATGCCCACAAAATGTATTCAATTATAAAATACACCTCAATGCTTACTTTCTAGCATTTTTTGGCAGGTAGTTTTATTACTTCAAGAACTTCCTTAGAGGAATATAACAACTTGTCAGTCTTCAAAGGCCACTTCTAGGTTTAACTTTTTCTGCTTGTGTCAAATTCATTGTGGACTTTCCTAACAATTTCGCCTGGATACTATTTCCCATCACATAACACAACAACCTAATTTTCAATCAATTAATTCAATTATGTCGTATTTTCCTTGGCGATGCTCGGACCTTCAGGCTTGTTCTTCCGCCCAACCACGAAAATTCCACTACGCTCCTTTCAGAGTAGCAGAGAAAGGAGGCGTACCTTGGCGATGAAACTGGCGATTTTGAATTTTGCTCAAAGGCATCTTTTAGGCTTGAGGATATTTTACATCAGACTTGAACAACGCCTGCTTCTACGGGCATTCTGCATTCAAGAGCCGAGTATCTGCCCGCGAGAGCGGCTAAAGTGCATGTAGGGACGGTAGGTACCTTTGCGGGGAGGAGGGCAGCCAGTCATTTGCACAGACGGGTCGTTGCGGCGCGTAGATTCAAAGCCTGGTCATCAATGCAATGATCCATGCTATGGAATTGTTTGCCCACTTACTCGTACTAAAGTGGATAGTGTCCCATAGTTCTGACTAAAAGGCCCATAATTCACTTATAGTATATTGTGTTCTCCCGTACTCCGCTAAGTAACAACATAGTTTCATTTTTTTATTTTTAGTTTATGCTCATTGTGACCGAAATAATATTTTAAAGCAGTGGCCTTTTTTAAAAAAATATTTAATTCTAACATACAAAAATTTACAATTTAATGATTTATTTTTACCGATAATGTTATATTCTCCAAATGATAGCAAAACGAAGGAAATTATGAGAAGGCATGGAATGTTTGGTAGCACTTAATGTATTGTGACCATTTTCCCCCATTATGAATCTGAATGAGAGATATCAACGAGCTAAGCTCTGACGATATTTTAGGGGAAATCATGAGATTATAATGGGTCTTGTTAAATAGAATGCAAAGGGCTTAATTTTTTATATGATGTAAACGATTATGAATAAATAGTGTTAGCTGATTTGGAATCATACATCTATAATGCACTCTTGACAGAAATTAGGGCAGAAACTAATCATGTTTTTTTTAAGAATAAGCTTTGATAGAACCGTCTTAATCAATTATCATAGTTAATGAGAAAATAGTTCATTACTGTCATCAAACAAAATGTTTCAAAATTCAGCTGTGAATGTGTTTTTAAATTTAAAATACTGTCTACCCGTCCGTATGGCTTCATCAAACTCTCGAAGTGATTCTGGCCTTGATTCTACAATGCCTTATTTACCAATAAGTACTGATTTTAAGGTTCTTTTTAAGAAAACAAAGAATTAAATTCTAAATTAAAAATCTTATTGTTACATTTTAAAACAGTTACCGCTGAAATAGCTACAACAATTAAAGTGGTACTACAACAGCACATACTTTCTCGCGTTACTTCTAAATTTGCAGGTTTCGAAAACGCAGAAAGTTCAACGAAAATGAGACCCACGTCACTGCTTTAAGCATCCCTTCTTGGAAACAATCAGCGGAGAACCTAATCCCATTTTCGGTGAACGAAAATTTCAAAAAGTTAACAATTCAAAGCTACAAAATTAAAGATAGAGATTTTTACCATAGAAAAAGTCCATTCTAAAGTAGTGGGGCTAAAACAGCACGTGCTTTCTCTCCCGTACTTTCAAGCAAAATCACGGGAAAAGTACTCAAATTTTCGGAAAAATTGTACACCTCCTTATTTCAAAATCTATCTTTAATGAATAGCTTTCATTAAGCGAAAAAAATTCTGTCATCGTAATTGTAGTTAGGAAGACGCCGCATAAAAATTAATTTTTGCAATATTAGAGAAATCTGAGTTTTCAACGAAAATGAGACCTACACCATTCTCTCGCTCTTCACATTATCCAGCAACAAAATTTAACCAAAATCGATGGAGCCATATTTGATTGTTTGATTGCTTGTTAGTGATTCTGAGCGCGTCATTTACTGAGGTCATTAATCCTGTAAATGTAGTGTATGTTTTTCATTGGCGATCTTCCCCCGCTGGATGGCGAGGTCCGGCATCGACCTACCGTCGACTAGTGGGGTTTTCCCAGCCCCCACCAGCGAGGCGCCACCCCAGCCGGTACAAGCTCTAAGCTCCCGACCGGTCTCCCGGCATGTGTGGTAGTGTAGGGCATGTTAGTATAACTGTGTGTAAGGGGTGAGGATAGGAGAAGGAAGATGAAGGAAAGATCGCGCGCGGGTCGTGGCCTGTTTTTAGGGTACTACTCCAGCATTCGCCTGGTGTTGATCGGAGAAACCACGGAAAACTACTGATCAGAGCAACTGGCCGCTAGAATTCCCCTCCAGACTGACTTCGACCTAGCTGACAAGCTAGTGCCGAAAATCCTGTCGCCGTCGGGACTCGAACCTAGGACCTCCGGGTCAGAGGGCCATTTTTTTGAAAATTTTGAAAATGCCCCAGGGATATCAGACAGATCGATTGAGGAATATCAGTTTTGGAGAAAATCGGCTGAACGGTTTAGCCGCTAGCGTTGTTCACAGACGGACCGACAGATGTTTTGCCGTCATTCGATTTTTCGGGATCAATGACACTCAAAACATGGATTCTGGCTACACCACATGTTAGAAGATTTTTGTCTAAATTTAGCAATTGCATTTATCCACTTTTGGTCACCAGGGCCCTGTAATACGAGTTTTTCTATCGCAAATTCTCCGTATTTTTTGGCGCAGCACTACACAATTTTCTCTATTGCGAGAGCAGTGACTAAAAAGTAAAAATCATCACTTTGAAAAAGATTGCTTTTAAAAAACGACTAGATTTGGCATAATTTGTGTCTGAAATTTATGTAATTTCTAAAAAATATATTTTCTCAAAAAACCGCTCCAATTTTTTTCATTAATTTTTCTGCTCTCCTCAATGGACGCTAAAACTACGGTGCTAGTCTCTTTTTCGAAGAAATTTCAGAAATTGCAAAAATTGCGTGTTGGAAATATTGGGTTGACACTATTACATTTTTAAGCATCGGCTCGAGTTTCAACATCAAAGCGTTTCTGTAACGTAGTGGTAAGGCTGGCGGCGAGTTCACTCGAAGGCCCAGAGTTTGAGTCTCGGTGCGGAAAATAAATTTTGCTGTTTGAAAGCACTCTTGCATGTTTACGTAATATAGCGGAGTACTTTGAAATGATGCAAGAAAGTATGTGCTGTTGTAGCACCACTAGTTTGTCCCCTCGTATGTATCACTTCTAATTCTCTCCTGGGGTGTTTTAAAGAAAGGGAAAATGTGGTGCAGCTCCCATTTTTATGATGTCTGTATTTTCGAAAATCGCGAAAAAATTAACATAGAAAAAGTACAATTTTCGTGATAGAGATTTCTTTACAGGAAAGTTGTGAAAAAGTAAATCTTTAAAAATGTTCTAATATTTTCGAAAATATTGTAGTTTTCGCGTAATTTCTAATTGAAATGAATGCAATTTACAATAAAAATATTTCTCAAACAGGGCTCAAATTTTTAAAAAAGTCCACATATATAAAAGAACACTTAAAAATTTATCATTTGTTTTGCAGTCTCTGAAGTTTCGAGAATTGCGAAAGTTAGTAATAATCTGAGAGACACCAGTGTTAGAGATGGGAAATGTGGTGATTTGCGTGTAATTGCTGGCGTAGCGGTAACGTGCCTAGCGTGTTTACTCAAGGACGATGAGTTCGAAATCCGGCGCGAAGAAAAATGTTTTGCTGATTGGAAACGCGCGGAGAAAAATGTTTGCTGGTAGTGTAGTAGAACAAGCCGTTGCCTAGTGTTGAATAGCAGTTGTAAATAATGCGAGAAAGTATGCTCTGTTGCTTCATCACTAGTTTTTTGTTGCAATTTGCTTGTAGCAGTATCCAAGGAGGTTTATTGAGTTTCCCTTTACTCTCTATACTTTTACGCGTTTTCCGTATGATTTTGGAACTTTTAAATTCAAAATTCTGATCTTCCGGTTGTAGTATTCGGTAACTGGATTTCTTTTAAGAATATTCATTAGTTTACGAGGTAATTATTAGAGTAAACAACGCAATGCGAAATTATTAGTCTTAATTTCTGTTAGTAGCGTCCTAGTCCGCAGCTCTCGCGTTTTCCACTCACACTTTTTCCCGGGCCGCTGATATGGCCGACCCAGCGAGCGCCAGGAAAACGCCAATGGGGTGTGAGAGGTTTCAACGGTGGACCCAGAAGAAGGTGCGATATAATTGAAAGTAATGTGAATATGTTTAAGAACTAATGTTATATGTATATAGCTACATGTATTACAAATAGTTTGCGATAGTTTCTGTTAAATTATTTTCCCGTTTTGACGAGGCGTTTTAACATGGCGAGAGGAGATATATATTGAACATTTTATCTATTTGCATTCTATTCCGCAGTGACACAGAAGGCCATTTCCAATATATTGAGGAACTGTTTCAACGTTCACTATGTTTCTTCGATTGCACAACTGTTATCTACATGAACAGACATTAAAATAAGGTTGCAACTTCATTATAGACTGTAAGAAACCGCGGGAGTTTCCACTAAGAAATTACTCATGGCGACGCTTTCGAATCCCATCGGATAAGAAAAGATTCTAATAAAAAAAGTCGTAAACGAAACAGTAACTAAGCAAAGATTGAAGAAAATTGTGGAGATACATCATTACATCTTTCCTCGCATTGTTTGTAATGATCACTCAAAATTACGCGAAAACTATTCATATTTTCGGTATCGAGGACCTACAGAAGGTGAATTCTGACTACTAAATGTGCTCGAGGAAATAATTTACGACTTATAGAAGAAATAATTTCCCACTTTTTTCGGTATCAGGGACTCGCAATTCGGGTTTTTCTGTCGAAAAATCCCCACTTTTCGCTGCAATATTACAATACTTAACTTTTACTAAGTAAGTACAACTTCAAGAAAATAAACTCTTTAGTCAGGATAATATTTTGTTTGTATCCTTTTTTAATTTGCTTTTTTTCAGCAGTAAAGTTATAATTATATTGGAAAAATATTCAGACCACACCGTATCCTATTGTTGACTTCTTCAGACTATCTTCTTGAATGAACTATTCAATGATAACGGACTTTTTTTCAAACTGATTCGTATTACAAAATTGGTTAATATCTTTTAGCTTCTTCAATTTTCAATTACATCACGTAGAAGTATCATATCGAAACCCTGCCTTGCCCCGCTTCCCGGCTTGCCACACTTTCCCCTAAGTTCAACTAGTGGTCAGTTGAGGGATAATTTGCGAGAAGGAAATATCTGTTTTTAATGTAGATGTACGACAGGTTCGAAAATGTGTTTGAAATTTGTAATTTTGAATATTACACAGGTTTTAATGAAAATCGGAATATTAACATTTTTGTAAATGGAGTTTTTTCTATTAAAGCAAAAATACAAAAAACAACAAGTAGTGTTATAACAACACATACTTCCTCGCTTTATTTGTAACCGCTACGCAATATTATAATACGAGGGTCGTTCCGAAAGTAATGCCTCCCATTTTTTGACGTAGGCGTATGATCTTTAAAACGAATGTGAGTGGTGCCATAGTGAAATATGAACTCTCTCGTTAATATTCGTTTAATTTCGTTGCTATTTGTCAGATAGAAGCATAGTTACAGAACGCTAAAATGGAGTCTAGCCGGAACGCGGGTCAAGAGCTGAAATGTGTGACTGAATTTCTCACTTCCAAGGAAATTGCACGCATCGACATCACCAGTCTCCTGCTGAACTCTTATGGGAAGGATACAGTGGATGTGTGGCGACGATGGGTGGTGCGTTTCAGCGGTAGTGACAGCGACGTGAATGAAAAACTACGTCGCTGTCATCCACGCACAGCTGCCACACCACGGAATGATGGAGCGCCTCGTTCAATCCTTCCGCGTGAATAGGTTCATGGGGGGTACATGGTGCTGGGTAACTGCATATGGCGCTGGACATTGTCTGCAATGCGTTAGAGGTAACGCTGAGTAAACTGAGTTACTGAAAATTGTGCGCAAGGTGTGTCCCGCGATCACTCAAACAGGAACACCAACACCACCACGAAAGGAACGACTTGAGAAGGTTTCAACCCAATACGAAGGTGGCGGTTTTCTGGATCGAATAATCACTGATTACGGGACCTGATGTCACCATTTTGAATCAGAAATGAAACGACAACCCATCGAATGACACCATAAGAATTCCCCGTACAGGTCAACTCGGCTGGTACAGACTTTTACCAGCGTGGCATGCAGGCTCTTGTTCATCGGTTAATAAAATGTGTAGAAAAAAGGGGGACTATATTGAAAAATAGTTTAGTGTTCAAAAAAACTCGGTTCTAACACAACACAGTTTGTTTTTTATTTACTGTAGTTGTCATACAAATAAATAGGAGGCATTACTTTCGAAACGACCTACGTATTACTTGAACCTGTGAAAGTGACTAACCAGCAGTTTTTCCCCGGTAGGATTCAATTTGGGGTTTTTAGGTTCCTAGGAAACGCCATTTACGTTACCCGTACTCCACCAACCATACAAATGAGCACTAACTTCCCGACGTTTTAAAATCGAAGTTGAACATTAGCATTTGCAATTGTCAAAAATTCAAAGATTTTCACTGTCATTATTTCAAGATGTAACTTTAAAGATCAGACTTCATTTAAAAAATCTCCAACTCCAATCTTGTAGTTTTGAGCCACAGCTGTCAGTCAAAATTTTAGGGCATCACCAGTGGAAGGAAGTACCTCAATTATTACGGAAGAGTCTTGCTGGTACCGAGGCTTCCCCCATCAATTACCAAATGAAAGGTGTGGATCGGCCGCACAGGAAAGTGAATATTCCTTCGAAAATGCTCTTATGAACTTAAAAAAAAAAGTAAAAGTGAAGGCATTTAGTTTGCAATTTTCAAGCACACAATGGAGAATGAATCTACGGTCAAATCTAAAAATAAAGAAACAAAGAAAAGCTCAAAGAAGAGACGACAAGATATTTCTTCAGAGAGCTCAGGGAGAGTTTAGGAATGTAAAAAGCTTATTTTTAAGTTATTTGTTTCTTCTTTTCGTCAGAGTAATACGATAAGAAATAAATATAAGGGCGATATTTGGAACAACTTGAAATATAAATAAGTTTTTTCTGGCGAAAATTCGCCGTTTTCTGGCGCACAATTACATAACTTTCTCGTCTTCAAAGTATTCGTTAGGCGAGAAAGTAAAAAGTACACTTTTTGTTATCGGTGTTTCAATACGTCAACCTATAAATGAAGGGATTTGAATGCAGTGTACTAGTTGAAAGTCTGATGGACAATCTATATCACTGTCGGAAAACATGAACTGATGGAAAACTTAACAGCCTCTGTAGTAATGTGAGATGTGTCAATGTATTCGTTGGACCCCCAGGACGAGAGGTAAAATACAAAAACAATGAAACAATTTCGATGTTGACTGAAAACTGCTAATATTTGATACTATTGAATCGCAACTTCTCCCACTTGATCTTACGACTACGTTCTCACACTCAGAGAGTCACTGCTTACGACAGAGATGATATCGTAAGTCAGGAGCTTCAGTATTTACGTGAGCCGTTTCAGAACAACGAACGTTTGCTGCTCCAGGACCCCATTTTCCCCCATAATCAACAGCAGCGCTTTTGCTGCTGCAGGTTACGATTTAGTGCTAATTTCAAGTTACTCAGATGTAAATTAAGAACTTTTATTTAAAAATCTCCTTAGATGAGCAATATTGGGGATCCTTACCCTAACTCTTAGATTACCATTCTGCCGAGCATCCGCCATGTTAGAGGGGCAAGCAACGTTTTTCGACTGAACAAAATGTTGCCAACATTTTGTCTTTAATCTCACTAAGACAAGAATATCCATGATTAGAATCCGCAATACGATACATCTTTGGACGACCAGCGTTTTTCCTTTTGTAGAAAACATCCCTTAAAAATGGATTATGTAAAGATTTTCTCGCGAGCCATCAATTTGGTATGGAACGATCCAATTTGAAGTAAGGATATACGAGACTGGACTATATGGCCGTGTGGAGCGTGTGTGTGTGTAGGTATTGGCATGGCTGGCAGTGGCGTATCGAATCCATTATCGCAACCTCCCCCGCGGTCGCCCAGGGGCAGGGCAGGTCGTGGCGGCGCGGCGGGGGCGGGGCGGGGCGGGGCGGGTGGGGCGGGGCCGGGCGGGGCGCGAAGGTCCGCTCTCGCGCCGCGCGGGGCACTGCCCTCCTGATGGCTCCGCAGGTGCACGCCACACCCCTCCAGTGGCTCCAAGTGGAGCGGCCGCGCCGCGCTCTCCGCGTCTGGCTCCCCACGCTGCTTCGCTGCCAGTGCTTGTGGCACTGCCGCTCTTCATCCGACACGACACCCTTGCCCAACATTTCTGCAACGCTATCGAGCCACATGAGCTCTCCAAGCACTCGAATGCGTAGCGCACAGCGTAGTGTAGGACAATGAATTGGAGTCGCCTAATGGTCGTTGTTTTTGATCAAACGGTGACCTCCGTATTTCGAGATATAACACCCTGCCATAGCAAAAGATTTTACTACACAAAAACTGAAGGTTGAAACACTAAATAATTAGCCGTACTGTTCACAACCATCATTAACCTATATTTTAAGCATTACATTTTTGGTGAACTAAAGACCCTTGCGAAGTCTATTGGGCTGCACACGAAATTATGAATTCAAAAATAGTGATTTTGACACGTAGACACTTATGAAACGAAGCTGGGCCTGCAGCGCGCGAGCACCCGCGGGAATTTTGCACTTGAGCACAAGAGGCCCCGCGCCAGCTGCGGGCGTGGAAGTGGGGAGGGGGTGTTTCAGTTGAAGCTTCGCGGGGATGAGAGCAGTCTGCTGTTCTGTTGTTGCCTGGTGTCGACAGCGCGTGAAATGAATATCCGGCCGCCTAAGAAAATGAACCTCTCTATAATATGATTTCCTTACGAATCCTAATGAATAATATTCACCTTTGTCGCCCCTACTCCCTGAGATAATCACGTGCGAGGCTAAATTTGATCCTTATTAAGTCATGCGTACAGCACCAGATTTCAGACGAAAAAGTAGAAGTTTGCAGAGCGTGATATTCAACAGATTATTGCAACACGCATTACAATCGCGCATATCTCTCAAACGATGGGCCTTAAAATCATATTTTTATTGCCCGAAAGGCCATGCGTTTTGTGGAGGCAGGTGAATTTCATGAGGACACGAGTATTGTAGGGTAATGTGGGGAAATGGCGAAGGGGATATTGTGCGACTGGAGAGGATAGGTAGTGTACATACGGAAAATAAAAAGTAACAAGTGGAGGATAGGCGGGGGACAGGTGGGAGCCAAGTTATGTTTCCAAAACAGTTTTTTACAAAATGAGACCTATTTGAAGCCTTTATTATATTTTTGGAAATTTAGTTCTTCTGGGTGCCCCCAGTCCATAGTAGGGATAGTCAGAAACGTGTAGAAAACTAATATCTGTGTAAACTTAAATTGAAGGAAAAATACAGAAATAATTTCAAGATATTTCAAGACAAATTTACTGAGATTATTTGATTTTCTGTGCAATTTAATCCCAACTCTTAGCAACCCTAGAACGGTTACACTTGCACACTACTGGGCTTATAATGTAGTAACGCACAATTCAGGGTCAAGCCGTTCGAAGCATGGCTCCACTACATCAGTGATGAGGAGTGACATTTTTGTGTAGTCAACGCTAGATTTGTTCTGTGTCCGGATCTATCCATGGGCCACCTCAGATTACTAGTGTTTTGTATTTTAAAGCCTCAAAACCATGCACATTTTTCGCTCTTTTTTCCTTTTTTGGTTTTCCTTTTTCATTTTTATTAATTTTCTTTTTCCTTTTGTCGTTTTTCCTGTTTCGTCATTAAATTTCCTGTCTCCCTTAAGACAGTATTGAGTTGAAATTGCTTTAAAAATCTTAGGTGTGACAGCAAAACTAAAATTTATTAATTCATAACGAAACGAAATAATTATTTTAAAATACTTTTAGTTTTCTACGTTTTCTTTATGATTATTATGCGTTCTGCAAGAATGGGGAGTCGACTGAACAGTTGCTGTCATTTTAACATACCACGCATCGAAATCATGTTATCCCGCTGGACGTGACGAGCGTTGTACCCAAACAATCACGAACCGAAATAGCACTGCCCATGAGTCCAGACGCTCACTTCTTGGGTGCCCGACGCCCACGTGCTGCAGCTAGGGTGACACTATCTTCCGGGAACTCAACAGCTAATCAGCACCGGTAACCCTCTCCGACGCACTGGAGCCTTCCGCGACGGCTCTGCCAGACTTAAACTGGATGTCACACTTTCAAATGTGAATGAAGCAAAAAAGAATCAAGAAATGCTACTCACCCTTACAACCACTTTGATATGCACGTGAATGTAGATACTGTAATACTAAATTCAGAAAAAGATAAATTCATATTATTTCCCTTCTAAAAAAACGTAGGGTTGCCAGATGTTCACTATTTGAGTGAACTGTTCTCCATTTTTATTTCTGATGCACTAATTAAAAATGGAAATAGTGAACAAGTAAAAAAATCTTATCCAATAACGATAAAAACAACAACTTATTACATGAGTGAGCAAGTGTTCGTAGAGCTTTTAGTGTTTTTATGGTAAGTTTTTCATCTCGATTAGAGCTGATTTTACTCGAATGCCAATCTTGGTTATTGTACAGGTCCATGGAGTTGTCTTCATTTGGTTACTACTCGTAATACGTGCGTTTTTGTTCAAGTGCACAGTACTGCGAACGTAAGCTGAAAGTGTGTTTCGTAAATCCCTTTCATGCATATACTGCTTTAACGAACTCCTGATGAGTGCTGACCATAATGCACCCAGAACATTTTATTTGAAGATTTGAACTAATCTATAAAAGGTGTATTCCATTTTATGAAATAGGAAAGCTCAACTTCACACTTGGTTGTGTTTTAAATAATAAAGAGAAAGTATAGTTTTTATTCAAAAATCGCCCCCCTCCGGATCACTATTTTCTGAAAACATTTCTGACAACCCTAAAAATACTGCGTGAGTTTAGAAGTTGTCATGTTAATGTTGCATAGTTATTCATGAATTTTTCAGATAAACATAGCTGAATACTTCTAACATTCTACCTTACCAAAATAGACTCGAACCTATTATAATGGCAAATATTTGAATGACTTTAGTAGAAATTCATTTTTCCCCTATGAATTCCAAGAGTTCTTCCTCAATTGACACAAGAGATATACACTTGGGTTTTTATTTCTTGGCACGTGGGGGCTTGTCTTCACGACGGAATAGCTCACGGTATTTCGCGTCGTTCTCGTCATGACGCTAGAAGTCGCATGATCGCCAGCGCTGCATACAGTCGTGATCATGCGACTCCCAGCGGCACGTCTGAGAACGACGCGAAATACCGTGAATATTTCATAGTGAAGACACGCCTCCACGCACCAAGACATAAAAACCCAAGTATAGCTTCACATCCTACCTTTTCCTTGTGTTTATATTACTTAATTATGTGTTTTTAAGCAGAAAAACTAATTCCTACGACTGCATTTGGAGCTGGTATTGTGAATGTTAATTATATTTCGCGCAAAAGTTACTCCTTCAAACACTTTACCGGTTTTCATGGATATGTGTCTGGAAATGTTGCAATTCTATTGAACACGATCAGTTTATTCTGTAACTCCTATTCGTTAAAAAACACTTTTATGCATGTTAGGTAGCAAACTCTGAGAAAAAATATTAGTTTCACGATTAAAACATACAATTTTCAGGCACGATGAAAAAAGCTTCTTTTCAATTGTGTGGTAGTAGCTAGGATGTCTGTGTGCAAGTTCATTCGCGGTGCTTTAAAACCAATAAAACATAAACATCTAGCAAACTCAGTAAAAGCACTGAAGAGACCAAAACAATGCACCATTTTCCTCACAACATCATACTACGCCCTAAAGACATTTTTACCAAGCAAGTCCGGGAACAGACGAGATTCTCCGAATGTAACGATGACTGGAGAGCTTATCACCGCGCAACGGAATAGGACGCAAAGAGGCTGGATGAGACTTTGCGAGCTTCTCATTGTTACATGGCTATTTCTCAACTGTTTTTTACTATTAACGCTGTTTTCTGTAGACTTTACCAATATTTAATTCTTCTCTAAAATATTGAAAATACCTAATTTTTATACTTTTGTGTGGTGATCAATTACCGGACTCGTCACCTCTTGAGTGTTTACTTGAAATCAATGATTTCTAAAGCGCGGGCTTTTCGCATGGGTCCAGCGAGTAGTAAACAATATGAGTATTACTTATATTCGTTCCATGTTGTTTTACCAAACTTCTTGCTCTGCCGTCCTATGGATCGATTGTAAAGAAGTTTTACGTCAATATTTATGGGTATTTGCGCCAGGGGCGTATGTATCCACTCGGTGCGTGAACAACAGAGTCGTCTGAAATCGACAAATGTCCTGTCCTATGGCTCGACTGTTCGCTACGTGCTTTGCCGGCCAGCCTCTCGGTCATAGGATAAGGGGTTCGTGTGGTTAGCACGAAGACATCCTTCCACCGTATATACTGGTCTTCATAACCTTAGGGTAGGCCTTCTCATCGTCAGACAGCAAAATATACTGGATCATTTTTAAGGAAACCTCACAGTTACTAGGGAGTTTTTGCCACCTCGAATGTTAATTACTATCGATCTTCTGCGCATACGCAGATGCACAAAAGTGATGCGAAACTTGAACTGCGCATGTGCATAAGATCGATAGTGCTGTCTGCTATGGCGTGCAAAAACTCTCTACTATTTACCCGGGCGGGAATCGAACCCGGGAAAATCGACCAATACCAGGCATAAAAATGTTGCGTGAGCAGGGCACTGATGAAGTACGTCGCAGCCGCGCCATGCGTTCCTTCCACTGCCCACAGGGCTCGCTGACCACGAAGAGAGCGCCGCAGAGCGAGCTGCGTTTGCACCTCCAGCAAGCTTGCGTCAGTGCAGCGAACCACCGGACCTTGAATCGGCAGACAGCGCAGGGGCCGTTGATAAGGGGAAGATAAGGCGAGCGGCGAGACAGGAAGCAGAGGCTGGAACGCGCCCAGGGCGGGCCTGGCGACGCCAGCGCTTCCGGCCGCGCCACCGCCAGCGCTCGCACTCAGCGTGCGCCTCCTCGCGCTCTCAGGCGGGCGACAGCCACCGTGTAAGAAACATAGGTGGGTTCACTCCCGGTCTAAAACTGAAGCTAATGTGAGGCTAGTTCTCACAGTTCTCGCTATGTAAGCGCTGCGAACGACTTGGGCATTTTTGGGACAAGATGGTGATCCATTTAATAGCTTTGTAACCTCTGGTGGAAGCCACTAAATCGCGAGACGCCATCATGAATGCCCAACTCGATCGTGCGGATAAGCGAGGAACTAGCCTCAAACTGGCTTCAAAAATTTTGTCCAAAAGGCCTAATTGACACACCTATATATCTTACACCGTGGCGACAGCCCTCTGGAGAGCTGTTTAACGGCAGTGGAATGCGAAACTGCTGGGCATCTGCCAGAAGCGTATCTAGGTAATGCGGCGCCCATGGCAAGTATAGAATCTGCGTCCCTGTCAGAATACTTCAAATTACGGTTGATGTTATTTGTTTTAGCGCGTATGCTCTAAACAGCGCCCCATGGCACGTGCCATATCTGCCATACCGTAGATACGCCTCTGGCATATGCAGCTGTTGATTTGGAGACGGTTTACAAACCTACATCAGCGCACGATCAACGTTCATGCTAAATTGTCAAAAATCCCCTTTGAATGTTTCTACTTTCTCCTACCGACTCTATACGGCGTATACTATACTGGTAAAAAAATTTATACTATGCTGCAAAATTTCGATGCCGACATTTCTAGGGAAACATGTTTTGAAGGCCACTAATGCCAAAAAAGTGTTATTTTTCTGTTGGTATACTTGGTTGTGGAAAACTCGCTAACCGCTGTAGGTCGGCGCCGGTTCTCGCCATCCAGCGGAGGAAGATCACTACCACCATGCCCGAGGAAAACAAACATGCAGTACACTTACGAGACTAATGACCTTAGCAGTTGGAATCCGGAATAATTAACAATCAATCATCGAATACAATGCAACTTTATTAGGTTGAATATGTGAACTTAATTGCCGTTAGGTTTTATTAATTTTTGGATAAGCGGTCTGCGATCCAAACTGTTTGGGAAAACTTGATATAGAGCATATACGGAGAGTCACTGTGAAAGATAAATATCCATCGTTAAGCAATGTCCATTGGCATCATAGTCTTGTCCTTTTGCTCGACAGCCCGCTACGGGCTTTGGCCACAGGCGACCAGCGTATCCCCAGCCTCTCGGCCTTGGGATAATAGATAGATATAGTTTATTTAGCCTTCTCGGCTATTTTTACATAAAATACATATTTACATACATTGCTTACATCTATAAGTATACTCTATTAACTATTTACAAAATTAAAATTCTAATTTTATGTGTTTTATAATGGGTTCATGTGGTTAGCACGAAGACATCCCTCTACCGTTCAGTATATCCTGATCTTCATAACTTTAGGGGGGGGGCTTTCTCATCGTCACACAGCAATAGATACTAGGACATTTGTAAGGAAAGCGAAGTAATGCACGAGTGGGTGCAAATGTAATGTTTTTCGTCGTGCATTGCGGGTATTGGCAACCAATGTATGTAGCGCGGAATCCTGCTTTCAGATGCAAGATTAGAATTTCTTTTAAATTTTAATTTGATACAAAATTGCACCGATATCAAAGAACGCGCATTTTCAAAATGATTCCATAAACTATAGAAATGAGCACTCCAATCTAATGGTGACAATATTTTCACATTCTCAAGAAATGTGCAAAGAATTGTTTTGGATCAGATTGCTGTGTTGTTGTCCTCCAAAAATTATTTTATAATTAGATTTCATTCTCTTTCATCCCATTTCCTAAAACTAATTGTTCTATAAGATTATTTGAAATGCCGCTCAATAGGTGAATAGTTATTGTTGCTACAGATCACATTTATTTTAATGATGGTATTAATGCGTTAATCTTTTGGGGAAAATGATTCCCATTTCGTTCAGAGTTTCTTGACCCCTGAGTGAATCTCTGGCGTTGCTTCTGGACAGTAGTTTAGTGTGTGGGCACGTTTTCATGATAGACCGAGTCACAGCGCCACAAAAACGTCAGTTATTCCGCTTCGTCCGTAATTCGTACACGGAAGTTGTGAACTGCACCAAAAAGAACACCGTTCGTCTGCCAGTCTGGCATCGGTCCATAGAGTGATAGAAACCCCCAAACATTGCAACGTAGAATTCTTTTTTGTGATGTCGCCATATCTGAAATTTAGTGAGCGTGGCATAAATTACGATGATCCAAAAGAAATTCATTTGCCGCCCGTTCAGACACATTACATGAGTGGCCGGACGAGACAGGGTGAGGAAATTCCAAGAAAATATTTTTAAGGGATATCACTATGCGGCCGACTAACCGCAAGTTAAAGTTCGTGATTAAGAAAGAAAACTATGGGTGCTACAGTAGCACATACAATCTCGGATTATTTGTAGGACAATCAAAATTACGCGAAATGTTTAAGAAACTGTTCATGGCCTTATTCAAAGATTTATTATTTAAATAAAGATTTCACTAAAGGAAAAGTCTTTCTTGAATATTGTAGTTGTGGGAAAACGCCGAAAACATTTAAACATTTTGCAATTTTCGAAAATTCACAGATTTCACAAAAAATGGGTCCTCTGCCTTCCTGAAATTTAGCCATAAATTTTTTAGCCAGCTAATTTAGCCAGCCAGAATTTAGCCAGCTAAATTCGATTAAAGAATTTCAAAATTGGAGACTTTGTGAGAAAATCTTGTTTTTAAAATTGCCTCGCATTTTCTGAAAATTACATATAACTTTATTTAAGCATCAAATTTTAAAGAATAGATTTCATTAAAAAATATCTATCTTCAAGATAGTAATTATACGATGACGTCCAACATTTTTTCAACTTTTGCAATATTCAAAAATTAAGATACTTCAAGGAAAATGGGATCTGCACTATTTTTATCACTATAATTGCTTTATCCGAAAAACAGTAATCGATAACTCTGGAGCCATTTTTGAAAAACATTTGAAAATGTTGAGGCTTCATGTTCAGAAGCCCAAAAATCAAAATATCCGTTTCAAACTCGCGGAGTATCGATTTCGGCTAGATCAATCGGGGAATATCCATTTTGGAGAAAATCGTCTGAATTGTTCAGGCGATAGTGTTGTCCACAGAAGGGCAGAGAGAAGATTTGCTGTAAACAAATTTTCAATATCAAGGGCCCACAAAACGTTGCAAAAAGGCAAAAATAAATAAAGAAATGTTTCAATGGTTTAAAGAAAATATACCAAGTACAATACCTGAGAAATAGAATACCAAATATTGATTAGTTGAATATTAGGTGTCATGGCCGCGTTAACTACTACGGTAATCAGTCCCGTAAGTGCAGTTAGGAAAGTCACGCTAGCCGAAGGTAGGATGGCGCCTGATCTCGTCATCCAGCGGGGAAAGACCACCGCCACCTCCCGACGAAAAACCTGCGCTACACTTACGGGACTAATGTCCTTAGCTGTTGACGCGCCCTCAATCACTAACAATCAATCATTTAAATATAGGCATTTTTGAAAAAATATTTTCTCAAAAGCAGGTCTAATTTGTTTCTTCATTTTTTTCTCGGGGAGAACTTATAAAAATGGCTCAGATCTCTTTTTCGGCGAATCACTTTATTTTCAAAAACTGCAAAACGTTAATTGCAAAAAAAAACTATTGATTACAGAGATTTTTTCCTAATGAAACACGTTCCTATAAATTAGATCTTAAATAAAGTCATATAGATTTTTACCCATGGTGATGACATCTTTCACTTTCTCGTATACGTACGTATTTACGGAGTAATATATGTAGTGTAGAGAAAGTTATGTAATGCTGTGGAAAATCGATTTCGAAATTTCAATGGAAATACACGTTTTGGGGTCCCCGATACCGAAAAATTGTTTTTTTCTTTCAAAACGTCCGTCCGCCTGTACGTCTTTCCGTGTGTCCACTTTTTCTAAAATGGATATTCTCCGGTAGATCTGGCTCGAGTCAAGGCACTGCGATTTTGAAATACTTTCTTTAAAATTTGAGGGTACTTACATGAAACCCCACTGACATTTCAAAATTTTCTCAAGAACGGCTCCAAAATTTTTTTCTTTAAATTTCTTGTAAGAATAAAGCAAAATACACTTATAAAGATGGCATAGGTCTGATTTTCCTGATTTTCACGAATAACTTTAAATCTTCGAAAATTGCAAAAGTTTCATTTTTTTCCGCATCTTCCTACAACTACAAAATTGAAGAGAGATTTTCCTTCAAATGAAATTTGTTGTCCATAACAAGTTCTTTAATTAAGTTCATTACATTTTTTATTCTTGTAGCTGCTTTCTCGCAATATTTCGTGGAATATGCGCAATTTTCCAAAATTACAAAAACAAGATTTTCTCAAAATCGGCTCCAAATTTTTTATATAAACTTTTGGTAGAGGTAGTGCCAAATGTTCTCTATAATAACACCTAGCGCCACATAACATAACGCCAGTTTGCTCTATTCTTTGTTTTTTCAAAAATTACGAAAATGTAATTTTTTGTACTTGTCTCTCATGTCCATAAGATTTGCATTAGCGGCGATTTGTTCACACTATTATATTTATGAGTACATGTGCTTTAAATAATGTCATAAAGTTTTTCGAAAACTCAAAATGAAAATGAAAATTGATAATGAGTTAAAATTTCCGCATTTGCAGAAACGCTCAAACGCCATTTTCTCAAAAAGGCTCCAATCTTTTTCTTTAAACTATTCGTACGGCTAGTGCTAATGGCACTTTTTAAGATGACATTAAATTCATTTTGATGTATTCTTTTATTTTTTCAAAAATTACTCAAAAGTATATTTTTAAATATCTCTCATGCCATTAATATGCACATTTCCAGCGATTAGTAAACCCTATTGCATTCGTGAGTGAAAATACATTACTTGCACTGAGATAAATGTCAATGCAATCTACTTCTCATAAAGATCTTTAAATCATTTCAGGTACAGTTTTTTTCGAAATGTTGGAAGTTTTTCGTTAGTTTTGGGAGAAAATTCTGAATTGTCAATTAGTTTCGTACGAACTTTTCTAGAGTGTTTCAGATAACATGTATAAAGGGTAAGAGACGATAGGTTTGTAATTTGTATGTATTCACAAGTTCATATATGATCCTGCAGATTTGTAATCCTTCGATGATTGTGAGCTCTCTTTAAAGTAATCGAGGACAGCTTCTGTGAAATTATTCTTTCTTGTCTGTACAATGTTCTACGATGTCACAATTGTGACTTAATAGTATTTGTTCGTTTTGCTGATGGATAAGAAATGCCAACTGTTTCTGGCTGCCGATGTAATTACAGGTTCGCACCTCATACGCTATGGCACGGAGTTTTACTAGTGGTGGCTGAGGTGTGTTAGTATGGACAGAAATTGCAGTATTACAATAACACGTAACCGTTGCCAATGAGAGAAAGTACGTGCTTGTGTACCATCACTAATTTAACAGGCGGTTCCAAACAGAAATAACAATCAGTACTGTAATTGCTAGGTTCTCTCCACACCGTGGGGACTGCAAACTGCTAACGACGTCTTTTCCACTCGCCCACGCACTGAGGTTGGACAAAAAACGTAGGACAGCGAACATGCCTTACCCTTTTTTGTCCTGGTCCCCTATGTTACACCCGAAATATTTTAAAAAACGGCATTTTAATAGATTCTGTTATTGAACACTTCCTCGAAGCAAACGTCACTTCTAGTAGAAATTGTCTGGGATATTAACGCACTGCCTACTTTTTCTTGCCGCACTGCTTTTGTCTATAGAGTAAAATAACAAATCAAATTATAACACTACAATTCTCATTTAACCCCTGCTGTACATGCTGAATACGTAGAGATATGGGTCAATCTCCTAATAAAAATACAGAGGGATCGATCATGTAATGGGATCCTGTAGTGAGAATGCTGTGCCAACGAGAACTAAACTAGAAATTTGAATGTCATTTCTTGATTTAGTGGCAGCGAATTAATGAAAGTTATCAAATCTCATTTCCACAACATTTTGTGTTAGAAAATTAAATCCATCATGGCGACAAGCTATATTCACAGTATGAACATATGAAAATGAGTATGAACATGTTATACATACATATTATGTAATGATGTAGAAATATTTCAAATCAATTTTTTTCGGGTTTCAGATAGTTTCCATTCCAGTCGAGTTTGCTTTTTTTCTGTTTTAACCGTGTATATAATTGTTCTAACCAATTCTACCATTTTTCGAATTCGGTGTACTATAGCTATTATGATTTATGCAAGTATGTTTGTTATATCTGACCAGTCTAATGTAGGAGGCTTGTTTGATAGTTGGATGGCATCTCTGTACAAGTGACGAGAAAGTGATGGAAATTGACATTTGTAGATTTCAGGTTCATTAAGGCGGCGGGAACGTGAAAAATCCTCACGTCAGTGGGAACGTTGGGTCTAATAGACTCGCTAGTTATTATAGGCTATTAAAAGCAGTAATTAATTACACAAATGTTTTATTGTGAAGTTAAAGATGCAAATAATTCATAGTTCCAGTACAAAGCACAAAATCTATCCCAATTTTTTAAAAGTCTCAGACTAGAGATCAAAAAATAAAATTGAAAGTGAACGAAGATCAAAGAAAAGAAAATGTAGCATAACATTAATAACTACATTATTAACAAAATATGTATATATGTCTTAAACAAGCATAATGGAAGTATATTCTACAGTAATGCTGTATTTAATTGTTTATAATATGTTTTATGGAAGCGTTTTTTACAATACGTTTTTCGACCATTTTTTGAACCTTTCCAAGTAAGTGTTTGGTGGCCTACAAAAATTTAAAATAATTTGCATTTCTTAACCCTAACATATCGACTTTATTTATAAAAGTTTGAAAGCAAATTAATAAATATACTACTTATAAAATGTTCAGGTTTTACTTCCTGATTCGCAGGTGCAGCTTCTTCAATTTTTTGTTCAGAATCTGAATTTTTATATATATATATATATATATATATATATATATATATATATATATATATATATAAACAGGATGTTGTTATGTATATAAGAGCAAAACTCCAACACCTTTGGACCGATCTCCAAGAAAGTTGACACTTCTATGTGTTTTTGCACCGAGATTTTTGTGTTGTTAATTCTATTTTAACTCCACTACATGGCGCTACATATTCACAACATATCCACTACATATTCACGTCAAATGCAACCTGCAATACACTCGGCAGCATTTTGAATCTACATCGTTAAATAACTCCTAAACGTGGCGTTCTAGGGCCTTAAAAACTAAAGTTTTGAGGCCTGAGGTCTCAAAGATATGTTTTTGACGCCGTAATCTACAAAATGAACTCTTCCTGACCATTCTATTACATTTTTGCTGGTATGGCGCTTCCCGATATTACCTCACCTGCTCAGAGACGTGCAGAATCTGCAAGTAAATGTGAATGAGAGGGACAGAGAGCGGCAGAGACAGAGATAGACAGGGACAGGGTGAGGGAGGGAGAGAAAGTGAGAAACGGTGATGGGAGGGGAAAGAGGGATATGAAGGGCAGAACAACGTCTGCCGGGTTTTCCTAGTATGTATTTACGACCGCAGACTGCTTCACCAGTAGGGCGAATTTAAATGAAATATCATTTTTTTCTTTTCACTTTAGAACAATGATTTTTTTATAGATATTAATTTTAAGTTATGACAAAAGGAAATGAGGCGTTTTTATATGACTTTTTTTGTATTTTTCGTTGGTTTCCACTAACAAGTAATTTTTTACCTATTCCGTAGTTTCTAAAGAAGTTTTTCTGATTTCATCGATTTTAATGTCATTTTAATGGTACTTGCTTCAAATAATATTTACGAGTTACAACAAATGTTCTCCCAAGAATTATTCAGTGGCCTATTCTATTTCTTCGCTCAGAACTTGTTTTGTCAGCGGTTGTGAGTATGTAATCTCAGCTTGCTGTGACGGCTATCCCTATGTCGGTTGGGGTGGTTTCGGGATAATCAATGCCAGGTATTTCCTGGTCCAAACCAACAGAATAGTCCAAACCAAAAAGCTGGATGCTGAGGTCACTTGAACCAAAGGAAGAAGCCTTGGTTGCATCAGTAATATAATCCAATAGCTTTAGTTGTTAATTTGAACTGGCTTTGATCAATTTTTTATGTCATTTTTGTTTGCTTCTAGGGCATTTTAAAAACATTTTAAGTGCATTTCATTGATCGTTTTAGGTGATGTTTTAGGTCATCAAAATCCACCCCTATTCATCTGTCACGCATAGCGAATTTCGAGAGTCCTATCCAAACCCACCCGGCTGGATGAGATAACGCACAAAGATGAGCACGATTAGCAGTCGACGGAGTTTATTCTTCTGAAAATAAGCGCTTCTCTGCGCCCCAATCTTGAGACACGAGATATTTATTGAAATGTTTGCAAACACGAGATAAAATGAAATATTGACAAAATAATAGTTTCTTTGCTAACGGTAGGATCCCATAAGATAACTTTTCATAAAAACGTTTTTACGTAAAAATATTTGTAAGGTTTTGAACACCATTTTCATCAGCACTCATTCGTTTAAACTTTCCGCTTGTGTGTGATGAACATATAAGGGTGCATGCCAGAAATAGTTATCAGTTCATTAGTATTCTTCCATCCCATTGTAAATTGTCAACTTTATTTTAAGTTAAAAGGGGGGAAAAGTAAAAATTATTGCCATTATTTTTAATTCAAGTAACGTAAAGAGTAATTATTTTTTTGCTTTCTTAGTTGAAATTATGGAACAACACAGGGCTATTGCATTGACATCATCGAACATTGTACAAAATAAACCTTCAAGGTGGTAACATTGCAAATCAGCCTATTCAAATCAACGCTACCCTCTACCCATATACAAGGGTAAAGTTTTGAATAACAAAAAATACGTTATTCAAAGTTTTTTCCTTCAAAAATGTGTATTCCCGAAATTAATTTTCGAAGTCCGTAGAATTAAAAATTAAAAATTAGTAATTTACGTCGCGTTTCCATAGATTACAATTGATTAATTGCAACAAAAATATATATCAAGTAATCAATAAAATGGTTCTAATTAAACTATTAATTACCATTTTCGATTAATCGTTGTCATAACTACTTACGGAAAGCTAAATTTACGGAAAGTGATGTTTATTATGTTTTCAAAAGTGCGATCTGACAAATGGTTTCGTCTTTATCGCTTTTCATGTAATCTGTACTTTCTGTTCTTCAAAGTAGACTAATTATTCTAATTAGTCCAAATATTTTTATATATTTTTTCATGTACTTATGCATGCCTCCCTTGGATGGCTCATAGCGTGCTAACTTTCCATGAGGCGATTCCGGTTCAGTTCCCGCGCGAGGCAAAAATATTACTGCAGTGTTACCTTCCAATCGTCTCAGTATCTACAGCTATGTGCCGAAAGAAAGTATCAGGCAGGCCGAATATGCTGGAAACTGTGCAGGGCTTACATGTTTGCCACGTGCCTGGGTAATAAATAAAAATAGTGCCCAGGACTGGGAACATTGCTAGCTGGAAAAAGTGGGATTAATTCGGGGTTGAAATGTTTTATTTATTTATTTATTTATTTATGCATTCATTTATTTATTTTGTTTGTTTGTTTATATATTTATTTATTTACTTACTTTTTTAACATCATAGAGAGTTATAAACTGTATGAAGCGTATGGCGGAGAAGTGCCAACTGGGCATCTTCACTGGGTGCGGATTACGCTGGACTTGGGTCCGCTCAGCTTCACACGGTGGCGACGCTGCAACGGCGCACCCGTGGCAGCCGCTGGGCAGGTCGAGTCGGGAACAAGCGACGTCGACGCACAGTCAGCAGGGGCTTAGCTCGTGTTCACCCACAGTCCTCTCCACAAAACGAACAATACTTTTCACTATTGTTAGACATGAAGAGACTACTAAGCATAATTCTTAGATGAAATGTCATTTAACACGACCAACTTAATGGGGATGCTTGCCTTTTTAATGCCTCTCTTTTCATATCATGATTTTATTTGATTCATTTTCGTAAAAAACAGTAAAATTGTATGTGAGGAGGAGAAATATATAATTTGCGTACGTTTGCTTGTCCTCCAGAATCCCTTCACCACCCTTTTACTAAACGTAGTTGAATGATGGATGAAAGTATCAACAAGACGAGGCAGGAAACACTTGAAAACTAGAAATTTTCTCTCCCTAGTAAAAGACTCTCGGGTAAACATTTTGCATCGGTAAATGAACTACAAATATGATTTTATAGTATTCCTAACAAAAGAGCAACCTACACTCTCGCTTCTCCCACCAAAGCCTGGTATTTCCACTCCTCGACGATGGAGGAGGCACTCTTTCAACCAAAGAGGTATCTATGAAAACAATAATCCTTTATCGTGATGCCTTGTCGACCCTTATTACGTCTGGTCTGTTGATCTCGGCCCTGTGTTGTCTGCAAAATTTCAAAAAAAACCTTGTAACGTTTCGTCTCAAGAACTGAGTCTGGCTTTAACTTGTAATATGGGACTCTACAATTTCTGAATTCGCACTCAGGGCCTGATAGACTACTGCGCCAATATCTTTGTGCCGACTCTAGTACATTTTTTGCCAAAGCAGTTCGTTGAACGGTTTCGCCAGGTTGACTGAAAAGACGGCAGCGGTTCTCTACACCCACATCCCCAATATCATGTCTTGATAATTCCTGGTCTCTGAAGGTCCGCTTTAGTGAGGTTCAGAAATTTACAATTCTTGTCCGTAGTACAAATGGCATCATTCACAGTCATCGTATTTGTGAAGACTGTTGATTTGTTTTGGGAACAATGTTTCAAAATTCTCTTCCTTGTGAAGTTAGAATAGTATTGACATAGAACTGTTGGGATTGTGATTTGGGGTACGTGGTTAGAGTGTCCTAACATAACTATTACACTTCGATGTGCAGTCATTGTCAAATGAAGAATCTCACATATATGGACAGCTACAGGTAATGCCCAAGGTTGGCATTTGCTTACTTTCATTTAAAAGAGTTTTAGATATTTGGCATTTTCTGAACATTACACTTCATCTTTACTTCAGTTCTGTTCAGAAGGTGAAGCAGGCTTAAATATTTATAGGTATTCTCTTCTTCAAGTTCTTGAACATTTGTGATACTTATAGAATGAGTTTGGTAGGATCAAGGATCGTGTACCGCAGCATGTTTATCAATGCCAAACTCCCTACAAATGGAGTCGCTGAAGGTCTTTGCAAGTTCAAGCATCATGGTAAGATGGAGCATATCTCTGGCTTACAGCTTCAGATCGTCCATGTAGAAATCGTCGGCTGATTTCCGATTAAGGAGGATTTTGGGAATATTTGGAGATTTCATATCCTATTCCTGAATCTCTTCACATTCTGCTTAGAGTATTTAGGGCCAGGGAGAACCATAAAGAGCTGAGGCTATCGCCTTAAAAAATTATCTTTTTATCCTCAGTTACATGGTGGGATAACTCCCTTCAGCAAACGACTCATTGATCTTGGTACACCAAATTGCCATGCAGGGTTTGCTTAGGTTGACATACTGTGCGTTTACTTTGTAGAAACGAAGGACGTGAGCTCAGTGCATTCTGTTGCCTTCGTTACACAGCTCGATTACTGCCCGTTGCTCAAGATATTCAAGTCTGTTTCGAAGCCTTCCTCGAAATGAGACTGTGTTGTTAGAATGTTCATTTTTCGTCTCATCTCTTTTACTGCAATCAACTCAATTCTACTCGCGTTTGCAAGATATGTAAATGTGACTAGAGGGATATGTCCTTCCTGAAACTTTTAATCTTGCATTCAACACGCCTAACTATAGAAATTATGTAAGTTTAGAGGACCTTTCTCTCTCTCTCTCTCTCTCTCTCTCTCTCTCTCTCTCTCTCTCTCTCACACACACACACACACACACACTTTCACTCTCTCTCTCTCTGCATGTTTTAAACAGATCCTATGTAGGTTTACCGAGCCCCTCTAAGGCCTGTGCAAGACACATTGCTTATCTCTTCCTCAAGCGATGTCGATTGTTCCACATCCGCCTTCGGCATTTTATTTACAGCTTCCGTTGCCAATTTTGTACGCGGGTACTATCACACTGGCTTTATTGGCAGTCGGGAGAATAATGGTTTTCCATGATAGTTTGTCTTCTTGGTGTCGAAATGCCAAGCCTAAGAGTATTCCACAGGGACTTGGACTTAGTATTCATCAAAATTCGTCTAATTAGACCACTACTGATTCACTTGTGGGTCTTCATTGGTCATTCTTCCTTCACCCCTTCCTGTTCTCAACATTCTCTTACATTCTCCATGATAGTATTTATCTCTGCATTTGAGGGAAAACCCCTTACAATGATTGCGCTGCTACCCCCTCACACTCTTCTCGCAAACCACTCATTGTGAAATCGCATCGTGTAACTTTTTCCATGTCCGCTTCAAGTCTGGTAGTCAGAAAGTACTGACTCATAATATAGTATAATAGAAATATTTGAATTCTTAGTGCATTTCAAGTGCTGCCGTTTGTTCAGAGGTCGAGCGGGCTGAGCCATAAGTGGTGCAGCGCCGTAACTTCCCTGGAATGAACAGGCATCACTGCTCTCCTCTGGCACAGGTAGCAGGTTTCTCACTGCGGGCCCAGTGCCAGAACTTGCAGCGCCGGCTTGCACGAGCAGGTCGCATGCATCACGAATCCTTTGACTTCTCAGAACTGCCTCTCCACTGACGGACTGGATAAGAGGCGAGAGTGTAATCATCTCTCTTCTCTGAGACAGAGCCCTGTCTAACCACTGTCACCCTAATGCGCAGATCAGACGCAGCCCACAAGATCGTAGGGGTGGATGGATCGATGCTGTTCCATCTCCCAGTTCCAGTTGGTTCACTGATCTCATTCCCGGAGGTGCAGGGGACGGTCACATTTCATATTCCTGGAGGCAGTGGCGTAGGCTCAATGTATGCGAGTGATGTGTTGCATCCCCTAAGTTTTCATTACTTTAAACTCTTTTCAGTAAAGTAATTTACTTTCTTCCGCAAGCATCTCCCTGTTTCTCTATTCCCTCTCGCCATTTACATGCGCTGTCCAATAGGCGGTATTTCCTTCGCTGGATGCGACGGGACAAGAAGCATCCCTTGAACGACATCGCTACGTTGGCGAGGTCATTGAACTCACGGCCATGCGCTGTGTGGTTTCGACGGCCGATTATGTAAACAGGCCTCTCACATCTCAGGCTTCTGAGTTCCTCCATTTCCTCCATTTGTTGCATCTATATTGACGCAACGCGTCTCTAAACTCCTTGGGGACGTTGAGCGCTTTTGCACTATAGAATAATCATCCATTAATCGGCGCTATAGAGTAATCCTCCTGTTAATATGCACTTACAAATGTATGTCACGTCCCGTCGTGATAAATGATTCTTGAATTCTTCACGTCGCGTCCTGTCAGTTGTCAAGTGGACCACCAGGTAGCAACTCCTACGTACGCGCCTCCTACTACGCGCTCCTGCGTCACTACCCAGCGGTCAGAATTTGGAAGGAAGGGTTTAGGACACTTCACAGGGGTTGGAGTAGCCCTTGTGAAGCAGCTAAACTCGTTTCGTCGAAACAAATTTCACATGAGGGTCGACGGGAATCGAACCCGGATCTCCTTGGTGAAAGGCGAGCAGTCGCTCAGCTGCTCTGAGCACGCTGCTCTGAGCCACGAGCTAGCTTGATGTGATACACGTAACAGTTCAATATCGTATCGGTATCGCTCGGTATCGAAATCGTGACAGTTCTCATTGGCGTTTCTGTATCCGAGTATGTGTATCTGTCTGTATGTATGTATCTGTCTGTATGTATTCTGTATCCCCTCCCAAGAACCTTCCATACCCTCCTCTGATGCAGTCATAATTTTGCAGTACGCCTGGGAATCACAGACACTGCGGGCCCCGAAGTCAGAACGGGGCGCGGGGCGCGGGGGGTAGACGGCACGACTTCCTTCACAACTCATGCAAGTCTGCCAACTATGCTTAAGCACATTTCAACTTGATTCAGTTTAGGTGGGTAAGACGATATGGATTAGCAGGCCTGACAAAACAAGATCACTGCCTTCATGTAAGAAAATAGTAGGTAGGGACAGTCCGTGAAGTCGAAACGATGTGTGCGACGTTATTTCGTTCGTCTTGTGTGTCCTTCGTTGTAGCGTAAATGCTGTTTCGTACTGAATGTGCGTTAAATAGACTACTTTGTCTAACTATTGATGCGTTAAAGAGAATCGTGAATTCGAAATCGTAACATGAAAGAATAAAACGTGTGTGTGTGTTTGTGTGTGTGTGTGTGTGTGTGAGAGAGAGAGAGAGAAAGGACGCGACATGGCGAGTTCATCCAGTACAGCTAATTTTTTCTAAGGTGGCCGCTTGGATTCGCGAGTAGAGGGGGAAGCTGAAAGTGGTGGGGAGAGAGCCACAAGGTGGCGCTCGCTCGCGCCTGGCTCGTCTGCCTTTACCTAAAACATTAGCCTTCCGCACCGCACATGCTAGCGAACGGTTTTGAAAATTAATTTGCGGTAGTGTCTTCACTCGATAATGGAGAAACACCAAATTCACGGGATATCTTGGTTCTGTCCTCATCATCCATATGTTTTCCACTGTCACTGATACCCGTTTCCTCATTATCATAAGTAGTATCACTGTCACTGTCTTAACTATCCTTCGCGTCGTTACCTGTAAAAATAATGATTTCTTGATATGGTGCAATAAATCATTGTGCGACAAATCACGCTCTCATTGAAACTGTCGAGAGCAGATTCCACGTCTTTTCTTTTCTTCTCTTTATTAGGAGTAGAAAATGAACATGATTCTCCCGATTGAGTAGAATTAATTTCCGTATTAATTCTGAAAATAGATATTTTCGAAACAACCGAAGCAGCAATTACTGCCTTAAAAACTGCTTTGATATTTTCAATACCTTCTTTTGCTTCTCTTCATAAATTGAATTCGGCGACGACTTCACGCGTCTGACTGTGAAGCACGTCCTTATGCAAGTTGCTCTGAACAGGACGCATTGCAATGATCACAACAAAATAATAATCATTTACACAGAACTTCATACAAATAGCTGTACCCTGTTAGGGAAATGCAACTGAAAACTGGCACTTTGCGAAGACGAATAGTCACGGTCAATGTTTACTCAACAGGAATAGGGCTGTCAACACGTCCTGGGAAGGGATACGCTCCCCTCTAAAGCGATAAGTTTAAGGAATGGAGCAACTCTGGAGCCCTGGCAACTCTGGAGCCCTGACCTTGAGCGGCCACGCTAAAATAATTTCACTGTACATTTATGGCAGTGGATGAGTTACTTGTGACATAGAACAGTAGTGAAACGTCTCATTGTTCTATAGACAGGATTCTTCAAATTCCGTTTAGTTCTTTCTCCTATTCCGAAAGACTTAAGGTAATTAGTGATTGACAACCAAGACAACGCGAATCGATCTGGAGTTCACAAATTAGGTATGTACTTTTTTTATGGTTTGTTTTTCAGTTTTATTGTTTTATTTATGTCGGTTAATTTATGTATGTAAGTATACAGTGAGAAATTGGTGAGATTCAAGGAAGATTCAGCAGGTATCTAATTTTTAAAATGAACATCTAAAATACTTCAGAGTAAAATAGAATGACGGAGACTTTAAATACGTCCAATATACCGTCAACCTGTAATATCATGATCGCATCCCCACATCTACTAGTCAGGAGACGCCACTGCCTGGAGGACAGGTTTCCTGGACGTCCGATTTGGCCAATTGTCATTGCCCTGCTCGCCGTCACTCAACAGTGTTTTTGTCCGTCCCACACATGCCATAGATGTAAACTTGGACCTCGCAGAGTTGGTCTTCGGGAGACGTAGAGGAAAAGGTGGAATGGAAAGGAAATGTTTTGTAAAGAGAATGAGAAAACAGCTGAGGAAATGGAGTCTTAACACCTTGGGAAAGGAATAACAAATGTGTACCAAGTACGCTTTAGTTTCATGCCAGTATGGACAATTTAGCCACTTCCGCTCTAATCCACTCCCCCTTCAGGGAGCACTAGGACTCCGTCACGCCGACAGTCGGCTTTAGCCGGCTTTAACCGGCACGCATCACTCCAGAGGAATGCCTCACAATTAAGCTTCGGATGGCCATCCTGTCTGCTCAGAGCTACATATTTACCAGTTTGGGAGTCTAATTAAGCTATATTCACTATATTTCTGGGAGAAAGCCTCTGCTCAATTATCCATGACTGTTGGACACAGCCACGACGAAGCCAACAGCTCAACTTGTGGCCACATGGGACGAAGCCCGGGCATCTGTCACCTCATTGCCAACACGTCACTCACGGCGTGAGTACCAGTGGAAATTGAGGCTGCGAACGGGATGATTTCAATTGTTCCGTTGAAATCTGTATGTAGGTGTGTGGCACCATCAATCCTGCCCCATCCTCGACGGATAGGGTCTCAACTAGTGGGTCACCCAACACAACAGGAGTCTAGCCCTAAACACTGCTCCCACATTGGCTTTGATGGACCGTTTGAATCATTAGTGATTCCGAGCGCGTCAGTTGCTGTCATTAGTCCTTTAAGTGTAGTACATGTTTTTATCGAGTGAGATGACGGTGACCTTTTCCCGCTGGATCACGATACCCGGCGCTGACCTATCTCGTCTTGCGGGGATATTTTCCTCAGCCAGGTATCTTCACCAGCGGGGCACCGCCCCAGCCGGGAAAAGTTGAAAGTGTCCGACTGGTCACCCGACAAGTGTGATAATGCACTGCATGTGACTGTAGGTGTGTGTAAGTAAGGAGTGAAGATAGGATAAGGAAGAGGAAGGAAAGATCGTGCGAGGTCCATGGCCCGTTTATTAGGGTACTGCTCCGACTATACGCTCGTCCCGAGTTTGAAGATTGAACTCAAGACAGAGCAGTGAGACATGCAAGTTCTTCTTGCTCCAGTACACTCAGGTTCTGCTTCAATGTCAAAGTGAGAGAACCGCAAGCGCAATATTAGTACTTGCCAACAGCAGGGCCTTCTTCATGTTTCCCATATGCCACTCATGTACATAAAGTTTCTCCTTCACAATCTCCAACCGTCAACAACAATACCGTTAGATGTAATAACCACTAACACTATCTTCTTGAAGCTGGTTCAAATCCTTCAGTTTAATTGCAAATGGTTCATATTTTCTTTTCTTTACTTCAATTGTTGAGAGAAGATTATGATCGAATGGGATTGCAATTTCTACTATTGCACTGCGAGCATTTTTGTGTAACTCGGGTATATTTATCTTCTTTGCTAACATTGTTCGATACGTAACAATGACGGCACCCTACAAGATTTAAACTAAAAGATTAATACTTAAAGTTAAACAAATTTTCCTTCACCAGATCCGATCTTCTGACAAGAGCTTCGAGGATAATTTTGGCTATATTGTTGGGGTATTGGAAATAATTAATTCGTGCCAGCCTAGAACATCCATTGTAGATTTGTTGAACAAATTCGGTCACCTTCTTACATAGGCGGCACTTTTCACTGACGTTCTCTTTCATGTTGTATCGTATGTAGTTATTGGTGGTAACTGGCTGATCTTGAAAGGCCAATTCAAATCCTTCCGTATAACCAAAAAGCCCAGAGGTTCGCAACCAACCAGTCAATTTCTTCATGCCGATATGGTCACTTTGAAGCGCTGTAGCAAACCTGCCATAGAGTTCTTGTATTTCTACTTCTCAATTTGGTCCTGAAGTTAAGTCAAAGTTGTATTGTGGTCTCCTTCGTGCACTTTCAGAGGCATATATATGTGATCTTAAGTACAGACGGCCATCGTGGTTAGTTAAATACTTTCTACGCTGTTTTTCTTGCTAGAACCACATAGCATCAAGATTTAATAGTCAATTGCTTCCAAGATCTCTTGAAAGACAACATTTCGGTGGAGCTTGGAGGCTGATGAAACTGATATGTTCTTAAAAGCTTTTTAACATTTCTCTCAAAGGCTTCCAAAGATGTCTCAATTTAAAAATTCCAAATGTATGTAATATTACTGAAAGAGCCTAGGTGTAAATTCCGGTAAACTTGTTTCTTGAATTAATGTAGGTCTTGCAAATCCTTGTAACACGAGGGAAGAAGCTCTTGTATCTGCAAATCTTCCATAACTGGGATCCATCATCTGTATTCTGGACGCGACCTCTCTTCACCTGGACAACTGCACATTTTTCAGACCGAGATCCATACAAAGACAGTTACAGAAGCTTTCAACAAGTATCAGCAGGCTACAATGTTGTTCTGGCCCCTTAGCATAGAGCTTAATATCATGCATATCTATAATTGATGGGAAATGACTTTCTTTGATTTTTCTCAAAAGGTTCAATGCCAGACAATACCAGTGCGGACTTAGGCTCTCTCGCTGAAAGAAAGCCTCTACAATGTCGCCGCAGATCTGATTCATTTTCTCTCTCATAAAATGCAACATTATTGCCCACCTGTCCATGCACACCATAAGAAAATGAATGATGGATTGGAACCTGTGGAATTGCAGCCAAGAGTGAGGAATAGAGTCAAATGCCTTCTTCAAATTTCCAGCCCACTGACAAGTTCAGTGACTTATTTTCTTGTTTGTATACAATATTAACTATTGTCAATAATTTTTGACTACGCCAAGATTTTTTCCTACCTTTCTGGCAACATCAGTTCATATTCTTTCAGATGCTTGTCGAGCTTCCTGGGAATAATGGAGGTAAGAATTTAACAAACTGAGGATATACATCTCATATGTCTTTAATTCTTGGATCCAGGTGCATTATCACCTGGCGGAAACATGTAGGTCACGATCAAGACACAAAGCTCTGATAGCAAGGCATTTCCTGCAAAATATTTTGGAATTGAATCGCCAAAATTATGTGGGAATGTAAGATATTTTCACAAAAAATTAATGTGTACCTGCTACTAGTGCTCTCCAATTATCGGTTCTCATTCGATATTTTATTTCTTATATCATATCTTTTCACATCCTCTTTAGAAAAAAGACTCACTTCGCCGGGCCCATGGCCGAGATCGCTCAGACAATAGTGCGTTAGTGATCTCGGACCGAGGGGTCGCGGGTTCGAGTCCCGCCTCGGTCATGGTTGTATGTGTTCGTCCTTTCAAACCGTATCATCACCGTATTGTTTCATCCTCATATCATAACGTTAAATCCAATAGTGGTCGCTAATGACCTAGTAGTTGATGCGAACTTACATAATTTTTTAAACTCATTTTATTTCCAGTAAATTACTATACTACACCTGCCGCAACCGTCTGCGCCATGGTGGCCGGCTTACTATTATTCCACTTCATCACGACTAAAGATGTTATGAGTCGGCTGAAAGCTACTCCAGATTGCAACCAGGTCCATAAAATCTACTCAAGTTTGCAACCAGCTACCTAAGGAGTAGATCTAGGGACTACCGCTGCCTCTACAATACTTTGCGCAAAATGTGGGCTGTTCCAAATAAAGCTATTTCTTGCACTTCCCAATCCTTTGAATTACCTGGGAGTTTAGACAAGTTCTTACTCACATTTTATGGAACAAATCCGAGAGCTCCGATAACTATCGGGACGACCTGTGCTTTTACGCCCCACATTCGGCTGATCTCGATTTCCAAACTCTTGTATTTAAGACGTTTCTCTGCCTCCTTGGTAACGACGTTTTGATCGCAAGGCACAGCAACATCGACGAGTAAACACGATTTGTTCTCCAAATCCCGGATGACTATATCCGGTTTGTTTGCCGCTATCGTGCGATCAGTTTGAATTTGTTGGTCGTACAATATCGTTCACAATCCAACACACGTCACCGGTTTAGGTGAGTGTTCGTACCACTTGGGGCATGTGTTCGGAACTTCGAGGGCCGTACAGATCTGCCAGTGGAGGTAGCTACACACCCTGTCGTGTCTTTTCAAGTATTCGGTCTTTGCTTGGATTGGACAAGCTGAGACAATATGATCGATGGTTTCTACGTGTTCCTGACAAATGCGGTATTTATCATCTTGGGAAATTTTGAGAACTACTTTATCATAATGTCGTGTTCTCAAGGCCTGATCTTGGGCAGCTATTACAAGTGCTTCGTTCTGGCATCATTCTTCCCCTTTTAAGCCACATAAATGATTGATCTTTATTGATCTGCACCTTGTCCATTCGTTTCAAATATTGTCCGTGGAGTCGTTTGTCTCTCCACGATTTCTTTAACATTTTTTGTGTCTCAAATTTCATGTTAAGTAGCATCAGAAGTTCAGTGTCTCTGTCATTCTGGGTGTCTTGCATAGTCTTATTCGCAATGCTTCTTGCTACACTTACAATGCCTCTGTTTCCCATTCTTCGGTCAGATTTCATGACCTGCCTCATTAGTGGGTCTTCTTGATGGCTGACTACATACTTTCCCATCCCAGTTATTGCATTGTGCCAGGAGGCTTCAATTTGTCTCAGGCCTCTTTCTCCTTCCTTACGTGACACATAAAGTCTATGTACATCAGCTCGGGGTGGGCAACATGATGAATTGTAAGCAGTTTTCTGGTTTTCCGATGCATGATGCGAATTTCCTGTTCAGTCCAGTCTACTAGTCCGAAACTGTATTCGGCTACATGCACTGTCAAAACTACCTATTGCTGATATTTTATTCCTTGAGTTCAGAACGGACTAGAGGACTAGTCTCACTCTTCTGTAATACTCCTTGCGAATTCTCTCTTTCATTGTGTCGTTCGAGATGGTCTCACATTCTTCAATGCCCAGATATTTGTAAGTTTTTACCTGGCTCAAGATCTTGAATCACAGTGTGTCTATCAAATTCAATGTTCTCTGACGTGGTCATTTTCCCTCTTTTTAAGTTGACATTTGCACACTTGTCAAGACCAAACTTCATTCAGATGTCATTGCTAAAATCATTGATGACAGCATTTGGGAGAGAGTCGCTTCATTCTTAGCAAATACTTTCAGATCATCCATGTAAAATAAATGTGATACAGGCCTTTCATCACCATGGAACTTGTAACCAAAGTCAGTGTGCGACAGCTGTCTCGATAGAGGGATCAAACTAATGCAAAACAGCAGAGGGGATAGTGAATCTCCTTGAACAATTCCCCTGTTAATCTGAATACTTCTTGTTTCTACTACTCCCTTTCCGTTGTGGATTAGTAACCTGGTGCTCCACGACTTCATACTAGCCTTGCAAAACTCAACAAGTTTAGGATGAAATTGATAGATCTCCAGGGTCTTCAAAATCCAATCGTGTGGTACACTGTCAAAGGCCTTCTGGTAGTCAATCCAACCCATGCTTAAATTACGTTTTCGTTTTTTTACATCATTCAAAATTATTTATTCAGAAGCATGATTTCCTTACAGCCATAGTAACCTTTACGACATCCTTTCTGTTCAACTGGCAACAGATGGTTCTTCTCTAGGTGCCTATACATTTTGTCAGCTATGGCTGCAGTTATAAGTTTGTACATTACTGGCAGGCACGTAATTGGCCTGTAGTTCTTCGCCAAGGAGCTGTCTCCTGCTTTGGGTAGCAAATACGTGATGCCGCGAGTGAGCCATTCGGGGAGTTCCTTAGGGTTTTCTAAAATTTTATTAACAGCCTTTGCTAGATGAAAATGTAATGCTGTTAGTGTCTTAATCCAATAAATCTGGATCTTATCAACCCCAGGGGATTTCCAGTTTCCCATATTCTTAATTGTTTGGCATAGGTCCTGTTTCGAGAATCTTTGAACATGTTCCACTGTTTCCACGAGTCCATTGGCAACATCAACTTCAGATTGGAGCCACGATGCGTCTTTGTTGTAGGACCTGGTTTCCTCCCAGATTCCTGCCCAAAATATTTCGACGTCATCTTTTGAAGGAGGGGCAGCATTTCCATTCAGTTTTTCAGTCAGACTGTAATAGAATCTCTTCGCGCCTGTTTCAAACAACTGGTTCTGTACACGGAAATCTTCTCTACGTTTGTACCGTCTTATTCGTTGAGCCCATGCTTGGATTTTCTCTTTTAGCTTTTCAGCTACCATTAGCCTTGTTGTGTCATTGTCAATTAGGTATTTTTGTTCAACATGGAGTATTTTTTGTTGACCTTTATACGTGTGGTTTGACTTAGAAGATGCATCGGCTAGGAGTGATATTTCACGCCGTGTGTCGGCTATCCGTTTCATAATTCTTTTCATCCATGGAGGTACGGAGCTTTTTACTCTGTCTGGCAATCGGCCATCGGTGTTCTTGGCTGGACCCAAGATTATCTGAGATACTAGATATCCAGTTGCATACACGATGTGATTGTTTCAGTAATATCTAGATCTCTACTTGAGGTCTGTACAATCTCATTTAAGACAGAATTAGCTGTTTCTATCACTCTTTAGCTTTAGCATTTTCGTAAATTCTCCTCAACGGTGCACGAGATTCCAATGGAAGTAAACGAATTCGTTCTATCTCGCGTCGGAGGAGGTCCCGCATCATGTCCTTATCGTGTGACTCATGGCCAGATGTATTTTTACCTATTGACCTAGTAGTTGATGCGACTTAAATAATGTTTTTAACTCGTTTTATTTCCAGTAAATTACTATACTACTCCTGCCGCAACCGTCTGCGCCATGGTGGCCGGCTTATTATTATTATTATTATTATTATTATTATTATTATTATTATTATTATCCCTCTAAATCACGACTAAAGATGTTATGTGTCGGCTGAATATAAAATCTACTCTAGTTTGCAACCAGCTACATAAAGAGCAGATCTAGGGCTGTCGGTGCCTCTCTCAAGCTATTTCTTGCACTTCCCAGTCTTTTGAATTACCTGGGAGTTTAGACAAGTTCTTACACAAATTTTGTGGAACAAATCCCAGAGCTCCGATAACTATCGGTATGACCTGTGCTTTTACGCCCCACATTCGGCTGATCTCGATTTCCAACTCTTGTATTTAAGACGTTTCTCTGCCTCCTCGATAACGACGTTTTGATCGCAAGGTACAGCAACATCGACAAGATGTTGTTGTTATTGTTATTATTATTATTATTATTTCTCTAAATCACTTCTAAAGATGTTATGTGTCGGCTGAATATAAAATCTACTCTAGGTTGCAACCAGCTACCTAAAGAGCAGATCTAGGGACTGTCGGTGCTTCTACAATACTTTGCGCAAAATGTGGGCTGTTCCAAATAAAGCTATTTCTTGCACTTCCCAGTCTTTTGACAAGTTCAGTTTAGACAAGTAACAGTTTATACAAGTTCTTACACAAGTTTTGCGTAACAAATCCCAGAGTTCCGATAACTATCGGGACGACCTGTGCTTTTATGCCCCACATTCGGCTGATTTCGATTTCCAAACTCTTGTATTTAAGACGTTTCTCTGCCTCCTTGGTAACGACGTTTTGATCGCAAGGTACAGCAACATCCACAAGTAAACACGATTTGTTCTCCAAATCCCGGATGACTATATCCGGTTTGTTTGCCACTATCGTGCGATCAGTTTGAATTTGTTGGTCGAACAATATCGTACACAATCCAACAGACGTCACCGGTTTCGGTGAGTGTTCGTACCACTTGGGGCATGTGTTTGGAACTTCGAAGGCGGTACATATCTGCCAGTGGAGGTAACTACACACCCTGTCGTGTCTTTTCAAGTATTCGTTCTTTCCTAGAATTGGACAAGTTGAGACGATATGATCAATGGTTTCTACCTGTTCCTGGAAGCAGACGCGGCATCTATCATCTTGGGAAATATTGAAAACTACTTTATCATGATGTGTTCACAACGCCTGATCTAGTGCAGCTATTAGAACTGTTTCCGATTCTGGGTTCATTCTTCCTCTTTTAAGTCACATAAATGATTGCTATTTATTGATCTGCACCTTGTTCATTCTGTTTATATATTGCCCGTGGAGTGGTTTGTCTCTCCACAATTTCTTTTTTTTTTTTTTTTTTGGTCTCACATTTCATGTTTAGTAGCATTAGAAGTTCATTGTCTGTGTTATTCGCCGTGTCTTGTATAGTTTTCTTTGCAATGCTTATTGCTACACTAACAATGCCTCTGTTTCTAATTCTTCGGTCAGTTTTCCTGACCTCTCTCTTTCAAGTGTCATCTTGATGACGGACTATATACTTTCCCATTTCAACGATTGGCTTGTGCCAGGTGGCTTCAATTTGAGGTCTCTTCCTTCTTTCTTACGTGACACATAGGGTATATACATCAGTTCGAGGGTGGGCGACATGATGCATTGTTAGCAGTTTTCTGGGTTTTTGATCCATGATTCGAATTTCTTGCTCAGTCCCGTTCACTAGTCCGAAACTGTAATCGACAACAACCACCGCCAAATTACCAGTTGCAGATATTTTATTCCTTTATTATTATTACTATTATTATTATTATTATTATTATTGCTCTATATCACGACTAATGATGTTATGTGTCGGCTGAAAATAAAATCTACTCCAGGTTGCAAACAGCTACCTAAGGAGCAGATCTAGGGACTGTCGGTACCTCTACATTACTTTGCGCAAAATGTGGGCTGTTTCAAATAAAGCAATTTCTTGCACTTCCCAGTCTTTTGAATTACCTGGGACAATTTCAAACTTTGCAGAACAAATTCCAGAGCTTTGATAATTATCGGGACAACCTTCGCCCCACATTCGGCTGATCTCGATTTCCGAACTCTTGTATTTAAAACATTTCTCTACGTCCTTGGTAACAACGTATTAATCGCAAGGTACAGCAACATCGACAAGTAAACACAATTTTTTCTCCAAAACCCGGATAACTATATCCGGTTTGTTTGCCGCTATCGTGCGATCAGTTTGAATTTGTTGGTCGTACAATATCGTACCACAATCCAAAAGACGTCATCGGTTTTGGTGAGTGTTCATACCACTTGAGGCATGTGTTTGGAACTTCGAGGGCGGTACAGATCTTACAGTGGAGGTAGCTACACACCTTGTCGTATCTTTTCAAGTATTCGGTCTTTGCTAGGAGTGGACAAGCTGAGGCAATATGATCAATGGTCTTTACGTATTCCTGGCCACCTAAGGAGCATATCTGGGGCTGTGCCTTTATAATATTTTGTGCAAAATGTTGACAGTTCCCAACGAAGCAGTGTCTTGTACTTCCCAGTCTTTTGATTGAGCTAACTGGGAGTAGAGCCAACGTCTTACACAAATCCCAGAGCTTCATTACCTATCGGGACAACCTGTGCCTTTACGCCACACGTTCTGTTCATCTCGATATCGTCTCGATATCCTCTTGTATTTAAGACGTTTCTCGGCCTCCACGTTTTGTTCGCATGGCACAGCAAGTAAGATTTACAAGTAGTCACGAATTTTTCTTAAACTCCCGGTTAATAATATCCGGTTTGTTTGCCGATATCGTGCAAATAGTTTGACTTTGTTGGTCGTACAATATTGTACAGTAATCCCTCAACATTCGCGAGTTAGGTTCCCCAAAAACCTCGCGAATGTTAAATCCGCGAATGTGAAGTCTATCTTTTAATGAAGAAAGGTGGGTTAGGTTCTTGGATTTGGAAAAACTGTTTAAAGCAGAAAGAAAAATCTGACAATCAATTACAGTAGAACTGTTTAAGCGCTACTACAAACAGAATTCACAATTAACATTCCAAAATGAAGAAATAAAATAATGTTTCAAACTTATTTCAAAGTTGAAAATGATTGGTTATAGGATTTGCTAATTTTTTTTTTTCACCACCTTTCCCGCTGTTCTAATATCCAAATATGGAAGAGTTCCTGCTTCTATTCTCTCTTAAATTTGGAAGTTATTTCCATGTTTGGATCACATTCGAATGCCAGTTCCACCAGAGCTTGTTGATTTTAGAACGTCATCCACAGTTTTGACATTGAAGTTGCTCCAGGACGCAGTTTCGCTTCCGTTACTTCATCATTACCGTCGAGGAGGTACCGTCGTTCTTCACTGATGATTTCCCGAAGCTTCTTTACAATGAGCTCATTATAATGAGAGTTGCACAGAACTCGCGAATAGCGAATCCGTGGATGTCGAGGGATTATTGTACTCTTTCAACAGATGTCACTGATTTTATTGAGTGTTCGTACCACTTTGGGCATGTGTTTGGAACTTCGAGGGCATTTCAGATCTGCTAGTGGAGTTAACTACACACCCTATCGTGTCTTTTAAGTATTCGGTCTTTGCTAGAATTGGACATGTTGAGACAATCAATGTTTCTACTCAGGGTCGGATTCATCAATATTTCAAAAATGTATATTTAAATTATTGAAGTCTCACTTACCCGCATGATTTACAACTTTTGCTGACAAATGTTTGTTTTTTATGTGGAAAGTCTTTATATGATCGAAATAAAATCATCAAACCTCTATTGTTAAAACTATAGAGGTTTGATGATTTATGTATCGTTTCTAAAATATATCAAATTACTCTGTTTTGAGTATATAAATCATTCATATTTATAATATAAATCAAATTACTCAGATGTAGGTTTTATTTATTTATTTATTTGTCAAAAAACAGTAAAAACTGTATATGACGTGTGGGGAAAGAGATTTATCTGTGCACAACACAGGTTTATATGTTGATAATTAGAAAATCATAGACAATTAATCATTGCCACTGTCTTTTTCAATAGCTGGGATCACACGTTTGTTTATAAACAATCTATTGAAGATTTCTGAGGGGTTAACAATTTTCGCCCAGTAACGAGCGTGTGAAAATAAAAAATGATGGCAGCTATGTGGGAGCAGCATCCCAGGGTGCGACTTCGTTCACACGTTCAAAATAATATTGTTTCACTCCCAATATGAGAGCTTTCCATGGTTTCGCTTTCCATGGTTGAAAGAGAAAGGTGGGCTCCTCTGGTGCATCGATTTTTGCTCGTTCTCCGTAGCACCAGTTTGCGTCACGAACCACGTGACCACAACACGGGCACTTCGTTTGAAAAGTCAGACTAGACGTTGGCCGCTATGTTGCATGGAAAGCGAGAAGTATTGGGAAATATTTAGAAGTGGCATAAAATGACAATTTGTAACGGTGACCAACCAAAAAGAACACGATGAAGGTGTAATTGAAATATAAGATGCAATATTTTTAAAAAATGCTTATCTATTTCTGTTTCAATGACTTGTAACTGCGATAATTTTGACATTTAAAATTTCCGTAATTATTATGACCCAAACTGGTGCCGAAGCTCATTGCCTGAAGTCGGATACAATGCTCTAGAGCCCACACATCTCTTTCCAATATGGATATTCTGTTTGAGTTTTGTATATAATCGATATAACACCAATAAGATTTGGAGTTCATTTGTCGTGATTGAACCTGTTTGGTAAAAATATTTCTTCCAATCACATTTTGGCCCGAATTTCAAATGTTTAAACTGATAAAATTGGTTTTAATTATTTTTCACTATCGTCCATATTGCTTAAAAATCTGAAAAAATATGTTATACAATGTTGCGAGACATATTTCAGGGGAAAAACCGAGACAATTCTCCCACTTTATCATGTCAAATATCAATTTCAAAAATTTATTTATTTTTGTATATGAATTTGGCGGCGAAATTAGTTGACAAAAATTCCTTCAAATTCACCTATTTTTCTCCGTCTCTGCAATTTTTTCAGCCTGATACATGCAATAGAAGCTGAGAAAAAAATAAAAAATGAAAAACACGTTTCTCATTGTATCTCTGCAGCAAATTGCCCCAGGAGGCTGATTTTTGGGAATCAACGTATTTTTTTATTCTCGTTCGTAGGATTATCGCGAGTATCGATTTGGTTTGGGGGCACTTTTCACCCTCTTATTCATCTATACCCTTTATATTTAAAATTTCAAAGATTTTTTTTTAATATTTAATACATGTTAAAATAAGCTAATATTAACAATACGTTATTTAGTTATTTGTAACTGAATGTGTAAATTGCTTACGCAAACATCCAAATATTCCATGCGCAAATTGACAGTGATGGGTGCCTCGGGGCAAAAGTTAGTTGAGGCCCATAGACGAAAAGAAAAAAAAATTATATCTGAATAATTTGTACATAATGAAAATATTATTTTATTTGGTAAAACTATAAGAGCTTTTATACGAGGGGAGAGCCAACACAGTTTTGAGGGCCGCGTAATACTTAAATTCTTTCCTGTTTCTACTTGTGTTACTACAAATGCGGCATTTATCATATTGGGAAATTTTGGGACCCGCTTTATCATACTGTCGTGTTCTCAAAGCCTGATCTTGGGCAGCTATTACAACTGCTTCCCATTTTGGCTCCCTTTTAAGGTACATAAATGATTGATTTTGATTGATCTGCACCTTTTCCATTCTTTATAGATATTGTCCAAGGTCTCTCCCACGATTTCTTTAACATTTGTGTCTCTAATTTCAAATTTAGCAGCATCAGATGTTCAGTGTCTGTGTTATTCTGAATGTGATTTTTTTTATTAACTAATCAAGAAACATACTAAAATTTCAATTTCTTATCATACATGTTGATCAATGTCTTTTAATATATTAGAGACAATGTCTTTAAATGATGGGTCTGACTCTCCATTAGTAATACTATACATTTCTAGCATTTATCTTTAATGGTTACAGAGATAAGTGTATCTAAAAGATGAAAAATATAAAAAGGAGAAATACCGCTTTAGAGTTTACGACCTCTCAAATCACGATAGCAACACGATAGCTACAGTTTTTGAGAAATAAATTGCTCCAAATGAAACTTTTGTGTTCGCAATTCTTAAATTTATTATTTCTTTTATTATGGGGAGTATTTTTAACAAAGTAGCGGGAAAGGTTGCAGAGATAAGTATTTCAGTGCAAATCATCGAGAAAGTTTGGTGAGTCAAACGTGAAGGTGAATGCCAACCGAATGTGGTAATGCAAATAAAACAAGTGAAAACCATACTGCTGATGCAATTTCATATAAACCAAAAGTCGTGGCGATATTATGAATAAATTTGGAAACGAAAACAGAAAACAAAAATTGTTTTAACCCAAATTGCTTGAACCTACTCCTTTTAATATTTTGCGTAACGTTGAGAGATGTCAACTCTTACACTACCAACTTGAATGACTTAGCAACAGGAAACACTAATACCAACTAGGAGAATTGCTGCCACAAAAGTACAGGTGATAGTGTTGCCTACATGATGCATTTCTTATATTTTATATATCACCGATATCTGAAAATCTCATGTAATATAAATCTCTGTAATACTTACAGATGATTGACTTAAAAATAGCCGATATAAGAAAATGTGCAGAAAGAAAATTTTCTGAGATTGGTTTTCATTAACCGCTCTTCCGAAAAACATTAACGTTTGTGCGCAGATTGTACTTCTCCCCATACGTAATATTCAATTTTTATGGTTCGTTTTAGGCGATAAATAAATTAAATTAAATCAAAAAGTGACAAACAAAAATTCATCATTTTTCCAATTTATTTCAATTGTTTGAAATATTGTTCCTCCTCATCCAAAAAAATAACCAGTATTATGTATTTGGGTAAAATATGGGAGTTTAAAATGGCCAATGTACTTTATGTTAGTGTTATTTTATAGTTAGAAAATAAAGTTTGAAACGAATATTTCAAACATTTTAGAAATTGAGAAATTTCTCCAGAAATTAGAAACTTTCATAGCCATATTGTTTAGTGCAGTACGTAAAATAATCAACCGCAATGACTTTTCTTTTTCTTTGTAACCATTCGTTTTCTGTGATAGTATTCTACAAAATGATACCGCTACGGCACATAACGCATTCATGGATTTTTTCTTAAACATTTTCTGTTTTGTAAAGTTTTTACTTAGTTATTAAGTTCATTATTGATTGTGTTTTTTACTTTGTAAGTTAAACTTTATATCAATTACCTGTTACGTTCAATATTATTTTTCCATATATTGTATACTCGTACTTTGCAACACATTACCTTAGCCACTAATTACCAACCAAACTCAAGAACATGTTTGTGTAATATATCGTATTTTCCCATAACTTTTGAATGTTCATTTTTGTGGCCTCACGTTTTTCGACGTTAAAATGAAAAATTAAAATTGAAGTTGGGCAACTGCCAGTGAAAGCGGAAAGAAACTAAAAACGCTCTGCTTGGCGATTGGAAGAGACGGCTTTCAGCAGAGGAAGAGCACGCGCGCGGCACCGCGGGCGCGAATTCGGGGGAGGGGCAGCCCCTGGCGGCGGCGTGTGCAGCGGCGAGGTGACCGCCGAGGTGCACATACGCGGGGAGGACCACGCGGCGCGCACGGCTACTCTGGTCACAGTCACGCCTGCCAGCTCTGCAGCCGCTATGCATGCTGGTTTAATTAACCAAACTGCATGGTTGCTGACTTAGAAGATTGGCCACCGTCAGCTCAGTGAACGAGTCAACGACCCCGTGTGCACGCTCCAGATTCATTCTGTCAGATATCCGTCGCGGCGAAGATACGTTTGCTCTGCGAGACTATTCGTCTGCTTTTTAGCATTAAAACAATAGTTCACTTCTAGCCATCACCCTTCACCTTTTACTCAGCCTATATCGCTATTCAATTCATTTTTTTTATTCTTTCGTGATCGAATTCTAATCAATTTCGCTAGATGTCTAACTATATGCTTAATGCATATCTCATTTATTCATTAGGAACTGTATCTTTTTTGCCCATTACTTAATAGGATCTCATGAAATTTATTCCTCGCCTTGAATTTGTTCGTTATTATCTTCTCTATAATATAATACGCTAAGCTGTTGGTAAAGTTGAGTTTTCTGCAGTTTAAAAGAAACCTTCCTGAAGAAAACTTGCGAATGAGCGTCTGCTGGATAAGAAGAAATCATTCCTCCAGAACTTATCAGACCTGCATCATTTGAGAAGAAATATTTGAAGTTCACAGATTATCGCTTAGATGGGAAATCTGGCCCACATGCAACCGCAACGTACATTACGCTGTGACACACTTTACCATCACTGATAACTCGGAAACCATGCGTCCTAGAGTATTAAAGCCAGGCGGGACACTAGTTATGTTTTACATGCCATAATCTACCAAATGAGACCTTCTCGGCCATGTACCTCCACACATTCCCCATACGAGCCTCTACAGTTCTTCACATGTTCATCACAGGTTCCCACAAGTTACCTCAAATATTATCCCACATGTTGTTCCAAATTTTTCTTCAAATTTTCTCTCAGAATTTCTCCATAGGATCCACCAAATGTTCCCCCACAGGTTCCTCCAAAGATTCCCCTAACACCTCCCCCAATTTTTCCCCAAACATTGCCCCAAATGTTCCTCCAAATGTTTTCTCAAATGTTCTCCCAAATGTTCCCTCACATGTTCCGTTAAATCTTTCCCAAATTATGCTCTGAAATGTTCCCCCAAATCTTCCCCAAATGTTCACCGCATGTTCCCGAAATTGTTAAATTCAAAATTAAACTGGAAATTCTAACATGGTTTTTATTACGAAATATTTTTTATAAATATTATGGCGACGTGTACTGCAATGTCTCTCCAGCCAGTTGAAACGGAAAGTTCTGAATAGCTGGGGTACCCAGAAGAACGTAATCCCCCAAAAATCTAAAAGAAATGCCCCAAAGATTTTACGCAAAATATGCAATTTAAAAAAATGACTTTAAAAAGTGAAAATAGCTGGAAATCAACTTTTAGCGTTTCTGGCAATACGTGCTACGCAGTGACGGAACCATCAAAAAATTTATAGAATGTCAAAAAAGGTATCAATTTATAGATTGCGGTAGAGAAAATACAACTTTAACGTAACATAAATTTATATAACATACAAAAACCATTTTAAAGCTATAAAAATCATCGAAGTCATGTACGATGGTAAAGTGTGCTGTGGCGTAATGTGCTTTGCTGGTTGCTTAGGCGCCTGATAAACCAAATATGCCATAATCTACGAACTTCTGTTTTTCCTCATAAATCGCCTTGATGCATCCCTGGGCGGGGGACATTCCCTGTCCTCCAAGTAATACACTTTCGTGGTTTTGTGTCCATGGTTTCTTATAAAAGAGGAAAATCCCTCAACTTTTTTCAGCATATTAGAATATAGAGGCGAAATAATAATAATAGTGTCCATTATATGTCTTCCAACGGCAACTAAGCTCTTGGCATCCATTACACGGAAGGAAATACAAAACCACATTGAGGGCGCCAGTCTGCTGCCAGAATAACAAAAAGGCAAATACAGATGCAGAGGAACAACGGATGCGTTGAGCGTTGCCAGGATGATCCTACAAAAAGCAAGAAGACGGCTGACGAACCTGCATGTCGCCTGGATCGACTACACGAAGGCTTAGGGCTCTTTGACATACAGTTGAATACAGCAGGACGTCGATTCTAAGCCTCTCGAGCAACGTCCTGCCCCGCTCCGTGGGCGACCAGAAGGGCTTAGCACCTTCACGAGAAAGCTCTGGCATGGAATTCATATAGAGACATTCATCAAATTACGTTCTATGATCGATCCATCTGAACGAATTCGAGGTTTGGGAAGTTTCAAACGGCTATTTTCATTTTGGAGGGAACTTTACATGAAACTTCAAAAACATTTTCAAACTTTTCTCAAAAATGGCACAAAAGTTTTTTATTCAACTTTTTTCCCGGATAGCGTATAGAACTGTCCGGGTGGCGCCGTGTCAATACCCTGAAGAAGCCTGCGACATGACAGGCGAAACGTCGGCCTCTCACCCAACGACGCGGCGTCTCCCGGACAGACAAGAAGTTATGGACTCGAGCCGCGGAGCTTACGTGTACATGTGCAGGTCTCATGTTCGTTGAGATCACTGATTTTTCGTAATTTACAAAGTGGAGGTTTTTGGAGTCTTCCTACATTTAGAATAAAGAAGATAGAGATTTTTTTCCAAACAGATCTTGAAATAAGGTCATGTACAATTTTTCGAAATGAGTAGTTTTCGAGTAATTTTGCGCGAAATAAAAACAATTTTTGATTTTAAAAACTTGCCTCAAAAACCACTCCAATATTTTCTTTATATTTTTTCCTCGTATGAATAAAATATAGTGCTAGTCCCATTTTCCGTAAAATCTGTATTTTCGAAGATTGCAAAAAGTTAACATTTCAAAACTACAAAATTGAAGATAGCGATTTTTGCGTTAATTAAAGTCCGTACTAAAAAATCAGCTCTTTAAAAAAAGTCATGTACATTTTTTGAGAAACAAGTAGATTTCACGGAATTTGGGTCTGAAATTGATTCTACAAAAATTCTTTTCTCAAAAACCGATCCCGATTTTTTCATTAAATTTTCTCCTATGTAACAAAGTACAGAAAAAATATGGTTGTTGTAGTGTATAGTAAAACATGTTGGGTTAAGCCAATCATATTTTTAAGCGTTAGCATTAGTTCGAAACTCACGGCGTTTCTATTGCGTAGAGATAAGGATGTTAGCTCGGAGGACCTGAGTCCGGGTCTCGGTATGGAAAAACAAATTGCTGCTTGAAAATAGCAAATTGCTAGTAGTATAATAATAGAGGTGCAGTTATAAATAATGTAAGAAAGTATATGCTGTTTTAGGACCACTAGGTTTCTTTATTTTTTCTCGAATAGAGAAAAGTACGCTTATAAAAATGGCGTAGGTTTCACTTTCATTGAACTGTCTGATTTTTCGAAATTTGCAAAATGTATAAATAATGAGGGAATGTATGTGATATTGTAGCAACATTGGTTTTTCAATGAATTCTTTTCACTTTAACGCGTGCTTTCTTCTTCAAAGGAGAAAATTCAACATTTCTCGGAAAACCAAAACTTGCATAACAGAGAATTAGAACATCGTGTAAAAACAAATGGACTCATTATTTTATTTCTAAACATCTTAACATATCACTCACTTTCCATGTCTTCTTCCGAAAATACCAAAGCGCTGGAAAATGCTAACACTAGGAAAAATAATAAAACATACCAGGATGTTTTGAAAGATAACGAAACTAAGGCTATGTGGAATATCGTAAAGTAAGTGATGCTACAAGAGTACATGAATTCTCACATTATTTGTATTTTTTGTAATTTTCGAAAATTCAGAGATTTCAACAAAAATGAGAATTGCGTCACTTTTTAAGCGTCATTTCCTCTATCCCAGGAAAAAATTCAACACAAATATTTGGAAATGCTTTTGATAAAGAATTAGAAATTGCCGTTTTCAAGCAAACGTTACGCAAAAAAACACTCTTATTCAAAAAATTGTGCATGACCTTGTTCAAAGATGTAAATATTTAGAACAGATTTTACTAAGCGAAAATATCTACCACCAATATTGTACTTTTGCTATGTTGATATTTCGCAATTTTCTAAAATACAGAGTTCGCCTAAAATGGGACCTGCGCTATTTTCATAAACTGATTTTGCTCTACTCCAGAAAAAATAGCAAAAGTCTGTCTGCACATCAGTTTCTGGTCAACGTTAGCACGTAAACCGTTCAGACGATTTCCTCCAAAACTGATATTCCCCATTCGATCTGACTGAACCTGTTTCGGGGATACTTTACATTAAGCCTCAACATTTTCAAAATTCCCAAGTTTTTTATTCATTATTCACTCGGGTAGAACAAAGAATGCTTAAATTTGGAGATGCTATTTTCGTTGGAATCTGAATTTTCGAAAATTCCAAATTTCAAAATGTGTTCGGCGTCTTCTTTCAACTATAATATTGAAGATAGAGATTTTTTCTAAATGAAATCTATTCTTGAAATACAGGTATTCTTATAAGGGTAATTTGAAAAATTATTACTTTAATTTTTGCATCAATTTAATGCAATGTAATAAAAAAAATTCTCAAAGTGAGTCCAAATTTGTTCTTAATTTTTTTCGTATAGAGCAAATTACCTTTAAAAATGGCAAAGAAATGGCGTGAAAATTTCCATTTCCTACGAATTGTCTTTTTTTTTTCAAAAATTACAAACAAAAAATTAAAATTACAAAACTACAATTTTGATGATAGATGTTTCTTCTCTTAATAAAATCTGTTCTTTAAAACTATATCTTGAAAAGTGAATGAAAATATCGGACTTTTTGAAAATTGCAACCGCAAATGCTCAATTTTCTTGAGTCGGGAAGGTTAATGTTTTTTGTGATGTTGGTGCTGTAGGGGTAATGTGAATGGCGTGCTAATCCGAAGAACTTGAGCTTGAATTCGAGCACGGAGAAAAAATTATTGCTGCCGGACCGTGAAGCATATTATGTTGTATGGGAAGAGAAATGGCAAAAAATGTTGAAATGGAATGTTGTAGTGCTCTCGTAGGGAAGGCTTTGTGCTGGATCTAGAAATGTAGGACGGGGGCATTGTTTTCGGAAATTCGAATTCAAATAGTTTAGTAATTTTTTAATCCTACCATTTTCAAATTTTGTATAAAATATTTAATAAATGATTATAAATATAAGATATTTTTGCATCAATATTTGTTGACTATTAGCAGTGTTTCACTGTTATTTTTATAAATCCTCGAAAGTTGTACACTTACGTAAGGGACGTACAATTGAGAGCAGAAATGATGGTATTATTTCCATTGAACATGCTCCTAATGCCGTCGCAAGGGGCTTTCGCGAAGCACGGTGTTATCGTAAAGGCGACGATGCGGGGCGAGGTGGAGCGGCGTGGAGCAAGGACGGGCGCCGCGGGGCGGGCAGGGCGAGGCAGGGCGAGGCAGGGCGCGCGGAGATACGCGAGGCGACGCGGGGCGACAAAGCGCCCGCTGCTTGCACCCTGGCCCAGCCTCTCCGATCGTTAGCATCTGCGTTTCTCGTCTGTTTTGTTCATTTTACTACGACTTGACAAGAATGGCAAACAGCCTGACGCAGTGTACCACAGCCGAACATTGAATTTTTTGCTTCATCATGGGCAAATGTTTTTCATACGGTTTGTAAAGCATATAACGCAAAGGAAAGGAGGGCATAAGAAGTAAAAGAAAATAGAAGTGTTAAAAAATGGACCACAAGGTGAGGAAGATGGAAGATGGAGATGAAGAGAGTGTGCCCAAGAAAGCCGTGCAGCGGCGGGAGGGGATGACCTTGGATCGACCGCAGGCGGACTGACCGCTTCGTGGTCAGAAGAGCAGCCACGAGACCTCTGGGAGCAGCGCGCGAGGCAGCAACGGGAGCATGTGAGGTCAAGCCCCTCCCTTGGCCGCGCCAGGCACGCAATGAGGCCCAGCCATGACGCGCCGCGCCGCGCCGCGCCACGCCGCGCTCCTGTTCCGCCGCACGGCCGGAGCGCGCGCTGCACAAACGGGGTGGCAGCACCACCCGAGCGCTCGCCTCGGGAGACATCTGGGCCAGCGGCGGGGCGGCCATTGCCAAATTCCGACAAAGGACGCACTCGCCACGGCTTACTCTCTCGCACATCACTCGTGTTCAGATCCTCTCACGCGTTGCTTCTTGAATCACTTGTCCGGGTGGGGAGACTGCCTTTTACGATCTTATGAGGCACGCTGTGATGGACGGGAACGGTGATAAGTCTGCAAAAAGACAGGAGGGAAAGACAAGGGGGCTACAACGCTGCGGGCAGACAAGACCGAAGTGATGAGAAAACTACGTGGCTCTGCTCTTGAAGATCGTTAGATCGGCCTAAAACGCGGTTTATTTTCTTGTGTGGGAAAATAATAGGGACGTAAACTATTTTCCATGAGCGAATTCTTAAATGCTTTTTCCAGGCTTTGCATGCTTTTCTAATGCGATTTGTACATGTCTTCAATACGATAATAGTAATTAGTGGATGCTGAAGGCGACTGGAAAGGCTGCCTCGGACGAAGCCTCCTGGGCGGCGGCGGCGGCGGCGGGAGCGCTTCGCGAGTGAAACCTGCCATCAAGCACTAGCATTACGAGGAGACTTAATCACGTCCTTCTTGTTTCGTAAATCTCTCTAACGTAATATTCATTTGTCTCATTACGATTTGATGAATATTACCTTCAAGCGCTTTTCCCTAATTTTGTAAAACAATCATCATCTTTCTAATTATGATTTATGTAATTATCTTCATTTGGTTTTCTTTCTTTTTTCCTTAAAAAAGAAAGAAAAAAAGAGACAATATTAAATCACCAGTTGGTAGTTGGGATAATATTTATTAATAAGTAAACACTAGTATCCTTTTGTTTTTGACAATCAATAAAAATGTTTCTTCAAAACAAGTCTTTATTTTCCATTCACGACGTTTTGCCTGTCATTTACAGGCATCTTCAAGTGTATAATTAATAAAATAATAGACATGTTTACACCTGAAAATTAAAAAAAACTGAAATGTTATATATTAGGCGTCTATATATAATATATATATATATATATATATATATATATATATGTATATATATTTATTTATTATATGTTTAAAACGTGTAATACGCGTAACGCATATATTACATAAGTTTTAAACATATATAATATACGCTTAAAGTATTCTTACGCTTAAAGTATCTTTCGTTAAGTTAATGATAGATAGTGTTATTAATACATTTTTATGTCCTGTTCTCTCCTTTGATGTCCCTGTACGTTCTTTCTTTTTAATTTGCTCGCACATTCCTACCTTATCAATTAAATTGTTTTACCAAATTATTCATTACGTTTAAGAACTTCATTCAGCGCTCTGTAATTAATGAATACGTCTTCAATAATAATGAGTGATCATTAAACACTCGCAGCAGCGTGAAAGAAGCCATTCTTTTCCGACACATCTTCGGCAATAAGTAACTAGCTTTCGCAAACGGCCCGTTCGAAAAGTCTGAACGCCTACACACGAGTGGGGCTGCAATGGCAGCTACCAGAGGCCGCATGACTGGAGCGGCTGCCTCCTCTCTCGTTCCTGGAGGCGGCGGCGGCGGCGGCGGCGACGTGGCGGCAGCGGTGGCGGCGGCGGCGGCGGCGGCGGCGCAGGCGGAGGCGGCGGAGCGCCCGCCACCTGTCCGTCCTTCGGGTGCGGTCGCGCGCGCCCCACACCACAGTGTTGGGTCGTGGGCGGCTGTTGATCCTGAGCGCGGCCGGACTGTCGGGTCTGAGCGGGCGCTTGTGCGGCCCCGCGCGGCCTTGCATACCGCGCCGCCCCTACGTCGTCACCACTGATCGCGGCAGCGTTTCGTGGGTAAACATTCCGCGCACTGCTGCCGACTCTCCGCGCCGCGCACCCGCAACCTCTGCAGGTGGCCTTTGCCCCTGATCGACGCCATCCTTCTCGGCGGCAGGCGCCACGTCTTTCTTCTCCGCCGACGTTACTGCCTTCCCCGTCCTCATCGCCACGGGGGCGCGCGGACACCTTTGCACTTCTTCGCCAGATTTATTGTCTGCTGTGCAGCATGGAAACATATATTTCCACAGTAGGACGCAATGTTTACTGAAAACATTCTAACAAGACAGCGTACCTTTGTAGTACAAGTTTATGAAACACATTTACCAAACATTTGTTTCGAACGACCACAAATGGTGAACACGTGTCAAAATACAATAAACGGTACAATCTCCAAATACTCTAATAAATATCCAGATCGAGTACTGCATAAATAGGACTTAAAATGAGAACAATAAGTTCCAACTGACAAATTAATTTTAAACACACTCTAACTTAGGAAATCTGACGATCACTGAGAACGCAGAAAGGAAATTACGGAAAGAAATTATTAAATAATATGTCTCTGTTGCTGTTCCTTATGGACATATTCACATCCTAGTGTGTAATCCAGTGCAAGTACAATGTTAATTATGTGTAGTAGTAGCAGCAGTAGTGGTAATAGTAGTAGTAGTAGTAGTAGTAGTAGTTGTAATAGTAGTAGTAGTAGTAGTAGTAGTGGTAGTAGTAGTAGTAGTGGTGGTAGTAGTACTAGTAGTAGTAGTAGTAGCAGCAGTAGTAGTACTAGTAGTAATAGCAGCAGCAGCAGTAGTAGTAGTAGTAGTAGTAACAGTAGTACTAGTAGTAATATAAATAGTACTATATGATAATACTGGTAGTGGTAGAAGTTGTAGTAGTTGTAGTAGTAGTAGTAGTAGTAGTAGTAGTAGTAGTAGTAGTAGTAGTAGTAATAGTTTTGTAGTAGTAGTAGTAGTAGTAGTCGCTGACGTTGACACTAAATGATGCATTCTAAATTTTCCCAAGGTTCCGGACTCCTCAAAATAATGTTCATCTATTGCGGTTGTGTACTGTTGCTTCCATATCATATATTTTACTACTGGCATTCCATTTCGAAAGTATTCATAGCTTACTGCATAACAGAGTGAATCATTTTAAACGTGTGTAAGTAATAATGGCGAACAAGTAATAACCATTTTCTGGCATTCAAGTTATTTTATTGAACATTAATTCACGACGATAATCTAAACTGTGGCACTAAAAGCTACACAACACATCGCCCCATCGTCAACACTCACGTCTTCACAATTCTAGGAGACGAAATATTTAATTTTGAATTATCATCTAAAAACTCATAATAGAAACTGTCAGTTCTTTATTTCGCAATAAAATATTTTAAACAACCCCCTTTCACATATTTTATTAAATCATGAATATTGTTACTTTTTATATTACAAAAGCAGAGTGTTCATTACCGTTAACTGAAAATTCGCATACATTATAATTCCCTATTACATTTCTAATGATGGAATAACTTTTGTAACATTCCTTAGAAAACATTGCACATGTTTTTCATGAACTATAGTAATTTTCTTTTAAACTTATCAATTAAATAAAAAACACGAAATATATATATGTAGTACATATCGTTTAGAAGAAATAAGAACCGGAAAAAATGTAAGGAACTAGAGGTGCTAAACAGTATATACTTTCTCGCATTACTTGTAACTCTTACGCAATATTATATAACAATATGAATCTGAAAAAGGGTTTTCAACTAGCAAACCTTTTTTCCGCACTGAGATTTGAACTCACGTCCCTCAAATAAACGCCGCGCGTCTTACCTCTACGCCATGCAATCGCCCTTATTCTGTACCTGGGGTTGACGCTTAAAAATCCAATTGTCGCGCTCCGATATTTCCAACATGCAATTTTCGAAAATTCAGAGAGATCAACGAAAATGAGACCTGTGCCGTTCTTTTAAGCGTCCCATGTTAATGGAAAAAATTTAAAGAAAAAAATTGGGCACTTTTTGAGAAAACGTTCTTTATATAATTAACATTACTTTCAACCAGAAATTACGTGAGAACTATTCGTTTTTTGAACAAAAAACAAGAAGTTGAACGTGGCCTTTATTCAATAGTTGACTTTTTAGTATAGACTTTGTTTAAGGTCTCTCTCTTCAATTTTCTAGTTTTGAAATGTTAACTTTTGCAATTTCCGAAAATACAGTAAGTTCACCGAAAATGGCACCATATTTTATTTATACGAGGAGAAAATTTAAAGAAAAAATTGGAGTGGTTTTTGAGAAAATGTTTTTTTTCACAAATTAAGCAAAGACTACTCTTTTTTTTCCAAATTGTGCATGAACGTGTTTTAAGATCTGTCATTATAGAATAGATTTCATTAAGGGAAAAATATCTATCTTCAATACGCAGTTGTAGGAAAACGCCGAAAAAATTGCACTTTTGCAATTTTCGAAACATCAGTAATTTCAACGAAAATAAGACTTGTACCATTCTCTTAAGCGTCCTTTACGCTATTCGAGGACAAAGTTTAATCAAAAACTTTCGTATAATTTTTGAAAAAATATATCAATTTTGTTGAAAATGGGCTTAACAGTTCAGGCGATAGCGTTTACCACAGACGAACAGAGTGACAGACGTACAGCCAGACGTTTTCAATCAATTTTTGGGTATCAATAGCCACAAAACATGCATTCTGTCTACACCACGTGTTCAAGGAAGTAGTTTACTATTTATCCACTTTTTCGTTATCAGAGCCCGGCAATAAGTTTTTGTGCCGTTCCCCTTCTCTTCTTAAGAAGTGCGACAAAGTAAAAAATGCAGCTACTTTTGAGAAAAAAGTTTTTATTTAACTTCAAATCCATAAAAATGTTTGCGAACATTTTTCAAAAAATTATACATGACCTTATTTAAAGATATATTTTTAGAGCAGATTTTATTATATAAAAAATCTCTATAATTAATGCTGAACGTTGCAACATTAATTTTTTTAAGTTACGAAAATACAGAGATTTCACCGAAAATGAAACCTGAGCCATATTTATAAGTGAAATGAATAAAATTCTATGACCACACAAAAATATCCGTTTCAACTCATGGGGTCCTTCATTCGGACAGTTCGATGGAAGAAAGTTAATTTTGGATTTAGGCGCAAGCGTTGACTACAGACGGTCAGTGGGCCGTTTCGCCATTAGCCAATTTTCGATATCAAGGGCCAATAAAACGTGGATTCTGACTTCCCAACACCTTAATATGGAGTGCACAATTGCACAATGCATACAGCATATCGTAAGATGGATAAATTAATTGATACGCTTCTCATATCCAGGAATATAAGTAAATAATTCGTTGAATTTTCTAATGGAAAATTAGTAAAATGGTTTAACTTGTGAATCTTCTGCAACCTTATTGTTGCCTCATCAGATCTTGCTAATTAATTCTACAAATTCCTATACCGTGATAGAGTCGCTATGTTCGCTCGCAGCCGCACCACTCTACCACCATTCTCCCCCCACACCATAAATCATTCAGTGGTATCTTGGTACCACAAATGATTATGGAATTAATTAGAAAAACCTGATGAGAGGACATTACAGTACGGAAAAGTTGTTATGCTAAACATTTTTTCCTTCTTCGCATTCTACTTATGAAGATAGAGAAAGTTAAGTAATGCTGCGGCGAGAAACGGCGATTTTTCGACACAAAAGTTATATTGTAAGTGTCTGATTCCGAAAAAGCTGACAACTGTGGTTCCTATAAGTAGTAAATTTCTCCTCTAATACGTTTGTAGTCCATGCAGTGTTCTGTAGTCCACATATGCGGACAAGAATCCGCATATTTCGGTCCTTGATTCCAAGAAATTGGTGTATGGCAAAACGTCTGTCCCTCTATGACAGCGACTAAACCGAAGCTAGGATTTTCAGGAAAATCATTATTCATCGTTCGATCTGATGTCGCGGCCCCTTCTACTTGAAAGGGAAATTTTGGTTTTAGTAGGGTACTTTACGTGAAGCCCCATTGACATTTTCAATATTTTCTCAAAAATGGCTCCAATATTTTTCTTTAAATTTTCTTCTCGAATAAAATAAAGTATGCATATAAAATGGCAGTGGTCTCATTTTCGCTGAAGTCTCTGTGTTACAGAATTAATTTTTTCGATTTTTCGAAGTGTGGTGGCACCACTAGATAAAAATGGTGATTATTGCCAAAGACATTTTCTAACGTAGATGTGTCTTAATACATTTGTAATCAGTGGCGTAGCGTGATTCGCGGGTTTGGGGATTCTCAACGCGAACTCAAGACATCATGATTCATAATGTTCTCTAGAATCTATGTTATAGAAACAAATGTTATACTACTTCAACAGATTTATGTCAGGAGACTTCTTGAAAGTAAATTATGAAATAGCTCAGCTTTAGTTCTCACGCGCAATTGACAATGAGATCATTTGTGAATTGATATATTTCGAACCAAGATAAAATGAAATATATTTAAGTAAGAATTCAACTACTTAGGTATTAATTGAGAATTAGTAGGCAAGCACTATATCTACTGTTTGTGCCCATGACCAAGAACAGAATCACGAGTGAAAAAGAAAAATATTTCTCTGACAACCTCAAGTGTGCTGCGCTCTCGTGCACAAACGAGCAACTTGCTCATAAGCCTTTTCTCAACCGTATGCTGGTCGTATGCTAGCTTTTCGGGACTCCAAGGGCAGAGGAGAACCTTGCCGTCTGCGCATGCGTCATTGCTCGTCGCAATCTCGCGGCAAACGCTAGAAGCATTTTAGCGTCCAAGCAATCACAGGCCAGCTTTTATAAACGCGCGGAATTCAATCATAGGAAATCACTTCAAAATTAACACAAAACGTGTTTCGCTCAATGTGTTTCACTCACTTGGAAGATTATTAACACAACATTTAGGCTTCTTTGATAAAGATTTTACGTGGGGATGCTCAGCATCTAAGCGTCCCCTGACGCTACGCCACTGTTTGGAATATATTATTTTCGGAGTGGAGTTTGGCTTTGTAATTAATTGTTATAACTACTTGCCCTGAATTGCTTGAGTGAGAAGGGTTCCGAAGCTTAGTGATTATGGCGGCAACGAGCTGCGGGGTGTGCGGGTTCGATTATCGTCTTGGGCACGGGTGTTTGCTTTCGTGTTGCCGCATGGTGGGACCTACCCTAACCTCCACGTAGCCCATTCGTCCCCATACAGCTCCCTGCCCGAACGTTGTATGATGTGTGAATAGGACTACCTGCGTGCCACGGGGAGTAAGCTGGACCCACGGGCCTGTTGGACTTCTGGACTGCAACGTGGGCGCCACCTGGCCATCAATAAACCTTCATTCATGGAACAAGGTTCAAGCGCCGTCATGGTCATGCGAGTCGCTAGCGAGACACTAGAGACAGTTCTCAGACGCAAATTGGTTTCCGGGCATAACTCTAAGCCGCCGGGCTTATGATCAATTGGCCTGCATGCATGAAAACGCACGGCGCGGCATGCTCTGCGGAAAGGCTGGCAGCAATTTTATATCGTTGAGGGAAAAGGCCCACAGATGAAATTGCTGAAGACAGAAGTCTCTTACAGACAAGTTCGTGGACGAGCAGCTGGGGTGTTGGCCAGCTCCTAGAAAGACATGTGCAGGACGCATTTCTACATCCGATCTCCATGCGGCTAAATTCCCTTATGACCACTGCAGATTTTAAATGAAGATTAGAGACAATGGCAAGACGCTAAGTGTACCAAAAGCGGTTGTCGTGGGTTCGTAGATCTCACATGGGCCCTCACCCCATGGAACGGAATCAAAGCTTACCTCCCACAACCATCCTGCCAAGAGGTAGGACTACAGATCATAGCAGTTCACGCGCCCTGAAATAAAATAATCAGTCAATCCAATGTCTCATTATCGTCTTTTCTTTGCATCGATAAGAATTCTCTTGGCGGTATGGACGATGTTGCAAAGAACGTCCAAACTTTCAAATATATCAGGCTGGATGTTAGTAGAAAAATACAAGTGTATGTTATTTCCGATTATTTATTTATTTAACGTCAAAAACAGTTAAGAACTGTATGTGAAATACTATGGGGAGAAGTTTATTCTGTGCACGTTTCTTAAAGTCTCGTATCCCTACCCTAACCTATAAACAAGACGAATTATGAACAGTGGAAACGAACGTTTCTGTCAACAATTGATAGGAAAATATTCGCTCCCGTGTAATAAAAACTATTTGCAATGGCATATAAGCTGCAGATTTTATGTTATCCCTTATCGTGCCCTTCGTGAACGAATCGGCTTTCTGCCGCAAGAACAAAGATAACGATCATATGAATAACTTTATTCCCCACTAGAAAACATGCACAGACAGTGACTCTACGTTTTTGTCCAGAAGCAAAACAAGGGGCCATCTCAGCATTCGCTCGAAGAATCAGGGAAACTGGACAAAAACCTGATCGAAATGGTCATTGACCTAGAAGTGGTGGAAGTACAATATTTGCTACAGACATATTTATTATTTTAAAATTACATTACCGTTCAAATAGTAACTAATTCATTACATATTATTGTTAAAAGGAATATTGCTTCCCTTTTCGATGCTCGGTACAGTGTCTGATTGTATAGAAACAGTTAAGCAGCAGAACAGATTTTACTTAGCACTTAAACTTGTGTATCGATTTTAATCGTTTAATGTCATCGTAATCGTCAATAATTTTGTGTTCAATTAAATAAAACATCCATTTATTTAAATGGATATTTAAATAAATAAATAATTTATGAAATAAATAATTTAAATAAATGGATGTTTCATTTGAGATTTGACTAAATTGAGAGACCCAAAACTGTTATTACCTTAACATCAGTCAATGACACATCGTTTATTTGAAATGGAAAACTGCATTGAAACTTTTCTTTTCGTTTACTATTAATTTCTTATTTGAAAATCTGATAATGCACTACTTTCTGTTTTCTATTGCAAATAAAATTCGTATCCTCTGCAAAGAGAGCTGTTCTTCTGTTTCGAAACGTCAAGGGCATATCGTTTACAAGTACTAGGAAGAGAATAGGACCTAAGTCGCACCCCGCGGGACACCATGTGCAATTGACAATAAATCGGAAAGATGAGTATATAACGTCTCATCATTCCAGTGCGGAATTTCTACGCTCTGAGATCGTTGCTTAAGGTACGAAGATAACCAATCTAGAGCAATACCACGAATTCCATACGACGGTAATTTTGAAAGTGAATATTTTGATCGATGACGTCAAAAGTATTTGAAAGACCTAAAAATATTCCAGCAGGCGCTTAATTTTGATGAAGGGAATTTTTTTTTTTAAATTACTATATCCATAGATTTTGATTTTCTAAATTCATGTTGGCATTCTGAAAAGGCTTCGTATTTACTGAGAAAGGTTTCCATTCAATCATTACAAAAACATGGTAATGATTCGTAAAGGAAGAAAATATTTCAAATCATATTGAGCCAAATGTTGTAACACTGTTTAAGTATGGCGTAATAACTTAAGTTGATGTGAAGAGATCATTTAGTTTTGAAAAATGCTTTGTTTTATACAACATAGAGCTTAAAAGTTGAAACTTTTACAATGACATGTGTAGTTATATTTTCCTCACGACTGTAAAATTATATTGTGTGCTGACAGTATGTTGTGGTATTATCACGGTGTGAAGATTGCTACTTTTGTTTCATTTAGATTCAGTTCCCTTATGTACAGTATTTTACCAAATGTGCTTTTGGATGTTGTTCTAGTGAAATTAAACTTTATTTAAAGTTTTCTTTAATTTCGTAGCATGTTCTTTGCAAATGCATACATATTCAGAGTCACGGCGTCCTTGGTAGGCCTGTGTTGCCATTTAAGCCCACTATTTATTGAGAAATAATTTTTAAAGAAGAGATGATATCATCAACCACGATAGTTTTAAAAATGTTTTATTTAATTAAAACACATAAAGTGTACCAAAATCTATTAAAATAGCTATATATTCCCTCTTTCAACTTCAATATGAATTGCGACAAGATCTCGTTTGAAAGTCCCGATAAATTATTAATACAAAGATTTTAGAGTGTCTTCAATGAAAAGAAACGACACTAATAAGCAAAACTTTGTCAAGAGAAAACTACATTCGCTTACAATAAATAGCATACAGGTGATATAATCTGAAGAAAAGAATTACACACATTATTCGACATTTACATCTCACTCACATTTTACTTATTACCAGAAAATTTGTTTCTGTTTTACTTCTGATAATCAATAAGATTTTAATACTCTTATTTCAAGCTGCGTTTCTATCTTAGATTTTTGCCATCTTAAAATTTAAAGAAATAGGTGAAAAGAAGAATGCCTTTTCCATAACACGTGCAACATTGACAGTGAAGTTTTCTGAAAATTCGTTTTATAAATATGCGTTGACTGAAAAACATTTTTCTTGGAAAATTATTTGAGAGAGACAAAAATATTAATTTTTAACTGTGGGTTTTAATATCAATTACATTTGCGACTTTCTTGTTACCTAAGAAAAATGCTACAGTTATCTCCTTGAATACGTTCGCAAACTTGGATTTGCTTGTAGGCCGTACAATCAATAAATTGTCCTTACCATTGCAACAAAGTTATAGGGCAAAGAGAATCCGAGTATTGTTGGCAAGAAAGCGGAAACAGATAGCAGAAGCTGTGAAAGAAACAGCGAGAGCGGCGAGTGTGGCGCGGAGCGGCGGGGCCCCGCAACGCGTGCGTGGCGCCCTCCGCCGGCGAGATGCTGCCTCCCGCTCTCCGGCCCATTAGTCACTTGCACTGGCTTATCACCCTTAAATTACGTCCAACAATGACTCTCCCGCGATTACACAGAATTGTAGACCGTTTCTGGCGAGACGTATTCCGAACGCAGGTCAGTATTTTTACGTCATTTTTATCTTACAGGAATTAGAAAAGTAATCACAATGAATTGTTGAGGCTTTACAAGAGAAAATATTCTGAGATTTCCCCAGAGATTGAGATAACTGTGTAATGTTTACGAAGGAAGATAGCCGAAATTTATTTTAAAGGAGACCAGACACGCGTGCGCATAAAGAAGTACGCGTGAGTTCCATTTATACGTACGCCACGTTCTCCATAAGGATGCATAAAGTTACACTTATGGCCAGCAAAGAAGGTAAAGAATAAATTACCTATCAATCAAATGGGTAGTGGAAAAGCGTTAAATGAAGATACGGTTATTCGAGGCGCTGAACATCAAAGTTGCAAGATACCGAGACCTAAAGATAGTTGTCGTTGCCTGCTTCGTTCCCTGCTCCCTTCATCCCCACTCTCGGGCGCACTGCCGACGCCCTTCCACATTTGTCGTGTGTGTGGATGGAGTCAAACGGCGGCAGGCCTGGCTTCCGTGCACCCCTGACAGAGAAGACCCCGCGAGAATTAACAAGCGGTGATAACACTAACCTTGTAGGTAATTTAAAAACAGAAGACAGGCTGCAGCGCGGCAGAAGCTCCCCGCAATCCCAACGCACACACCCCCACCCTCATCCAGACAGGTTTTTCACCCCTGGCATCCTACGACCACTTTTCCCGCTCACCTCTGAAAATATTTCTTCTTTATCATGAGGCGTAATTCAAAGATTCGTCTGATGTCGCCTCTTGTGGCGGCAATGGTTAACATCTCCCTTACTGTATACTTGTTCAAATTACATCTTCTAATTACGCCTAAAATGCAGCATATGAAAAAAATTTACATAATAACTAAATACATGGCACACGTCGCTTTAAACCCCAGAATAGGTCAATGCTGCCTCAAAGCATTCGTTTACAGGTTCTTGATTATTCTGGCATAAGCAGAGACAGAGCGGAGAGCTGGCTAGTTAATGGCTTAAGAGCTAGAGAATATGATTTCCGCCACTGGCCTCCAAGTTCGATTCCTGGTAATTCGTGTGGGATTTGTGGGTAACTAAACGAGCTCTCATCACGTTTTTTTCGGGTTTTACCCGTTTTCCTTGTCACCGTTGCTCCATTATTCATCTTATAAAGGTTCTTGTTATCATTTATTCATTATATTATCATTACGGAACGGATTTGTATGTGAGTTCATGTTTTTAGATACAAGATACCTTCATTTAAAAATTTTGGACTTTGCAAGATATTTTGGATGAATTCAAGCCAATTGATATTCCATATTTTTACATATTTTACTCATTACTACATATATATGTATATATATATGTATATATATATATATATATATATATATATATATTACAGTTTTGTTATATTTACTTAACATTGACTCGTCAAAATGGAACACCTCAGATAAGAGTTTGCGAACATGTGTTCTTCGTATCGTCTTTTTGTTATACACATCAACGTAAAACAGTACTTTTATGAAACCGGACTTTCGCCGCGAATTCTCAAACTTACTACTACTTCTCGGAAATAGTGTCGGAAGTAGTATTCTCGGAATCAAGCTTGAGCGGATGTTTGCGAAGCATAAGTACTCGCTACGACGTGCTGGCTAATGTTTCATAGCACCCATGCGTAACTCGATAGAAATTTGACAAACATTAGAGAGTTTTTGCACCCTCGAACGTGAAGCACTATATCTTCTGCGCATACGCAGATGCACTAAAGTAATGCGAAACTTGCACTGCGCATGAGCTGAAGATCAATAGTATACTTATCGTTCGAGGGTGCAAAAACTCCCTATTACTTACAAGTCTTATCGGGCTTCCTTCCCCCATCGAGAAACAGACACTTCTGTCAGAGATGCAGAATTCGGAACTTACTCATGAAATGCCGTCTGCTTGGGCTTAATAGGAATAATGTTTAAGAATGTGAAGCGATCAATATGTGACAATTGCTTCCAATAAATTGAGTAAAATTACAAAATATGTTAGATTGGGGGAGGGGGTCTTTCCATCACCTTTTTACTTTCTCGCCCTTACGTTCGTAGGAAGAGAAAGTATTGTACTCGTACGTCGAAAAACAGCAAATTGTCGACAAAAACACTTATCCGGCGCACGAAAAAGTGGATGAACCTTGCTCCTATGTACAGATTTGGTCAGTATCTTGGTCAGTATCTCTGATCAGTCTTGGTCAGTATCTATCGGATTCTTATATTTCAAATACATATTTTAAATACGCACACTTTGTATTTGAAGAAAAGTATTTTCGAGGTTTTGGACATATATTTTAGAGATTGTTTAAATACATAAAGTAGGTGTATTTAAAAAAGAAATACTTAAAACATTTTAAGTACAGGAAAGGATAGTTTCTTTTTGTTTAATTTTGTTTAATTCTGCTAGTGAATGGACCTCATTGAAATAAAAATAAAAACATCTTCTAGCAGTTGGATTTGAATTGCCTTCATTTTTAAATGATTCATCTAAATCATTAAAAATGCTTAACAATTATCCGACAATGAAAAAGTGTTTATTCTTTCTAACGCTAGTTTATGTTCCTCCGCACTAGTTGAACGACTGTTTTGCTTTGCGGCATTCGCCAACTATGGGTTTAATATCTAATGATTTGTTTGAAAAACTAATGGTTTTAAAAGGTAAATTACTTCCTCTATTGCCAGAATTGATGTTCGGTGAATTTTTGGCAGAAAAACTGGTATTGTCGGTCCCTGGTAACGAAGTGGACAATTAATCTTCGTCCTACATGTAGTAAATTACTCTAACACTTTGTGTAGTCAGAATACACGTTATGTGGCTCCTTGGTAATGAAAAATGTATTGTTAGCGAAACGTCTGTCTGGCGAGACGTGCATCTGTCTGTCTATCTGTGGTCAACCGTAGCGCACAAACCGTTCAGCCTATTTGCTCCAAAATTTGTATTCCCCTTTCGATCTAAACGAACTCAAGGCCTCAGAGTTTAAAACGGATATTTTAATTTTTGAGTACTTTACAAGAACCTTTAACAGCTTTTTCTACATTTCTTAAAAATGACTGCAATGTTTTTATTAAACGTTGCCCTCAGAGAGCGTAGAAAACGTTTAAAAACGGCGAAGTTCTAATTTTCTCTAACTTTTTGAACATTTCGATAGTTCAAAATTTTGCGGCGTATTCCTACAACTATAATATTGAAGAAAAATATTTTTCCTGAGTGAAATCTATTCTTCAGTTCTAATGAAAAGGTCATGAACAAGGTTTCAAAAATATGAATAATTTTTGCATAATTTTATGTGAATAATTGTCAATTTTTAAACATTTATTTCCCCAAAAGCGGCTCCAAATTTTTGCCGTACATTTTTTCATTTTGTGTAGTTGAGGACGGAAAGAAGTAGTGCTGCTCCAATTTTCGGCAAACTCTCTGAATTTTCGAAAAATGCAAAAAAAAAATGGAAAAGTAATGTTGATAGAGATTTTTCTTAAATGCAATCTGTTCTAAATAATTAGGTCTAAATAATCTCATGTACAATTTTTCGAAAAATCACGAGTAGTTTCGCGTAATTTCTGCTTGAAGATAATGCAATTTATATTTTTTCTTCTCAAAAAAATGTTTTTTCCTTCATTTTTTCCTCGGATAGAAAAAATGACGCTAAAAATTGAGCTGTTCTCATTTCTTCGAAATTCCTTAATTTTCGAAAATTGCAAAATTTATAAATAATGCGATAAAGTGTGTGCTGTTGTAGCACTAGTAGTTAACGCTAGTTGCATATGTGACTAGTTACATAGTTACATATACTAGGTCGAATAGAGGAGACTGGAGGAGAATCACTGCTCACTGGAGGAGAATCTGATCAGTCTTTTTCGTGATTTCTCTCATTAATATCGGACAAATGCCAGAGCCCTAACAAACAGATGATATACATAGATACATGATACAAATAGACGATATCATATATTTCTATGATATACAACTTAGAAACTAATTCTGCTAGACTATTGAAATAACTTTAAAAAATGAGCTGTATGTGCATCATTCACTGTATACCAACAAATCAATACCGTTAATATTTTGATGTTTTGGCAAAAGTAGCTAGAATCAATAGAACCCACTGAAAAAATTATTTCAGACATATCAAATCTGACAATATTTTAATTTGCAATAACAATTGTTCTTATAACTTTCTTGTTAATAATCTCCTGGTATGATACAAAAAATTGAGCAATAGGGTTAATCATCACAATGTTTATAATATTTTATTTACATACTATTAATTTCGTACTAGTATACTATCATATGGGGGAAATTCGGGTAAATTAGGATCACTTTTTATTTGAAAATCCTAAAAAATTTATGTTATATTCCAAAGTTCTAATATCCATAGTTTATCTAACACATTTATTATGCCAAAACAGATAGTCAAAAATGATATTTTTATCAATTTATAGCTACTAAAGAAGGCGTTTCTTTATTTACCTGGACGCCCCGATTTACCCGCTTTTCCTCTACATTTTTGATACTTTAATTCTTCAGAACTTCTTTATTTAATATTAAATGAATACTGAATATTTTTGCATTACTGAATACAAATTCATTAACAGACTTTCACAATTGAATTTTGTGCCTTCTCAATTAATAGAGACATAGATATAGCGTCTAAAAACGTTGACGACAATGCAGACGCTATCTGCCGGGCAGAGGTAAAATTAATCGTTCAAAAATATAATATACATATATGAATTTTTACACATTTTTGCGAAAATACAATTTGAAATTACATTACAATATGCACAAGCTTTTCTTTTTTTATATTTCGAAAAAATAACACAATTTGATTTGATATTCCATGTCTTGTTACGATCAAAACCAAGCAGGCTGCGAAGTTATGTTATTCGCTAGAAAATGTCTGCGCGCATTCATCGAGCATTCGTTCGCAGCAACTTCCCGTTAACCTGTATTTTTTTCATTCGATGACCTTCTATCAACCATTTATTTTGCATCTATCAAGGAGGAGGAAAATAAATACAAAAATGGTGTATCGACTAGAATCATAACAGTGTTCTTGATTGGCAAATTATTTAAATGCATATTTCTGTTGTACAGGAGAATTTTGAAAATGTGGACATGTTTTAGGGCAATCGGATTTCTTGCTACTTATTAGACGAACTAATTGTATTACATTGTATTTGCAAACTTTTTTGTTTATTAATTTAGATACTTCATCGCTCCCACTACTTTTCGGTATCCTGAAAGAAATTTCTTTTAACGCCGTGTGAAATTAATTTTTGTCTTAGTTCACAAAACTCACAAAAATTTAAGGCTCAGCAATATAGGCTTGAGATATTTTGGGTAAGCAAATCGTTAAATGATACGTATTGTATTTTCTTCGAGTCTCGTCTCAGCTCAAAATTTTCGGTGATCAATGTATATTCTAAAATTAGCATCAGCATTTTCTTTATCACTCTTCCGCCTTTCCGCAATGATAAGAATAATTGACATTGAGTTCTGTATCATAATAACTTCGTAAAGGCAATAAGAATTCAAAATCCCCGATCGATCTCTAAGCATTGTTACTTAGTTACCCAGAAAATAAAATATAAGTTCACATGTAGTGCACTGTGTGATGGTAGGAGTTGAAACGGCGGACGCTCAGGCTCCAGATCTACAAAAAATTAACTGACCGAACACGCCTCATTCCAGCCCGCCAGAGCAGCAGGTTCTCAAAAGTTGTCGAATGACCGGATCGGAGCAACCGGCCGGGCCACTTGTGGCTGCGGTCGCCGACATGTCGCCACAGCCGTCTCCAACCGCGATTGTGCACGTGATCTCTTCATTTTTCTTGCACTACTTTTCGTCCCTTGTCTTGCTTTTCCTGCGTTTACTCACGCTTACATTTCCTTAGATATCTCGTTTCGTCTTTCTCCTGAAATGAAATAATCTGGAATTTATTCGTTTATGATCTTTTCATTTCCTGGGATTGCAATTTCTGCAATAAAACCATACCTGTGGTAATAAGAAACAAGTATCAACTTTAAAATTTCAAAATCTATTAGTAATAATTGGTTCGTCAAAAATATTTATGGTTTTTGGACCATGACTGAAGGATACGTTCCAAAAAAGCTTGAAGCATTTTAAACAATATTGATTTTTTAACATAAATATGTTGTATGTGCCGCGAAATTTTTTATCGGCCTACATCTCTTTCAAATAGTTTCAGGAAAGGACGTCTTTGGCTTGCGTCTTTGGCACTTCAATATTTACAAATATTACATCATGTTACATGAAGTTACATTACATCATGTTTCAGGAGTTTTCGTGGAAAAGTAGCAAATGGAACACGTCTTGTCCTAAATGCTCAATATAAATAGCAAAGCAAAATTCACTATTTCCTCTGCTTCCGTTTCATGTTATGCTGTCATGAGTCACCATTCATATCATCTACCGAGTTTCGAAAACGTTTATGAAAAAAACGTGTTATGTATAGCAGATTTAATTTAATTAAATAAAGTACGCGAAAGGGATTGTTTTTTAGCTTTTACAGCACCATCTACGGCGAACTGAAACAAATGTTTCGGTTAGAGTTTTCCTGAAGTGTATTATAAAGATCTACTGAATTCGACTTGATTGTCGTTGGGCTGTCTAGCCTGTGTTTCAAAGGGAAGACGTCAATAGAAGCCGGGGTGCTAATATTGGCCGAAGATAATCACATGTCACATCACATAAGGATGTCTATGGTGTCGTGCGCTGTGTCAAAGAATTTTGTGTGGATAACACGTGCCTACCCCGATAGCCAAACTTCTTAACCAAGCTCCCTGAAGTCACGGAAGTTAAACAGCCCGATCGGGGATCCCTGGATGGGTGACCATTTGGGAACCTCGGGTACTAACGGCGCTTAGCCTCTGGGCGGTTGAGATAAAAGGCAATGACTTATGTCTTGATTTTTTTGATGTATGGTTGACTAAGATAAACGAGAATTACTTCATGTTCAATGCCAAAAAGGCTTGGAACATTGTTACCCAAGTAATTTTTTAAAAAACGTTTGTCCTACTTTCGATTTTCCTGGTTTCCACTAGTTCTTGAAAATTAGCAATTTATTTCATTAACAGTTACTCGTCACTAATTGTGTGTGTGTGTGTGTGTGTGTGTGTGTGTGTGTACACACAGGATGTCCGGGGAGGAAACGTCGAAACTTCGAAAATAAGCTCTTAAGACAATTCTAAACATATAGAAATAAAAAAGGAGTCGAATTGTGTAAATTGGGTGCTTTTTTATTTCTCACTTAATTTTTCTGTCTGAACAAATTTATTCATTTTATATATATATATATATATATATATATATGTATTTATATACATATATGTGTATATATAAATGTATTTATATATATATATATATATATGTATTTATATACATATATGTGTATATATAAATGTATATATATATATATATATATATATATATATATATATATATATATATATATATAAAAAGAGCTAAACTCCGACACCGTTGGACTGATCACCACTTCTACGTGTTTTTTCACCCAGAAGGTTTATGTGCTGTTAATTCTGTTGTAACTCCACTACATGGCGCTGTAGAACAAAACCAAGTATTCACGTCAAATGCAACTCGCAACACACTCGGCAGCAATTTGTGAATCAATTTCATTAAATAACTCTTAAACGAGGCGTTCTAGGGCCTTAAAAACTAAAATTTTGAGGCCGAAGCCCTCAAAGAAACGTTTCTCACACCGTAATCCACAGATTGAGCTCTTCCCGAACATTCTATTACATTTTTGCTGGTCAGGGGCTTCCCGATATTACCTCACCTGCTCAGAGACATGGAGAATCTGTAAGTAAATGTGAATGAGAGGGACAAAGAGTGGCAGAGACACACACAGAAACAGATCGGGAAAGCGTGAGGGAAGGAGGGAGAGACAGTGAGAAAGGGAGATTGGAGGGGAAAGAGGGAGATGAAGGGCAGAATATCTGCCGGGTTTTCCTAGTTGAAAATTACACATGAATTTGCATTGTGTTGTTGATTTCAACCTTAAGTCATTATCAACATCATTATCTTCCATATACTAACTCTAGATAGGAGCTGAAGACTAAAACGTTCTACCTCAGGGAAAATATTAAAGTTCTCTCAAGTCAACTTTCAGTGTATTATGTTTTTTCAGTGTACTCCAATAGACATGACAGCAATTACAGCAATTTTACATAATTTACAGCAATTTTGAATAATCTCTTCTCAAATTCAAAGTTAACATTCATTTAATTTAACTTTAATGTTATATTCAATTTTAATGTGAACTGTTTGGAATAAAAAATTCAACATTACATTTCATGTAAGCACTGACCTCCCGGTACTCAAACAGTAACACATTCTGCAGTTATGAAAAGTGGAGTCATTCAAAACCTAAACCTGTCTCAAAATTAAACACAAAAAATTACGGTAGGTCGTAAACGTCAGGATAAATCAACATAAAATGTACCTTTCTCTAAAATATATATACAACTGATATTGGTATAGCATCCTATATATCCGATTGTGGAAGGACTTTTGCGCGAAGCATTCCACCCCTCGTCAAGGCTTATCGGAGTCGAAGAATTTCTGGTAGCATCCGCCCGGCATCATGGATTCCTAGAGCATCCAAAGTATGTTCTGGCGGGAGGAGATGTGGGGAACCGCTTTACCCTTCCGATGTTGAGATTTTTCCCTGAGGCTTCAGGTTATGGATCATGAGGACAAACATTTTTAATATTATTGTCGTTGTTATTATTATTTTCCCTATACTACACGACTACAGATGTTATGAGTCGGCTGAATATAAAATCTACTCCAGGTTGCAACCAGCTACCTAAGGGGTAGATCTAGGGACTGTCGGTGCCTCTACAATACTTTGCGCAAATTTGAGCTGTTTCAAATAAAGCAATTTCTTGCACTTCTCAGTGTTTTGAATGACCTGGTTGTTTAGCCAAGTTCTTACAAACATTTTGCAGCATAAATCCCAGAGCTCAGATAACTCTCGGTGCAACCTGTCCTTTTACGCCCCAGATTCGGCTGATCTCGATTTCCAAACTCTTGCATTTAAGACGTTTCTCTGCCTCCTTGGTTACGACGTTTTGATCACAAGACAGCAACATCTACAAGTAGACACGATTTTTTTCCAAATCCCGGATACCAATAGCCGGTTTGTTTGCTGCTACCATGTGATCCATATGAATTTGCCGGTCGTAGAATATTGTATAGAGTCCAACAGATGTCACCGGTTTTGATGAGTATTCGTACCACTAGGAGCATGAGTTTGGACCTTCGAGGGCGGTACAGATCTCCCAATGAAAGTAACTACTCACACTGCCATGTCTTTTCGAGTATTCGGGCTTTGATAGAATTGGACAAGCTGAGAAAATATAATCAATAGTTTCTACTTGTTCCTAGCAAATGCGGCATTTGTCATCTTGGGAAATTTTGAGAACCGTTCTATCATAATGTCGTGTTGTCAACGCCTGATCTTGGCCAGCTATTACAACTGATTCCGATTCTGGCTTCATTCTTTCCCTTTTAAGCCACATAAATGATTGATCTTTATTGATCTGTACCCTTCTGTCCGTTCTATTTAGATATTGCCCGTGGAGTGGTTTGTCTCTCCACGATTTCTTTAACATTTTTCGTCTCACATTTCATGTTTAGTAGCATCAGAAGTTCATTGTCTGTGTTATTCGGCGTGTCTTGCAAAGTTCTCTTTGCAATGCTTCTTGTTACATTAACAATGCCTCTGTTTCACATTCTTCGGTCAGATTTCATGACCTGCCTGATTTGAGGGTCATCTTGATGACTGAGAATATACTTTCCCATTCCAACTATTGCAGTATGCCAGGAGGCTTCAATTTGTCTGAGGCCTCTTCGTCCTTCCCTACGTGACACATAAAGTCTATGTACATCAGCTCGAGGGTGGGTAACATGATGCATTGTTTGCAGCTTTTTGGTTTTTTGATCCATGATGCGAATTTGTTGCACAGTCCAGTCCACTAGTCCGAAACTGTATTCAGCTACAGGCACCGCCAAACTACCTATTACTGAAATTTTATTCCTCTTCCGAGAATTCGTGAACATTTTCCACTGTTCCCACAAGTTCATCGGCAGCATCAACTTCAGATTGAATCCAAGATGCGTCTTTGTTGTAGGATCTGCTCTCCTCCCAGATTCCTGCCCAAAATGCTTCGACGTCATTTTTTAAAGGAGTGACAGCATTGCCATTCGGTTTTTGAGTCAAATTGCGATAGCATCTCTTCGCGTCTGTTTCAAACAACCGGTTCTGTACACGGAAATCTATTCTTTGTTTGTAACATCTAATTCGTTGAGCCCATGCTTGAATTTTCTCTTTTAGCTTTTCAACTACCAATAGCCTGCTTGTGTTATTTTCAATTTGGTATTATTGTTCAACATTGAATATCTTTCATTGAACTTTAATGGTGTGCGTTGATTTAGAAGATGCCTCAGATAAGAGTGATTTTTCACGCCGAGTGCCGCCTATCTGATTCATAATTCTCTTCGTCCTTGGATGTATAGGTCTGTTTACTCTGTTTTGTTGTCGGCCGTCGGTGTTCTTGGCTGGCCCAAAATTATCTGAGATACCAGATATCCATTTGCATACACGATGTGATTGATTTCAGTAATATCTAGGTCTCTATGGAGGGGTCTGTACCACCTCATTTAAGACAGAATTCGCTGTCTCCATCACTCTCTTAGCTTTGGCATTTTTGTATATTCTCCTCAACGGGGCACGAGACTCAACCGGAAATTGACGAACTCTTTCTATCTCGCGTCGGAGATTTCGCATCATGTCCTTATCGTGTAATTCATTACCAGATGAATTTTCACCACTGACGTGTGTTTCACCGGAAAGAGATGAACCTTCCACGGGATCATCATTTTCAAGTTCTACATGTTCGTCATGTGGATTGTTTGAGCGAAGTACATACTCCGCATTTCTCTCAATGTCAGCAAGTTGTTCTGCTGTGAATTTTCCACTACTGAGTATGTATCGTCGTTGACTGGCAAGCTTCTTTGAGTCTAGGGTAGGTCTGATATCTGGGTTCCGCTCTCTCCATACCTGGAAAAATTCTACTTCTGAACCCCCATTTTTCGCTTTTGCACAGTAAAAGCACCTCATCATCTTCAATTCATCCCGCATACATCTCTGATGATGGCTTCGAGCTACTGTGGCAACATCCGTGGGATGGCTAGACGTCGACAAGGTGACATTAGCTCGGTGTCTGAGCAGCTATGGGACATTGGTAGAACAAGATTCATTGCATTGCCTGTTCTATCCATTTTGATAATTGGTTTTAAGTGAAGATTCGCAGGACGCAAGTTCGAGTTCATAGATCACACTTAACCTTCGGGTTGTTTCCTGCCATCCGTTACTGCGACCCACAGTGGCCTCGGGACATCCCCCCGCAGGGCCCAGCAAGAGGTCCCTCCGATCGCCAATCGGCATTACTAAACCCTACGGGATTTTCACTGACTGCTGAAGGCAGCCTCCTTCGCAATGCTCGGCCGTTTAATCGAGGTGGCTATTTCAGCAGAAATTTTAAATTAAAATGTCCAGAAAATATTACGTGAGGCGGAACGTCCGATCCCCTAGCCCCATTATCTACGTCACTAATTATCACATGTTGAAAAGTATGCAATTACTGATAATGCTTCAACGATTAATAATTTATGAGTGTGGAGTGGTTACACGAAAATATAGGGTTGGTAAAATGTAGTAAGTTTTACTTTATCAACTTACAACCTACTTACGTAGTAAAGGAAAAATATTTTAATGATGCGACGGAAATATGGGATTTTTGGACAGAAAATCTCGTAATGGCTGATTCTGGTAACGAAAAGCGGAAAAATTTGTTCGTATATGTAGCAAATTACTTGGTCTAACATGTGTAATCAGCACCCACGTTTTATTGGTCCTTGATACCGAAAATATATTAAGGTTTCTCTATCGATTTCTCCGTCTGTCTGTGGTCAACGCATTCGCCTAAAACGTTCAGACAACTTCCGCCAAAATGCAAAGCAATTTATGATATTCCCCATCGATCTGAACGAACTCAAGGCTCTGCGAGTTTGCAACGGATATTTTGATTTTTGGAGGTTCCTTTATGCAATCGTCAATTCGAATCGTAAATTTTCCAAATTTTCTCAAAAATGGCTCCAATTTTTTTTATTAAACATTGTCCTTGGATAGCGGAAAGAACTCTTAAAAAAGGCGCAGTTCTCATTTTCGTTGAACGTTAAATTTTCTTGTGCAAGAGATATGTGATGATAGAAATAATGCGAAGAGCCACTAGCTTTTTAAACGTCGGGTAAGCTGAGCATAGGCGCGTGAGATGGTGTATCGGTAAGGTGCTTGACATGTTAACTCAAAGGACATGAGTTCGAATCTCGGCGCGGAGAAAAAGAATTTGCTGATTACAGATACTTTTGCATGTTCTTGTAGTGATATAATATTGCGTAATCGTTGTAAATAATGGGAGAAAGTATGCGCTCTTTTAGCATCACTACTTTCCTCTAATAGAGCAGAGGACTCTTAAAAATGGCACGAGCTTCGTTTACGTTGAACTCTGAATTTTCGTAAATTGCAAAAGTTAGAAATAATGCAAGAAAACATACGCTGTTGTTGCGCCATTAGTTTTTCACAAATCTTCATTCCTCTTGTCCAGAATCCCCTATCCCAATATAATCTTTCTCTCTTCTCCTCCTAAGTTGATCTCAGGCTACGTTCCTTTTGAAATTTCATTCCAACACCTGGCTAGCACGCCTCCTCCTCCCCCTTTTACCCTTCTTTATACTTCATAGCCCTCAACTTTCTTAATCCAACCTACTTACTAACAATATAATCTGGTGTAAATATTTCAACTACTAAATTCCATCTAATAAATCTCTTGGAACCTCTACCTTCCCCCTTTTCTCTACTCCAGATCAAACTGCGGTAAGGTAACGACGGGTTACATTGCCAGGGGTGAAATATTGACACATTTTCAAAATATTTAGAAAGCGCGGTTTGTACCTTTTTTTTGCTGGCTGTGTTTCCATAGTTCTTCTCTTTTCATGGGACTTCTCTAAGAAACATTATATACACTCCTTGGTAAAATTTGTTTGCAATTGTACCTAAAATTGCCGTAAGTATGTGTGTGTTGTAACGCAGTTACATTTCATTGTCGAAACTTCGATAATTTTGGGTTTATTAAGCTGAAATAAGTGGTATACGTAAGAAATATATCATATCCAAGGCATATGATGTTGTGACTTCATGATTATTAATTATAAACAAAACACAATGTATTAATAAGATGTTCCACTTTCAGACTAACATCACCATACTGACAATCTTACTCCCCTACTTCTATATAGTTTGAAAACAAGTTTGTACATTGAAATAATGGACATTGGTGAGATTATATATAAATTCTGCGGTGGTCATTTGTAACGCATATGACTTTAAAATGTGTGCATTAATTAATTACATTTGATATCTAATTACTTTGTGATTTTAGCCACACTTGCATGTAACTTTGAGAAACACAAAAATTAATTTATCATGTCTTGCTTCAGAGAGAATGCCACGTTCTTTTAATTTAAACATTTAGGCCTTACAAAAACATGTGATGAAATTAAGATGCACCAAGCAATGGAGTGAAAAGTGGTAATTAAATGCGAAATAAGGAAGTGAACTGTATTAGCAGGTTCGCGTTAAGAAACCGCGTGAAAGTAGTGTAGACTGGCAGTGTTGGTAGAACTACTATTTTATCAAAAGAAGAAGACAGTTTACTCGTCCACTCTCTGGTAAAACTGAGTAACTGGGGATTTGGCCTAGATCGCCAGCATATAAAATTATTGTTGGAGATTATATAAAAAGCCTTAGGAGAATAACATCTTTCAAAAATAATCTACCGAGTAGGGATTGGCAGGTTGATTTTGAAAACTGATGGCCAGCCTAAATAAGCAGACGAGTTGGGCAAAACCTTCCTGTCAGTAGGCCACAAGCTTGCACGAGAGAAGTAAATATGGATTATTTCGGAAAGTTAAAATAATATAATAGAGCTGAGAATGAGCTTAGAATGCAGAATTAACCGCAAAAAATTTAAATTCAGATGAGACAGGCTTTCAAACTGATGCTGAAATACAAAAATATTTTACGTACGCGAGGGAGCAGAAATCCTCATAAGCTTGTGGGAAATACTACGAAGACCCACAATACAGTAAATGAATGATTCTCAGCTGTTGGCGCATGCCTTTCTATGTGGTTTACAAAGGTGCACATCTTTAAACCATGTGGTGCAATGATGGACCAGACAAAGTCCGTTACAGCTGCTCCCCATTTGGTTGGATAGAGCATCATTTGTGGACTGGTTTAAAAAGGGTTTTTTATTGCTGAAACTTTGAATATTGATGGGCCAAAGCTTTTCATTCTGTACGGACATGGTTCACACCTCTTTTGAGGTGGCGACTTACTGTCGAAAACAGTATTCACATTTTATGTTTGCTTGGACATACATCGCAGATCTTGAAGCCCTTAGATGTCGTTGTTTATAAGAGTGTTAAAGAAGCCTAGAAGAATCTTTTGCGTTCGTATTACGCATCCACAGAATACAAAAATGTTGACAATGTAGCAAGCTTCCTCAAAAAACTTTATGAAAGTGGGTGTTTTTCGAGAGATAGTGCTGAAAGTGGTTTTCCAGCTACTGGTCCCAGCTACTCATGGCATTGCTTATTGTTGAAACTTCAACTCTAGTAAAAAGTCCTGATGTATATTCAAACTCTTCCAACACAAACTCCACCTCGCACAAAATTGGATGGTACTCTCCTGTCTTTTCTCAAAGAATAGGCAGCACAGCCAGATAAAACTCCCAAGTGTTGCTTACAAGGCGCTTTCCTCACGAGGCGAAAGCCTGACAGGAATGAAAACAAACACTGCAGGAAATCAAGATGAAGAAGGCATCAGAGTCTTCAATGCGAAAAAGGAATTCATCAGCTTCAGAGAGTGATAGCGAAGAGCAAGATTTACATTCTGAAAACTATGATGATGGTGATGATGATCCTCGAATGGATTGGAAGTGCATGGTAATGAGTTCCAAGTAACACAAGATGACGGGGTTCTGGTGAAATTTGCTTCAAACTCCATGACATTGAACAACCCACCCCAAGTGGTTCAGATAATATCCCCATATGAACATAATTGTTTAAAATTGGCCAAATGTTGTAGATGAGTGTGTTACGTCTAAAATAGATATTGTTGCTAAGCCTCCCCAGCCAAATATGAAAAGGGGAAAGCACTTTTCCCTATTACATTAGAACACAATGTCAAATAATTAATAACGCTTATTTGTCCTGACTTTTCAAGTGTATATAAGCTGCCAAAAATACTAATTATCAATAAAAATGTCTGTGGCATATTTGTGTGTTTTTCTTCCCTATCCAAATTTAAACATTGCCACAGACTTGGAAATAAATTCAAGTGCCAATATTTGGCACATGTGAGATAACATTGCCACTTTGCTGGCCGTTAAAAAATATAAAAATCTTTCAAATTATGGAACTATGTCTTCACTATTTTGAATTTACATTCTACTTTTGTAACTGTTTATATTGTCAAAATAAAGATTGTGAAGATTGATGCAACAAAGCAGAATTTTAATAAAAACAAAGATGTGGTAATGTTACCCCCCGTTACCTTATATTTTCATAGCTTGTTGTTAATCCATACAGAACCTTCTTTTGAAAAGCCTCATGTCTCCCTCATGACAATTCCTCCTTTTCTCGCGTTTTCCTTAATTTTCTTATCACAACTTCCTTTCTCTCTCAGGTAGTAGTCTTCTCTGTTTACCTTTCCAATGCAGATTCCCTGTACACGGAGGTGACAAAAGTGACGGGATACCACCTAATAGCGTGTCGGACCTCCTTTTGCCCGGCCAAGTGCAGATCCTCGACGTGGCCTGAACTCAAGTCATTGGAAGTCCCGTGTAGAAATACTGAACCACGATGCCTCTATAGCCGTCCAATATTGCGAAAGGATAGTCGGAGAAGGATTTTGGACACGAACTGACCTCTCGATTATGTTCGTAAATGTTCGATAGGATTCATGTCCAGCGATCTGGATGGCCAAATCATTCGCTCGAATTGTCTACAATATTCTTCACACCAATCACGGATTGTGGCCAGGTGACACGGCGCTATGATATCCATAAAAATTCCATTGTTGTTTGGGAACATGAAGTCCATGAATGGCTGCAAATTGTCTCCAAGTAGCTGAACATAACCATTTCCAGAGAACGCAGTCCATTCCATGTACAAACAGCCCACACCTTTATGGACCCAAAATCAACATGCACGAGCGCCTTGTTCACAACTTGGGACCATGCCTGCGTGGGGTCTACGTCATACTCGAACCCTACCATCAGCTCTTACCAAATGAACTCGTGATTCATCTGACCAAGCTACGATTTTCCAGTCGTCCAGAGTTCAATCCATGTGACAACGAGCCCAGGAGAGGTGATGTAGGCGATGTGGTGTTAGCAAAGGCCCTCGAGTCGGTGTTCTGCTTCCATAGCCCATTTAAGCCATATTTCGCCGTCTGTCCTAAAGGATACGTTTGTCGTACATTCCACGTGTATACATGCTGTTATTTCACGCAGTGTTTTTTTCTTTATTTGCACTGAAAATTCTACGCAAATGCTGCTGCTCTCGGTAATTAAGTGAAGAACGTCGGTCATTGCGTTGTCCGTGGAGAGAGGTCATGCCTAAAATTAGGTATTCCCGACACACTCTTGACACTGAAGATCTCGAAATACTGAATTCCCTAAGAATTTCTGAAATGGAATGTCCCGTATATCTAGCTCCAACTATCATTCCGGGTTCAAAGTCTGTTAATTCTTGTCGTACAGTCATAATCACTTCACATGGATCACATGAGTACTCACATTTTCACATGAATCACATGAGTACAAATGAAAGCTTTGCCAATGTACTGCTCTTTTATATCTTTTGTACGCGATACTACTGCTATTTGTATATTTGCACATTGCTATCGCATGACCTTTGTCACCACCTTAGTGTAATTCTCCTCTTTCCCCCTTTATTATATACTGTGATGTGCCACACATCATATATGATTAAACTATCGTTTAAAATGAAAGAAAACCATATATTCCTACTTCGTAGAAAGCGTCAAAGAGCCGGGGACAGGTAGAGAGAAGTCCTCGCCATCCTAACCGTGTGTGATTTGGGTCGGGTCGCGTTCTTTTATGAAAGAAAGTGGTCGAGAACACAGCTCATGCAACGGGTGAGACGCGCAGCTAAGGAGAGTAATCCCTGGATGATCATATTTATGAAAAGACACACACATCGGTCTAACACAAAGTGTATGTCGAAGCAGACGAAGACCAGATGTGGATCATTCGAGAACAATTTCCCAGGTAGAAGCGTCCGAGATGGACCGCACAGTGAGGCTGTGAGGTCCTGTCTCCGTATTGCGCGCCACACCGAACGTTCAGACACCACTGCCGTCATTGGGTGCAGGAGATAGAGGGAGGCTCGCATACGCGACGTGCAGGATCTGGAGGCCAGGCACGCATCACGAGGAGGAAGGGCCGTCGGACGGTCCGCCAGCGCGAACAGACCCAGCGGCAACGATCGGCGTCGTTCTGCGGGCTGTGCAGCCTGCTCTGCCGCACACTGTCTGAGCCACTCCCATCGGGAACTGTTGTGCGCTGCAGGGTGGGCTCGCCATCAGCCTCGCCGCCCACTCGCACCCCGGCAGTGCCTCTGCAGGCGCCCTGTGTCGGGAACGACGGGCAGGGGTCATCTAGTGACGAGTCCCGCTTCTGCCTTGGAGGCGACAACCCCCTTCTGCCTTGGAGGCGCAGGAGGGAGCCCCACAACTCTCCACAGCCCGGTGGACGGTGTGGGGCGCGATATCCTCTGGCGCCCAACGCCATCTTCCTCGTGGGCGCCGTGGCCGCCCCACGGTACGGTCAGGAGGTCCTGGAACAGGAGGCTCTGCCGTCCCAGAACGCGGCACCCATACCCCATTCCAAGCAGAGAATGCGCAGCCTCACGCCATAGCCTTCAGAGCGCGCCCTGCAACTGTTGGTTCTCGTTCCCCCCCAGCAGCATCGCCAGGCCTTCACCCGATCGAGAATGTGCTGTGGAGCGTGCGACCAGAACACGACCCGTCGATCTCCAAGAACCTCTACCCTACCCACCGATCTACAAGAACTGCCCGTTCAGGTGCAAGCTATATGAGATAGACAGGACTCCTTTATCGGGTAACATATGTTTGTAAAATTTCTGCCCGACGCCATAATAGCATATACGTTCTGTAACCGTGATGGGCAATAAATGCCCTTTAAATGTGACGGTGCAATCAATTCGAATGTGCGGTATTATCCACTTGACAACATTGATCGCCATCTTCGTTGTCCTTCTGGGTTTAGGGTCTTTTTTACGAGTGTAACATCACCACTTACTTGACCTCTCTACCAAACTCTCTGAACAGAATAATTTCAGGACGAAAAACACATCGTTCTTTTTTCTCAGATAGATGAAAGTTATTTGGTAATGTAATTTTCTGAGAAACGCTTCGTTTCTGCACAGATATGTCTTCCTCCTCTATCGTCCAAAACGTTATGCTTATAGCGAGTTGCAGCTCTGAGGATTGTTTTAAGTATTGCCGACGAAAAAATAGCGAAGCCCACAAACAGACGGACAGACAGACATTTTTCAGACTATCAATTTTTTGTGGCACCAAGGACACAAACGTTTTAAAGTAATTTATTGCGTACAGGAACATTTATCCACTTTTCGATTCCAGAGCCCAACAATACGAGTTTTTGTCTAAAAATCGCCGATTTCTCCGGCATAAATACAATACTTTCTCTTTACCACGCAAAAAGTAGTAAGTCGAGAAAGTAAAAATTGGTATCGACTTGTTACAAATCACATTTGTTTACAATTTCTCATGTGATCTTCGGCTTGAATGTATCCCATAAGTCAGCGTTTGACGCTTTGCTGCAATCTGCTGAAAACTTCTGGAGTGTTCCATTTAAGTAGGAACCCATTTTGGGCACGATGTCTCAGGATGCACACATCATATACCGGAGTTGCATAAACCAAGAACAAGAAATTACCCCGCAGATTACCGAATTATCAATGAATTGAAATTCATTAGATTTATTTCGGACGATCGAGCACTCCATTCAATAAATCTCGCGCGAACAATACATCTTTGCGGAAAGTGAAATTCCAATTGCTCGCGAAATATCCGGCTCAAGTGAGCTGCAGCATCATCGTCATAGACCATATTTATTCATCAACGTCAAACCATACGTTCAGAGGTAAAACATAACCAAGAGACGTGTCTGAAGAAAAACTAGAAAAGCCAATCAACTCAGATACGGAGGGAAAAGAGGCAACAAAATTATCACAAATGATGTCACCCAAAGTTTTAGAATAAACATGTTGAAGTTTATCTTGTCGCATTACATCAGCAGTGGGCTCAGATGTGATTGTGATGGTAATTGAAGTTATTGCCACGTGTAATTTCAGCCTTGTCAGTGATCAATGTAATTCCAATATTCATTGTAAAATTCAAGACCATGATTTAGAACAGAAATTTAGTTCGCGGGATTTGCTCGGAGTAGAAAAATTAAGCCAATTGTTTGCCGAGGTTTCGGAATATTTATTATTCCATCATCAGGACGTACTAAAGAATCGTGGAAATTTACAATCTCTCAACAACATTACGCCCGGACTCCAACCCACCTCCACATGGAGTTGCTGCAGCCCAAGGGTACATCCTGCACCATGTCCGACTGTGGCCAAAGCACCAAAGCATTTGTTCGTGTATGCACGAGTATTTGTGTGTGTGTGTGTGTGTGTGCGCGCGCGCGCGCACGTTTGCGTAGCTGTGGAAAAATATGCCCTCCACAATGTTGTAATGATAGTTTTAAATCCTATTTGTAAAGTTCGACGTCCATATCTAAATTTACAGAAATTCTTTAACATTATCTTCCAATTTACAATCGGAAGTTTCTTCTTCGTAATGTTTATCTACAACATAGCCTTCTAAAAGTTTTCTTCTACATCATCTAGAATTTACAGATCAAAATTTTAACTCATATGGTATAATAAAGGGACTACATAGTTATTCAAACACAGGAAGCATGCACGTAAGCTAAGATGACACAACGCAACTCCTCCAAGTTTTTCTGTGAACTGCATGTGATATCAGTATACTGCGATTTTTCTAAGAGCGACTCTCAAGGAACTCAAATCCCATCTTCGCGATGGAATATGTCACGGCATTTCGCGTCTTTTCTCGGTCTTGCCGGTAGAAGTCGCATGATCGCAAGCACTGCTTCATACGGTCGCGATCGTGCGAAATCTAGCGGAACGACTGAGAAAGACGCGAAATGCTGTGACATATTCCATTGCGAAGATGGGATTTGAGTTTCCTTGAGAGTCGCTCTTAGAAAAATCGCAGTATAGGTAAGCGCGGTCTGACAATCCCACGCATCGCACGCCAGAGAAAAGAGGGGCTACGTGACCTATCGCTCTCTGGCTTATCTGATGGTAACTTTGCCACTGGGTGCCAAATCGTTTAACACAAGATGTCACCAGATCTCGTAAACTTTCGCCTTCAACTCAGCGAGATTTTGAGTTCTTAATGCGCAATGAGTCTAATTCAGCAATGAGCGAGTAACGAAGCGTTAATATCTCTGAAACGATGGATTTTAGGAAACATATTTATATAACGTAAGAAAACAGATTAAAACTACTAAGCGCGCACGTTTTCTTGATCCTCCAGCTCCCTAATTCTCGCTCAGCCCGGCACAGCACGGCCCGGTAGAAAATATGAGTTCCACTTGGAACGTCACGGCTCAGATTGCAGTGATGCCCACCTTCTTCCTTTACAATTTGGACTTCTCAGTTTTCGCTCTCTGTTTCTAACGACCTCTGCGTACTGTACTCCTTGCTACTCAATTCCTACAATTATTAATTATTTCTTCAGAATTTAAAAAAACCTTGCGTTGTTTCTCATTGCTATCTATAGTGCGATTTTTCTAACTCTGCCTCTCGAGCCCCTATATCCATGACGGAATATCGCACGGCATTTCGCGTCTTTCTCGGTCCTGCCACTAGGAGTGGCATGATCGCAAGCACTGCTTGATACGGTCGCAATTATGCGGTACCTAACGGCGCGACTGAGAAAGACGCGAAATAACGTGACATATTCCATTGTGTAGACGGGCCTTCAGGTGCAGAGTTAAATCGCAGTATAGTCCAAGACGCTCTATTACGCTGAGTTTTCTGTCGACGTTCACAACACTGTACTGGCGTGACGTAGACAGAACCCGTCTCTCCTTGCACCCCCCGCTGTGTAGCATCAAGAAAAAGTGCGCGTATAGTTGAGATCCGGAATCCCTACCATAATCTTTGTGTAGCCTTACAATGATCCTGATGTAAACAAAGGAACACAGTATTGATCTGCGACTTTTCGCCTCATTGGCCGACTGCTACAGGCCCGTGTTCACGAGTTCACAAACTGTCAGAAGCGTCAGCGCCACCATCAGCCCCTCCTGCGATAAAAATAGTCAGTGGCGTAGCGTCAGGGGACGCTGAGATGCTGAGCATCCCCGTATATAAGAACCTTAAATACTGTATTGATAATCTTACAAGTGGTCTGTTGAGAGAAACACGTTTTGTATTAATTTTAAATTGATTTCCTATGATTGAATTCGGCGGGCTGTTGAAGCTGGCCTGTGATTGCTTGGAAGCTAAAATGCTTTTAGCGTCTGCCGCGAGATTGCGTCGAGCAATGACGTATGCGCAGATGGCGAGGTTCCCCTCTCCCCTCTTCACCCCTAGCCCAGAGAAACCCCACTGCTTTACGCTAGCATCTACTGCGGAAAGAAGCTCGTTTGTGCATGAGAGCGCAGCACACTTCAGGCGTTCAGTAAATGATCTCTCTCCCTCACTCAGGAGTCCCCGCTTGGTCATGGGTACAAAGTGTAGAAATAGTGCCTGTCTACTATTTCTTAATTAATATCCAAGAAATTGTATTATCTCTTAAATAGATTACATATTATTTAAGTCTGCAATGTATAAATTAACAAATGGCCTTATTCCCATTCGTGTATAAGAATTAAAGCTGAGCCATTGTATAATTTGCTTTCAAGACATCGGCAGCCCTGACTGCTGTGAGGATTTCGTGGGAAGCGCCTACACCGTCGTAAGCAATCGAGATCGTGGAAGTAGTCCCAGTGTATCTGCCTTGTGTTGCGTTCGCCTGTTAGATGAAGTAGTTGATAGTGACATTTTGTGTTATTGTTGAGCATCCCCAAACGTGCGAGTCACGCTACGCCACTGAAAAATACGGCTCTGATTTCCAGCAGTGTCACACGCATCCCCCGTTACAGGCTCGCTCGGAGGCCGTTACCCAAATCGCATTCGACAATCTGTCGCCACACGAGAAAACACTTAAAACAATAATTATTCCAACACGTGTTAATGGTTTACCTCTCTTATATTTGGTAAAAGACAGGTACTGCCACAACATCCGTCATTATCAAATGAAAAGTACGCACAAAAATTACAACCATTAAAAGATAATACACCAATCTTGTCTCACTAAGCGAATAAAACTGACTGCTCTACGGCACCCGGAGCTCAACGAATGCTGGAGCTTTTTTTAAAAATTTTTTATTATTTATTTTTTTTAGTCAACCGCCGATAAAATTGTCAGCACCAGACGATAGGTACAAGTTTTCTTCAACCGCGTATTTCAAAACAGTGGCCTTATTGAGACATTCCGGTAACCGTTTTCTGGATTCTACAATGGTTTCTCTCTCTCTCTCTAATAACCTTGTATCTTCAAATCTGCGTATAAAAAAGGAAATTTCGAACAGAACTATTTCCAGAAGGGAAACTTTACGCGTCACATCCGCAAATATATTTGCATGAGGATCATTCTAATTTATATTTCAATATTCGCTGAAATAATTTCTTTTATTCAGTCTTATACTAAAACATTAAAATATTAACCCCCTACGTTAAAAAATGTAAATAAATTAAAAAGCTATGATGTATGTTTACAATAACTGAAAATGTATTTTCATCAGTGATAGAACCTTATGTTACGAAGAAAACATTCGAAACATAATTTTCTAATCTAGAGTATATTCTAGAAAACAATTAAATTGCCGCACTAAATTCTCGCCCATGCTTCCTCGTCAACATGGGCGTTAGTCTGAAATTTCACACCAATGCTTCCTTCCTCAAGGTAAACATTGTCCCCCAATCTTATTGTTAGGTGCAGTCGGCATCGCCAATTAATTCTGACTTTATCATTTATCATTTATCTTCACATATAACACAATACAATGAATACAAATTGTTTTCATTGTTAAATATTAATTTTTACTTTTTGTAAATGGTAGGGAGGTTCGCGTTACATAATTATTTATGATTTGTTTATTATTCGTACAATTATGTTCTGTAATCTAAAAGTCACGGAGCTATAGAATGTTTCCCCTCAACATTATGACATATCTCAGGTGGGAATTAACATTCGCGAAATATACACAAGTATAAAGACTAACTGAATTTGAAATAAATTCTAATTTGCATAATTTTCATTTTGTTCGTACAATTTCTGTAATCTAAAAGTCCGGGAGTTATAGGATGTTTCCTCACAATATTATGCCATATCTCAGGCGGGAATGGACATTCGCTAAATATAGACCTATGCAACAGTAACGAGGCTAACGAAATCTTAAAGAAATGTGAATGCCTATCATAATGAACTTAATTTTGCGTTCAGTTCATTTAAATGGACGTTCCATTTTAGGTTTGACTGAATTGAGACACCCAAAAATTTTGTAACATTGACGTCAGTAAAATGTATAATGTTTGTTGTTAATGGAGTAGCTTACACAATTGTTCATTTGAAATGGAAAACTGCATTGAAGTAGTTTTCTCTCCGTTTATTATTAATTTGTTATTACGAAACCATTTTGAAACATCTGATTCGTAAGGGGCCGTCCGTAAATTACGTAACGCAAATTCGGAGTATTTTGAATACCCCCTCCTCCCATCAACACACCCGTAACGCGCACTTGAATCCCCCTAAATAATTATGTAACGCTTCGCTTGAGAAAACACCTTCCCCCATTTACAAATAAAAAATTATACCACAGAAAAATCAATTTGTCTTAATTTTGTGTTGTATTTTAAAAAGGTTTATACTGAACGTCAGAATTAATTGTCAATGCTGACTACACCTAACAATAAGATTGGGAACAAGTGTTGTGTGAAGGAAGGACGCATAGATGTGAAAATTTCTTACAATCCTTGCACAGATCGTCGTGCATGACGCATGAGTGACAATCCAGTGCGCCAATTTAATTACAATCAAGAATATACCATAGATCAATTTTGAATATTTTTTCGTAATCTTACAGATTCAATAAAAAAACTATAAGCTTCCATTTAATGGAACAAATTTGTGTTTCAACAAAATGTTACGCCAGATGTCGAAAAATTAAAACAAAATCAATGCTACGTAAAACTAAACTAACACTCCCTACTCCCAAGTAACGCAGCGTAACGTTGCCTCAAATCCCCTCCCTCTTTAGTGCAACGTAATTTATGGACGACCATCACCAATGAGAACTGTTCTGTTTCGAATCGATGAGGGCATATCATTTATGTATAGTAGGAACAGAAAAGGGCCTAAAATCGAACCTTGCGGAACTCCATGAGCAATTGGCAATGAATCCGAAAGATGAGTCAAGAATGTTCCTTCATTTCAGTATGATTTTTCTTTGTTCCTTCATTCCAGTAATAATAGCTTTGATAGCAAAATGTTATGATCAATGACATCAAATGTTTTTGAATGATTTAAAAATTTTCCAATGCGTGCTTCATTTTGTTCCATTGATTAAATTATATATTTAGTAAAAGAAAATATGTCTGTTTAAATAAAGAAATAAGCATACAGTAAAATCTAAGCCGAAATCGATCGGGACACAAAATAATTCCTGTTTATGGAGGTTTCCGTTTTATGCAAAGTTGTCCATTTTATGACACTTGTGATATTGACAGTTCTGTCCTGAAAGTAGTAAATTGCATGACTATTATAATTATCAAAATACGCTGACATTTAACGTATTTATAGAAGAAATCACAAATAAATGAATATTAAACACTCTTCATTGACAGCTTCTGAGTTAAAAGGTTGTATGCGGACAGCTTGCTGATTCTTTCAACGCACAATGCGTCACAACCCAGTACTATGACTTTCTGACACCCTCGCATGGCCTTGAGTAATGCGTATCTTGTCAAGAGGTTATGATTTTCAACGCGGGGCATGGAGACAATTGAAGATAGTAGCCATGTCCGTGCACCTTCCCACGCTCAGAGTCGAGAGAGAGGGAATTCCCATACGACCTATGCCTTGAGAGACATGAAACTACCAAGTCGATACGCTGAAAGCTGAAGACCCTCTCTTTCAATGTCCGGCAGCCACGACTAAATCGCATGCCACAGATAGAGAATTCAAAACAAGCTTGCAGATGCATTCATTTCATTAAGAACATCTCGCGTCTCTCTGTCAATTGCATTAAATTCATAAGAATTCCATTTTACACAGATATTTTCCCCCTGCATGACGTAAAAAACCGTCTGTTTCCGAGTTGAAGAGGTTCCGTTTTATGCTGTATTAAATGTCATTTAACTTCACGAGCCGGAGAAATTTCCGGTTAAGGCTTGTACAGGTTCTGATTTAGGCAGATTTACTGTACTAGCATCTTAGAGTGTGAAAATACACAAGGGCACAGACAGAAAGACGCTATTAACCTCCTTGTCACAGAAAAAGTGATTGGTCTTCTACATGAAGGATTAACTATTCAAATGAACAATGAAATCAATTATTAGAGAGAAATTTTAAGAAGGGTGTTAGAAGTGTCATGAGGTCTTGCATTCAGGAACAGAATAAAATCATCAAACTCAAAGGAAATTAATTATAATATTTGGGACTTTAAAGTGAATTTAATCCTCTTCTTGAAAAACATTTAAAAAAATGCAGAAACAAAAGGCAAAGAATACAATTCACACTCTTAAACTTGTATCTGTAATGAATTTATAAGTACCGCTTGAACTCCAAATTTTTTTCATGTTGACCAATTGATTTTCAATTGTAACTTAGACCAATTGATGTTTGTTGTTTGTTATGTGAAACCTGGAAATACTGCTGAACATTTTTTTTTTTATTTTATAATTATTGAAGACCATACAACTGAAAACTTGTTTGAAATTATATTTCTATTATTGAAGCAAAAGCAATCAGTTTAGATGACTCACTGGTAAGCATTAGACAACGCAGAAAATACGGCAGGACAGTACTCAGGAATGGATGTCAGTACAAAAGAAAAATGTGATCTTGAATGTGTGTATCATATCTCACACAAAATTTAATTTTCGTTGCCCTGCAAGCTATTGAATGTATCACAGAAGCAACAGATTATTTGTAGTTTAATCAAATATTATACTTTTTCATCAATTCTAATCTTCATTGTCCATGTTAAAAGAATGTTGGAAGAAGATTGGGCATTGTGGAAAAATGTCTTTTAGATACCAAATGGTCCACACGTTTTGATGCAGTATCAGCACTGTACATCAATTACAAGCAAATCATTTGCATACAATTGAAGAAAACCTAGAAGAGTTTGCTGAAACAAAGAATATTGCTTGCGGTCTTTTGAATAAAATGAGAAAATTGGGTACAGTTTTGATAACTGAAATTCTATAAAATATATATATATATATATATATATATATATATATATATATATATATATATATATATATATACACGATCCAACAAAATATATAAAAGTGAACAAATTAATGAACTTCCTCCTGATGTTACTCTAACTTTAATGAAATATAAATGATCAAAGAGATAACTTCTCAAACTCCAAAACCATTTCAAAAGTAATATTTCCCAATCAATGTTTTTTTAAGGAGAAGTAGATGATGTCACATTCCATGGCTGAGAATTTCAAAATTCAAATGTATTTCTAATTATTGATATCCTATTTCATAACTTGAAAGTTATTCAGCTTAAAAAACATCAATTTGTTGATTTTTTAAATTTTCTTTCTTTCTTCTTCTTCCCCACAATTAAATAAATTCCTTTCTAAAGAGCTACAGAAGCATTTCATTGTAAAAGGTGTTACACTTATTCATCTAAAATCCATTCCCAGTTTCTTCAATTTGGAAAAATAATTTTTATAATTTCAGAAACGAGGAGTTTTACACCTTATTTATAGATTGACTCAGAAAACGCAGCTGTAACGGATGTTGGAAAAATCAGAAGTGTTTTTCTAAATGTACTTCCACTTTCACGGAAAGTCCCAAATGCTTCAGCAGGTAAATTGTTCCAGTCATTTATTGTTCGATTTACAAAAAATAATTCCCTGGCATCAGATCGCTGCATTTTTGTACGAATTTTGAAATTATGAGCCCCTCTGCTTAAATCCGTCGGTTTCAGTTGCGAATTTCTTTCCACGCAGAAAAACCTACATACTCCTTATATATTGGGCTAAGCCTAGCCATTTCTGCGATTTGAAAGCGGGCGTAATTCATTTCGAGCGAATTGGTTACCAGATAATTTAGCGGCCCTTTTCTGAATTTTTTCCAGCTCCTGAATTTGGCCTGGACTGAAGGAATCACAGGACACGGTCACATACGGTAAGCACCCATTCTAAGATAGTGCGCACAAGGAAAGTGTCAGTGTTTTAACACTACAATTGGCCTTCTTCAAAGTACGCATTACAAAATGTCGGGCTATCCGAGATTTTTTCATGGTGCGATTTACCTGATCTTCTCAACTCATGTCATTGCGTAGATTGTTATCTAAGTACCCGCAACTAGTGGCAACACGAATCGAATAACTACTTCGTTTACACTTCGCCGAGACCTAGAAAAAATATACTTTTCCACTTCCCTGGGTTTATTTTCATGTTATTCATCCGTACCCATTTTTCTAAGCGATCTAGATCCTTTTGCAGGTTTCGACATCTTTCACGTCCCTAACATTCCTGCAAATTATACAATTTTCCGACTAAGGACGAATAGTAGATTCAACGCCCTCACTTGTCATTTACATAAGCCCACACAAGAGAGGTCCTAGCACACTTCCCTGCGGAACACCCGGTAATACTACTGATTTTGATGAGAATTTGCCATTAATTTTCACTCTCTGAGAGCGCCTATTTTGAAAACACTTTACCCAAAAAAGAATTCTGTGGTCCACGCATGTCGCAGGGAATTTCGGGAGAAGTCTACCATGCGAAGGTAAATCGAAGGGTTTAAAGAGATCTGTTATTATTATAGTGTGTAAGTTAACGCAAAAAGCACATTAGTATTACTCTCACTAAAATATTTGCCAGTTTCACCATAATAATTGATTGAAAAGTTACATAACAGCTATTATCGGAATGTAACAGATGTTACTTCTTTGAGTATTCAGCCTTGTTTTGTATTAACTGACAATGTAGCGAAGCTTACGAACTGTTAAGGTTTACTTATTGAACTGAAATGGGACGAAATTTTCATCAATTAAAACAGTCCTCCACAAGTAAAAAAATTTCCTTGACCACTTATTTTTTACTTTCTCGCCTTACGAATACTTCGTAAGAAGAGAAAGTTATGTAATCGTGCGGCGGAAAACGGGGAATTTTCGCCAGAAAAAACTCTTATAGCAGGGGTCTGGTAACGAAAAAGTGGATAAAACCTGTTGCAAAATTTAGAAAAAAAATCCTCTATCTCGTGGTGTAGTCAAAATCCATGTTTTGTTGCTTCTTCATACTGCAAAATCAATAGACGGCAAAACGTCCCGTCTGTCCGTCTGTGGTCAACGCTAGCGCCTAAACCGTTCAGACGATTTTCCTCCAAATTGATATTCCCCGATCGTTTTCACTCGTCTCAAGGCCCCTGGAATTTGAAACAGATATTTTAGTATTTGAGGGTACTTTACATGACGCCCATTTTGAGATTTTCAAAGTTAAAAGAAAATGGCTCCAAATTTTTTGATTATATTTTGTTGTTGAATAGTGCGAAGAACGTTTAAGGGAATGATGTGGGTATCATTTTCGTTAATATCCCCAATTTTTCGAAAATTGCAAAAAACTATTTAAAAACTGAAAAATTGAAGATGGAGATTTTTGCGCCAGACAAAGTCGGTTGTACAAAATTAGCACTTTAAATAAGGTCATGTATCATTTTTGGAAAAACGAGTAGTTTTTGCGTAAATTGCGCTTCAAATTTACAAGAAAAAAAAAAGAACTCAAAAACCGCTCCAAATTTTTTCGTTAAATTTTCTGCACGTGTAATAAGGGAAATAAGGGACGTAAATATATAAATACACTAGTGGTGCTATAGAATGGCACAGACCTTCTCGCAGTAGTTATTTTTCAAATGCCGATCGTCGGATAAATTATTTGGAGTAAGCCGTTCACCGCTGCCTTTCTTGGTCATGTTTGAAAGACATGTTTTTCGCATGTTGACAATTACCGACTCCTAATGATAGAGCTGACACAATTACGTAAAATATAAGTAGCAAGTCCGAATGTCACTCCCGTGGCGCAGCGGTTCGTGTCCTGGTCGCGGAATATTATTTGTCAGAATTCTCTGTTGTAATAGGAAATAATTGAGAATTCTATACACTTTATTTAAAACCATGTGAAACCATTTGAATAACAAATATTGATAATTACGATAAATGTACTGGAATTGTCTATATATATATTTGTTCAAATGTTAAACTTTTAACAATTTTTTACGTCTCTTCTTGGATTTGTAAAGTGAATGTACCATTGTATCAATTGTTCCTTTATCATGTATTTACCATTTTATAGGTCGGTTCGATTCTTTCATGGCTGTTCGACCCATGTGGTGCTAGTGTGGCGTAGTGGTATAAGTGCCGGTTCGTTAACTTTGAGTATCGGGTCTCGGTACGGAAAACGTTTGCTGGTAGAATACACTTTTGCTGGTTTATGAAGTAGTGGAATAGCATTAAGGACCATATAGAAGCAAAGCGAGAAAGTATGTGCTTTGGAAGCACCACTAGTTTATTTCTATTTATTTGGTCAAAAAACAGTAAAAACTGTATATGACGTGTGGGGGAACAGATTATCTGCGCACTTTCTTCTTCAAAATGTCTTATTTGAAAAAGAGACATTTTAAATAATTGGGCAGTGCAAACAATGGATTAATATAATACTTGTCCAATACCATGCGAAATGATCAGTTGGAAATATAATTAAAACACTTTTAAACCAATATTACAGAATAAATGACACATCTACTTAGGTCAGGTTATACTACATGGATTTAAGGATTTCCAAGACTATTTTGCATGGTAGAAAGGCTCACAAATGAAATAATCAATTGCAATAATGCAATAAGATTTCAAAATGAATTATAAATACTACTATATACTATAAATTAAGTTTACTAGGTAATTTGAGTAAAATATAACGTGACCTCCCGAGAAAAGAGATATATGTCAATTTTCAGCAATAATGAACTTATTGGTTGTTTCAATTAAAACAAGTATTGCTACAACAACGCATGCTTTCTCACATTATTTTTAAATATACGCATTTTTCAAAATTTCAACAAAACTGGGCCTATTTTTTAAGCGTCCTTTGATCCAACCAAGGAAAAAGTGTAGAAAAATAATTTCGTGGTTTTTGAGAAAAAAATTAATAATTTCAATCACTTCAAGCAAAAATTATGCAAAACTATCCTTTTTTTCTTTGTGAAAAATTGTACGCATGTTAAGGAAAAATCCTATCGTCACTATTGTAGTTTTACAATGTTAATTTTTGTTGTTGTGATATTTAAAACTATACTAGGTTTGCCAAATATGAGACCTGCAGCATTTTTGAAGCATCCCTTGGTCTAGCCGAGGAAAAATCTCAAAAGAAAAATTTGAAGTTGTGTTTGAGAAAATGTTTGTTTAAAAATTGCCTACATTTCAAGCTAAAACTACTCATTCTTTCGAAATATTGTATACTTTACTTCAAGATCTGTCATTTTAAGAACAGATTTCATTAAGGCAAACAAAAAACCATCTTCAATAGCATTTGAAGTTGAGACCTTTATTTTCTTAACCTTAAGAATATTAGAATGTAAAGTGAGCAATTTTCCTTACGTTTTCTTTAAATTCATTCAAAAGAATATTTATGTTCACTGGTTCATGACGAGTGTTCAATAGTACGAGACCATCATGTACCTCTTTACAACACTATCATGCTTCTTTACATAATTATATATCATGTGCCAGAAAAGTCTCTTTGCACCAAGCCAAGCCAGGGCCTCCTATTATAAATTGTATTTATGTTTGTAGCGACCAAATCACTTGGAATCAAGTGAAGGTGACAAAACTTCCAGCATCTGTTATGATTGTGGTGAGTATGCAATTGAAGTTTTCTTGTATTGCAAGCTCAATTTGTGATACCAACATAATTTCTGTTGCTATAGCACTCTCACCAGCAAGATGCCACTGTGGAGAACTTTCCTGGCACACTGTATTTTGAAAAAACAAAACAATAAAATAAACGTGTGTAATAATAAAATGTAAACAATAAAATAAGAGTATAAAAGTGAATTACAATGTTCAAAAGAACCAAAGACTCCCCTACAATTCTGAGGTCTTATGGAAGTTGTCTACTTGTTTTATTCTCTTTTAAATGTTGTATGCTCTTTTTTATTCTCTTTTAAATGCTTCAAACCATTTCTTGCTATGTATCTTTGTTTTCGAGCAAATAATTTTTTTTGAAGTGAGTGTCCACTGTCAAGTCCTTGGTGAGTGGATTTCAGATGCATTTTCCCGAATTGGGAATTTTCAGCACATTCATGCACGTCAAACATCATAAAACGTAACTATAAAAGATAGTAATATTATTCTTTTTACAGTATGTAAGCCATGATTTGCTCTAGTGAATGAATTAGAATAATTAATGTGTCACTAAACGTTTGAGTTACATGAATTGAAATGTGCAGAATGAATTTATAAACAATTATTTTTTCTCAAATAATCAAATCCTGACTCTCCAGTTTTCACAGTACCTTTACCATTCTAGTTCAGTCACTAGGATATCCAATTATGATTTTTTTTTTTTTTAATTATCAAAATATATCAATCTGTTGTAGAGTTATGACATCTGAAGTAAAAATCCTGCATTTTGGCCAATTATTTGTAAATAAAATAGGAGGGAAAAATTAAAAAATTAATTTGATCTCTAAAAGCACAAAGAAATCAAATGTACATGGGAAAACAAAATAGACTCAAAATTCTTGATTTTCACTTTTTAGGTAGACAGCTACCTTAAAAGAGTTTCGAAGATTATTATATTCATATTTTTCATATTAAATTATCACTGTAGCACATCTACATAATTTTGAGGCTTATTGCTCGAAAGTGCAAGGCACATGGTGCAGCACACCCTTTGAGATTGATGGGGTTAGTGTAACACAGAAAGAAGTGACATTGGTTTGTTTTTATTTTCTCAATTATGCTCAAACAATGACTTTCTCCATTTCTTAATTAGACGATGTAGTACCAATGATTAAGACGGGTTTCATCATAAGGCAGGAATGAGAAATTCCCTGTATATTGGGTTTATCTATCAGAAGAGGTACATATTTCTCACTATTCCTTCCTTAGATACAAGTCTCTTATCCATCAATCTTCTTGTACCATCTGCTTCTTTCACTAATTTGACATCTTTGATTCTAAGGTTCTGGTGGAACATCTCATTATTGTTGATAAATAAATTTTATTTGTATTATATAACAATTTTGTATTGCATTGCTTATGGTTGAGTCTTGCATTAAGTTCTTCAGAACAAATAATATTTTGGTTGAGGATTATGGTTGTTTTCTTAATCTGACTTATTGGAAGAGTTTTCTTCATTCTTTTTACACCTTTTCCAAAAGTTTGAGTACACTTAAAAGACTATTCACAGTTTGTGTAGGGAGCTATGTGATTTAGCTGTAAGATTTTGGAAGCTATTCACTGAAGCTCCACAATTGTTTTAGTCTTTCTCAGTGAAATCAATTACCCTCTCACATCTTTCTATTTTCTTGAAACACTTTTGTTTTTTATTGCTTTTCTCACAGACTCCCTTCTTTCTGTGGTAATATAATCCTGAGAGTTTTCTTAGTTTAGCTTTATGTGTTCCTGGTATTGAGCCAAAAGTGAATTATCTGAAAAAGCAAAAAAAATGACATCCATCAACACAACCATGATGTTTTATTATTAAAAACAATGAACAATATCATGTAAGGCACAAATAGTCACAACTGATAGTGGGTAAAGCAGCATTGTAGTACCTATTACATCATGTAACATTTAATACACAGTTTGTAACACTCATTATGGGCAAATTTACAAAATTAGTAGGGTGTTATCAAGAAAAACTGTTACATATCATAAAGAATCAATTTCAATAAAATTGGAGATTTTCTTTTAAAAAGTTGAGTTTTTTGTAGTGGATGTTATGTTGAAAAGGCATTTTGAAGATAATTCTTTAAATTAATATAATTTATTCCCCCTCTAGATCTGATATCAACTGTAGCAAAGAAAGCTTCTTGCAAGAATTACAGTCCAAGTCACATAATTTTCAAGGTTAAAATACAGTGTTGCAAAACATACAATTTGTTGTAATGTAGTTGCACAAAATTCCCCACTTCAAATTATTTTAAAAAATTGAATGAACTTCAGATTATGAAATACTAAAATTTAGGATAGGTAGAATTTTTAATCATTGATAAGTATTGAAATTGATGTTCTGTAAGAAATTGATTTTAAAAATACTATAGAAGACTCTGCTTTAAAGAAAGCATATATTAAGTTACTGTTACCACAGTACATATTATTTTAATGAAAATTAATAAGAGTATTTGAAGATTAATTTATGCTAGGTACTTTTTTATTATACATACTGTGATGAATCACATGCCAATGTGAGAATGAGTTCTCCAAGAAATATTATTTGCAGGGAGATTATTATAGTTCGAAGTTACCAGAAATGAATATTAGTGAAAAAATTCATTTAGTGGCCCCCTGAAATGATGCTCACTGACACCTGTGTGGATGGCATGGATAACTATCTAGATGAGTTCAACAATCATGGGCATACAGAGAACAGTGTGCCGTAGAGCCTGCTACCCATATGTGTGACACAAAGGTAGAAGTGCTGAGGTCTGTTGATCTCCCACTAAGCTGTTTGCTTCTGTAAAGGGAGGTCCATTTCAGTGGCCTACGGTCCAGTCTCTCTCAGGGTAGTGTCACCCAGGACTTTCACTTCCTCCTTCCACTATTTACGGGAAAGTGTTACTCCTCGTTGAAATCTCAAGACATCATTAGAACCAGCGAGTTTCTTTATCCAGGGGGAATGTAGATCAGCTATTTCCATGACCCCCTCACCTCGACCCTCTAAATCAACTTAAGCTTAGCACTTGGCATAGCACTTAGAGAGGAGGTGCTTATAAACTGCTCATGGTCTCTGCAAAGGGCTCTCAGTTGGCTAATGTCACTCTTTTATGAGGTAGAGAAGCATGTTAGAAGGATGCATGAGGTAGAGAAGCATATTACAAGACATTTACAAGGATGTTACAAGTAGCACCTCTTTGGTTTTATTAATGGTGACAGTGTTGATAAGCTAATCACTGTTTCATTTTGACTATGTGGCAAACTATACAACCATACTACTATATTACGTATAACACCTACTACACTACCTGAATTTGACATTGCTGACACTTTAAATTATTTTAAAAATACTTTTTAACATTAAAAATATCTACTACACAAGTTCTAAATAAAAGAAACTTTAAACATACAGTTGTCTGGTGCCATTCTTGGGTGTAATACATTAAAAATAATCTATTAAGAATTAAAATTAACTAATAAAATACAAATAATGTGGGTTAAAACTCTTCATGTTGGATATTCTTTCAGGCTATGGCCGATACCCACCCGAGAATTCAGTGCTGGACAACCTAATACGAATGTTCCCAGAAGAGTTGTTCTGAAGAGTACATTCTTTTAGTGCAATATCAGACAGCTTATTAAAAAAATTTGTAAATTTACAAGCTCTTATACTACAACATTGGTCTATTCTTATAGATTTATATTACAAAATAATTTTGTACTTTAAATTATCCTACAAAAGATGGTTATTGCATGAGAACTAGCGCTACTCATAGCAAAATTATCCTGTAAAACAATAATTATCATATGGGTTGGCAACACTGAAGGAAAACCTTTTCCTTCCTATCTCTGCATATTGTAAACTCCCTGTTCCTTCTCTGCGTATTGTAAACAGCGGCAACCAAGTGATACAACCTCTAGCCACTTGTGACATCACCTGGGAAGCCGTGGCACTGGGACACAGACCGTGGCCACAGCTAGATCGAGATTGCAGTGCTAATAAACACAAAAACACACTTTTTTGGAAAATTTCTTAGAATCTTCTGCTGTATCCAGAAACAAATCTTTTTCCTCAGCAGGAGACTGAGACAGGTTGAATCACCTCATTTATCTCGATTGGTGCACAGGTCCAACCGTGAGTGACGGACAGAGGCAGGTTTCTCAAATACCAGACAGATTATGTATAATTTAATTATAGTATGTAATTAATTAATATCTTTTTTTTTTAATACGGAGTTGCTCTACAGCTGTCGCCGTTTCTCCACTCTCAGTCTCCATGCCTCTCTGTTTGACCATAGATCATCTTCCATTTCTCTTGCCGTCATAGCCGTCATAGCTCGCACTCCCTCCTGCCATGCAAGTCTGGGTCTTCCTCTTTTCTGTCGGCACCCAATGCAGGACTCATTTTGGCCATCTTGCATCTGCCATTCGCATAACATGACCGTACCAAACGATATCTATTCGACGCAGTATTAAAATAAATAAAGAATATTCAAACTTTTGGAATTAAATAGGAATAAAACTAATAGCGCTACAACAGCTCCCACTTTTTTGCATAATTTTTAACATTTGCTATTTTCGAAAATTCAAAGAGATCGACAAAAATATGACTTGAGCAATTTTTTAAGCATTATTTGTTCTATCCATGGAAAAAATTAAAGAAAGAATTTGGATCCTTTTAGAGAATTCTTTTTTATAAATTGCCTTAATTTCAAGCAATAACAATGCAAAAACTACAAGAACAGATTTCATTAAAGCAAAAATCATATTAATCATCGAAAAAAAAAACTACTCACATTTTCGAAAATTGTACAGGATCTTCTTTGAGGAACATATTGCAATAAGAAAAAGAAATTATCCTCAATACTGTAGACACAAGAAGATGCCAGAAAAATTTTGAACTTTTGCATTTTTCAAAAATGATAACAAAACACAAAATTCAACAAAAATTAGACATGTGACATTTTTAAGCATTTCTTGCGCTTTCAAAGTGAAAAGTTAATAAAAAAAACAACATTGTCACAAAAAATTTCACCATTTTTGTGAAAATTTTGAAAACATTGAGGTCTCATATACACCTGTTTCTCTTCATGACCTAACTATCTAAATTCACAAGTATACATAATAATTACAACCTAAAAATCCAACATACCGTTTGTTATTTAAATAGACTGGGTTAATGATGCCCCCAGACAGCAATTCCCTGACTGATGTGGCACCATTATTCCAGTTGAACATTATGGTAGAGAAATAGAAAAAGCAAGGTAATTATACACACAATTTATTTATAAATATGCCAAACAATAAGTCCATTTACCACCCTTCTACTAAATGTATATGGTTATTATAAATTAAAGATAACCTACACTTACCTTCTCCTTTCTGTATTAAAAAAAATAGATTGTAAGTTACAGAAAACACAACAGTCACTTACACCTCAAACTATTATACCTTGTATCTCACTTCTGAAGGGCTCACAATTGCATAGGAGTACTATAACTGTCTCCACGAGAGTAGCACCAATCAAGTATTCCTGGCGGAAAAGATGAATTGAGCCATCCCTGCCAAGTGGCATCGTTCCCTCATCTTTGCCTACTGAAGTGTTGCTGCTGCTATCACTTCATGGTGCAGAGGCTGAAGCAGTGTTCAGGAGCCAAAGCGTGTAGTTTCAAATCTCACATAAGGCTTGCAAATATTCACATATTATTACAGAACAGTATAGTGTCGAAAGCTTCTCTCTTTACTATATATATTGCGTGTGAATCATTATCCCTTTCAATAATTCATCCCTCATCATTACTTGCCCTTCTTGATCATCCTGTATTCTTCAATCCAGTGAAAGACAATAGCAATCCACCACTATGAACATCTCTCCACGAAAGTGGAGGATTTCAAGGTGCAAACCCTCTTCCTCACCTACGTTTGACAACCGAGAATGGCACTCAGCCTCCTCCTCCTTTCATCATCATCTCTACTAGTGCTGGTGATGTGAGAAATGTACTGGTAAAGCCACTACTGTCTCTCACTGTCTTTATTTATACCTCAATGGTCACAAGTCACAGCTGTTACTATTGCTATTATTTCCAATCTAATAACACTCAATATCTCACAAATCTGGATACTGGGTAATTCTTCTTTGGGTAATCCTGCAAACCAATGATAATGATACTCAACAACAAAGGCAATAATGAATAGAAAAAAATCTTCAGAAAGAAATACAAAAATCTTCATTTCTTTTGTACACTTACATATACACATTTCAATTACATTCAAAATTTCAATGAACATAATTATAAACACAGAAATAGACTCTCTGTAAGAGTATATTTTGAGCAGTTAACAACATAACCCATTCACACATAAGTATTGCTTACTTTCAATCAACTGTTCATTAAGAGCTGCACCACACCAAGAAATAAACACACCCTTTCACTCACATCACTTTGAGCTACCTACATTAATGAGTATGCTGGAAAAACTTAACCTAAATCTTACACGATGATGAAATCAGGACAAAAGTACAAAGACTTTTCTGAGGAAATCAATATGCAACATGAAAGCTGTTGAATTGATCCACTACATTTGTTCTGACATTCTTTTACTAGTCATCTTCAACAGGAAAAAAATATCCCTAAAATGCTGGTAACCTTTCTCAATCCCTGAAATGACAACTTACTATTTCAAAGAAAATTTTACAATTGTAAGATTTTCAGCTTAAGACATTTTTCAACTTCTCTTTTCAAATTACATATCAATTTCTTCAAACTGATTTAAGTAGCCCATTAAAAAAATATGTACATAAAACAACAAATGAGTTAATGAAATGTAACCCTTTAGTGGAAGTACGAATTCTCTATGATCTGCCTTCATTCAATGCATATCCTTTGTGACAACTTATTTCCCTATTATATCCTTCATGAACATAATGACACATGAATTATCCAACAATTTTGTTTAACATACTGTTTTTATATCACCAGTGATTTTAATTAATCACTAATTAAGTACTTCTACAGCATATTAAATAGTTGCCATGCACTGTTTTCAATACAAAAGAGCAGCAATGACACTGGCAATGGCATTTTGGTCAAAATTGTAATTGAACTGTAAACATTAAGTATCAATAAAATAAATACTATTTAAATGAAATGTCCTTGGTAATCATGTGTAAATAGCAACAAAAATTATTTGTTTAAAGTCATATTCTTCTGAACACACACAACAAAATAACTCAATTATTAAAAGCATTTTGACATATAAAAATTCAATTTTACATTATTATTCACCCATACAGTACATTAAATAATTCTTGATTGCCACACCACTTGAAGAGTATCTATTATACTCTTAACACTTCATTAATGAGATCATGTAACATGCATGCCATTATAGTGAATGCTTATGAAAATATTAAATTGTGTTCAAAGATCTTTTAAAAATACTCTTTAATGTACACTTCTGATCAAGAATAGCTGAAAAATAAATGATAAAATGAAACTTAAAACTGAAAGGGAAACAAAGGAAGGCTAATTTCAAATGATTGATTCAGAATATTAAATTCCATCAGAGCAACTAAGTTTCTCATTGATTGTGCACAAATGTGATTGTAAGAAATAATAAATTAATAGAAAAATAACGTGCTCTACACTTAACAGTGGTGTGAGGTTTATTGTCATGCGCTCTTATTTTAACTAAGAACATCTGCAATGGTCCTGAATCTGCAGAGTAGGTGTTAAATGATAGGAACAGTTATCTATAAAAGTCATTACCGTATTTACCCAAATATAAGACAAGTTTTTCCCTAAATACCTCTTTCGGAAAAAAAACAAACAAACATGGTCTTACAGTTGCAAGTGTTGGGATAAATCATTTTACATGACAAGACATTTCCCTGATAAGAAATTTAAACAGGCATCACTTTCCTTCATTAGGGAAAATATTCCATGATTGTAAATACATTATTTCACAAGTACAGTATATTAATACAACTTATCATTTCACAACAGGTGGTTATCAGATTAAAGGCAATTCTGAATCAATCTATAAAATACATAAATATACTTGCAGAGTTTTCTTGGCATTCACAGTGGATATGCTGGGTGATTCAGATCAATATTTTTCAATGGGCTGGTAAAGAGTGAATCTCAAATGAAAGGCATTAAAGTGAGGTGCATTAAGGTGAGTATTTTGAGTGAATCTCAAAAATCAAAATAAAGGCATAAAAAGTGAAATGCAATGTGAAAATATATTAAAATCATGGGTGAGATTGTTTGGGGGGGGTACGGGGATCTACTTTCAACCACCACTCTTATTATACTATTTTCTTGCAAGTATTAAAAATTGCAAATCTCAAGTAAATAATTATTCAAGAATTGGAGGCCATGCAGAAGGATGAACATTTGGTGTTGCTAGGTGAAAGTCAAAAAACCCAAAATTATTATGCACAACTTTCAAGGAGACCTGAAACATCAGAAGACAACAACCTACTATGACAGGAGCAGAAACAAAAAAACAATGACTCAAATGAAGAAGGTCCTGACAAAACGATGATGATAATTATAAGGAAGAAAAAAATAATGATAGAAAAGGCGAAAAAGATTTCTTTTCATCAACCAGATAGTTTTCTTGTCTCTAGGGCAATGTGGATTTTATTGAGACTGCAAAAAGTAACAATTACATTAAAAAAAATTTAAAAATTTCAGGTCTCGTAAAAAATAAGTGCTGTTTTAAAATTCAGAGTTGTCAAATAGTCAAGTAAATACGGTATAACTATTTTTAACATGTTTATCATTTATCATTGAAGAGTCAAAGTAGCTCCTTGGTATCCCAAAGTTACAAAATTTTTATAACAATGTGCAAGTGTAAGTAATTTCTGACATATACATTACAATACCAGCTCTAGAATACAGAGAGCAAACTGATATTGCAGAAAGGGCACATGACATTTTGAGTGAAAGCAAGTTAATAACAGATCAATTATATTCAAAAGTAAAATGTAGACAGACAGGTTTTCTTATTCATTTAAACAGTGGGTTCTCTCCACAGCAAGGAACATTAATTGTTATTGCAAAGTAATTACCTTCATAAAAATAACTTTTTCTTTCACTTGAAAAATTGATTTAGTCATATGCACAACCTGCAACAACTAACTTAATTTGCTGGAGTAACAAAACAGCTTTAAATACTTTTAATGGTGCCTGTATTCATTAAACAAAAACTAGAAAGAATAGAGATGAATATTCCTTGAGGAGGTCTTCAATTACGTAGTTTTGCACAATAAATCAGGCAACAATAGTCCCAATAATCTTTTTTAAAACAAAACTAAAAAATGGAATTTATGATAATTTTTAAAGCGATGGACAATCACCAACAGGTATTTTCTGAAATCTGATATTATGGAAATGTTTCTGTTAAGTTGCACCAGAAATACCAAAACCTTTAAAGTAGAATGGTGAAACTGAGCTTCACTGATATTTATGAGATATTTCCCATGAAATACACGAAACTGGGTGGAAAATGTAATCACGTTATTCTTTGAAAATGTTTCTGCTGTCTGAACTCAAACTTCTTAACAATGTCAAAGAAGTGCCAAAAGACCTTTCTAATTATTGAGACAATTTATAACAAACTGTGGCACATGCTGCTATCAAAGTCTTTTAAGTAAGAGAACTTTCTAAGGATTTGAAAGAAATTCATGTAGCACTTCGTTAATTCATCTGAAAGAATGTGATGTGACAAGAGAAATGAACAAAGCAAAATTAAATCTTTGCTAATATTCATTATAAGAATCAACTTATATTCCAGTTTATGGATGGAATATATTACACATTTTAATGTAATTTTGTCAACATGTAAAATTTACCAAGGGTAAGTACAAAATGAATACTTTTCTTTTTCAATGAAATTGCATGTCCTAACAAGTATGCACAACGGTGATCCCTCAAAAAAAAAGTCCTTAAACACTTGTCCCAGTTTGATTAAATTGTCTAATTATCAGACAGAATTACATCATAAAAGATTTATCAATATCCAGCTATTAGCTTTTATAATAAATTAAATTAATTCATTCTGTTTTAAAAGAAATATTAAAAAATTAAAGTAACGAATAGCACCAAAAATGTGCAGCAATGTCACACAAAAATAGGAAAATGACAACTTAATCTGTTAAAAACAAAAGTATTATCTTCTGCAAAAGTTCTATCTTCTCATTATCTTAACAGGCAAGAAAAGTATGTCAGAAAATTCTGAGTCTTTCAAAGAAGCTCTTGTGAAAACTAATGTACTTCAATGTTGTGTATATAATTACTAACTTATTATTAATAAGTTTTTGAAATGTTAATATACTCATAGAACGTCATTCATTTAGCAAATTAAGCCAAGTTTTTTGTTTTTTTTTTTTTAATATTTGCTTACATCATGAATTATCAGAGGTATTTCCTTTTTCTTTTTATTAAGCTCCCAACTAGAACACATTGATACATGGCAATGCTTAAAATCTAATTAAACCCCTACCAAACACTCCACATATCCATTAAGATCAAGGAATTTAAGTGATTGGAAAATCTTTAAATATTCCCACACTATGCCCCAAAATTCTCTCAGTGATTTGATAAAATATTAGACAAATAAAATCAGTTGGGTCAAAGGATTAAAGGAAATTTTTTGACACCATAGAATGACCATTGGATTAACATATTAATTTAAAATACATTCTGAAAACTAGCTCACATATATGGCAATTTGGTCCTTGCCCATTTTACTAATTTCATTTCTTTGATTGGTTTTGTAAGCTTGGCCATAACTACATTTGGGGCAGTGCCCCAAGGCCACCAAGTGAGGAGAAAATGATATATCTATTTTTTTGAGCAGCTTTATGACTAATCACAATATCACTCTGCTAACAATGTAAAGGACTTCCTGCATAACTGTCCAAAGGAGGTACTGAAATATCTGCCTCATTTACTTGATATATACTATCTCTTCATCAAAATGAAACAATTGGCAAGTAGGATTCCAGAGAAGTAATCACCCAATCACAGGGTGGTATCTGTGAGAAATTGATGGAGAATAACACTCCACAAATGTGGCAGGTCATACATGTAGGGGAGATTACATTGAAGAAATGTAACAATCATTACATATTAAGCTGTTAGTGAAGTACAAATTATAATAGCATTGCCACAACTTTTGATCCATCCCTTCATTTTGTTGGTTTTGATAATTTTTAATTTAATATTATAATCAATTGTCACCACCCTATCACCATTTAGGAGAGGCAATTACGTCAGAAAGATGTTCTTCACAGTAAATATTTCCAATGATGTGACCTTGTTACTATGTTTACAAATGTATTTTAATAATTCAAATTGTTCTATTCTCTATTCTTTGAAGAGATTTAAAGATTTCCTTATCCACATGTATGAGTTTGTTCCAGAAGCAAAGAATAATTACAATCTACAGTTTTATTAATGAGACACAGGCACAATTAAAATATGCTCTTCACTTCTCGATACCAGTCTTTCATTTACTTCCACCTTCATTTATTTATCATTACGAAGATTCCATTTCTCTACGAACACAAGCGCAAGCACTTGTGTTGGTAGAGATTAAAATTCTTAATTTCCAGTACATTCATTATAATCTATACGGAACAAAATACATTGCAAAAAAAGTGTTCTTAATCACTGCAATTAAATGCCTGACAATATAGAACTTTCTCATTCTGCACATTTAATTTCCTGTGACACATGCAGAGTAATTAAATACTACAATCCGATCCTTTAAAGTATTCATAATAAAAAGACTTTCAACTGCTTCGATTCAATGAGACCTAGGCATCACAAAATTAAGATAATTTAATTTTGTATTAATTCATGAATGTAACCATTTTAAGTTATGGGAAAAATATGTGATTGTGAAATATTGAATAATAATTTAAACTTGTAATAATAAAATGACTCCGTAAGCTGTTTCTAAATCAATGACCTATGGAATGTCAAACTCGTAACCCCTGGGCTGCATGAAGAACGTGATGTGTGTGTTTGTAGATCTCGGTGACTGAATATATTTCCACGGGGGATGTACATTCACAATCGAAGAACTTATTTCTGAAGAGATGTATCTCCATTTACATTTGAGTTCTAGTTTTACATATTAATATATTTTTAAGACATTTCTCCATCATTGTGCCACATATTGCACTCAAACGTGGCTCTTCTCCTAAGTCAAACAGTAACCAAAAACACTGAATTTCATTTTGAACTATAAGGCTGAATTTTAATACATTCTCTTCTGCAAATATAGAATTTCTTGGAGATATGTAACTTTGGAAATAAACTCTTCAATTATGCCCTAATCTACAAGAACTAGGTAGAGGCAAATTATGTCTTTGTCAAATATAGCTACCAGCAGTACTTAAAATCAGTGACTGATTTAACTTTACGTTGAAAAGATTACAGACAATACAGAACAGATACTCATTGTGTCTCAATATTCAGATGTCTGATGAAGTATGGGATATTTTGTCTTCATACAATGAATCATTTTTATGTAAAATACAACTCTCTAAATTAATTTTGAAAAGTAACATGTACTCTCTGTCAGTTAGGAAAAGTTATTTGATAACAATGTACAATTGAGGCATTGACATGGAAAAGCATGTTAGTCAAAAGATGCATGTTCGAAATTTTATGGGACAAACAGAAAATATGCCAAAGATCTCAACACTTTTGTCTAATGTCTCGCATTTATCTAGACCTCACACTTGTCTCTGAGAAGTTGCAGAATATAAAATACTGACAGACAGCTTTTACCATGCCTCAAGCATGGGTTCTTTTAATATCAGCTATCACAAAACTATCTCTAAGGCGACCTTAAATAAATAATAATAATAATAATAATAATAATAATAATAATAATAATAATAATAATAATAAAAAAGCAACTAATGTTTGCCTTTTTGTAACTTTCATGCTTTTCTGTGTTAACACAAGAATTAAATTAATTCACAGAAGAAGAGAGTAGGAATCAAGTTAACTACTGTAACAAATGAACTACTCTGCAGTTTCCAAACTCTTTTGCAAATAATCTTTGGATCTATGCTTCTTCACTCACACACTCACCATTCTCAATTTAACTTCTATTACAACCAATTAGATGATTAAATAGCACATATAAGAATGTAAAGTAATAAAACACAATGTACAAGGTGATCCAGGATGAAACAAACATTTGACTGTCACATGTACATGTCTTGAAGATATCCTCAAATTCCCCTCCAGTACAAGCTCAGACTGAATTAAGTCATGCTGTGATGCCAATGATCAGAAGTTCTTATGTGCTTAAATTTACAAAAGTTAGTGATAGAATAGATAGTCCCACCCAACGTCAAAGTCCCTGTGTCATTCAATTTTTGAATGCAAAAATGATCTTATTGAAATTTATCAGCATACGAGGAAAGTGTACAGTGAGAGAGTGATGAATGAAATGTGGGTGAGGAAATGGTGCACTGTTCAACCACAAACAAGAAAAAACATAATGAACATTCTAGATCTTGGCTGTCTGGGTGACATCACGTCGAAGGCTGTGTTGTCGATGTTTCAACCATCTTGTCATGGTCTTCCTCAGGGCTGGTCTGCGCCATTCCGTGCCATCCAATTACGCACCATGCCACCCGACATGACCCCCTCCCGCAATTGACAGGCAGCCTTCTATCAGTGCAATGACCATACTGGCGCAGCCCTCAGGAAGACCAGGACAAGATGTCACCCAGACAGCCAAGATCTCGACTCCGGCCAGAGAAGCCTACAACTCACGTAATGAACATTCTATTTGATCATTATTTTTTGTGTAGTGGTTGAACAATTTGGTGCCAGAAGTTTATGATGAAGGAATAGCAAAACTGGAACCACATTAAGACAAGTATATGAACGTGTGTGGACATCATTTAGAAATGTAGTATGACGCTTCTTGTGAATTTCAAATAAAATGGTTCAACAATCTCTACTTTATTTTGGAACACTAAAACAATCTTTACTTTCTGAATGACACTTCATAATTAACATGAGTTCTAGTAAATGATGTCTGGCAGGTGATAGTTTAACATAAATTAGAATTTATATTATTTTGAAAACAAAACAAGATTTTTACTACCATCTTGTTTCAGCTGTGAATACATCTATTTTCATAAGCATGGCATGGGTCCACAGTGTACACAATGCATGAGAAATTTTACAAATATAATATGTGCTCGTAGCATTCATGTTTCCCATTGCACTATTTATTCTCCAAGTAAATAATTAGTATTAATGTTATTGTTTTTAGAAAACTGCTTCACAATTCAATAACTTTTACAATGTAATTTTAAAAAATGCAGGATTTCTTGACATTAGCGTGTGAGTATTATAGATTCTGTCACAGTAGAATGCTGCATAATTATTTTCCAGTCAAAGAAGATAATTTACACAAAAACAGGAATGAAACGTTTTCTACGTGAAGTCCATGTATGGCAATATTAAGTATGAATTAATAAATAAAACTATTACCAACCACATCATCTTGTGGCAGGGAAAAATACTGCCACAGTCCACATTATATGAAATGATACCAAAATGGTATTATAAAACATCTGTACACATCATGAGCAATAAAGAGATTATCATATATTGTCACCAATAATAATAATAATAATAATAATAATAATAAAATAATAATAATAATAAAAATAATAAACATGTGTGTTGCAAACCTTGAGATTCCCATACAATCTCAACATTTTCATTATTTGGAATTTTAGATATGATTGTCTCAGAACGAATGACAAAACATTACGAAGACTGCTACATGGCATCTAAAGACATATACATACCTAGGAAAAATATTCTTTGATCTGTCACATAAAATTCATGAAAGTGAAGTCTTAAAACTTTCGTAGCACTAATTAACTAGGAATGACATGGCAAGTTTTTCTCGTACTAGCTAAACAGTAGAGAAATCTCAATGATGGGTGTATATGCATTTTTCATTTCTGAAATGTAAACTGACCAAAGAGGTCCATGTTCTGATGAAATCACTAGGAAGATCTCACACGATAATTTCTCTAATGACTCGACGATTACGTGAGTTGGGTGTAGAATAACCACTCTCAAGGCTCTCGTCAAAAGACAAAGAAATGTGTTGTGGTTTGTTATCATCACAGTCCAAAGGATCCATATATGGATCAGGCAAACCACTCACATCATGATAAGTAGAATCTGTAATTGATAAAGAGAAGTAAAAAGTCATTGTTGTAACTGTTTATGTAAAAAAATGTTAATCTGAAAATATAAACATAAATAAATAACAATTATTTTTCTTTCTGTTTATTCTATGCATCAAAAATGTCTCTTAATATGCAAAATTATGTATTATGAAGATTAACACTGTAACTACCTGTTCAATGTATTAGAACATATAATGTACTACTTATATAAACAATTATGTTTTAAAGTGAAAATCACTGCCTCTTTCGTCTACAGAATTCCCAACTAACGATATTTTTCTAATATGAGCAACAAAACCAATCCCACCTGTGTATTTATTTCTCTGATAAAGACTGACTAACAAAGTGCAAAAGAATTATTCTCCCAAAATTCAATCCTAAAAGATTCTACAAATTAAACACAAAATGTTTCTGATTCAAATATGATTGATAAATGGTATGAGAGGATCACAGTAAAATATAAAAGTCATAAGCTGAGGTGTTTCTTACCTAATGCTGATCTATCCTTTTCTTTGATTTATGAACTGCAGCATATGGGTCAGTACTATAATCCTGGCGACTTGGGTTGTTACTTCCATGTTGACCTTGATGATAATCAGTATCTGTGGGACTGCCATTTCCCATGTGTGGATATGAGGCATAATCATCAACAGTTCCATAACCTCCATGTGTAAGAGGATCATATCCATATGAATGATGATGATCATTTGAACCATTTGCATTATTATTGGAAGCAGTCATTTTCATCTGCCAAAGCGAGTCTTGAGAATTGACTGACCCACCATTGTTTGAATTTGAATAACTGTTGTCCATGTAACCCATGTTGATCCCTTTAAAAACAAAGAAATTTATATTAGTGATAGAAATATAACTAAATGACAGAAAAATTTGACACAATACAAATACCTGGCTCAAAGGTACTTTTTTTAAAATCAAAGATCATTGCACCTCATGCAGTAATTAGTCAGATCCTAACACCACTGATAAGCAAAAGATCAAAATGTATTAACTCTCAGAAAAAATATAATTAATTCTGAAGTGATCATGAGAGTAGACAATTTCTGATATGATAATTATTAGGGAGCTGATTTCTATGATTTTTGCACATTTTTCTCCATTGCTTCAGGGCATAGCGAGGTGAAATTTCTTGGCATTTGGTTAGTATTGGATGCTATGTAGATTAACATGTTAGTGCATATTTGACCAATTTCTCCTGTTGGTGTATATTGATGTAATTACATTCTATGAAACCATTTCGTCTTTTCATAGAATCTACTATTTATTTGTACATTGATTAGAACGCACTTGTCTCAGTTTGTGTTTTTTTACTGTTTTAAAGATGATACAATACTTGTGCAAATGCAGGATATTTCTTGATGTCATATTTTTTAACCCAGGTAGAAGAAATGCAACAAGACATACAATGTAACTTAACTAAGGGGTCAATCCTTTTTAAGTGGTCCAGAATTTAATAAATTGGTCGCTCGACCATCTCGAAAAAATTCATATTTTGCATATACATTTCCTTATGTTTTGGGTGTTCAAAGACATCTTTAACTCTTGTTTATTGTACCAGGTTTACAAATGACGGCCATTTTTGTTTCACACCGTGCGCCATTTTTCACATTTGCAGATATTTACTCTTTTCTAAATTACTCAGCTCCAGGTTGTTCTAGCATTCTAGAGTTAAAAACACTTGACTCAGTTTAATCTGGCCTGTGAATTGAAATATTATTTACTTATCTTCTATGTTTTTATTTGAGAAATATTTGCAATCAAATCTATGGAAGGCAAATGAGTGAAATTCAATTTTCAGAAAGCAATTTCTCAAAGAAGGAATAGAATCACAGCCTAATTTTTTCTGTGCTTTTACACATAACAGTATAGTTACTTTTTGTAAAATATCATTCGCATATAACGCACCACTTCAAAATTACATCCTGTTTAAAATTGGAATTTTGGATTTTTTCCACATTTTGAACTATAATATCTCTGTTGGGGACCAGACAAAAATCTGAAAATTGCACACATGCTAGACTGCTATCATACCAAGCTTGAATAAAAATTTCAACTTTTAGATTTAATTGAAAGTATTTTTTTAAAAATTGAAAACTTACGAAAAAAGAGGATTCATTTCCACATTGAGGATACGTTGTGCTAAGTAGTAATCACATTATTTTGAAGTTATTATAAACTAAAAACTACACTGATTTAAAATAGTTAATTATTCTTTCTTATTAATAAACATAAAAGTGGCATAATACATAATTTTCGATATTACGTATACTTTACTTTAAAATAAACTTAGAACTTGACCTCTACGTATGTAATTGAAAATATGGTAACTATGATTTTAAAAGCTGAACCTGATAAAACAAAAATTATTTCAGCATTAAAAAGCATTCCGTTCCTCAAATATTCAACTGGGGGACGTGAACATTCACTGGAGACGCCAAATAACCTATCTGGGAGTCGAGATCGACCACAGACTCGGCTTTGGTCTGCACATTAACAAGACTGCGGACAAGGCAACGAAGACAGGGTCCAACCTCTCCAGATTAATGCTAAATGTGGGGGGTCGAAAAGAGCTGAAGCTTAGAATGATCTCTGGTGCAGTTCATTCCCAACTGCTCTATGCGGCCCCAGTGTGGGCTGATAAATTTGGTAAAGCTTCCTTGAGATCGAAGTACATGTGAGTACAAAGGAGGTTGGCCCTAAGAATAGTGTCAGTCTACCGCATGGTCTCTGACAGCGCCAAAGGGGTACTCACTAATTTACCTCCTGCAGACCTGTTGGCAAGAGAACAGAAAGCGATCTAAAACGAAGTGAAGATAACTAACCTTGTGCATGACTGACCTCTGAGCAGGATGAAACGACACCCAGAACTGGGCATGGATGTCTCTCCTGGCAGAATGGCAAGTGAGATGGGACAGACACACCAAAGGAAGGTGGACCTACATGATGATACCATGTATAAAACCCTGGTTCAGCAGAAGCCATGGGGAGGTAAATTACTACCTTTTTCAAATGCTGTCAGGGCACGGCTGCTTTAAATCTTATCCGTTTAAATTGAAAAGAGCAGTTGACCCCAAATGTGAATTTTGTGGATATGAAGACGACGATGCCTTGCATACGATATTTTTCTGCGTAGCATGGGTTACTCAGAGAAGAAAACTTTATGAAGCCTTGAATGTGGATATCTCCCCATCAAAGATAGTGGAACTAATGCTCAAATCAAGTAAAGAGTAGAGCGTAATACAGTTCCTAACATTTGTCACGAAAAAAAGAAAAACTCCGTATTTAACTTCAGGTTATAGATCAGCTACCCGCCCGGCCCTCCATGAAGTAATGTCTAGCAATGCTTTTTTGTGGAGAGAGAACTGGGCACAAGAAGAGAGGTTTTGCTAGTGGGAAAGGGTACCACACACCAGGGAAAGCTCATCTTTATTCCTGGTGGTGCATAAGGCATTTTCCCACAAGCCCCCAAAAATTATAATAATAACAACAACAACAACAACAATAATAATAATAATAATTGGAGAAAAAGTCATGTCTACTTGTAGATGTTGCTGTGCCTTGTGATCACAATGTTGTAACCAAGGAGAGAAACAAACGTCTTAAATACAAGTGTTTGGAAATCGAGGTCAGCAGAATGTGGGGCGTAAAAGCACAGGTTGTCCCGATAGTTATCAAAGTTCTGGGATTTGTTCCGAAAAATTTGTGTAAGAACTTGGCTAAACTTCCAGGTAATTCAAAAGACTGGGAAGTGCAAGAAATTGCTTTATTTGGAACAGCTCACATTTTTTGCCAAGTATTGTAGAGGCTCCAACACTCCCTAGATCTGCTCCTTAGGCAGCTGGTTGCAACCTGGAGTAGATTTTATGTTCAGCTGATTCATAACACCTTTAGTCATGATGAAGAGGAAAAGAAGAAGAAGACAAAGGAAAGGGGCACCACGGGATCTCTCCCTGTTGTAAGAGGCAACTAACCTGAGCAGCTGTCCGCTATCCCTACCTGTGAAAGCTATCAGTCTCTCATTGTTTCTCCTGTCCCTGTCCTAAACTGTCTTCTCAAGTCATTTCCCTACTTCAAGTGAAATACAAACTTCCCAAGGTATCCCCCTCCTCCCTCTTTCTGTATGTCTTCTTAGGTCCAACCCTACGTGTTAGCAAGAAAAACTGTGCCACGTGGAAGACGGACAATTGCCACTGATTAAAATGGTGCTCAGGGCAATGGCAATCACCCATACTGAAATGGAGAGACTAAAAAGTCACGAGACCTCCGAAAAAGTCGCTGGCCGGGGAGTGCCGGGGTATGTCTGAAGTTGGCGTTGTACACAACAGTGGGCAATCTGCCAATGGCCTGGTGTGGTACTAGGTCACCTAAAGTTCTAAGAAAAGTGACTGGTATTTTAAGGCAATGTTTGTCACATTCTAATTGGGACGAAAATAATTCTGTACAATAGTGCCTAGACACACTGAAACAGAGATTGTTATAACAGCTTGCCTGTCCAGACACAGAAAAAGAAGCAATCCCAAAAACGATAATATTCTGTATTCTACAAGGGAGAAATGTTTCTACCAGGCCATGGAAGAATGTGGACTCATTAGTCTACAGATTCAGAAACTGTCTGCTCTACTCAACAAGAAATTGAAACATTTTGGGGCAATCAGCTCGCAACTTCCAACAGAATTCAACAGTGAAGCATCCTAGATTAAAGCAGAGCAAAACTGTTCCAGTAAAATTCAACTTATGCAGTTACTTGAAATCTCCACCCATGACATCAGAAGTGTGATTAAAAGCACCATCAATTGGAGAGTGCCTGGGCCTGATGGTATCCTGAATTTCTGGTACAAAAGATTCCATTGTGTTCACATGCAACTAGCTGAACTGATCAACTCTGTTATAAAAGAGCTGAGTAAAATGCCAAGATTTCTTACACAAGGTATCACTTATTTGACGCTTAAAGATGCACATAATCATCGGGACCCATCTAAACACTGCCCAATCACGTGTCTTCCAACACTATAAGATCATCACATCATGCCTTTGCAAATGATTAATACCCATTGTGAATAAAACAATATTTTAGTGCAAGAGTAAAAGGGATGCAGAAGGAGTTCTAAAGGTTGCAAAGAACAACTAATAATAGACTCGGTTGTACTAACTTAGTGTGTAAGAAGAATAAAAATCTGTATATGGCCTATGTGGATTTTAATAAAGTTTTTGATTCTATTCCCTGTGATTGGCTATTAACAGTACTTCGGCTTTACAAAGTCAACTCGTGTGGTCATGTTCCTGCAACATGTGATTACTGGAGAACTAAGATTCTCTTGAAAACACCAACTCAAACCACTGAGACTGATGTCATCCCTATAAAATGCAGGATATTTCAAGGTGATTCACTGAGTCCACTATGGTTTATTTTATGCATGAACCCCTTGTCCAATGTGTTAAAATAAAAAATGAACTAACCACTGAATTTGGCCATAGAGTAAGAAGAATTTTAAAAACTGGACTTAATGGAGGGAACAATTCCAAAGCTATTAACACATCCTGTTACTATCTTAGCCTACTCAGCGGGAATTGTGTCATGGAGTATCACAGACATGGAAAATGATCAATTAAGGTTAAAGGTACTATTATCAAAAACCCTTTGACGCCTTGGCGGTAAAGACTTCACTGACATCAACACCATGATCTGCAAGCAGATTGAGAGCCTCAGAAAATTCTTCCATGCGAAATCTACATGATTCCAAGCTACATGCTGCAGTTTGTGCAGTAGACAAATGAATACCATTAAAATTTTGCCAGTCAGACGTAAGCCTTCTAACACTCAGTATCCAGCAGAAAATTGATGCATAGATGGCAAAACCTAATACAGTCGTCGAACTACACACAAACCTGACACACACACACAAACTTGATACACAGTCATCGAACTACTGGTTGATCTCAGGTCAGATCTTCCCTGAAGCTGAAGGATTCATGGTTGCCATACAAGATCAGGTAATTCCAACAAGCAACTACAGAAAATACATACTGAAAGACCCAAGTGTGACCGCTGCCAATTCGGTTGTGGACAAACTGATTCAATATAGCACATTACATCAGGCTGCACACATATATAGCTGGATCAGAGTACAGGATCAGGCATGATGCAAGTAGCGAAAATAATCCATCAAGAATTGGCCCAGAAGTACCACTTAACATCTGAAATGCGAGTTCCGCATAAAGTGTATACCCCAGAGAGTGTTTTGGAGAATCACTATTACTGACTGTACTTGGACAGAACAATTCTCACAGAACAGTTATCTGTAATCGACCTCATATTGTTATATTCAATGAAGAAAACAGGCAAGTTGATATTATTGATTTCTCAATACCGAACACCTCCGATACTAAGTTGAAATGTATAGAAGCCTAAGTACAAGGATCTCTCAGAATCTATCCTCCAATAATGAAATGCTAGCAAAGTGAGAATCATTCCTCTTATTAATATCAAGTACTGGAGCCATCCTGAAGACCATGCATCGAAGTCTCAAGGAATCAGATTCCTGAAAACCTGTGGAAGCTCATGCAGAAGATTACTAACATCTCAACAGCTAGAATCGTCAGGAAGTTTGTAGGAAATCAACATACATAATTATATTCAAAATTATATCAATAATTTGTATTGGGATTATATTAATCTGTACAATTTATGTAGCCACCATAGATATGAGGTGTAATTAAATAATAATATTAATAATAACAAGAAGAAGAAGAAGAACAACAACAACAACAATAATAATAATAATAATAATAATAATAATAATAATAATAATAATAATAATAATAATAAAGCCTGCCCTATGGCGCAGTCAATTGCGGCAGCCATGGTCTGCGCTGAGGAAGCTGCAGTTCGATTCCTGCGTAGGCATGGTCATATTTGTGATAGTCCTTTCTCCCCTCATTATCTTCCTATCACCTCATTATTTACAATTCATGGCGTAACAATCTTGTCTTATAAAGGGAAACAGGCGTAAAAAGCTGATCCCCTCAATTAAACACGTTAATCTCTCCGGGACCTCGGAAGATAACGTCAAGCCTGGTCACAAATGGCTGATAAGCAATTACAGTAATCCCTCGACACCCGCGAATTCGCTATTCGCGAGTTTCGAACATTCGCGATTAGAGAAATGCTACCAGTTTTAACATTCGCGACTTCGACATTCGCGAGTGCATCTTTTGGTCGTACATAGTTTTTAAGCGAGCACATTTCATTTCCTATATCAGCGTCATCTGGGAACCAAACTTGACAGATACCGGAGCTCAAAGTATCACGTTTTGCAAAAATCTCACATTTGGAATGTCCATTCACATTAATATAAAAAGAAAATTGTAAAATAATTTAATTCAGTTGCGTTAAGTTGGAGGTAAAGGTTTTGGCCACACCAACAGAAAAGCCATCAGGATCTGTGCCTCTCTCATTGTAATGATTTCACTGAAGAGTAGCTTCGGGAAATAATTAGCAAAGAAAACCTCCTCGAACGTAATGATTAACTAACGGAAGTGAAACTGCGTCCTGCAGCAACTTCAATGTCCAAACTGTTAATGGCGTTCTAAAATTTCAACAAGCTCTGACAAGCATTTGTACTGTAATTGTTCGTCATTTTTATTTATTTTTTTAAGGCATGTTGATTCTCTCCTCAAGTCCCGGTGTCTGTTGTAGTACACCTCGCTAGGCGAGAGACTTCAAAATCAAAATCAAAATAATAATAATAATAATAATATGAATATGAATAAAAGTTGAATCAGTCAAAAAGCGGTTGATACGCTGACGTGACGTTTCAAGGAAGGGAAAAGTTGGGGAAGGTGCGAAGTGGTAAACAGTGTGATACAGTAACACTCTCCGATTCCCTCGGCACGCGAGCATTGCGCTAAAATGTATTGATCTACGCCAACGATGTCAAGGTTGAGACTTGGTGGCATGGATGGCGCAATTAAATCTCTCTTCCACACAACTGATCATCTCGTCACAAGATAACGGTAATATAATCCCAAAACGTATGTGATACATTTAGGCAAGGCTACGATAAGTACGTTTATTGTTATTATGTTTATTTTTACTTTTCTTTTGCTGTAATTATCCCCTTTCTCAGATGCATTCAACCACGACAATAAAATGAAAGCAGTAGCAGATTGAACTTTCATTCACCGCATAACATTCCTGTATCTCAAGTAATAGTGTCATTTTACACTGTTTTTCATTTTAAAAAATTGATTACACAGTAAACATTTACACGAGTACTAATATGATGATACAGGAGAACTTCAAACCAGGATAAAAATATTTCATATCCTTTTACAAATACGCTGCTGCAGGTTTCAACAGGGCCATTGGTAGGAAACCTAAGCATGCGTATATGGAATTGCGGACTCATGAAGTTTTCTTTCCCGACACTAGTTGAAGAGTGCTCTAGTTGAGCTGGTAGCGCTCGTGGTCATTCAATAAGTTATTTTCCTGCACATGTTGGCAGAGAACCCCCACTTACGTCATCCCCTCAATTCCAGCACGCGCAAGAAATAGATCTAATTTGTCCACACTGTCATCCATAATAGCAAAAATTCCTTCAGAAAAAAGTATGCCCCTGAAAAAATCCACATTGCCATTATGTTCTTTTAAAAAATCAAATCCTAATATTACGTCGTGAGTAAGATCATCAACAGCTAGGCAAGGAACATTTAACATTATTTCTCCAATCTGGAACGAGATTAAGGCCTGTTTTGTAATGGGTTTGCTTTTCTTATTTCCTACCCCTGTGACATAGCATTTTACAATGGTTAATGTAGAAATCGGAATTCATTCGCTAATTAGGCGAGAATATTTGTTTCAGAAGTAGCACTTATTTCGCTTCCTGTGTCGATAAGAGCACATACAGAAATATTATACATAAGGAATTCTAGCACTGGACATCTTCGAGTTCGTTTTTTATCAGTCACCACCCATCTTTATAATCATCACCCATGTCATTGAACGTGTAATTCACTGATACAATTTCCTAGAATGGTATCTGATACAATTCGTTTGGTGCCCAGTTACCGAGATTCCAAACGATTCTAGTTTGACGGACCCAGTCGACAAACATTATTTCCATTATTTCGATCAGGTGGTTTTCTGATCGATTCCCCGACGATACCTGAGGTGGACGCCAGTCATTCGCAGCCTCATCTTGCCTCCTTGTCGTCGCGATGCCTAATTGCCTGCCTTGATAATTGCCCTCCTGAGAATTTCTATGACTTCTTTCCCTATTTTCCTCATATGAGTTTTATCGCGTACGATCAAATGGGGCTAGCAATGAATGAATCGCCTGAAATCTGTCAAGATCGTCGCATCCTACGCTATTGATCATGTTTTGAATATAGGTTGGAAAGTGAGATGTAATTAACCAAATGGCATCTTTGGCATTGATCTGAGAGTCACACAATTAATAGAGGAGATTTTCTCCATTGCGCAGTCTAGGTACGACTTATCATTCCGCTTAACCCACCTACATTCTAATATTCTCCTCTCAAAATCATAACGAGTTTTCCTAATATTTCCCTAATATTTCGCCAGAAAACGCGTACGGAACTCGCTGTTTTCTCTAGGGAATGGCGTAAGTGCTGTCAACCAGTGTGCTGCGTTACCTCGCAGGAGTTGTTGTATAAACTTAGGTTTAAGGTGGGAAGGAACAGCTTTAGTCAGCCATGTAGTTTTCTGCTCTATCTAAGATCACCTTATATAGGAGTTCTCCTCTGAATTTCCCGTAAAACATAAATTTCGGGCCCATCAAATCGAATACCGGATCCTATACTAACATTACTATCTGCATGCTATTTGCGGTCTTTTTCCATTTCCTCCCACATCAATTCTTTAATTTATTTCTATTCTCAGTTTTCTATCCCTTTCTTTAATTTCAACTTTGTTAATATTTTCAATTTTTTAATATTTCCTCAATCTGACTTCTGTGTGAAGTTTCTGATCTATTTTAGAAATTTTCCCACTAATTTTCTATTCGATGTTTACCTATGTCTTTGGTTAAAGATTCGGCGTAAGCTTTTAACTTATTTTCGTGCCCCTTAATTTTGCATTCAATTTATTTTCTAATTGGTCAAAGTTTCTCTTGTTTTCGGCGCTTATATGACCAAGCTCCTGATACATTTCTTCTACTTTATTTTCGATTTCTCCACATCTCCCTTCTTCCTGTCTTTTTAATGCCCCTATGTCCTGTTCAAATTTATTCACTAAATATTGAATTTTCTCTGCCTGTTTTATTTACACAAACCTCTAAGAGTTTAAATTGTTCCTTGCATTTTTTATGTTCAGTGAATCTCTTATCTAACTTTTTGGTACATCTTTCTTCAGACTCCCTCGCGCTATCATCTGTTTTAACTTTTCGTCTGTTTTCTTCGCACTTTCAATTATCAGTTTAGGGGCCGTCCATAAATAAAGTAGGCAAATTTCGAGTATTTTCAATATCCCTCCCCCCGTTGTAACACACTTCCCTATCTCTATGTAACGCAGCGTAACGCTGCCTCAGACCCCCTCCCTCCCCCTTTAGCGTTTCGTAATTTATGGATGGCCCCTTAGTTAACCCTTCCTCTTTCGCTTTCTACCATCTGTTTAGTTAACCTATCGTATTTTTCTTTCGCGCTTTCTACCTTTCTGCGCGCTTTCCGCCATCTGTTTACTTAGTTTTATCAAATCAGTTAAAGACATGTTCCTGCGTTTGCTGTTAGCCCGAACTGTCGGAATCTGCAACGTCAATTTGTGATTCGTCTAACATTTTGACTTTGTTTAGAGATTTCACTGGCTCTTTTGAATGGCACACGCAACAACATATACAACACAGTTCAAAAATACACAAAATCAATACACTGTACAATACATCATTAATATTCCACAAATTATTAATCCCTCTACAACTCTCATCCATTCATTGTGTTGCAACGCCTAAGGTTAATTTTAGCTGTCGCAATATCTTGATTTTGCCAAAAGTGGTATCCCAACATCAATTTCATAAACTCAATCTCAGGGCGCTTATCTGGGGTATCGATTGATGCAAATCTAGTAATATAAATCGAGCTCAATGTTGGGCGCCAAAATGCGCACGCGTTTCTTAATATAAGTCATCACTTATACTTTTGATTTCAAATGATAGAATAGAAAGGAACCTCCATTACCCTCAAAAGACTCGCGCCTCATGAAACGCCTCATGAAACCCCTCAGGGTCATCTGGTGGCTCAGAGCGAAGTCACTTGCCTTTCACCAAGGAGGTCCGGGTTTCGATTCTCCCCGTCGATCTCATGTGAAATTTGTTCCAACAAAACCAGTTTGACTGCTTCACAAGGGCTAGTCCAACCCCTGTGAAGTGTCCTAAACCCTACCTCAATCCTAATTCCTTCCCAATTCTGGCCGCCGGGTAGTGACGCAGGGGCGCGCAAGAGAGAGGCGCGTGCGCGGAGATGCTACCTGGCGGTCCTCTTGAAAACTACGACGTGACGTGACATTCATTGTAATGGAGGATTACTCCTGAAAAGGCGCAGTGGGTTAATGGAGAATTACTCCAAAGCGCAGAGCGCTCAACGCCCCGAAAGGGGTGACGCGTTGCGCCAAATTGTGGACCGCAACAAATGTTTATAAAAAACAAAAAACAAAAAAAAACAACCCTAAATCTGGCTCTTTTTTCAGCCACACGCTAATTGGCGGATAAATAGTTGATAAATAATTCTAACATCTCATCAACTCACATTCACCTCCATTGATAGGATGTCCTTGAGCTCCTCGATTAGGAGGATTCCCATGGTAACCATACCCATTTTGGGAGGCATATACTGGATTCTTGGCTGCGTCCATCTAAAGCCAAGTCAAGAGAATGTTCCAAAGCCTTATTTTCCATTCCTGATGATGGATAATAGGGAGGAGGTGGTTGTTGCGAGACCAAACTAGGATGCACACTGTGAAAAAAACAAAACAAAAAGTAATGAAATAATGCATGAAATAACATCATTTTTTATCGCATCTAACTTGCCAGTAAGCAATAAGAAATATACTATTATTTTCAAATATGGAAATCACGAGCATATAAATAAGCGTGTATTATTATTGTTACTCATTATAATGGGAAAAAGAAAAAACCTCTGATACTATTGGCATGATTGGAACTGTAACTTCAGAATCCAGAATGTTTTAAAAATGATTATCTTGAAGTGACTGGTTTACAGACGTTTGTTATCTCACCTGTCATCTCCATACTGTCAGCTGCTTGGGCAAAAAGAATAAAGGAAGGTTTCACATACTACGTAAAACTACAGACTGTTTCTAAAAGGTGACAAATTACAATAGATTTGTTTGTAACACCGGAGGGCAGCCACAAACAAATTTGAGAAAAAGCAAAACTAACAAATCCAAAGTAATATTTGGCACTTTTCGAAAGTTTAGCGGCTTTAATGAAATCCAACTTAAACCATGTTAATAAGTGCACTCTGCTCAATAAAAAAGAAAAGAGAGGGAGAGGAGAGAGAGGGGGAGAGAGATGGGGAGAGAGGGGCAGAGAGGGGAAGAGAGGGAGCGGGGAGAGAGGGGAGAGAGAGGTAGAGAGGGAGGAATAGAGGGAGAGAGAGGGGAGAAAGTAAAAGAATGAAAATTCTCTCGGAAATCACAGTCTCTGTAGAGGGGATGATATCCATTTGCTTACTGAGCCAATTCAGATTAAAAATTATTACATAATAAATTAGTGATGAGCCCACACAATTCTCACAGTTAAACTCAAAATTACTCTAAAACTACTGTTCCGAAAAATGAACTAATTGCTGAGAAATAGATTGTATTAAGAAAGAAATCCGTAGCTTCAATATTGAAGGCATAGAAAAGATTTTTTTTAATTGAACTTTGCCATGATATAATCCAAAATGAAGCAAAAACCATGAACTTCAATATTAAAGATGTAGAATAGGTACCAAAAATATCTGATCTTTTGCAACTTTCGATTTTCCAGGTATTTTAATGCAAATCAAAGCTATTATTAAGCAAAGCTTTGCACTATTAGATAGATAGATAGATTTATTACAGTTCACTTTGAGCTAATGCTCGGTGGCAAACATGACAACAATTAGAATTAGAACAATAACCATTTAAGAACAATAACAACCATTTAAATTCTATTGAAATAAAAATAATAATAATATTAATATTTTGGAATTTTGTTGTCCATGATGCCTACATTGCTTGTCAGATGGGACTACCATCAAATTTTTACCGTCCCTTATTACACGTGAGAAGAAAATTTAAAGAAAAAAATAGGAGCGGTTTTTGAGAAAAAATGCCTATATTTCGCGCAAAATTACACGGAAACTACTCATATTTTCGAAAAGTTGAATATGTACTTATTGAAGGATCTGTCTTTAAGGAACAGATTTCGTTAAGGATAAAAATCTCTATCTTCAAAATCATAATTGTAGGAAGACTCACTGAAAAAATTGCACTTTTTCAATTTTCAAAAATTGTCTCATTCCAGTCAGTGAGAACAAGCTTTCAGTAAAACCTGTATCAAATTCAACTGAAGTGCCTAGAGAAGTTGTTCTCCAAAAGGCACCTTTGACTGAGTAGTCCATCCGCCGCCATGCTACCAGAGGCACTACAATAGATTGTTGTGGCGGGTTGCATACTGCCCCCTTTGGCTCAGGTTAGTATTTTTAATGATAATTTTTGTTCCTTTGATATCAGATATCATCAAGATATCATCAAGAAAATTTGGATATTTTCCGTTATACGTATACCAGTTCTCTAGTCGAACGTTTACGTTCCTTTGACACGAAAATTTCCGTTCACCACCAATGAGCCGGTTCTCTACAATGTGAAAGATGAACGTCGTGATACAAGTCAATCAACATTTACGGAGTACTTTTAAACATTAATTTTACACAAAACTCACATTATTGCAATTTAATAGTAATACTATTAGTAAATTACCAATTTATTTATGCTCTATTGGCAGATGATGACGAAGGCCAAAATTCAGCAATACCATTAAATATTTCGATTAATCTTTGGTTTACGGGGCACCTCAGTCATGACCGCCTTCGCCACTGGCTCTTGTTTTAGGAAAAATTCTACAACTTTAAAAGTACTACTACTACCACCACTACTACTAAATTACTACTTTAATAATTCTGTATTGGATGCTGCCGCCCCCATGCCTCCACAAATTCGCAAATCACACAATTATACAAAAATTACATTGAAAATTTAAAGGTAAATCGGAAGTGATGGTGGACACTCTTCCTTTGATCCAGTGAACTAATTATTTGTATTTTTCACGCTAGATATCTAATTTTATATCCAATTAATTCAATTTTACAACCAACGCATTATGACATCAAGTGGTCCGGGACGGATCCAACGTGCTATGTTCGCTAGCTTCTCCATACCTTCCGGCCCTAGCTCTCGCAACCTGGTTCGCGCCGCCGCTCTTGCTCCGGCGCTCTCCCTCACTTTTAAGAGAATTTATTTTGAAGAGAGCACTCACTTTTAGGAGAATTTCTTTTAAATGGTATGGTAAATAAATAGACATTTAAAAAAGGAACTCACCTACTGATTCGCATTATGTTTTACATATTTTTGCGAAGTGTTGTACAAATTGTGAATCTCGGTAGACAATACAAGCCAATTTAAAAGATATACAATGTGAAAAAACACACAATTCCACATCAAAAAATGCAATTTCACACCGACCCAATGAGAAAAATATATCATGAAACATTTCCACGTTCACTTAACTTTTGATAATACACGAATTTCAGCAAACAGCACGAAAAGTGAAATGTACAAATATTCCTCAAATAACACCATGCAAAAAAAAAAGTACAAAAAATAACGTAAATAAATTAATGTAGTAATAGATGCTTTAATTAATTAATTAATTAATTTTTCGTCGTTTTATAGCTCCTCCTAGAGTGGTAGATGGCCGTGTAATTTTCTTTGTATTAAAAAGTTGAATGTTGTAAATCGTAAAATCAGTGGCAATATTATCAAGCGATTTGCATTAAAAGTGTCAATGGTGTTATAAATCGTAAAATCAGTAAAATATTGTGGAGTGCTAATTTAAATGTTTCTCAAAATAATATAAATTTTCCCGACCAAAAAAAGAACCATTTGTAATACACTTTCGAGCTGAATCTTTCGTCTAGTGAACTGGTATACGTATAAACGTATGAAGTGGTATACGTACTGGTATATGGAAAAGATACGAAAATTTAATAGCTTTTAGAACATCCTAAATGCAATATTATTGCAGATTTTCATAATTTTGAAAAGGTTGACATTCGAGTAATTTCGTTGATAAAAGTTTTTTTTATTGTTGTTTGACAAGAATAGCACAATATAAATTTAATCTTTAATGAATAAATTAACTACATATCTTATATACACTCACAAATTTTTAGAAATGTTTATATGAGGGCAAACAAAAAATTGAAGAATTCAAGGGTGTTCACAAGAAATCTTAGGTTTTAAGAGTACGTTGTTGCCGAACAATCAGTTAGAAAATGTTAACATTGTACCTTGACAATGTAGGGGTCATGGACAACAATATCCCAAAATATTTTCTGTTTGGAGTCATGTTACAAAATCTACTTTTTTGCTTGGAATGACCCAAATGGAAGAAACCCTCCATGTTCTCAAAGCACCTAATAATCAGCAAAGTATTTTGAAAATTTGTACAAATCGGTACACAAAGAAGAAAGACAAACTTTTTTTTTTCTGGACCCAGCACAATAGATGCTACGAGATTACATTTGCTTTGAAGAACCAAATTCTCTGTTGATCAGTTTTATCAGATGCCATAACTACCACATGACAAATTAACTTGTATGTACTGTTGTGCCTAACCCTTAAGTGGAGTTGTGGGGTCTTTTTTGATATCAGTCAAACTGTACACCCCTGGCGTTTCTTCGAAAACCCTTTCTTTCTTAATCCCTTCTGTATAGCTTTCACTTTTGTCGTCATTGACTCACAGACTACGTCACAAATGGGAGGAATTCTTTTGTTGTCATAAATAGCTGAAGATGGAAGTGGTATCCTAAAAGACACCATGACTCCAGGTGTGTTCTTGCAGCCGTTGTCAATATTATCTGCGCCATGCCGATTGACCTTTTCAGGTTCACAGATTCCGTACACTGTTATGTACTGTAGAGTATGAGTACATCATTTAAGGAGTACAGCCCTATTGAATGCATCAAATTTTAGACTAGCAAATAGTAGTTTTCCAAAGGGATTCAGGATGACAATTTCCCAGATTTTGAAGAAATCTCTACCAGTAAAGGAAAGGGACCTCCGAGAGTCGAAAAGAAAGCAACATTTATTGTGTCCTCATTCAAATGAAAAAAAGACAAACCAGTATGAGTGTGTTAGTTGTGATTGCCCAGTTATTTGCAAAGAATGTGGTGATTAGAAACTTTTAAATTAAATTAATTATAATAACCAAATGATTAGTTTGTTAACAAATGCATAATTATTCTTATGTGATGTATGAGTGTGATTAATATTAGTAAGTGTTATCATTGAGTATTATTAATTTCATTATTAAATAACTCAATATATTATTCTCAGCAGTAATGTTTCTTTTAATTATTTTATGAAATATTTTCTTAGAATTTCTGGCCCAGTTGTTCATTATTATCCATATTATTCATTATTCATATAAATTCAAAAATATACAACTAATAAAGTGCTTAATTTCATCCATTTTTGGTGGTATCATTTTTGACCCCACAACTCCACTTATGACCTAGAATTTTCACCACGCCAGTTGAGGGTTAAGTTTCCATGAATTACCCAAACAAAACTTCATCCTGGATCTTTTTTTTCCATTAACAAAGAAATAGTAGTTATATCATCACTGAACATTAATCCACCGGCCATCTGACATAAAAATAGAACGTTATCTTTCATCTTCCTTCCAGAACTTAAAAATTCCATCCCCACAGATTTACACACTTCCAGAGGCATTAACTAAATACTTATTTCACATCAAATAAAAAGGCTGATCAGGATTGCATTATATTTTATGTATTAAGAAAAAAGTAACAAATATTTCAACTTTTTCACACACAAAAAGTGCAGACATGATATAATTGTAAAAAAATTAAAACTTACGTTGATGTTTCCATTTCATAATCCTTGCCACTCCCTTTGTTATTTTGATTTTTCTTACAGCGACAGAAAATAAAGAGTAGACCCAAAAACAACACAAATACAACACATGACACAATTATAGCAATTAGGGTAGGCATTGCTAATGCACCAGCTTCCATTACAGATGATGGATTCACTAAATGACAAAACAATTTCAAATCATGGTCATAAACTGTGTACAATAAAAAAACAATAAATTTATTTTCTCATTTCAGTATATTTTCACTCAATTATTATTAGAACTTAAAATACTTACCATCAGCTACAATATAGGAACTGCAGAGATTCATTTCTGATATAAGACATAACTTTACTCGTACTTGTAAATTCTTATTCGAGATTGACGTTTGTGGAACAATGCCATCACTTAATTCATCCAATGATCTCCCACTTGAACCAGGAGGAATACTGTTTCGGCGAACTAATGAAATTTTCTCCTTGTATGTTGAAGGCACACCAACAAGCATTTTTAGTGGTTCACCAACTGAAAACCACTCTAAATCACCATTTATTGTTTCTGCTCCAGCTTCAACCACAGCTACTAATTGCAAACATGTGCTGGCTGTGCTGATGAGGAGCATATGAGAATTTGGATTAAATAAAACCTGACGAGGAGTGGGTATTTGATCAACTGTAGTTGTTGCTTTGATTTCATCAGAATAATTGCTGTGGCCCTTACTGTTGAAAGCTTTCACCTGCAAAATAAAACAAAACGGATTCTTACATTATTTGTAGTAAAATCATTGTTAGTTTCTATGGTATATAGATTCTCTGCTGTGTTAAGTCACACAAAAATAACATTTTATCTTTCTCTAGTAGTTGTAGTAAACATTATTACAAAGTTTGTAGCCCTATTGAAAACCCATATTTTGGTAATAAAAATGCTCAGGGGTGGATTCAAATTATTGGCTTGTTTTATGGGCAATGACTTTTGTATTTGAAAGACAGAGTACGAAAAACAGGAGAACACATTCAATGTGTTAATATAAAGTTAGCAATGAGACCCTACCTTCCACTTCACACTATTTTAACATTTACTTTCAGGCAATAACAATTCTAGAGATATGAGAATAATCAATATTATAATGGATGAATGAATGGATGAAATTCAAAGACATTTTGGAAATTTATTAGGAATATAACTGAAAGAACTGTATAAGCAAGTTTCCAAGAGAATTATAAATGGATTCTTCAACCATGAGATCTGTGCCATTCTTTTAAGCATACCTTGATCTATCCATGGAAAATATTTGGATCAGTTTTCGAGAAAATGTTTTTTGTTTTTTATTAAATTGCATTAACTTACGCAAACAGAAATTGCGCAACACACCTCATTTTTCAAAAAATTGTACATGCCCTTTTTTAAAGATCTGATTTTTTAGAACAGATTTTGTTTCAGACAAAAATCTCTTATCTTCAATATTACAGTTTTGTGATGCACAATTACAATGCTTACTAAGGCGAGAAAGTAAAAAGGATCAATAATTGACCAAATAATCATACCAATAGGTTCCCCACAAAGATTTATGAAGAGAGACTTAAAAGAGGGTTTGCATGAGATTTAGATCACTTTCTTATAAAAGCTGAGGAATTCATAATTCCTAGAATCTGCACACAAACTGATGTTAAAGAAAAGGGGAAAAGGTGGAACTACCAACATATAATTCTGTGACATGTAATAATGAATCAAACTTTTTTTGTGCAAATTGAAACTGACATGAATACCAGATTATAAAATAGATGTTAAGAGTATGAATGAAAATGTGAATGGTAGATCACATTATGCAGAAGAAATTGATGCAAAGCAGGATGAAAACCTGGAAAAAAAAGTGTGTAATACAATGGTGAAAGAAAAAGTGATGTATTATTTAAGAACTGGACAGAGCAGCATATACTACGAAGGTGGGTTAGGTTCTTGGATATCGAAAAACTGTTAAAAAAGAAAGAAAAAAATCTGACAATCCATTACAGTACAACTGATTAAGAGCTACTACAAACACAATTAACAATTAACATTCCAAAATGAAGAAATAAAATAATGTTTCAAACTTATTTGAAGTTGAAAATGATTGGATATAGGATTTGCTAATTTTTTTGTTTCATCACCTTTCTCACTGTTCTAATATCCAAATATGAAAGAGTTCCTGCTTCTATTCTCTCTTAAATTTCGAAGTTATTTCCATGTTTGGATCATATTCGAATGCCAGTTCCACCAGAGCTTGTTGATTTTAGAACGCTATCAACAGTTTTGACATTGAAGTTGCTCCAGGGCGCAGTTTCGCTTCTGTTACTTCATCATTACCGTCAATGAGGTTTTCTTCACTGATGATTTCCCGAAGCTCCTCTACAATGAGCTCATTATAATGGGAGTTGCACAGATCCTGAATGGCTTTTCTGTTCATTTGGCTAAAACCCTTACCTCCAATTTGGCACAACTGAATTGAATTATTTTACAATTAAATGTGAATTAACATTTCATCAGTGTAATTTTTGAAGAAAGTTAATACTGTGAGCTCCGAGGTCTGCCGGGTTTGTTTCCCAGACGATGATGATAAAGGAAATGAAATGTGCTTGCTTTCAAAGAAAATGTACGACCAAAAGACCCACTCGCAAATGTTGAAGTCGTGAATGTTAAAACCAGGAACATTTCTCTAATCACAAATGTTCAGAACTCGCGAATAGTGAATCCGCAAATGTTGAGGGATTACTATATTGTATGTTGCTCACAGAAGGTAGATCCAAGTTTTGTCACATTAGTTGTAACTGGAAAAGGAATCACACTCTCAATAATTATAACAAAAGAAGTTTCATAAGGTCTGGAAAAAATGAAGGAGAACATATCAACTGGTCACGGAGGTTGCTTACTGAGCTTTTAAACTATGCATCACGTGATGTTTAGATTATATGACAATGTTATTTAACAGATGTATGTCAATCAATGGTGTACCTGAAGAATGGAAGAATGCATGAATTAGTCCCATTTATAAAATAGGAAACCAGTAGATTGTTCAAACTATCGAGGATTTAGTGTGTTAAGCCATTTAAGTAGGCAGTAACTATGACAAGCTGTCCTATTTTCATGACTTATTGACATCCCATGGCAACCATCATAAAATGAACTTCATTTTGCTACTGGAGCAAATGTTTGATTGAAATCAACTCTCAGTTTTTGAGAAAAACCTTGTGCCACTGTGCGAGCCTTTCATTTCTCAATTTTTCCATTGGAGCTACAACTACAGTTTAGCACCATAGGTGTGTGCACAGGAGGAGCCAGAGGGGTTGTGGCCCTCGAGAAAATTTTGAAAGGGGCCCCTTAGCACTATGTAATAAAACACTTATTTCTATAAATATATTAATTTCTAATTTTTCCATTTTTTATGCTATTTGGGGAAATGAAAAAACAAAATTTGGCAGTGGCGATGGTGTAACGGTTAGTGTATTGGACTGTTATACCCAAGTTCACAGGTTCAACCCGATCGAAGCCGTAAAAAAAATCCTTCATACGCCTTCCTTCAGAGGGAAAGTAAAGCCAGCTGTCCCATGTTAGTAGATTTATTGCATGTAAAAGATCCCAAGCCTAAATGACACCTCTGAGCTAAATTCAAAATTGTCTCTTTCGTCGCCCAAGGAATACCTTCTTCCCCGCTAGTTGGCGAAAGGAGCGTAGCAAAATTTGCGTGGTCAGACGGAAGAGCAGCCCTCATGGCCTGAGTCTCACCATGTAAGATAAGGCAATTCAATTCAATTCAATTCAATTTGAAGAGGTTTTCAAATTATCTGGCAACCTGCAGACTGTTCTACATAAAATCAATTGCATGAATTTATTGTATCGTTATAAAAGTTATAATTTTGTTCTTCCTGTAGTATGTTTTATTTACTTCCTAGTAAAATATACGTAAATAAAAAAGATTTTTAGAAATGGAGGGCCCAGGTGAGGGGGCAGAAATGTAGTTGGAACCCCCCTCGTTTTAGGCTCCACATGCAGTAACTATGACAATCTGCCCTGTTTTCATGACTTACAGACATCCCATGGCAACCATAGAACCATTATGCAACCATTATGCATAGAACAAATCTGCTTTCAATTATCTGATGATTATCTGCTTGTGGTACTAACTGCAGCACTTGATTTTTTAATTTGCTATTTCTTCTGTTTACTTCTGATACCTTTACCTCTTTCCATCCCAATGAATCACCTCCTTGAATGTCCTGCTTCACAGATACTTCTACAATGTGAGTGAATTCCGTCAATGCCGATTTATCTTGATTGTAAACTTTTTGAGGTCTTCCAGGAAAACCTGTTCTTACTATAAATGGACAACCAGGTCTTCGATGAACTGGAATGTTGTCTTCCATCCCTTGATTTGCTAGAAAACAAATCTTCCTCTTCTGCATATGTATCACCTCAACCTTTTTCAGTTCAATGTCTCCATTATCCAAAATCTGACAATTAATGTTAGGCAATTTGGTGACCAATTTTATGTTCAATCTGGTTCAGACATCCTTGTGGTCAACATCACACTCATCTTCACAATAGAAGTTCTCAAATGTCACCAATTCTCCTGTAATTTTTTCACATTTATGAGAAAACTTTAAACTTTAATCTCAAATCTTGGAAAATTCTGGGAGCCAGATATGGTATGCTTTAGATTGATTCGAGTACCCAACCAGAATTCCCTTCCTTGATCGAACATCAAAGTTTGGTTTCATTAGATTTCAGTTTAAACATAATGCTTCACATCTGAAATTTCAGAAGTAACTAACATCTGGAATATGACCATACCAAATCTCAAAATGAGTTCTGCCATCAAGTTGTTTGTAAGACAACGATTTCTGATATAACACGCTGTAGATATCATCTCAGCCCAAAACAAAGATGGTAGCAGAGACTGAAGCAAAAGACAACTACTTGCTTCAACCAGTGTTCAATTTTTCCTTTCTGCCACTCTGTTTTGCTCTGATGTGAATGCTACCACAAGTTGACATATACTTTCTGAAATTAAATATTCATCGAATTCTCTATTCAGAAATTCTCTATTAATATCACACTGAATTTACTTTATTTTTCTTCCATGATGCTTTTCCACCATCACCTTCAGTTTTAATTCTGCAAGAGCATCAATCTCGTGCTTAACAAATCTACTACAGCCTATCTTCAAAGGTCATCGATGAAAGTAATAAAATATTTCACCTCGCCATTTGAAAAGGTACACATTGGCCAGTCAGAATGAATGATTTCCAATTTAGTACTTTCACAATTTGATGTTTTCAGAAAGGACAGTTCTGTCATCTTCCTCTGAACATGTTTTGCAAGAAATATTATTAATTTCGCCATTGAATCTTATCCCATGGACCGCTCCACTTTTACTTGGGTGGACAAGATCGTTAATTTTTAAACGAGACATTCATCTGCGCCAAATATGTGCCGACAATGAGTTATTTTTCAATGTCAATTTGTTCTGCCCTTTTACAGTGGGTTCTGTGTTCTCAAAGCTCTCAAAGGCTACACCTTTATCACAATAGAAAGTTTGCACACGCCCGGCTGTTAGCACTATAGATCCATGCAGTTCATGAACCATGGCTTCTTTCTTACTAAAAATCACCTAGTAGTTTTGGTCTGTGATTTTTGCAATGGATAACAAGTTCGTTCACAGCTCTGGATCACATATCACAAGGCTCTGTATCACAAGAAACTACATTTTACTTCATGCCACTTGCAGAAGCTAATATTTCAACAGTATAGTTCAGAATTGATAGTTATAGTATAGAAGTGATTGTGCAGTGTAGTGTTCTCTGAGGGACTATCATTAGACCATTCTTGTTTATTTTATTTATAAATTATATTTTTAATCATTTGCCAAAAGGGGAAAATGGGTCATTCATGTCATACAAGTGGAATTGTGACAGGTAGTGGTTGGAACGAAGTGTTCACTATAGCTGAGGGATTGTCCATAAAGTATGTAATGCTACAGAGGCGGGGAGGAAGTCTGATGCAGCATTACACTGTGTTACATAGGGGGTAGGGGGTATTAGTTACGTGTTATGTAACATTGATTTTTTTTCAACATTTGCTGAAATAATTACTTTTTTTTAGTCCTGTTCTAAAATATTAAAATATTAACTAATTAATTTGTTTTAAAAACATAAATAAACTAAAGTTATTGATTGCAAATTGTTACAAACAATGGAAATATTTTTCAACATTTTTTTAATCTTTAAGATTATGAAGAAAATATTCAAAAATTGATATGAAGTATATTCTAGAATCCTTTTAAATTGGTGCTCTAGACTCTCGCTCTGAACTGTAAATTGGCACTCTAGCTCTCGACTCTCATTCACGATCGTGTGTGCATAGCTTGTGATCAACTATTTCTTGCCCAAGTATTCTTTCTTCACTCACAACTCCAGCTAATTTCTACTTAAATTATCATTAATTTTAATATACAACACAAGTAAAATAAATACAAATTGTTTTACTGTGCTATAATTTATTTTCACTTCTTGCATTTTCAAGGGGATGTTGTCACAAGCATTACTAGGGGGAGAGGAAGTATTGAAAATACTCCAAATGTGTTTACATAATTTATGGATGGCCCCTGAAGTTAGATGGATGGATGGACGTAATTTATGGATGGCCATTGAAAGTTATTGCAAGTTGACTGAATGTTGTTTAACCTTCCCACCCCTTTTTTAAGCTATTTAACCCAATTTCGCCAAAAATTGACTACAGAAGTTTTAACCCCATGATCACAGATTTAATAAATAATTTAATATTAATATTTAACCCTCCAAAGACGAGAATTATTTTTCATCAAAAATTTTGAATTTCTTAACTTCTTTTAATCCAACTACTTTAGTTTAAGCCCCCACAAAATGTTTAAATCTGGACCTTGTCCAGATTTGTCCGATCCGAATTGTCACACTCGTTCTTCGGGGGGTGAAAATTGTACTGTGATGAAAGAGAGAAAACTTTCAAAAAGGTGAGCTTTTATTTGCCAAACACAAGCACTTATTTGGCACAATGATGACAATATCTGCAGCAAACACATTACACTTCCCTATTCAGTTCTTTTAAAAAGTTTTATGATGTCAAACAGTGGAAAATTAGAATTCATTTTTTTGTATGAAACTGAATATTGCATTTCAAGCACAAATCTATGTCACATTTCATGCACATTGACACAATGATACTTTTGGATTCATCATTTGCACACCTCTTTTTATTTTCTACTTTCCCAAGTAGATGATCAGCTCGATTATAGTGAATGTCGTCCAAAACTCACTTTGACCTCTTCGAAAGCAGAGCTGTTGGACCCACAGATTTGACAGCTATTTTATATTTTCTGAGGTATGTGATGGCAAAGTCTGCATTCCAGTTTAGTGATATTCTTTTCTGTCTTCTTGTAAATCTGCTAAGCATTATTTATCGCTGCATCTATGAGCTATGTCAATATTGTCTAGTATCATTTCTTACCTCTGATTACTAATACTTATTTATATCTTGATCCACTCAATCATTACTAACCATATTTCTATCGTATATGCTAATAATTGCTGGCTAAGGGACATTTATATGTTTTTCTCTTTTAATGATTTTCTCTTTACACACTTGACTGAAGATTCTCTGAATTGATGCAACCACACTTTTACTGCAACTGCAACCACACTTTTGTCCATCCATTTCCCAATCATTCCATAAGACAAAACTGCCTCAGCTTCACTTGCCAATTTATCGCCACTCAAATTATCTAGCAAACCTCCTATGTTCTCATCACCACACTCGTCCACAGGCGATGGTGTAATGAAAATATCCTCTACCTCTATGGTATCATCATCATAATCATTAATGTCTTGAATGTCTTCTTCAAGTAACTGAACTAATTCTGCGATAGTTAGTCCATCTCTAAAATGGTCAGAATTCCTCATAAATTAAAAACAAAATCTTATAAAAATTCCATTTTTTGACTGTGCAATAAAACAAAGTGAAAAAATATAAAAAATTGTGGAGAGGCATGTAAAGAAGTGGAGAATGACAAGTGTGACATATAAATCACATTGACCTTTTCACGCCTCCTCAGCTTCCCATAATTTATTTATTTATTCATAGTTATACAGGCAATTGCAAAATTAACAAACATAACCATAATTATAATGAACGTCTGACAAGCAATAATAAGAAATATATTGACGAGTAGTTTGCAGAATGTTGTTCTTTTGTCAGCAAAAGTAGCAGACGTCAAGAATTAATACTGATACACAAAAATTTCCACAATCAGTGAAAATCACACAAAATCAGTGTCTTAGTCGATGATTTAAATCTATCAAATGAACACTGCAAATCAATCTTCAAATTATTCTCTAATCTCATCATCTTCTAAATAGATGAATTATAAAACGTATTTGTTCTTGTATTTGGGGTAACAAATTCATCCAACAAAAATTTCTTGATGGTACTTTCCAAGCATCTAAAGGAGTTCACTACAGTCAATCATAGAATTTATAAACTTAAACAAGAACAAACTGTCATTCACATCCCTGTGAGATCTTAGGGAGGATATATTACACAAAGCAATTTCCTTATAATTGTGTAATTTGTGGTGATGAAAGATGCGATTTCCATGCCACATAATTTAAGAATTTACACTGTATAGACTCTAATCTACACATATGAATCTCATAGTGTGGTGACCAAGCTTGAGAACCATATAATAAAGTTAACCTCACTAATCAGAAATACAAGATTTGCAAAGAACTGAGATCAGTAAAATCCAAAGTCAGTCTCATCAGAAATCCCAGCAATCGATATGACCTGGGCACTATATACTCAATACGCTTTGAAAACTTCATTCTATCATCAAAAATAAAACCAAGATCTTTAAATTGAGTAACTGTCTCAAGTTGTTGACCATCCAGATCATAAGAATAGATAATTTTTGACTTAATACGTGAGAATCTCATTACCTTACACTTTTCTATATTTAGAGACAAGTTGTTTTCAAGACACCATACATTCAATAAGTCTAATTCATGTTGGAGCACATCACAATCTGCCAAAGAATGTACCATTCAATAGATTTTAAGATCATCACCAAACAGGAGGAAGTTTGGCAAAGGTATTCTCTCCTTAATGTCATTAATGAATACAAGAAATAATAATTAAAGAAAGATTTCAGTATTTTGTTTGACAGGAAGTTAACTTTTCAATCTCACATACAATCAAACATACAGTGTACTAACAAAACTTGGGGATATTTACTGAGAGTTGGTGGGAATTTTAAAAAGAATTCATTGCGGGTATTATATTTTTCTTACGTGAGATCTAAACTAGAATATGCATCAGTCAATAGGGCTTATTAACACTATAATGATAGTAAATCTGATATACCTAGAACAGTGACAAGGGGTCATTTTGACACCAAGAATAGGAAGTATTGAAATTCAAAATTATGTTCAAACTAGAGCTTTGTTGTGGTGTATATATTTTTCTTACACATCCAAATAGCATTTTAAACATCTCAATGCATTCTAAGCAACTGATTTCTTTCTTATTTTTTCGGCACATTTTCCACAGTCAGCTTTGTGGAAACTTCTCGCAGAAATCACTGGTTTTGTTGCCTTTGCGCAAGCTTTTCCTTCGCTTTTTGGAATGACCCTGGTACTACAGTCTTTTCTGCTTCTTTGTGTCCCTCTTCTGACAAATTCACTCCTTTCAATTCACTTCACAGTTGAAGAATGAAGTTTTTCCTTTTCGTCTTTTCATTAGTTACATGATTGTATGAATTTCAGCATTTTGTTTCAACTCATCAGAGAAATCGGGTTGATTGTTCCCACTACTGATATTTTATTCTTTTCAAGCATTTTGGGAAATTAAAGAGATCTGAAAAGCTTGTCAGTAGTCATGTTTCTTCCTTGGTTTAGATGTAGCTTCATAAGATGTAGAGAAAACAAATTTACCCAATGGTTGTTTATTTGGCATAAGGTACAACAAACTGACAAGGAAACTAAAATGAGAAAGATTGATATATGCTGAAACTTGCTCTTATTTCATTCTTTGCTTTCTGAGATGAATGAAACTGTCAAATCAAGCAAGGGCAACAGTTATCACCTTAATATTCAGTGTAAACTACACGATAAAAAAGATTGCATCATTTCTGGGAGAAAGAGCAAACAATTATTCTGTTATTGCAATACTGTAATATCTTCCCAATAATGACACAATTGGACTGAGGGTCATTCCATATTAAATCAACACAGTTTTAATTAAAATTTTTACCTCGCCATTTTAGATTCAGATGAAATTTGACATATAGGTAGTATGCATGGAGAATAAGAAAACTACAAATTTTGAGTAAAATATTTCCACCCATTTCTGAAATACAGCCATGTAAAATTTTGCAAAATTGGCTTCCCGAAAATTTTTAAATTTATGTAGAACCTCACCAAATTAAGATAGAGAGCTGGAACAGGTGTCATTTTGCAGCTTTCTTTATGGCATTTTATATGATATACAACTCAATAGGGATTGCGTTCAAAAAGGTTTTTCAAATTTGAATTTAAAATTTTGATTTTGAGTTTTTTCAAAATGCTCATCTTCAAAAAAATTGAAAAAATTCTATAATAATCCTTGTATATATCCAAACAGACGGTGCAAGTTTAAAAATGGGACTGCAATGGGTTCATATGGTTATGTTTATTTAAAATGCATAATATTTACTTACTCTAGATTTTACTAATTTAAAATGCATTTTATTTCAAATTTTAAGACCTAATATATACAAATTATTAATTTAGTGTTTTTATTGGCGAGTGTGTTGTGTTTTGTTGTTATGAATTTTCTTCTTCTTCTTCTTCTTCTTCTTCTTCTTCTTCTTATTATTATTATTATTATTATTATTATTATTATACCGCGGAATGTCATGCAATTGGATATTTTTACTGACTGCATATCGAAAGGAAATGTATATAACTTTATCTATCACCAAAAATAAAACAAACCATGGTCACCTTTCAGTTGATGAACCAGATACGTGGGAACCTAAACATTTAAGCGAAATGAATCGTTGAGGAATGAACACCAACTTTGAGCAGCGGCAGCTGGTTATTTACCATCATGCAAAGGGTTAATGATGCCCAAAATTTTGCAAATGCCATTAATGAAAAAAGCACAGTGAGTGACAATCTCATGGTCCATCAATGAATAGGCGATTGAACTGGAACCCGGAGGAGAACGTCCGAAGACTTTCTGATTCACAAGAGAATCTTGTTGTGAAAATAATAAAGAAGGACCCTCGTATTAATGTACCAAAAGTTACTCCACAGTTATAAACTGGAATTGGCAAGAAACTAAATCCCGAAACCGTGCGAAGGGTACTAAGGAAATTCAATTTCCCTAGCCTGTCAGAAGCCACTTCTAAGTTGTAAGAGAAATACCCGAAAAGATCTGACCTCGATCCTCTTCTCCACAAAAACCTGGAATACATGCACTAAAATATACCGCATACATTAAAATACGCATTTAAACTAAAAAATTGCACACATGCAAAATAAAAATAAGGTAGATTTGTTTTATTTTTGGTGATAGATAAAGTTATATACATTTCCTTTCCATATGCACAGTCAAAACATTTGCAATTGCATGAAGTTCCACGGTCTAATAAAAATAATAATAATAATAATAATAATAATAATAATAATAATAACAATAAAACACAACACACTCACCAACAAAAAACACAAAATAATAATTTGTATATACTAGGTCTGATAATTTGAAATAAAATGCATTTTAAATCAGTAAAATCTAGAGTAAGTAAATATTGTGCATTTTAAATAAAGATTACCATATGAACCCATTGCAGTCCCATTTTTAAACTTGCACCATCTGTTTGGATATATACAAGGATTATTATAGAATTTTTTCAATTTTTTTGAAGATGAGCATTTTGAAAAAACTCAAAATCAAAATTTTAAATTCAAATTTGAAAACCTTTTTGAACGCAATCCCTATTGAGTTGTATATCATATAAAATGCCGTAAAGAAAGCTGCAAAATGACACCTGTTCCAGCTCTCTATCTTAATTTGGTGAGGTTCTACATAAATTTAAAAATTTTCGGGAAGCCAATTTTGCAAAATTTTACATGGCTGTATTTCAGAAACGGGTGGAAATATTTTACTCAAAATTTGTAGTTTTCTTATTCTCCATGCATACTACCTATGTATTAAGTTTCATTTGAATCTGAGATGGTGATGTAAAATGACTGTGTTGATTTAATATGGAATGACCCCTGAACAAACACAGATCTTATTCAAAATAAGGTAATTTTACAATAAGAATTGAAAAATAATATTTTATAGATGGCAATTATATCATCATAAAGAGAATAAAAAATGAGGAAACATCACAATGTTCTGTCACAAAAGTCACAGAAAACACTTAAAAACTGAATTCATCGTTGAAGAAACAACTGAGGTAAATATATATCATTTTCATCCCTACCGCCATTCTACTGTTAAGTTTCTTCAGGCTAGTCAATGGCGGTTTGCAAATATTTAGAAGTTGCAAAAGGTAGGAAGATATCCACCGCTGGGAATTGACAATGCTTATCTCTATACAAAATGGCAATCTCCAAAGTCTTGAGAGTAGGAGGCATTTGAACCAAATTCCTTTTCTTAGAGGCATAATACAATGTCCACAATTACTTTCAAAAGTTGCGTTCTCAATTTTCATGTACAATAGTAATTTGCACAGACTATTCTATAATCAAATAACTAACAAAATTTATTATACCATGCAAGACACTAAAATGATGGAATCAACTAATAATTTTTTTGTTAGCAATGTATCAGATCTTGGTTGATTTTATCTCATCTTTAAATACCAATATTAACAAATATCTCTACAATATGCAATATTTTTTCTAGTGTTCTTTCTCTATATAATTATGTATAAGCCATGATGTTATTAGATTTGTTGTAGATAGTCCTGTAACTAAGGTTTATTCTAAATAAATTTCTACAGAAAACAAATCATTTTTGCAGTTTCATGATATAATTTAAAATTTAAATTTTGGTCTTTTCTTTGCATTGACAAATTTATCAATGACAGTAGAAAAATTATTTTTCAAACACATTTTTTCAAGCTCAATTGATAAAATACTTAAATTACTCAGGTAGTCATGTGACATTCTACTTTGCAAATAATTTTTAATTAAATGTTCTCTTGGCGCTGGTGACAATGACAGGAAGTGTCAAAAATAATGGCAATACATATCAGGAAAACTTGTTAATAATAAGAAAAGTTAAATTATTAATAAGTTTGCAAGATCTGTAACAGATCTTAATTTTGGCAATTTAGCTTCTTAAACAACTGCACCAAGACAATAATTGAGACAAGTTTACCATAACATTTGCAGGGTATTTTGGTTGAAGATTTTGTGCTTCTCCGTAAATTTCATCATATGAAAGAGCTATTAAAACTTGTGGCTGAATCACTTTGAAAACTGCCACTGTATTTTTCAGTCAATAAATTGTTGCTCTAACTGGTTAATGGCAACATCTAGGCATACATAGTAAACATTAAGCTTCTATATTTGATCACCATCAGTGAGTCATTGATCCTTGCTAAGTTCATCAAAATGTTATTCCATTTTTTTCACTTGTTTATTGCTAAATTTCACTTCTACTTTCTAGACTTTGGATAATTTTATTGCATCATTTTTCAAATCATCGTAGTGTTTTCAAACAGTTTTCAATTCTGCGTAAGCTCCATCGAGAAAATTCTGTACTATTTGCAAATCCAAATCAGTGTTTTGAAGGTATTTCAAATTATTTTGCTTTTTATCTAAATCCATTACTGTTGTAATAAGTTCCACTGATTAATGCAATGACCAAAGAAAACAAATTCATTTCAGCAAACAGTAAAATGCCTGAACTTCTAATATCCTGTTCATAGCATCATTAGGCATTTAAATTATTAGAAACACAATGCACAAACAATGCATAGTCAACTTCATCTAATTTTTTTTCAGAACAGCATTGTAAATCCCACTTATAACTGCTGCACCACCATATCCTTGACCTTTACATTTAGATAAATCAATGCCTTGTTTTACGCCTTTGACAATATCAAAATGCAACCCTTGTTAATATTCACTTTCCTGTTTCTCACACAATTTTAAACATATGTTTAAAACATTCACCATAAGCTCATGAAAGGCAAAGACATCAGCAAATTAGTGCCAGTAATTGTCACAAGAAGTAGCGTTAAGCAATAGAAACTAGGTGTACATACAATAATTTGTTAATGTAACTCTCAGTAAATAATTTGTTTATTTGATCATGTTTGTTTGTTTTGTTTTTGTTTTTTGGTATACAAATTCCTTATTTAACACTGAAATTTGCTTTTATTCATGGGCCTCCAGACACTCGGGGCATTCAGACATGGTCCTGTCAGTCCCTATGGAACTTATGCTGCTCAGACAAAAAACCTTACTTAAAACAAAGAGTACTTTAAAAAGATACAAGGCTTATCAAGTATTAGATATGTATTTCATTCAAATGAACACAATTTCGTATGACCCAGTGCTGACCCGGAAAATACAAGGAAAAAGTTATAATATCTATCTGGAGTCTTATATTTCTACTTACCTTGAACACGTAGCTTTGATGTTGTTCCAGCCCTGACACATTGCACGGGTTGTTTCTCAGGCATTCAAATTCCTGCCATTCATCGCCATTATTTCTTCTGCCAAGATTTGTGCTACTGCAATCTTCTGAGCTCTTACCACCAGCAAAATTAGTAAGTTGCTTGTATGACACAAAAAATTTTGTATTCTGTAGTCCACCATCAAAACCAGGTTCCCATTTTACTGTGACAAAGTTAGGCCCTATTGCTGGGGTGCTTATAGATAATGGACGTTCTGGAGGACCCTTACGCTGTAGTCGTATTGCAGGTTTGATGGAATCTAAACTGTTGGAGACTCGGCAATAGTAATCACCGTAATCCACATCTTGAAGATTTGCTATCTTCAGTACGCTGGTGTATATATCATGACCTTCACTGGTTGTATTTATTTCATAATGACCCCCGTTAGTAAGCAGAGGAGATGAGGTAGTTCCAAAGCTCCATTCAAATTCTGGTCGAGGATATGCTTGTACTCGACACACCACCTCTGCAGTTTCACGAAGATCATAAGCAACTTTATTGTACTGATGAAGTTCTATGGGTCCATCTGTAAACAGAAAGTTAAAGTTAGTAGGACTACAAACAAAAGAAACATATTTTACAATCTTTTAGTCAAATTTTACAGTCTGTAAATTAAATAGTATGCAATAACATCAGCAAACAAATAAAAAGAAACATATTCCCAACAGCTTTTAAAATCACAATAATTTGAAAAGCAGATGGGAGTGCATTTCTAATTATTATATTATTATGCATGATAATTAAGAAAACATCACCATCAAAAATAAAAATGATAAGTACAATGAAAGCTTACGTTCAACAAGAAGTTGCATACTGGATTCAACACGTTTTACTTCATTCTCAAATACACAAGAATAAACTCCACGATCACTAGGTAGTAACTGATTGGCTCCCGGTCGTTTTGACCCGACAAAATGAAGAGTACTTTGCACTGTGAAAACTGCATTGTGTCCTGATTCACTTTCTTCGGTGGTAATTTCTAGGTGTCTTGATCTGCAGTCAACTCTCGACTATCTTTTATCCACTTGATGGAAGGCTTTGGTTTCCCTTGAGCACTGCATTGCACAAAAGCACCTGGTTCTCCCTTCCTGCAATGAAAAATTATTTCATGCTATTGTTATAACTTACTTATGAAACAATGACTTCAAATCAATACATCTAGTATATTAACTTCTAAAACACTTGATAAATTTCTTATCTTGAATACAATGTTTATAACTGATTAAATGACTATGTCAGGAGTAATCTGGTGTGGATATCATATCATCAACCTCTGGGATCTGAATCTGGTGATCTAAGTAGATGAACCTGGTTAAAGCAGTATATGTGTGTCGTGTGTATGCTCTGTGTGTAATCTATGTAGATAAAGATAATCCAACTTCTTTGACGGGGGGGAATACGAACTTGGTCAGGGATCGGCGCAATTCATCAGAGTTATGCACAGAGATATGTGAGAGAGCATTGAGGTATTTTCCAAAATACAGACAATTAGAACAGAATTGCACAAAACACAAAAATTCTTACTTTATCAGGTGAAGATCAACCAACAATGTGTAAGTAAGGTATATCATTGTTAATTTAATGATATGATGATAACTCAAGGATTTTTGGTTGATTTTTGACTTGACAATAATTGATAGTTTTTCTGACACTCTGTTCTGTCTTTCTATATTTTTTAAATAGGGTAAATATGTTCTCATGTTACATTGTATGACAAGTTTCATGTTACAATCTGATTTTTTAAAAATTATTTTGAGATTTTATTCAGAGATAAATTTTCTTATTCTTTGTCTTTTCATTTCATACATTTTTTAAAAATGTTATATACTATATTAATTATTACATAGTTTTTCTGTTTTTTAGCATTTACGAGTTCTACAAATTTGGCTGATGGTTTGTCTGTAATATATTTTCATATTTCAATTGACTTGCTGAATCAAAAACCAAATTTCAAATATATAAGTGCAACTAATATTATTATTGATTACACCTTTTTTTTGATTATTTGATGTGAAATATTTAATAGTTACATAGATTACATCATATACATCAGGTCTCATTATGTCATCCCTCCTTAGAGCCAAGGCAGATTGCTTCCGGCTCTCAGAGGGCATCCAGGACCCAGTGGGAGCACTATGAGAAATTCAAGTGTCAAACGCCGGTGTATGAGAAATTCAACTGTGGTGCTTGTCGCTCTACGCTGATGTGATTTCGTCTGCAGATAGGCATCCCATCCTGGTCTGTAGTATCGCGCCTCCCCCTCTGGTACCTCAGAAGTTTCTATAGTTCACAGGTTCCAATGCCTGTCTTCCTTCCTGTGCATGTGCATTCTACTTAGTGTAAGCTCAGAATCTACCCCCTCACTGACTTTCAGTGATAGCCCACAGGCCCACCTCCAACTATCATACCAAGATTGAGGAAAGCTTTTGAGGAAACCTGTAGGATCATATACGGTTACCAATATCAAGTAGTGGGCATTTGTCTGAAGAGAAAGGATCCAGGACTCTAGGGTTATGCATGGTGGTTGGGGTCCATCTCATCATGCCACAGTACAAAGTAAATCTGATACAGGATCATTAGGATGTTTGATGTTTCCGAAGATGTAATTTTCATAAAATTTTGCTTACGTGTAGAGTCTCAGTGATGCAAAAGACACACATTGATCACTTTTATCTCAAACTAGAGAAATTTCTAATATTGAAGTGCTTTGGACTAATGTAATTTTTTTCTCATTTAATTTTTTTGTCTTTTGAATGTAACTGAATCATAAAATGGGAACCAAAAGAGGAATGTGGCTGCAAGAAAAAATGCTTAGTGACAAGTTTGTAGTTCGACTCTCTTCAAAGGAAGAAGTACTTTTAGTATTTATTTACCATCACAAGAAATGAATGAAACACTCTCAGATGATTCTAAATATATCAGTACTAAACTGCAGGAAACGTGGAGGAAAGGAAATATCCGTGATAAGACAGAAGAGGATATTCTTGCTGGTATACAGAAGTTATCAAAGAATATCATAACCTGGGTAAAGAAAATCAAGAAACATGGATAAAGCAAATATGAAATGGCAGATTTGGAAAGGTGACCTCGTTTTTTAGTAAATTGCAATTGCAATTGCAATTTACTCAATTGCAATTGCAAGTTGAGTAATTTGACATTTCCTGGCAAAATGTGATGGACATGACTAATGTATCAAGAAGATAAAGAAATTCTTACGTCACAAAGAGAAGAGTTCGTCAATGAGTACAAGTTCGTCAATGAGTAGAGTGGACAAGATTTTTGCTTCAAAAACAACAATGAAGTGTACAAAAGAAGAAAAAAATGATTTGTATAAGAATAAACATTACAAAGCTATCGCTGAAATCAATAAGACAGATGTACTGGGATACTCATCTCCATCATCATCAGCACCTAGTGATAAACAGCCCGAGTTTTTGCCTCCAGCAATGAAAAAAATATCTTCAAGTCCTAGTCCTTGATTAAAACCTCATCAAACACTCATGACTACTGGGAATGAGAACAGCTCTCCATTCAACTAGCAAATATCTTGTTTATAGCAACTGCAAAGAGCCTTGACCATGATGTTTCAAAAATTTCCGAATCTCCAGCTACCGTTTCCCGAGCTTGGATGATCAATAGAAGTAAAATAATAAAGAAAATCAAAGAGTTGCTCTTTGAAAATCTCCTCGTTTGGTCTGGTTGCATTGGGGTAGTAAACTGTTACCCACGGGTGTGTCAAAACTTTGGAAGATAGAGTTGCAGTACTAGTGACTGGCAAAGATCTCAGCAGAAGGCTGAATTAGTTATTCAGGAAGTGTACTGATTTGGGCTATGTGACAATATTATCAATATATCTTTTGATACTCAATCCGAGACTGACGATATATATCTTTTGGCTTCTATCAGCATTCTATAGGACTGATAGAAGGGGCATGTACCAGAATTGAAAGGAAATTCGCACACACATTGTTGTAGTTGGCTTGCCTTTCTCACATGAACTAATATTGGAAAGAGTGTTTGAGGAATGTTGTGTCAAACCATCAACTGGTCCTGGCATCCAGATTTTTTGGAAGTTCCAAAGTCTGTGGGCTTATTTTTTATTTATATATTATTTTATACCTATTAATCCTGTCCAATTTTTTATATTAATTTGAAATTCTGATTTTTAGCTTTTCCTATAAAAGTAATTAACATTAAAAAATCATATTTTTTGCCTACAAAAAAAAACAAACAATCAAAGTGTGCAACCTACAAACATTATCCAATCTTCCTGAAACTACGCAAATATGTCCCTCACATAATTGAAACTTGGAGCGTTAGCAAAAATTGCAAACATTTTACATTTTATTTTTAGTCCTATAAAACCCCCCAGGGACCATCTAATTGCAACGGCACATATGCCTCACTCACATTCCCCTGTGCCACCTGAACAGACAGAGGGAATGATAGGAGACTATTGGAAAAGTGATGCAAGATTGGTGGGAAACCCAACCTTGACACAACACACAGATAAACAACCATGCCTATGCGGACCCAAACGTGTCATCTGCACTTGTGCCTTGAGGGTCATCTATAAATTAACATTAAAAAGGGAGAGGTCAAGGTATATTGTGTTACATAGGGGGAGGGGAGCATTAGTTTAGTGAAACATAACCCTAATATTTATCTTTTCACATATTTCAACATTTACTGAATAATTCCTTTCTTTCAGTATTACACTAAAACATTAAAATTTTAACAAATTAAATTTGGAAAAATATGAATAAATTTAAAAAGTTATGATACATAAGTTGCTACAATAAATAGATATATATTTTTCATCAATAGTATGTTGATTGAATCTGCTAGATTACAAAGTAAAAATTCAAAACTGATCTACATTCTAGAATCCAGTTGAATTGGCACAGTAGTCTCTCACTCATACATTCACGACAGCATATGCACACATTGTCAGTAATTTTCTCATCTACGTATCCTTCCTTCACTCCCTCAAAAATTGTCCCCGATCTTGTTAGGCGTAGTCCACTTCACCAACTAATTCTGACTTTCATTCTCATACATATTTAGCACAAATAAACTGAATACTATTTTTATTACTGCAAATTATTTTAACTTAATGTAAAACGATGTGGGGGAAGGATTATAAACATCGTATAATTATTTACGGGGGTTTAAGAGCATGTTACAGCTGCATTACAGGAGGGAGAGGGGGTAAGCAAAATAACCCAAATTTGCGTTATGTAATTTTGGGATGCCTGCTTAACAATCTCGATCGTTGGGTCAGCTAGAATGGCATGTAAAATCAGAAGAAAGTATTTTGTGATCAACCTGTAGTTGTATAATGTCAGAGTAATCAAATTGATAAACAGCTGTTTTCTCTTACAATCTGGATGTAGTTACACTGTCCATGGCATGATAACTGGATGCATAGAGAATACAATTGTGGCTTGAGAAGATATTTCTCATTTCGGGACAGAACAATTTTTTTCAGATTTAAAAAATGAGATGTGTTATACCATACTCTTACTGCATGTTTGCATTGGATGTACTAATCTTCAACTTGACATATAAACAGAAGGCCAAGTCATTAGGTATGTATTCTAACTTCATTAGCTATACTAAAGTCACAGATAAAAATATGATAGTGTCAAAGAAAAACATTTCAAAAATGTATGATAGAAATAATAAACTAAGTGGCATTGCATTTAAACAAAGTACTGTACATTGTATGGCATGACTAGTACAAGCGAAAGCAAAATACGCTAATGTTAAAACCACGAATAAAAATAATCAAAGTAGTTTGTCACTACAAGAAAAATGGTATTCTACATTGTCTTATAAATTTTAATTGTTTAAATTCATTGCATAAAGGTCAGCTATTAGATGGGATCTCTAAACAGTTAGATTTTGAATATATGAAGTGTGCAGTATTTATTGAAAATAAAATTGACAGAGCATTATTTTTCAAAAGCACATATCAAATGCTTAGTTTCTTCTTTTAAATGTACAAACATGTAATCACTGCTAAGTTGTATACAAGGTTGATAGGTTCACCCCAACCCCAAAAATTGAAAAAAACAGAAGATATGATTTTTTTCCCAGCAACTTACTAATAGTAAGACCAGGCCTGAGAAGAGAAGGGTGCAGTGGAAACACCATTCCAGGGTCATGGTGGTCCAAGGGCTCATGGAACTCAAAGGGCTCGTTTTGTTCAAAGGGGTCCATGAAGCTCATTGAACATTTATTTAATTTAATGTTTATCATAGCATATATTTTCCACATTGAAAATCAAGGATGAGTGTTTATGTGCTGTTACATCACTTTCTGAGACATTGCAAATCCAGGAAAGGGATCTAAAAGCAGTTGTGAGAAGTTGAACTCTTAAGAACATATGAAGTCTTAAATACATCTATATAATATATATAAATATATTTAAGAAATAATAAAAATGTATCTATACACATCCCCGTAGAATCTTTTAGAAGGGTCCACACACCCATGTACCAGGGCCTAGTTTTTCCCTCAGCAGTATGACCTGTTTCTACTCTACTTTTTAAATTGTCCATAGAATCAGTAAATCAATTTTGTAAATTGCAGTGATGCCTCCTCAAATGGCAATCTCGATTAAGCAGTCATCTCAACTAAGCCATTTTCTCATGGAACCATTTACTTTTCCAAAAGACACATGAAAAAATTCCCTTTTCAGTAGCCACCTGACTAAGCGGCCAGCAGAAGCCACATTTCGTACACTGACCTTTTCTCCGCGGTTATCACAAGCAATTTTGAAACATTCTAAAACAAGAAGTAGAAAAGTGGTGAATCTTCTTACAATGGGATGCTGAGTCAGATCACTTTGCATAAGGACATCACGAGTTGCTTACCTCGCAAGAAAATTGATTTCTGTTTCAACAAATGATTTTAATGAATAACTCTTAATAAAACTATAATGTGTTTGTTTGAAATACCGTTCTTGGAATAAGAGAACCTGCATGCTATCTTTAAATCTCCTCACTTGTTTCAATTGTTCTTAAGGGATGGAGGGTTGCTATAGTAATTTATGTTGTAACGAAAATATTACATCACGAGTGAGATGTTTTCAGCCGAAGTGATGGTAGGAGACAAGGCTGGAATTTCTAACGAATAATGTAACTTTTCCACCTGTGTGTCATAACAGGTTTTATTTCATACTATGTCATATTTCTTTAATTTTAATTTAATTTCATATTGCAATCAAGTGCCAATAATTGTCCATGGACCCAAAGACCCCTAGAATCTTCATGTCTGTGAAACAATTGCAGGGCTCTGAACATTTTAAAATGGAATTGAAATATTGTTTGGAAATCAATAATAGATGAATCCAATGATGCAAATGAATAATTAATACCTCAGAAATTGGAAGAAAGATAAAAAAAATTGAAAAATGTTGTTCCTGGCAAAATAGAAATGATATGATAACGGTTAATGTTCGCTTACTTACCAAACTTTGACCTCTATTTTTGTCATCATTTGGTACTGTTATTTACATTTTTCGTGAATGACTGTAAGTTTCCTCCTTATTATTGTAATCAACTACATTGATGCTGGCCATGTACTTGTACAACAAATCAGAAACATTGGTACAAAATATCCAAGTTAATTAGTTATATGAGATTTCTTTACGATGCACTGCACCCTAAAGTCCCACTTTCCAGCCTACTCTGAGACACGTAAACAACCGAAATGTGACATAGTATGAAATAGAATTCTTAATAGATGCCAGCCATTAAGAGTGACTTTTTGTACCTCTGGTTGGATGCATTAAGTGTTTATAACAGTATAGTACAACAAATAATGTATGTTCGTAGAGTGTTTTTGTTGTTAAAAACAACAGTGCTCTATGAAATATATATGATGGAAAGTGATTGTGTTATCTGATTAGCAAAGACAAGAAAAAATACCTGCGAGTGTAGTGGGACGGGAGTTTGGTGATGAATCTCGGGGCTTGATGCACTTCCAGCATGACCGAGGCGACTTCCCCGTGGCCCATTTCGTTGGTGGCCTGGCAGTGGTACTGGCCCTCGTTGCCCAGCTGCGCGGGGTTGATGACGTACTGGGCGCCGGTGGCGAGCACTGGCGTGGAGGAGGAGCTGGAGAAGACGCCCTCGCCGTCGCGCCACCAGCGGAAGAGCGGCGCGGGCCAGCCGGGGGGGTTGGCGGCGCACGTCAGCGTCACCGTCGCCCCCTCCGACACCACGGGCTTGTCCGGGCTGATGACCGCGCGGCCGGGCTTGTGGCGCACCAGCAGCGCGAACGACGCGTTGCCCACCTTCTCCACGGGGTGGCCCTGCGCGCTGGGGTGCAGCACGTTCACCGCCCTGCACGTGTAGGAGCCCACGTCCTCGGCGCTGACGCGGCCGATGAGCAGCTGGTTGCCCGTCTGCCGGAAGTCGGGGCGGTCCTCCCGCAGCCACTCCACGGTGACCGGCGGCGGGTTGGCCGACACGTTGCACCGCACCACCAGCGTCTCGCCCTCCTCCGCCTCGCGGTGGTTGGACGCCCCCGACGTGTTGTCGATGGACACCTCGGGCGGGTACAGCACCTCCAGCGACAGCTCCGCCTCGCCCGCCTGGCCCAGGCCGTTGTCGGCGCTGCACACGTACGTGCCCGCGTCCTTGACGGCTACGCGCGAGATGGTGTGCTGCAGCGCCGTGGCGACGAAGCGGCCGTTGCGGCTCCAGCGCACCGAGTTCACTTTCGGCTTCGCGTCCACGGCGCACTGCAACGTGACGGGCGCGTCGCGCTCCACGCGCAGCGGGTTCTCCGGGCCCACCTTCACTCGCGGGAAGTCTGCAACACGCACGCGCACGCGCACGCCTCTCAGTTTTATTCGAATACATTTTCCGGCCAGCAGGCGCCTTTCCCCGAGCCAGCATTGAAAACGAAAAGAAAAGTGAAAGAAAAAGGGAAAGAAAGAAAAATGGAATAAAAATGAATCATAAAACAAGATGACTACATAAATATTTATTTAATATGTGTGCAAAATGCGAGACAGCTATACGATGTAACTTGAAGTTCATAATCCTCTGATTAAAAGAAAAACATCTCAGCGTATAGCGGCCTCACAATGACACAGTTCTATCTGACATTTTTGGCGGAAATGATGATATGATATGTTCGAAATCTCTACTAACAGGTCAAAAACGTAATTTTAAATCAGACTTGTATAAAGCTTAAGAGCAAAATGACATTATTTTTTCAGTAACCACTTTCATTACACACCTTCCAACTTTAGAAAAGCTCTCCTGTAAAATTTCCTCAGAGTCGGATAGAACATTATTCTATCGTCGCGATATGCTATGTGCATAAAGGGGAAATTTACAAAAACTCAACATTTCGATTTGCAATGCGTGGCTTTCAGGTGTATCTGTCGCCCATTGTTTAATCTAAAATGACGTTTTTAACGAAATGTTGGTTCTTTTCATTGCATAAAAAATAAAATAATGAATTTCCGAAAGTGAAGGGTCAAATACGAATAGGACACGGAAATACTGGTGCAGATCATTATCATTATCATAATAATCATCATCATCATCATCATCGGTTAATAAATTTGGCTGCGCGAATGGCTTTGGTATTATTTCTTCCATTAGGCAACCCGTTTGACGTTTGTGTTCCAAGATTTCGTGTTGTAGCGACCCCTGAAATTATCACGCGACATAAACATTAGCTGGGATTCATTGGAGAAGAAAGAAGTAGAAAGGAAGAGGAGAAGAATAAGAAAGAAGTAGGAGAGAAGAAGAGGAGAATAATAAAGAAGTAGGAGGGAAGCAAAGGAGAATAAGAAAGAAGTAGAAAAATAAAGAAGAAATAGAAACAACAACGAAGGAGGAACGAAGAAGATGGGGATGACAGACAAGGCAGAGAAGAAGGATTGGAAGAATGAGGGGAGGCGAAAGAGAAAAGAAGAGACGGAAAAAGAGTTCACTTTAGGCTTCGCGTCCACGGCACCGACAGCCCAATTCTGTATTTTCTGTATTTACGTAACCGTAATGTTTTCTACACATGTTTACTTCTCGCTAAGGAGTAGAGAGAAAGTTATGTAATGCTGCGCGAAAAACGGCGAATTTTCGGCAGAAAACCTCTTATTGCCGGATCCTGGTAACGAAAAAGTGGATAAATCCAGTTGATAACTTTAGGGGGAAAATCCTCTATCATGTGGTGTAGCCAGAATCCATGTTTTGTTCCTTCATAGCGAAAAGTCGATTGACGTCGACTGACGCGTCTGTCTGTGAACAACGCTAGCGGCTAAACTGTTCTGCCGATTTTCTCCAAAATTAAAATTCCCCATTCGATCTGGTTGATGTCGTGACCCCTTGAATTTGAAACCGATATTTTAATTTGGGGGGGTACTTTACCCCTGGGACATTTTCCAAATTTTAAAAAAGGCTCCATCATTTTTTATTTTTTTAGGACGTCTCTTAAAGGACATTTAAGAGAATAGTGCAGGACTCATGTTCATCGAATACCCCAATTTTTCGAAATTTGCAAAAGTTCAAAATTTTCTCGGCGTTAGATTTTGAAATAAGGTCAGGAACAAATTTTCGAAAATTTGAGTACTTTCCTCGTAATTTTGTGTGGAAATATGGGCGAGAAAGTATGCGCTGTTTTAGCACCACACACTGTTATTTCTTGGTTGTGAAGGGTATGAGCGGTATTTTCAGCTAGGTGGCATAATCATTTTAGTTAGGACACCGTTTCAGAGCTCTGATTGGCTCGCCAATCGATGTGAAAATCCTTCTGATTAGTTTAAAATTCAGGCGGTTGATTTAAAATACATGTCTCTAAGACTCAATTATGTATGTATTCCTGCTACATATTTAATCGAAGAATTGCATGAATTCCACACTTTATGAAGTCCAAATTTGAATCCACGAGCTGTAGACCTAATACATTCTACCAATTTTTGGACTATACGAGCAGAATTGAAATTTGCATATTGCGCTTATTTGAATCGCGGTAAACAAGGTGGAGAAGAAAGACGAGAGAGGAGAAGGAAAAAGAGAAGAAGAGAAAGAGAAAGAAGAACGAGAAGGGAAATGGTCTCCTTTAATGTTTAGATCTTTATATTACATTACATATACATATTATTTACATTACACTAACATTTATCTGTGTTACAACACGACACAAGAAGAATTGTTCCTTTTTCTTTCTTGTTCTCTCACGTGATGTAATAAACATTGTTAGATACTACATTCACTCACAAGTTGTAATTTATTTTCTGCTTATTTTCTGACACTCATAAATAAAATTATTTTACCTTTTTTGACATTTAAAACAATGATTGTGTAATGAAATGTTCGCACGGGTCGAGCTAGTAGTTGCAATAGTGACAAAATTTAGAATGGGGTCATTGAATTTCAATTAAATTGTGGATATATAATGAGGTTGCTTAATATAGCATACAAGGGATACACTGCATGTCGTTCAAAAAAAAGTTGCATAAACGATATTATACATTTTAAAATACTACCGAGTGTAAAAGCCGATGATTTAAAAATGATTTCGACTGCCCTTATGGCTATGATAACGTGCAAATTCTATAAACGGACGTCCCTTTCCCAGTAACCATTACCACAGTTTTTGACTTCCAAACCCGTATTAAGCGATAAGAATTCGACGTCCGAGCTTGAAATTGAAAATGAAAATTAAACATCTCCGAAACCCGAATAGTTTTCCTAAGATTGCTCCTCAATGTTTTCTTTTCTTTAAGGATCATGCAACTTCCACTCATTCACAGGCGTCGGAAGAGTGCGGATCCGTTCTGCGTTCGTTTCTCAAGATTTCGGGGTATCTGAAGCATAGAGTAAATATCCTTAGTCTATGTCTGAAGTACTCGACTGCGACAGTGTCGTGGAAAGGGCTGGTGCGAATATAATTTATTTCAACCTAACCTATTTACTCATTGTATTTATTTATTTAGTGTCCCAGTGCAATTGGTGGAGCAGTGCATATGGAGAATGATTTCGTACCGCAATGACAGAATGGTGTCGGCGAACTAAAGTAACTGGATTAAAGTGATTCTTCTTCAACGGACAGCCCCTACATCGCACCACCAATTTCACCAAAAGGCTTAATAGAAGCCCACATCGTTCGAAAACAAGGCCCACTCCCGTTTATGTTCTGTATATGCATTTATTTATTTCATTTATTTAACGTCAAAAACTGTGTGACGTACTTCGAGGAGAAGTACACGGTGCCCATTTCCTATTTATTTATTTACTTATTTACGTCAAAAAACAGTTAAAAACTGTGTGTGACGAACTATGGGGAGAAGTGAATTTTGTGCACGTTTTCATAATTCTGTGATCTCTATCCTAAACCATATTCTTATAGTCGAATTTTCAATACAGAAAAGAGAGGGTTTTTTTCGAGTTTTGTTGACAAAATATTCGCTTCTATATAATATGTTTTCAAAGGTAAATTAGCTATAAATTCCTGCCCTGAACCCTCATGTTCTTCATGAAAGAATAATACTTTTTGCCGCGATAATATGGAAAAGGATAATTTGAATACCTATATTCCCACTGAAATTCAGAAGTATTCATCCAGTTCAATGAAAAACATGGTATCTCGTGTGTGTGTGTGTGTGTGTGTGTGTGTGTGTGTGTGTGTCGCGTATGTTGGCGTCCGCAGCTACTCACAGGTTGACGTTGAGGTGACGTTGGTGACGAGGTGCGAGCCGTCGGAGAGCGCGCGGTTCCACACGACGCAGCGGTAGGCGGCGCCGTCGTCGCCGCGCGCGGGCGTCACCCGCAGCACGGCGGCCGTGGGCGCGTCGCGCGAGTTGCCCGGCCGCAGCTCGGCGTCCAGCGGGTACTCGCTGCCCGCCTTGTACCACCTGCCGCCACGAGCGCCGCCGTTACATTCGGAAACACCATTGTCACACTTCAATGCAAGTGTTTACACTGGGGTCAAGGTCTTCTACTGGTGGCTGTGGCATGCGTCGTGGCTCCGTAGCATGCCAAGAGCTACTCCGCGCAACTAGCGTCGAGAAAGGAAACTATTACTAACACCGCCGTTTTACAATAGGGATGGCGTTTGTCTCTGGTGGCGGGGTGACCAACTACGTGAAGGGGCGATTTCGTCGTGACACTCCTGCCACGGACTCCCGCTCGTGGCACCGACCTTGACAACATTGACATAATGTAACAATGTTCTTCTTAGTTTCCAGGGTACCTGCTGGATATTGACTCTAAATCCAAAAGTGAGTGACAGCTGATCGAATTGTAATGCTACAGATGTGTTCATATTGTATTATTGAACATTACAATAAACGGTTACTTATTGAAAATTAGTTCAAGTATTGATTTAATCATAACACGAAGGACTCACCCTGCCCCCCCCCCCCGCTCATCACGGGGCGGCCTTCCTATTAACGTATTCTATCTTAAGGGCCCAAATCCCGTAAACTAGTATTACCCCCTCAAAATCAATATTTCTTAGTCACAACTACAAATGTAAGAAAGGGAGAACGTCTATTACAATATGGTGTTGACGTAAGAAAAAAATACTGTGCAACAGTAAATACCCCGACAGTATGCTATACGCAAACAAATACCACTTTTTTAAAACGTTTCTGTTGCTGTATATGACATCTCATTAAAAGTGTATACCTTTTGTTTTATTTAGTATTTACAATATCAATATCAATATTAAAGTTTAAGTGAATTAGAGTTTGATTACTTCTAGTTTTAACTACTTATACCCCAATTTAACTTTGAAACAAGAGAACACTAGTTTACCCTGGGAAACGTCGATAATTCTAGTTTTGACTAGTAAACAATAGTTTTCACGAAAATACTTACATTCAACTAATTTTAAATAGGTTATACTATTTTTAACTGATTTCGGGCTCTCACGGTAACATAATAGTTCGTTTCCCAAGAGCAAAAGTGCTAAGTGCAGAAGTATAAGAAAATTAATTGTGAATCAATACCTACGTTGATGCATCACAGTTTCAATATTATTTTCAATAAAAAATGCTCAATTTTTAATATAACTGTAACAATTTATTACTAATAAACGAAGACAGAATTATTGTAATTACATTTACATTACGTCACCCTACTTGAAACAATTTTCTGAAAATAAAAACTATTGGCTGAATTAGCATTTTATGCTTTGTGTCGAAGTCAGAAATTCTAAAGAAATAATGCGTTAATATACAGAGTGAGTCACGGAACAGTCATTTTTGAACGGATCAAGATATTACAATAGTTTTCAGGAAGCACGTGAGGGAGTGGGGGGAGAGGTGGAAGGGGGTTAAGGGAAGCAGATTTGATTGAGCCCTGGGCGTAAGATGGCGGGTTTCGGCGCTACGTTGCGCCCAGAAATACTCCATCATACACACGCTCACTCGAGTCGTAAGGGTAGCTGCTATTTCAGGCTCAGAGGATACGACAGAACAGCACGGAAGTGTAAACCATAACATTTCAGCGTCAGACTTCATCATTCTTAATAAGAATAATGAAATAACTGAATGCTGAATAATAACGTGTAACGCTGAAATTAGGGTCAGATGCAGCCGATCATTTTGGAAGGGACCATCATAGATTTTTGTTAAATAATAAACATTTGTTATTATATTGTATATTATTTTTGAGTGTATATATGATACTATAAAATATTAGTTTTAAAGAATTGCATAATTCTAACAAATAAATATTTAAATCAATTTTTCCAAAGAAAAAAAAGGTAACAAACGAAAACTCTAGGCCTTTTTGGCCCCATGGTCATAAACTAGATTATTAGAAGGCATTCGAACTGCTCGTACCCTCCCATATTGAAGATCCTCGTGCTTTAAAGGAAGGCGTGGCGGGCGGGAGGGGCACTTACTTGATGTCGGGGTCGGGGCTACCGCCCGTGCTGGAGCACGTGAGTTCGGCGCTCTTGCCCTCGGTGAGCGTGGGCGTGGGGCCGGGCTGCACGCGCGGGGCCCCGGGCGGCGTCAATACCGTCAGCGCGAACGCCTGCGAGTGCAGGTCCTGGCCCGACCCCGCCTCCTTCACGTAGCACGCGAACAGCCCGTTGTCGCGCTCGTAGCTGGCGTTGCTGATGAGGAGGTCGTAGCGGCCCTGCTCCGGCTTGAAATCCACTCGATAGTACGCGTCGAGCGGGTTCTGCTGAATGGCCACGTTGTCGTGCTGATTGTGCTTGTTGTTGCGCACCCAGAAGAAGGTGGGCGCCAGCGCGCCCACCTGGGGCGGAAACCGGCATTTCAGGGTCACGTCTTCGCCCTCGCGGGTATCTTCGGCGTCCTCGGCGGGGATGACAGGCAGCAGCAACCCTGTGGACATGAAGACAATGACGGTTCGATCACGATTTCTTAAGGGACGGATTCATGACGATAATTATTTCAAAAAACTCGAAGGAGTGAACAACGCTACCCCAGTTAAATTCACTATTTTTGTTATTTTTTTCTCAAAACGTATTGATTGTATTTTCTTGACATTTAACTCTGGTAAAGAAAACAATGTTCTACATATACTGTAGCAATTTATAATTGCATCATATTAAATATTTTATAACAAATAAATGCCAAAAATTAACAAAATATGTATATTAACCTTGGTATAACAAATTATACACTTATATTAATAAATCTGTTCCAAAATTTTTAATGTTCATATTGCAACCAAGTGTATTAACTTCAGAATAATTTCTAGAATCGTTCAGACAAAAAAGAAAATTTATCCCCCGATTTATTTTTTCTCAAACAAGCTTTGAAGTTATAGAAATGTACAAAGAGTAACACAGCTAACTACTCGACAAAACGCCGAAAATACATACAAATACAGAAATACAGCGCTGACAGTGCATGCAACGTCCGATATGAAACGTCTTGAAAAACGTACAGAAAACTACACCCGTCGAGATGAATTCGTTCCGAAGTGACACTCGTTTAAAGCTTTGCGAGTCAAACGCTGCAGCCATTTTGACAGGTGCAAACAAAGAAACGAATTTACAAATAAGTGTGTTCTATTATAAGTTACTCTATAAATTATACATAAAATTGTTTAAAAAACTATAAATATTTAAATAAAACTAAAAACAAAATATGTCAAATTTCAACCAGGGCACCGCACCGGAGTCCCCGGTGTCAGGGGCCACAAATAGGACCCCCGCCGACACCCAATAAGTCCAGTTGAAAGAGTTTTTGAAGGTATCCCATGGTAAAAAAATCTATAACAAATTGCATATAAACGGCATTCCTTATTATTGCTACAGGCAGCGCGCGATCTTCCTTACTCTATCCTCTCCTCTCACCCACAAACACATTTACATCCACTACACTGCCACACTCGTCGGGAGACCAGTTAGGAGCTTAGAGCTTGTCCCGGTTGGAGCAGTGCTCTGGTGGGAGATAACCGGATGGGAAAACCAAGTCGATGTGTAGGACGGTGCCTAATCTCATCATCCAGTGGGGGAAGTACACAACCGCCCCCGTGATAAAAAAAAAAGCAATACGCTTACGGCACTAACGACCACAGCGGTTGCCTTTATGTTACGTTCTACAACAACTAAAAACTACAACAATTTTTGTGTTTATTGCGGTGTTTGAAATCTAATACACCTCCGTGGTCAGTCATCCATCAATATATTGCTGAAAATTACTCTTTGCCAGGTTTTCAATCACTTTACACAGGCCTGAAAAGCCCTGCATTGGCGGTCATTTGCCATTGAGGTGCACAAATCTTTGCCCGCGCTGGCGGACGAAGTGCAATGGTTAGAGGTTGCGCGGGGTGGGGAGCAATCGACTCTCGATGTAATTTTGTAGGAATTGAATTCTTGGACGTCCAATAAATAAAATGAAATAACTATTTCTTTAAATTAACAACATTCATTCATTGCTTATGTCGTCCTAAGCACGCTATGCAATGCATAAACTTTTTACTTTATCATCTACTGTGCACTTACGCAGTAAAGAGAAAGTATTGTAATGCCACGACGGAAAGTGGCAATTTTTCGTAAAAAAAACACCCATATTAGGAGGCCCTGATACCGAAAAACTGAATAAGTCTTGCTTATAAATGTAGTAAATCACTTCTAATACGTTTTTTGGGGTTAGAATCCTCGATTAGTGGGTCTTTGATACCGAAAAAATGGTTTATGACAAAACGTCTGTCTGCAGTCAACACTAGCTCCTAAACCGATTTTCTACATAACTGATATTCCCCAATCGATCTGGCCGAATACGAGGTTCGGAGAATTTGTAAAGGGTACTTTACATGAAGTCTTCATGTTTTCAACATTTAAAATGGCTCGAAATTTACAGATTTTTTTTTTTCTCGGATGCAGCAAAGAACGCTTAAAACGGCGCAGATCTCATTTCAATCTCTCTGAATTTTCGAAATTACAAAAGTTCAAAATTTGTTCGGCGTCTTCCTAAAAGTACAATAGTGACGCCAGAGATTTTCTTTCCTTAAAGAAAGCTGTTCATCAAAGATAGACCTTTAAATGTCACGTACAGTTTTTGGAAAACATTAGTAATTTTCGCGTGAGTTTGGCTGTTACAAAATTCAACAACTACGCTATGGTTAACATCAAATTTGGAACATGATTTTTTTTTCGAAAAAAGTTTTTCAGTTCGAATCAACCCCTTCAACACGAAAATAATGCTAGAAGTCGCCTTTATTTCTTATTTTCATAGATCAGCAGATTGTTTCTATTTTGCAGAATATCACTTCCTATTAGCTGTGTACGATCGAATTAAATATCCTTGTTTGTTAATATTACTTACCTCGCATCCCCCACATCAGCAAGTCTGTGAGCAACGAATAAACAAGTCAGCTATTCTGAACATATTCTACACGTGCGGTCCAAATAGCTCTTTATTGAGAACCCAATTGCCCTCAGAGAGTGAATTGGTGCGGATGTGTAGTTCGGTCCTGTGCGTTTTCTGCTCGATTTAAACACTGTGAATTAGTGAATTTGTTTCGATTGATTGATTGTTCTTGATTCCGGGCACGTCAACAACAGAGTTCATTGGTCCCGTAATTGTAGTGTGTGTTTCTTCATCGGAAAGTGGCGGTGATCTTTTCTACACTGGATGGCGAGATCCGGCGCCGACCTACCGTCGACTAGCGGGGTTTTCCCCTCAACCAGCGGGGCACCGCCCCAGCCGGGATAAGCTCTAAGCTGTGTGTGTGTGTGTGTGTGTGTAAGAGATGAGGATAAGAAAAGGAAGAGTAAGGAAAGATCGCGCGCGGTCCGTTTGTTGGGGTACTGATCCGGCATCCGCCTGGTGTTGATCGGAGAAACCACGGAAAACTACCGATCAAACCAGTCGGCCGCTAGAATTCTCCTCCAGACAGTGACTGAATTCGAACTAGCTGACTCGTTAGTGTCGAAAATATTGCCGCCGTCGGGACTCGAACCTAGGGTCTCCCCGTCAGAGGGACTGTAGTGACATCAGTTGATGCACTGAGCCATATCTCCCGGCAATTTGTTCGAGAAGTGTATAAGTCCATGGAATCTATTCGACAATAATTAATAATGCCGCGTAAATGTAACAATCTAAACACTTTGTTATATTTGTGGCCAAGTTGCGTTCGCTAGCCAACGAAGAAATATAACCTCAATAATAACGGCGTATTCACTTTATTTTGGAAAATTTTGTATATTAGGTGATCAAGATAAGAGTTTGGCGCCAGAAATCTGCTGCAAAACTTGTTTTACTGGCCTTCTTGATAAGTTGAATCGCAGAACTTCGATGCCATTAGCCATTCCTATCACAATAAAAAATAATTCAGACGCCTGCGTATTTTGTGAGATTCCACTAATGCCGGACATGTCAAATAAGAAAAAGAAGACCATTAGCTATCCTGAATTACCAACTACTTCACTCTCAGTGGCTCACAGTGAAAAATTTCCCGTTCCTTCTCCTCACATTCCTTTCACTCGGAAGACGAAGCTTGTGATCCTCAATTCTCCACAAGTACGGATCCTAAATTTGTACCAAAGCTTAAATTTGAACAACACAAGATCAGCCAGATGAATTAAATGATCTAGTGATGGTTATGAGCTCCGAAAGGCAAGGCAGCGTTGTTAGCCTCTAGGCTCCAAGGGTGGAACTATGTCTCCGAAAACACTAAAGTATGTACCATTTTTCCGTCAGTGTGAGAAACCGTTAGAGAATTTTTTTCTCTATGGAAGAATCTATTGTATTTTGCAATGATGTATTTGACTTGTTCGAAGAGATATGGTATACGTATTTGAAGAATGGAGAGTTTTATTGACGCTTCTAAAATGAGCCTCAAGCTGATTTACTCCATAACGGCATTTGTATACCTTCCACTTCTTTTCGTTATGCAGCGCATATTAAAATCACATACTTACTTGAAACTTCTCTTTAATTTATTATAAAAATATTAATGGCAAATATAAATAATTGCTGTAAAAACTTTAAAAATTATTGCTGTAAAAACTGGACTCCAACAAGGCTACACTTAAAACTGTCGTTTTTTCTGTGAATGGAACACTAAAAATAGGGCACGTGTTCTTACAAAACAAAAATAGCATTTTTTAAATTTCATCTTAATGTAAAAATTGCGAAGCGGTGAGCGATGAACATTAAGTATGTATTCGTCAATCATTTTTTTAGACGAAAAATGTGATGTCGGAAGATGAAGTACGAATATCCTTGCTGACTATCCTTGCTATCTTATTATGTATGATAAGTAATATTTCGTTATGAAGATAAATATTGTGAGCACTCATGAAACCAGAACAAAACTGGCAGTTTCACTTCCATATTCGCGTTCAGCAATGCTATTGCATAAGATGCGTTTCATTCATATCGCAAAATTAAAGACAAAATTTGTTGCCGAGTGCAATTGGTCAACACTTGGTGACGATTATTTTACAGCAATTTTCAAGACATTTCAAACTGATTTAAGTGTTACGTCATAATAAAGGCTGGTATATTGTATAGTAATAAGGAATTCGTTATAAATAATTGCAAAAAAAATGCACAGCTTGTCTATTTTAAATAACAAGTGTCGAATAATTCTTGACGCTGCTTGCAGTCCAAAATTCATATAAACTTTATGAATATTGTAGTATGTACGTACAAAGAGCAACACAAAAACCACTGTTACTTTTATTAAATTTTAAAAGCATTTTAAAATTTTCTTTACCATGTTTTTTTTCGTATGGCATAATAATTTTTACCTCATGTTTTCAAATTTCCTCTTTAACTAATCATTACATATGAACTCTATTAATTCTTATTTTGATTCTAAGTTGCATAAACTGTCACAAATTTTTCTTAATCATTCCCCATCATTATCAGAATCCTGTGAACCTCTACAATGAAGCAAATGCCTTTGAAATTCCTTAGACGATTATTTACGCAAGAACCTCCGCTGCGTGAAAAGCAGCAACGCTGTTCCCTAAAGGAATGCAATCAAATGCTTGTCCACTGCACAAAATGAGGCTCATCCCTCCCATTCCTTTCTGCCTGAGGTTGCACCTGATAGCCTTATGAGGAGCACTCGATGACCTTATTGTTTAGTTCGCATTTCCGGTTGTGCCAGCTGTTGTTAGATGCAGTTAATCCCACAAGTGTAGTGGGGTTTTTTACCCAATGAAGTGTGGCGTTCCTCTTCGCTAGAACGTAGACCGACCCACATGTCGCCTTCTGGGTTTCCTCTCCGGGTATCTCCGCAAGCGGGAAACCGCCCCCCCCCCAGAACTCTCAGGGGCCGTCCAGAAATTAGGTAACTCTAGGGGATGATGGAGTTTCAGGCAGCGTTCAGCCGCGTAGCAGAGGAGTATGAACGGTTAGTGTAGTGTTTACATTTTCAATATTTACAGAAATAATTCCTTTCAATCAGTATTACACTACGATTAGAAAACATTAATTTTACTTAAAAATATTTATAAAAATTAAAAAGTTATGATGTATATTGTTATAATAGATGGAAATGTCTTTCGTGGATAGTACAAATTAATAGAATCTGTTAAGATTCTGTCGACACCGTCATACAGTATATTCTAAAATCCAATTAAATTAGGGCCGAAATAGTGGCCTGCAGAAGCACAAATGCTGGATAAAACCACACAAAATGGTTTTTCACATAGGAGAAAGCACACTGCTAGGGAACAACAAATAAAATATAAAAAACAGCATTGTTTGCTGTGGGCAGTGGCTGTTCCGTAACGTAACACAATAGCAAATAATGAATGTCGGGCGGCCAATTTCTTGGAGCCTTGCTGTCGTAGGACGTTAGCTATGTTGAAAGCAGTAACGCATTTTCTTTAAATTTATGTAATAACGCATTTCACCTTCTCGGTCATATAGCGACTACTGTAGCTTTTAACTTTGGGGGAACGGTGGGGGAACACATACTAACAACATACACAAACATCCATGCCCGGGGCGGGATTCGAATCCGCGACTCTTCAGCCTTAGCGACGTCGGCTATCCAGGACCGCCATTAACGCTTTGAGTGTGATCATTCAATCGATAACAATATGAAAATAGGTGCAATCACACAATTAAATGAATGCATTTTTTCAGTAAAAATCGAAAGTGTTTCAATGTTTTTGTATTTTTCCCGAATTCCTGGTTATCTAAAGAAACCACAGACACGTCTCACATGGCTAGAAGATGCATAGTTTTCTCTCAATTTCTGCGTGCATTGGAAATTAGCAATAAAGATGTTTTTATTACTCCCTACTTCCTGGATATCTAACGAACCCATAAACAACTCTCAGAAGGTCAAGTTTTCTCTCAATTTCTGTGCGCATTGGAAATTAGTAATACAATCCCACCCATGCGTCATCCATCTGCCGGTGACGGCGTCTGCGCGATTAGTAGGCAGAAATTTTGTCGCCTAAGCGTTCTTCCATCCCTCAAAAATTCTCCCATTTTTATTTTGTGCCGACAGCATCGACAACTAATACTGATACTCGATAACGTTTTGTTTTCATTTGGCAAGCATAAACGAGACGTTTTTATTTGCCGGACGTAATCAGAACTGTCTCTCAACATTTCCCCATTTGTCGTCTACCCGTCCCCCATAACACGTCATCTGTCAGAATTTACTTGTCCTCAAAAGCAAAGTGCCCCAATGGGACCCGCAAACCTGATTTAAAAGGCCTAAGACTCTCTTCCGAGTTCTTCGCGATTATAATACGTGTTGCAGTATTTGTTTTGTATGTCATAATCTGCAAACTTCTATTGTTTTCTTTTGAAATCTGTTCGATGTAGGACTGGGGTGTAATTCTCTATCCACCAGTATCACACAGGGTTTTGTATCGATGATTTTTTTATAAACTGCCAATAACTATCATATTTCTTTAGCGAACTTATAGATGTACGAGGGCAAGTCAATAAATAAGTCGCAAAACGGAATTGAACATAAATCACCCTGTACATGCAGGCACTTATCCCATCTCGTTACAACTCCTTGAAAGCCAACAGCAAAGAAGTCCTTTGGTTGCTGTCGCAGCCAACGTGTAACCTCATAGATTACGGTGAAACTGTGAATGCCTCATGGTGAAACTGTGAACGCCGCGTCGGACTGCACAACTCTGCGGGAACTCCGATAGGCCATTCGCCGCAATCGACCAGGACTCCTGTCAAAGAGTGTGATTCGTCTGGATGACAATGCCCACAGCAAGACCAACGCAGGAACTGTTACGGACATTTCATTGGGAACGCTTGGAACATCCACCGTACACCCCTGACTTCGCCCCCAGTGATTTTCATCTGTTTGGGCCCCTAAAAAATCATTTGGGTGGCCGTCATTTTGATACAGATGATGCCGTAATCTATGAGGTTGCCTGACTGGGGAAACCCCACAAGCCGACATGTAGGTAGACGCCGGATCTCGCCATCAAGTGGGGGGACATCACCGTGACAAAACATTCATTTCACTTATGGGACTGATGATCATAGCTCCCACAATCAATCAGAGGAAAATATCCGATCAGAGCAGTCGGCTGCAAGAATTCGCATCCAGACAACGCATGTATTAGACTTCGGTGTCTAGCTGGTATAAATTAGTGGCGCTAAAACAGCACGTACTCTCTCGCCCGCATTTCCACGCAAAATTACGCAACAATTCCTCAAATTTTCGACAAATTGTACATGATCTTATTTCAAAATCGATCTTTAAGGAACAGATTTCATTAAGGGGAAAATATTCAATCTTCAATATTTTAGTTGTAGGAAGACTCCGAAAAAAAATTGAATTATTACAATTTTCGAAAATTCTGGGTTTTCAACGAACATGAGACCTACACTATTCTCCTAAACGTTCTTCGCATGATCCGACAACAAAAATTTAATAAAAAACGATGTGCCCATTATTATTTTTTTTTATGGAAAATATCCTAAGGGCTTCATGTACAGTACTACTCCTCAAAATTAAAATATCGGTTTCAAATCTAAGAGACCGCGACATCAGCCAGATCGATCGGGGAATATCAATTTTGGAGAAAATCGGCTGTACGGTTAAACCGCTAGCGTTGTTCACAGACGGACAGACAGACGGACGGACAGATGGACGGGCGGGCGGGCGGACGGACGGACGGGCAGAAAGGCGTTTTGCCGTCATTCGAGTTTTCGGTATCAAGGATCCAAAAAACATGCATCTGGCTACACCACGTGATAGAGGACTTTTTTCTAAATTTAGCAACTGGATTTATCCACTTTTTCTTTACCACAGCCCTAAAATAAGAGTTTTTCTGGGAAAAATTCGGCTTTTTTCGCGCAGCATTACATGAGTTTCTCTCTACTCCATAACAACAAAGTAAAAATTTGCAACTGTCCGGACTCTATGCTAGAACCTCTCGGTGAAAGACACTACAGTGGCAACAGTGGTAGCCCTATGCCAACTCAGCCAGTAGTGGCTCCAGACCCGCACCCGAAGACCCTACCTGTGTGCAGACCTGACTTCAAAAATATTCATTCTGCTTCTATAAGAGACGTCGATGAAATCTGAACTTCTATAAGTGGTTACTAGTTTTAAAAATCAGTTATTGCTTCAGGATTTTTTATAAGTAGGTGTTGACAATGCATTCGACTCTAATGGTAAACTTCGAGGCGTCACACGTCATATATTTCGTGATACCCTGCCCATCTCCCATCAGGATCGCCCGTAAGGGGAGGAGGAGAAGGGGGTCGAAAGGTTGGGGCAAAAGTCATGACAACCGTTTCTTTTTTCTAAAATAAATTTTAATGGAACTGGCGAGTTTATTTATCGCATGAAAGAAATGCTGTACTAATGCGTGTTCACAACAGGAGGCTCTGAGTGTCTCTATTAGCACAAAGTGCAATGTGAAATCAGTTGCCTGACTGCCGCCGTGCGGGATGAATGTAACCCTTTTTGAGCAGCGCTCATTCATCAAGATAGCCGATCTTCATGGGAGAAATGCCCGAGAATGTAACAGGGAATCGGTGGAAGCTATTGGGAATAATGCCCTTCCGTACCGGACAGCCACGACATGGGCAGGAGAGTTTCTTCGAGGACGCGTGGCAACAAGTGATCAGCAATGCACGCGACGACCTGTGAGGGTGCGGACCGACGTGGCACAAGCGGTAATCGAGGATCTGCCTAATCGGGCCTTTCGAACGGGTTTCTAATGCATCCAGTACCGTCATTTCAAATACCTTAATAAATATGAGAATCGAATTTTGATGAATATCCATGCACTTCGTTCACACCTTGTCCTTTGATGTGTATAGTTCATATTTATAAGGAAAAATATGTAACCTGTGTTTTTCAATTTTTTCCAAATATTATTTTTCGAGATTATATTATTTTTTTAAAATTTACGAAAAAATGATCGCTTCGCTAAAGTAATCATTTTTAACTTGTGTTGTAATTGTGACAGATTTTTTAATATTTTGCGACATTAAAAAATAAAAGATGCTATTTCATTTGATGTGTGTATTGAATTCATTATTTTTTTAAAAATCTTTTTTGACCTGTTTTATTTTATTTTTTCTCCCAAAATCAGAAGTTTACAACATTAAAAAAATACTCTGAAAAGTTCTACATAAGTTAAAAAATGTTATCATTGTTCTACATAAAATTTAAAAAATGTTCTACATAAAATTTTTAAAAAATGTTATCTCTGAAAAGTTCTACATAAGTCTGGTAAGTTACAAGTGGGACACGGAGATGATTCTGAGAAATTAAATACAATAGAATATCTACTTGTTTTGCTGCAGCGTCTGCTAGAGCCCCCTCAAGCACGTGTCAATCAGCAGTAGACGATTGCCATCAATATACTTTCACAGAACAATAAACAGAAGTATCCCTTCACATCTTACTATGTGCCGGATATGTAAATATGATCTTGATAGCCGATTAAATTCAAATTGAAAAGTGCCAAACGGATTCAATTTGGTATTAAACGAAGAAATATTTATACGAATAACAGTATGTGATACAATTAATTAAATTGATATTTTTTACTTCACTTTACAGAGAATATCGTTAATTGATCTTTTCATACAGAAATGAAACTATGTATTTTTTGCGCCTTCTGCAGTTTTTTTTATTATTTCAGTGTTGCAGTAGTCCTCTTTCTAAGTATTGTTCAGCGTTGCTAAAAATATAACGGAAATTTCTTCACATTGTCATTAGCCCACTTAAATAACTTCCTGGGAAAATTAATAGGTTCCTGTCAAATTGAAGACTAGTTTTTATTAAGAATATTATAGTTGCCCCTCTTATTACGTTGGAGGGTCCCTTTCCATAACCATTGCGAAGCGAAGAAATGCCATTCACCACTCACATTGAAGACATCTTTGTGGAACAAATTCGCATTATCTTGTAATACTAGGCACTGACTCCAATCGAAAAATGTTTGTTAACATTTTCATAAACTAACTTGAGAAGTCATGAGTTTACACTGAAAAGGGTGAACTGAATTCGCGTTGTGTTTCAGGCATCCAGAAAAAATATTTTAATTTTTAATTTTTTTTTTTTTAATTCTTTGCTTTCTCTGAAGTATAGCACAAAAGGATGGAGAGCGCCTAGCTAAGACCTTCATTCACAGTTCACAGCAGTCTCTGCATTATATCTTCAAGTACGAAAGAATAATTTTCTAAAAAAAAACAGTGGATAATGAAATTTCTCATCGTCAAATTTTATTTTTGTTTCATGAAAAGAGCGGAAGACGACAAACGATAGGCGAAAACAGCAGAAGAAACGGACGAACTTACTCGGTCAGTTTCTCTATTACTCGTATCAGGTGATAAGTTAGGGCGACCAGGACCAGCAGTGCACGTTTCTTTATTATTGTCACTACCCAACATATTTGAGGCATTAACAAGTAAGACTGATTCACACTTTCTTGAACAAACATCACTAGACTCGTCAGAAGGAATTTTGAAAACCAATAATATAACTTTTCTTGGCGGCAAACAGTCAATTTTCAACTTCTCAACAATTCTGGTTGTAACAACCTAAACGTACACTTCTTCTAGAATTGTGGATTTTCATATTAAGAAAATACAAATAACAATAATATTGATATTATTGTAAGGCTATCTGTGGTTACTAACTTCACAGAACAACGAACATGTTTTTCGGATTCCTCTGTTAACACAACTGAGTCAGTATATCTGAGAAAGAAGGCAGCTCTGTTTCGGGCTGGCCCTAGCAGCGTCAGTTGTTTATAAATAAACTTAATAAACTCGCATTTCGTCAGAAGACTTCCATTTGAGACCGTATATGTGTTCCTGCTATTCATATCAACGCGTAAGTCTCGCGGTTGCTTTATTATTGGACGTCACAATGCGTCGTGTCATTGACGCCCCGTAATTTGGAAGAGTCCGGCGAACAGCGGGCTGCCTAGGTGCGCCGGTAAACGAACTATTTTTTTAAATGTTTTTTATGTGTCCCACGTTGAAATTTGGCAGATCTATACAGAATTAGTGTATTTTTTTCAATTAATTTAAGTGTCGACATAATGTACAAATTTGCATTTTAAAAATTAAAATATATCATAAATATTTAAATAATATGCTTACAAAAATTATATTTACATCATATGAAAGTACATCTCTTTAAGTTACATTTAAGTGTAATTTTAGTTTTCTGTAGGAAACGGTATTTGCGAGAAAAAAAAACAGCGCGCAAAAAAATTAAACCGCAATGAATCTTCAAAAATATTATTGGTAATATTTCTGGTTTTGGTACGAAAAAGTACGTGTCACTTACTTCCAACCCTAGAACTCATAAAAAAGTTTCAATTCGCAAGAAAATTGTGATTTTTTTGTGAGTATACGATCTTACGGGTTAAACATGAATGATGACACAATATACTCAATAATGAAAATAATTATAACGTTCATAAAATGAATAAAACTTTAAAAACGGGCATACTATTTTGAAGATAAATGATCATATTTTAAGCATTTGATAATATATTAAGGATTGAGATATTTGTTATAATAAAAAATGCTAATAAATTAAACAAATACATTTTTCTTCAAAAGTAATATTTTCTTTTCTTTCATATTTTACACACTGCAAGAAGAAGCAATAAATAACCATTTTGCAAACTGTCGCGATAGAATCTTGAAAAATGTTTAAGTTATTAAATAAAAAGTATACGCGCATTTTGCTCTTAAGGTTGAAAGTCGCGTGCCCTTGCCCAGCGAGGGGTGAGGCAAGGTCGTACGCAGGCACCGCCAAGTTCATTCCCTAGGGATATCCATCGATGCCTTCGAAGGGATCCTGACACCAGTTTACAGGCTTAGTTTTCGCGTGTTACTGTTCAGTAATACATGGTGATAGAAAATGCCAAAGATTGTGAATACGTTTAACAGGCTTTGGTGCTGCAATCCATTCGGACTCGAGAAGCACAAAAGTCGGGTGGGTAAGAGAAAGATTACAGAGGCGATGCGGAAGAAAATATCGAATTTAGTGGTAGGTGAAGCAACATGCGATATGTGTCGTCACAAAATATCCAAAATGCACAATGCAGATCTTAGAGACTGAACTGAAACATACAGTGAAGTGAAAACGTCAAGTGAAGAGGAGTACGTAGCCCCAGGAGTTGCAGAGGAAGCCACTATCAAGAATGTAAACATTTTGAATCCTCTGGGTCAATCACCATTGTCATTGCGGAAACAAATCCGAGAGAAATAGTACGCAAGGAGGAAGGTGAGCAGATTCTGAATTGTTTCATGTGAGTACAGAAAGCAATGATAGAGAAGAAATGTTGACACAATTCAAAGAAAAATTTTCAAATGTGAAAACAGCTAATGAGAAATATATGATTTTAACGTGTTTACCAAAAATTCGAGTGAACAAAAAATAATGGTCGAATTTGGGTATCTCTTCATGTAGCTCGTACGGAAAAATTAACCTAGAGAAGTAGCTTTGTGAAATCCACCATCACGCCGCGGAGGAAAAAAGTAACGCCGAGTGCTGAAGAGGGCTGGGGCGCGGCGGCTCTAGCAGCTGAGATGAGTTCGTTTACGGAGCGCCGGCAAGATACTTTTATTCATAAGTTTAAAACCATTCAAGATTCCATGATGAAATTTACAGAGTAGCTTGAAAGTAGTTTCAGCAATTTTTCTTTCAAAATTCAAGAATTTAAAAATATTACATGTCCATTTATTGCATTTTTTAGAATTTGTTTACTTCCTAATTGTTAAAGACACACGGTAAAAAATATCTTTAATGTAAAATTATCCTTTACATTTCTTCTACAAATAGTGTCACTTTCATATTTTTTGCTTCTTTGCATATCATCGGGAAAAAATCATAACGGAATGTGTACAGACTGCTAACCTAATATTTCAAGTGCCCATTATTGCTAAACAATGGCTGATGAGACAAAAATATTGTAATTGGTTCATGCAGGTATCAGGTTAAGGTGGCAAAATATTTTTAAATTCTGAGACGTAGTGTCATATTTCTTACGTTTTTGCATGAAATGACCCTGTTGTTATTACTTATGCCCACAATCAATATGTGTGATAATTAAAAAAAATCCTATGGGCTGAGAAAGAGGGGAGTGGCTCCTCATTAAATCGTATCTACGAACCCATGAAATCGCGACCCTACTCCCATGCATTGGCAACTCTGCATTTCGCAGTTTGCGCATTCAATATCTGAAAAAGAATGAGAATAGAGTTGTACCAATATTAAAATAACGACTTCGTATGATTCACATTGGCGTATAGGAACAAGATTTAATTTAAATAAATGACACGCAAATACATCATTACTACAACCATATCTTCAAGTTATTCCAAACACCATTGAGATATAATCGATAAATTATAAAATAACATCACCTCATCGACTTCTCAGTTAGTCGCACTCAAACTTTCCTCATAGCATCCAATCACAGTTTTAAAATTTGTGTATTTAACAATTGTCTTTTTAGAAAATGTGTATTTTTTATGATTTTTTTTTTGCTTCACTTATAATTTTGATTTTCAAGATCTGTATCAAAATATGGTTTGATGATATGATTGCTTATTTGATAGATGTTTTTTTAATCTTCTCAGAATGCCAATAACCTTATAGGGTAATAGTTTACTAATGTTCATGGCATTAGTAAACTATTACCTTATATGGTTATTGGCATTCTGAGAAGATTAAAAAAATCTATCAAATATTTTTTTTTTGCTTCACTTATAATTTTGATTTTCAAGATCTGTATCAAAATATGGTTTGGTGATATGATTGCTTATTTGATAGATTTTTTTTAATCTTCTCAGAATGCCAATAACCATATAGGGTAATAGTTTACTAATGCCATAAACATTAGTAAACTTAAAATTAGCATATTCAATTTCATGTCTGCATAATCTCCTATGAGTAGTTCTCAGGTTGCTCTTGTAATGAAATGCCCCTCCAGAATTTGAATTTCAGATTCACTCGCAGTTCGTGAACTTCAACCGGTAAGCTCAAAAACCTTTCGAGGCATTGCCTACGACAAATTTTTGATAGTTCATTGTAAAATTACACAAGTGCTTCAGAATAAATGTTACAAACTTCGAAGGCATTTAGAGGGTGTTTGGCCAATGAGCATGTGGTAGGAAGTTTTACACACGAAACTTACTTCGTGTAACTTTGTTAAGAGTGACAGTGTTCCTCCCCCCACTGAATGATGAGATCCGGCGTCGACCTACATGTAGGCTTGCGGGGGGGGTTCACTTCCAGGTATCTCCCCAAATGGGGCAATCAGGACAACCTCTTATCTCCTGAAGTGGAAATGTAGGGCAAGTGTGTGTGAAGAATGGGAGAGGATAGGACAAGGAAGAGGAAAGAAAGATCGCGCGTGGTCCGTAACCCGTTTGTTAGGATACTGCTGCAACAATAGCCTGATATTGATCTGAGAAATCACGGAATACTACCGATCAGAGCAACCGGCCGGTAGAATTCTTCTCGAAACTGTGGCTAACTTTGACCTAGCTTTAGAGCTAGTGTAAATGACGTCGAATTGGTCGTATATTTACTAAAATAGTATGTGAAGGTTGCAATGAGGTTGCAAAAATGGCACGTTTTCTTGAGCCCTCATTTCGCTAGATGGAAGAGGAGTGGGAGTGTTAGTTATTTTGACAGGACTATTATATCAAATCAGTGGATCTTTTTCGAAGCAAAAGTGTAGCTTTTACACGGAAGCCAACAGTTCTGGTTGTGATTGTTGTGTTGTTCTGATTGTGTGAAGAACGCCCCTTGCTATTATTTATGCATAATTCACCTTCTGTTAGTAAAGAAGTGGGGAGTAACATATTCCAGGGCTCAAGAGAACGTGCGCGCATAATCTCGGCCTTGGCTTCAAATGAAGCCATTTTCATATCAGTAGCCGAAAATAATAATAAATGACTTACAATCCATTATACGTCCAAGGGTATGTTTCGAAATTGTATTAAACGCATTTAATAATATGCAAGACTAAATTTTCTAAAGATTTATTATTACTAACTAAATTCACAATCAGTTATTCAAATTTCCTGGATTCGTTTTCACTAACTCTCCATTTGTCTAAAATATTGTTTAAACTGTGACCAAATACGGTATTCCGTACGTCGATTGGGGTAAAAATGACAAAATCATTGACACTTGTAGGCACTCATATCCGCGAGCGAATAACGCGAGTCACCGCGTTACTTTTCCAGTCGCGACATCTGCGATTTATTCGCGCACGCCGTTCTCTATGCACTTCTTTATTTGCAGAAAAGCAAGAAAACTCAAGTTCCAGGTAGACGAAGAAGCGATTAACTGAAACAGGCAGCGACCTATGGGCTCAGAGGGGGAGACCCTCGCAAAGGGAACAAAGGAATCTCTAGAGTTGTTTTCGTGTCTCACATGGCGCACTCGTCCACCTTCTCTAAAGCCAAAATACTTTGGTATTATTGTGCACACAGTCGCTATAAGACGCTCTTCCCTCCGAAACTCGCTGAAACCTTTTTTGTATTTTTACGAGATTCACAGATGCACGCGATCCCACCTGGAGTTAGCCCTCTTTCTCTCTAACCTCCCTGTCCACCGGCGAGGTTTAGAAACTCTCTCAACAGATGGTGCTTCTGCCGCTTCGCTGCGGGCGGTTGGAGGTCAAAGAACTCGGCGGCGGCCGGCACTGGCGACCGACGCGACGCGATGCGGCGGGGCCACCGCCAACGACGACGACGACGACGACTGGCAGACGCCTCTTTAAATCTGACACCGCGTCACCTCCCGTGCCAAAAGATCCACGGCCGCCCCTGCTTTTAGAGTCGTGTTTCGCTTGCAACGAAATACTCTCGCGCAGATTTCTACGAGTAAATACAAATAGATATCCATATTACTCGTTTGCCAATGGTGACGGGTGAGCTGTCTGTTTTCATTAGGTATCGCCTTCTAGATCTTCGCATCACATTCACGCCTGAACGTACCGTAAGGAAGCCTGGCGGGGAACTTCCAAAGAAACAAATAACTTTGCAAAAGCTCCGAGTGCAAAGTAAAAATAATCAATAATGAAAAGGCCTGCGTTTACGTACGGCGTACGTAATGTTTATGGAAGCCTGGCGGACGGCTGCTCTGATGAATTTTCCGTGGGTTCTCCAATAGCTATCCGGCGAATACTGCAGCAGTACTCTACCAAACAGACCGCGCGCTTCCTGCCCACGTCCACTACACATGCTCACGCACTCCTTGCACTACATCAATACACGAGACACCAGTTGAGAGCTTACAGCATATCTCGATTAAGGTGGTGCCCCGTTTGGGGAGATACCTGTTGTGGGATCCCACAACCCCCCGTGGATGTTGACTCTTCATCTCACGATCTAGCGGGAGAAAATACCGCCATTTTCCGGCCATAACATGCTCTGCACCAGAGATTCCCAGCCTCTTTCTTTCATGGACCCCTTTTAAAAGAATTGTTTGCTACATCGACACTCTCACGTTATTCTCTCTAATATACAGCATACATGATCATTACACAAAGAACTTCACATAAATGTCTTAAAGATAACACTTTCGGACGCGTCGTTTCGTTTCGTCATTTGTTGTAAATGTCTAGATTTCCATTAATCGAAGACGCTTCCACTTCTGAGGAACTAAGTTTCTAATTTTCATTGTTCTGAAATGGTTCCAAAAAGTTGAGCGTTTTTTTAACTGGCTTTAACATTTCTCCAGGGCACATTGCACGGAGTGTTTTCTTTCCCGATATAATGGTGTGAATGAAGATAAAATGTGTTATTATAATCTGAAAACAAGTTCATTTAAAATTCTTGATTATCCTGATTATTTCTATCAATTGCCGGCCAATATTACGCTATAGGTCTGCAATCGACCCCTTGATCGTCACTGACCCCATTGAAAATTTCATCGATCCCAGGGGGTCGATACCGACCCCTTTAGGAACCCCTGCTCTACACTTACGTGACTAATGACCAAAGTATTGACGCGCTCACAAACGCGAAATACTCATTCGAAATACTTCCGCAGCACGTCTTTCACATTGCCTTGATGACGTCAAAACCATAGACACGTTTCGTGTGAAGCGTGAAGCCAAAGAACAGCCCTGCACTAGCGTGTTTTTACATTAGCGTGCTCAATGAGAAACTGCCGGAGACCCAAGCGTTCCCTCACTTCTTGAGCACAGGAAACGGCCGAGGTAGTTCACGGCATCAAACGATGTCACCACAGGGTCTCTGACCGCAAGGTCCTAGGGTTCGAATCACGACGGCGGCAAGATTTTCGACACGAGCTTGACAACCGCTGTCTGGAAGAGAATTCTTGCAGCCGGCTGCTCTGTTATATAGTTATCCGTGGTTTCTCGGATCAATACTAGGTGAATGCCGGACCAGTACCCTAACAAAAGGACCGCGCGCGATCTTCCCTTCCTCTTCCTTATCCTATCCCTTACCACTTATACATACATGCACTGCACTATACACATGTCGGGAGAGGTTAGAGCTTGTCCCGGCTGAGGCAATGGGAGATACCTGGTTCAAGAAAACCTCGCAACGCGACATGTACGTCAGCGTCTATCTCGCCATCCAGCGGGGGAATAATCATCGCCAGCTCTCGCGCAAAAAAATGTACAATACTTCTGGGACTAATTATCTTAGCAGTTGTCGCGCCCGGAAACAACTCAACTGAACACACAACTACAGTCAATCCCTGAACACAGAAGGATCAGTTGCAAGACGTCGCGTCAATATGCTTCCTTCAGTTCAGCGGACGATTATTTTGTCACGTTCTAAAACAGTTGCGCCACGCCGAAGACCGCATCCCTCCGCAAAATGCATTCTCCCGCCATCCAGATTGGCCGAGCGCCAGCTGCGCAGCTCGAGAATATGACTTCAGTGAGTGCAGTTGGAAGTTGCGGAGCTTTCACGAGTGATTAACTTGTTCCGATATCGTGACTAAATATCTTAAGAATTGATGCAAATCTATGTGAGGATATTAATATCCTTGATAAATATTAATTATATTGTTGATATTATATTATTGATTATGTAAGGATATTAATATCCTTGTTTGATAAAGAAATTGGAAATGAGGCCCTACAAGTCGGAAATAAACGCCCAGCTTACAATCAAAGTGCCCATGTTATTCCTTCCAACATGCAATAAAACAGTTTTGTTTTACTACAAAATTAGTTTTAATTCTCGTCAATCGTACGAATGAAGTTGTAACGATTCTGAGAATGTCGGAAAGACTATAGAAATTCAGAGCGTTTCACCAATGTATTCGTACTTGCACTCAAACCAGATATTATAAATCTCTATCATATTTATCTTTACGACGATACTTCGTAATGGTATCGTTGAATAAAAATTTCATTATCATAACATTTTATGTATTATATTTACTGAAATAATTCACTTTTATTTATTGTATTTTTAACAAGAATAATTGCCTTCATACACGAAAAAAATCTCTCTTGTTTGTCTCTCCTGACAACATATTTTAGACGAATTTATGACAGCATGTGACTCACACAATACTCAATATCTGAAAAACACCAAAAATACGAGTATTTTATGATTCTTTCAGAGTATCCTAGAGAGAACCGGTTAAGAATTGTGTCAATCGATCTGCCTTGTCCAGAGGAAGTTCCCTAAGACATCGAAATCGCGTTTCTTGTGCTGTTGGGTAGTTGCTTACAAACACCAAAAATAGGCTTTTTACAGAAATTTCTTAAATCTTCTGATCGAATCCTCTAATAAACGAAAGAGTTCCACACCAGGAGACAAAAGAAGCGTCGAATGGCACCCCATTTGTCTCCATTGGTGGACCAGAACATTGAAGGCGGGCAGACGCACGGACGCAGGCTATCCGAAAACTACACACGAATTGCACTTTCTATCATATTAATCACCATCATACATTAACCATCAGTCGAAAACACAAACTATATAATTACACACTACTCGAAAACTACAAATAATTTGAAAAAAATGTACTTATAATGATTAAAAGATCTTACATAGGAAAATATATTGCATTAAGAAAAATATATGAATTCAATATTAAATATGTAGGACAGGTTCAAAAACTGAAGTTTTTCACTATATAACTCAAAATTTCGCGAAAACCATCATATGTTCCAAAAAGTTTACATAAATTAAGTTAAAGGCATTGTATTAAGGAATAGATTGCTTTATAAAAAAAACTAGTTTTACGAATGGTAAAGTGACGGACAGATTCGATACAAAAATTAGAACTTTTGCAATTTTTGAAATTCCACAGCGTATAATGAAAATTGAAGCTAGGCCATATTTTCAAGCGAAAATTCCTGTATTTGAGCAAAAATGTTCATACTTGTGCCTCATTGGGGAGGAAGACAAGTGAGAATCGGAAAGTGCCAGGTCGGGAGAATATGGTGGGTGCTTGGGAACATGCCATCCGAGCAGCTCCGCAAGTTCCTTGTGACATGAACCGTGTGGAGCCGAGCGTTGCCCCCGCCCCTTACAACACCCCATTCCTTTTGTTGTGCATCGCCTTCCCCGATTCTTTCAGGGCGGCGGATCACTGCTCGCACCTTGCCCTTTTAGCGGCAGATTGTGCCCACATGTTGGCGCGTGAAGTTACTGTGGCCACACGAGGAACAACTGTTGTTCCTCGTCCGGAGCTATTCCGTGTTTCCTTCCAACAGGTATGACCTGCCCTACAAAGCGGGGGGTCCAACTTCCCCAACCCAAGAAAGTCCCTTCGCCCGTAAGAACATCTGAGCCCTTACTTTTTGGACGGGACACACAAATACGGTAGCTGGGTAAATTCTTGTCAATACTCGTAAGTGTACAACTCAAGGGACAGCAAGGAAAAACAGCACATTTATAAGAAGCCAAGAAGCCATAGACATAAAACCTCGTACAAGCTTTACTGTTGGACAGGGAATTTCTTCAGGAATATCCGTGCGCGAATTCATACTAGTACTATTTAATTACAGTTACTCGTGTTTACTTGGGTACTTTTACAACTGATCTCTTTCCTCATTTGATTGATTGTTTCCGAGCACGTCAATCGCTTTGGTAATTAGACCCTTTAGTGCAGTGAATGTATGTTTAGACCGGGAGGTGACCATGTCTATCTCCCGTTGAATGGTAAAAACCTGCACGTCATCTTGCGGGAATTTCTCTCCCCAGATATGCCCCAGTGGGGCACCACCCCAGCTGGGAAAAGCTCGGATTTATACACCCTTTAAAATGTGGGGTAAAATGACTTTTGATTACCTGGGAAGTTGTTATCAACTCGGGATCTTCAATAAAAAAATAAGTCGTAAGAAAGCTTCCTATTCGATAACCGCGTTCCCGCTGACGGCTGTCAAAGCGTCGAACGTTTTAATCTGAGTATAAGCTCCCGAGATGGGTGGTATTGTTGTACATGTAAATGGAAGTGTGTGTAAGTAAGGGTAGAGGTTATGCCAAGAGGATGGAAAGATCGCGCACGGGCCAAGGCCCGTTTGTTGTTACTCCCCCGGCATTCGCCTGGCACTGATTGGAGAAACCGCGGAAAACTACCGACCAGAGCTGCCGGCCGCCAGAATTCTTCCCCAGGTTGAGGTCGACCTAGCAATAGTATATCTAGGGCCGGTTGCATAGAGCTTTCCATACGGGTTCCATAGCAATGGGTTCCACAAAATGTTTAGGCTCCACAGGCCGTTCACCGTTGCATAAAGCAAATGTATGGAATCTATAACTATAGGTTCCACAAGTACTTCAAAATGCCACCACTAGATAACGACACTATCGATATTTGAATAGTGCGTATTCTGTGTTTCGTTATGCACGTTCTTAGTGTGTGCTGAGCTCTGGCGAGGAGGTTTTGGCGGTGTGTTGGTTTGTCTCTATACGTTCTCAGTAGCAATTTCGTTTTATTGCATTATATTCATTCATATATCCTAGTTTACTTTTATTTAATTCTTATTACGTACAGTTTATTTAAGAATAAACTGTACGTAAATAAGAATTAAATAAAAAGTAAAATAATATGTCTGTATGAATAATATTCACTAAAATTCAACACTCAAAAATACACCAAAAACGAACTCTACACACCACATAAAACTCTAAAAAAATACTATATCAGAACTCGAACGCCAAGAACCACCAATAACCTCAAACACTAGTAAATAGGTGCTTGCAGCAGTGCGCAGTGTCGCCATGTTGCTTATTTGTAGATTCTATAAGCATTTGTAGATCTGTCTCAGGACCTATAAGATATAGAAAATTTGTAGGTTCCATAAGTCTTATTGGTTGTTTCAGAAACACGTTTTGCCGCTGTAGACTATTTTATAGAATCAATAAGCTTATGGATTCCATATCGAACGTTTATGCAACCGGCCCTGTGTCGAAAATCTGCCACCATCGAAGCAAAGCTAACTCAGCCGGTCTTTCGGAAAACGATAGGTTCCCAGGACTCATCGTCGCGACTAACGTTCTAATATTTGGCAGTCACGAATAAAAATTAAAACTTATTTCCTCAGAAGTTCACAAATTCAGAAGAGCCAAATTTTCTCTGAAATTTTTCCCATATCGTTTCGCAGCTCACTGTTTCTTGAATTTCCAAGAAACAGGTGGTATGACCCTCTATATGTTTGTAAAGCAACATTCTAAAACCTAATAAACCTTATTTTATTAGCATTCTTATTTTTTGTTAAAATTGAAATTGAAGAAAAACTATCCATTGATTCTCGGTTTATTTCTAATCAAAATTCTTCCATTATCTAGAATCCACAAATTGGAATCAGGACATAACTAGAAATGTGAGTAGATTTTCGTAAAAATTGTATTTGTATATTTTGTTGGTGGCTAAATTCGAATATTGTAATTAATTTTAAAACTAAACTTGGCAGCTACAAAATGGCGGACTAACATATTTAAAAACAAATATTAGTGGAAATATGCATATTGGTGATTCACGAGGTCGTTGACTTCGAATTCATTATGAAATTTAAAAATCCAAAACGGGAGACACTCAAAGTGAGCGAGCGACAATTTGTTTTCGGCCATTTAAACATTTTGGTCAATTGGTTTCGTACGTGTTGTATATGTTTGTAAAGCAACGTGTACATGTGTCACGATGCCACCACTAGATCTAGTGGTGAAACCGATAAGTCGACTTGCAAGGATTTCCCTCCTTCCGGAGAGTCTCCCATGCGACACTAGTACATATACGTTGGTGCATACTAGTACATGTGTATTAAGGGTGAAGAGAGAATATGGACGAGGGAGGATCGATCGTCAAACGATTCGAGCTCGAATTGTTAGGATACTGCTCGGACATTCGCCATTTTGATCCAACAAACCAGAGAAAACAACCCATCAGAAAGGTAGCATTCTCTTGACTTAGGTTGAACTCCATCCAGCCATGTAGGTTAGTTAGGATAATCTGCCCCTGTCGGGACTCGAACCCCAGGACCTGCCAGTAAACAAAGCAGAGACAATGGTGCCGCAGCAGACACCCACTCAAAAAAAATTACGTGGATATGCCTAAGGGCGTTAGAGGTTGCAAAATATAAATATTATGATGAAATTTAAAAATTTTAAAAAGTTATACGGAAGGGGATGAATTTGAAAGGTATTTTTAATTCACTGATTTATTTAGATTTATTTTCGGTTAAATAAAATATATGCCATTTAGCAGAGACGTAGTACAATAAGCGCAAGTTTTCTTGAGCGTTGGACCCATCCCTTTACTCAAATAATTTGAATTTGAATTATTAATAAAGGTATACGAGTATGATATATACCTATCATATAATACAGGCAAATCGTTTCAGGTGGGGAAAAAAACAAAAAACAAAAAAAAAAAAAAAAAAAAAAAAAAAAACACGCCAACCAGACTACACAATTAGCTGAACAAAGTTTCTTACGATATTTTGTAGAGAAACGCTTCACTTCTGTACAGCAGTTTCTTGACAATTTTTCTTCTTCCGTAACGTTCAGAGGGTTGTGCCTGAAGTAAGTCAAATCGCTGAGGGTAGTCCTAAGTGTTGGCAACCAAAAATCTACTTTTCTCGGGTACAAAAGAAGAAAAACACATATTTGTGAACAGACGGAATTGGGGTGCAAAAAACGACATCCTATTTCCTGCGCGGCACCGGAATCGCTTCCGATTTTAGACCGTTAGAGGTAGCCAGTCAGCATTGCAAAATTGCTCACAAATGACCTCTCGAATCTGCAAAATCGTTTCGCGTGTTGGGAATGCGAAATAAGTTGCACAGGCATATAGGCGACGACAAAATCGAAAAACTGCAAAAAATACTTTCTACGGGAATCTATGCTTCTGAAGCCAAAACTGTAAAGAATTTTTTTTGCTAATATTATGAGGAAAAATCTTATGTGAAATGACTGCCAATGTATATTTATATTTAAATGTTCAAAAAGTATAAAGACTTAGGGGAAAGAGTGTCCATCATATAAAAAAGTATATCCCGAGAATTGATTTCTCCTTGTTTTAGAAGACACTTTCGGGCGATCTAATGTTGAAACTAGCTCCGCAGCATTGCAGTAAAACGGCGATAAAAGGTAATATATAATTATATGTGTATTATTCAGATTAAGGACATTGTACTTAAGAAATTAGTATTCGTTGAAGCGGGAATACGCGGACGAAAAAATCCCCAATATTAATGATAGTTGTTGAATTTACGACCACACAATTCATTCTAGGAATGTGTCAAGGTTTTTGGTCAACAGTGAAAAAAATTTCATAAACATGGAGCCAAAGAGTGGAGGTGTTTTTGTAAAGGTGCCCCTGATGCCATGTGCTGAATGATTGGTATTGTGTTCTTGAATATTCAACCTCGGAAAGCCCTGATGAGGGAACAATAAAGTTCCGAAACATTGGCGAACTAAGACATTTTTTCATTGTTGACCAAGAACCCATGAAACATTCCTAGAAATATTAATGATTATCGTTGTTACGCGGCTTACTTCAAGATCTGCACGTATCAAACACAAACGCATTAGACGCTTGTGCTTAAATACAATTAATTTTCACAAGCGTCTTCTATTCGGAAATACAAAAAAAAAAAAAAAAAAAAAAATTACAAATAACTACATTTGTTCAAAGAACGCATTGTTACTTAGTAGCAAGGTCACAATTTGGATTCTATACGACTGCGGAACATATTCTCCGAGCGTAATAGCTTTCCAACAAGGTGACGGGAAAGGAGACAATTATATCTACAAATAACATTTTAGTAAATATCGTCGCCAAAAAACAATTAATTCCAGCGTTTCGATCGAAGTTCACTTTATCAGTCCGTGAGACAGATCCAAACGGCTGAAATAACTTTCTGGCGTTGAAGTATTCGGGCTCCTCTACCTTCTGTAGAAAATTTGCTACATGAAAATTCTGACCGCGTCCTTCCACCTTCCTCCTTGTAGCCAGGTTTCGGGGCATTTGGTGCAGTGTGCGGCGCCGCAGCGCGGTCGAGGTTGGGGGTGGCCACAGCTGGCTACCTGCTGCTGCGTCGGGCGGCCTGGGCTTTTGTCCCAGCCGCCTCTCGCGTCTTTGAATGCCCAGGTAAAGCGCCTGCGGCCTGGCCGGGCACCGGCGACCCCACCTGCGCCGGCCAGGAGAGGCAGGCCGAGCAGTGGAGGGGGGCGATGCGTTTTCTAGGGCAGGCAGGCACGTCCGACAATTCCAGCCGTGGGCCCTTTCTCAAGGCAGTTCCAGTCCTCCCGCAAGTGGCACGCATGCAATTTTAGCACGGTATGAAACCTAAACCATTGTTTTTATTAAATCATGAAAAACGTAATCGCGTGAACGGTTTGCAATGGAGTTTTTAAAAGATTTTCTTTTAGCGTTGCGATGGGTTCACAATTCGAGAAGTAACTCATAGTGTAATCAGCAGATGTCCCAGTTCGCCAGCTTTTCAAGTAGTAGGACCCCTAAACGATGTTGTTTTTACCTGAATCCTCAAATACACAATAGACATTTTTCTTCATCTTTCATATTGTGCCCCAATTTTTTTCGAAAATGACATTTTTCTAAAAAATAACCTAAGCACGCTAATTGGTAATTTGTAGTTCAAGCAATGTGATAAGCTAATAGAACTACAACAGCACTTACTTTCTTACATTATTGATAACGTCTACACAATATTGATACCACTTGAACCTGCAGAAGTGTTCCCAACCAGCAATTTTTTTCACGCTTGGATTCGAACGCAGGTCTACAGTTAGTATGTCATTTACGTTATTCCTACACCAACAGCCTCAGAGATAAAACAACCTCGACGCGTTGAACAGAAAGTTGAACATTTTGCACTAGCAAGTTGCGAAAACAAAGATTTTACATGTGATTTTTTCAAGACCTAATTTGAAGATCAGATTTCACTAAGACAAAATATCTGTCTGCAATATTGTACTTGTAGGAAGACGTCGAAAATATTTAAAACATTTGCAATGTTCGAAAATACAAAGAGTTAAACGAAAAAGAGAACAGACTTCACTAAGGAAAAAATGTCCATCCTCATTTCTATTATTTTATCATTTCTATTTCAAATATTTGGACCCATTTCGGAGAAAATTTTGAAAATGTTGAGACTGCAAGTAAAGCATTCCTAAAAATCAAATTTCCTTTTTCAAATTCGGACGGCGAGTTGGGCCAGATCGATCGCGGAATGTCAAATTAGGAGATAATCGTCTTAACGGTTTAGGCGCTAGGTATCCGTTGTCAACGGACGGACAGATAGGTTTCGCCGTAATCTTTCGATACCAAGGACCCACAAAACGAGGATTCTGATAACACAAGTAAGAGTCATTTACAATCGTACAGAAGCAAGATTTATCGACTTTTTCGGTACCAGAGATCCACCATGCGAGATTTTTCCTACCGAAAAATCCCTATTTCCCCAACTCCCACAAAATCCCCACCACCCACCCTGCAGTAATTACAATAGCTTCTCTTGACTATAGTACGTAGTAGGCGAGAATGAAAGAAAAAATCCGAGACGGACACGAACTCACCCAATATTCCACATTCATATCTTCATTCTGTTATTTACACAGTAAACCCTCATTAACACGAATTTTAAGGGACCGAAATAACCGGAGTTCGTGTTATAAAAATTCGCGTTATCTGAGTATTATAAATATCCGTATTACCGTAATCCAGTGTTGTCAAAGTCGATTGCCACGAGCAGGGGTCCGTGGCACGAGTGCCACGACGATATCGCCCCTCCACGCAGTTCATCACCCCGCCACCAGATACAACGCCATCCGTATTCTAAAACGGAGGGGTACGACTACTCGTAGTAGTTCCCTTTCCCGACACTAGTTGCGCAGAAAAGCTCGTGGCATGCTACGGTGCCACGACGCGTGCCACTACCATCAGTATAAGACCTTGACACCACTGCCGTAATCCTTTGCCGACCGAATTTGTTCGGGTTACGGCGAAATTCGTGTTAAGCTAGTTCGTGCTAACGAGGGTTTACTGTATTTTCATTGATTTCCGTAACTAAAAAACTATAATTTGTTTAATTATATTTAAAATAATAGTTTGATTAAGTCGAATAATCTCTTATTCTGACATTTCTTAAAATGCTTGCAACAACGGTTCCTCCTGACCGGCTGCGATGGCTCAGTGGCTACGCCGTGGATGGGGCCTCTCGTCCAATCTAGTTCGAGAACTATACTTCGTTTTTTCTTCCTTGGAGAACGGGGGTGTCTCATCAAATGGAATATCTCACGGCATTTCATAAATTAATAGGCATATTTAAAGAAATACAGTAATCCTTCGACATCCGCGAATTCGCTATTCCCGAGTTCCGAACATCCCAGAATTGCTACCGATTTTAACATTCGCGACTTCAATATTCGCGACTGCGTTTTTTGGTCGAACTATTTTTTTTTTAAGTGGGCACATTTCATTTCCTTTATCAGCGTCATCTAGGAAACGGAACTAGGCAGACGCTCAAAGTATCACTTTCTGCAAAATTTTCAAAGTTTAAATGCCACATTTATGGAATAATACAATTATTGTAAAATATTTCAATTCAGTTGCGTCAAATTGGAGATAACGATTTTGCCCAAATGAACAGGTAACCCATTCAGGATCTGTGCAACTCTCATTTTAATGATCTCACTGAAGAGGAGCTTCAGGAAATCATCAGTGAAGGAAACCTTCTCGAAGGTAATGATGAAGGAATGGAAGCGAAACAGCCTCCTACAGCAACATCAAAGTCAAAACTGTTAATGGTGTTCTAAAACTTCAACAAGCTCTGGTGGAAAGGGCATTCGAATATGATCCGAACATGCAAATAACTTCGAAATTAAAGAGAGAAATAGAAGCAGCAACTCTTCCATATTTGTATATTAGAACAACGAGAAGGGTGATGAAAGGAAAAAATAACAAAATCTAATCTAATATCCAATCACTTTCAACGTTGAAATAAGTTTCATTGTTTCATTTCTTCATTTTGGGGTGTTAATTGTGAATTCTGTTTGTAGGAGAGCTTACTCAGCTGTATTGCAATTGATGGTCAGATATTTTTTCTACCTTTTTTAAACAGTTTTTCGATATCCAGGAACCTAACCCATTTTCCTTCATTAAAAGATAGACTCAACATTCGCGGATTTAACATTCGCGATATTTTTGTAGAACCTAACTCTTGCGAATGTTGAAGGGTTAACTGTATTCCTGATAACAAGCAATGTAACAATTACTACGATGTAACGTTTACAATTTTACATCAAGGAGTAAATTACGAGTAAAAAGTACATTCTGCCTAAAAGTAATTATTACTTGCAAAAACTACTAACAAAGTAATCGTTACAAGTAACTGAATTACTTTTATTCAATTATTCCCCAACACTGCATACATTGCACTACCACACGTCAGAAAACCAGTGAGGAGCTTAGTGCTTGTCCCGGGATCGGGATCGGGATCGGTAAGCCAGAACGGTAAAAGTGACATTTTATAAATTCTGACAAACATTTTTATATTTGATATTTTAATTCAATATCATTGACAAAGTCGTGTTTCTTCGTTTCACCATTAAAACCATGGTACTTCAATTCTTCATTAAAATTACGAAAATACATTGCCACTGAAAAAATGTCTAAAATTAACAAGTTTTTCTCAGAATTTATAAAATGTCACTTACACGTTCTGGTTTTCACCCATTCAATTTTAATATAAACTAGCTGTCGGGAGCTTCATAAGCAAGAAATGCACGAAAAACTTCTTATTGAGTTGCCACTCCACATGTATAAAATAAAGTACTAAAATTATATCATGCTACTTACAAGAACTGCAAATGTGGCTGCATGTCTAGTTCAAGTTCACCCTTACACACGCAGGTGCCACAGGGTTGCATAACTCAATATCATTACTACTCCCAACAAGCGTTCACTTCGGTGACAAGCGTTTGATACTGACGCGGCCCCACATTGCCTGTGAATGCATACTTGCACAATACAAAAGTGCCCCTTGCGCATTTTCTCACGAACCAAGAGTACAACAAGACAATACGTCACACTGGGTTGCGCATGTACGCACGCCTCTGCAATGAAGAACCTTCGTGATGTGCACACGGTAGTGTTACCAAAAAGGAAACCAGGTAGGCTATATCTTTCAGACCGGTGGGAAGCAATTGAGCAAAATTCTTTATATAAGTCATGCTAATTAAAATTTATTATTCTATTGTAATGAATAGCATGGATGTGCATGTACTACAAGCACGCAGTCGTATTGCGGACGGTCGAGACTAGACGTTACCAACGGGGCCGGTATCGATTCTTGAGGTCGATGAAATTTATAAGGGGGTCAATAATGACGAATGGGTTGATTGGGGGTCGATAGCGGAATGCGCTATCATCGGAATTATCAAGATCAATGCGCTATTGATTACAATGGGATATTATAATTGATGTTGATAATCTCTTATAAAATGCTTCAAACATCTATTAAAATCAAATTCGCTATTAATTTAGAAATTCACATCATTTTCATTAAATTAAAATTGAACTTTTCTGCAATTAGAATATGTGAATTTGTTTCTGAAAAATCATCTGTATTTGTAAAATAAATATGATAACAGTACAAAAATAAAAAAAAACAAATCTAATAAACATTTTTCCATACTTTCGTTTATATTATTGTCTATTGGTATATTACGTAATTTAGGAGCAATTATTTCTTTACGGTTACATTGTGTGTTATATACCACAGAAACTACAGGTGTTAAGTAGCACGTACTTTCTCGCATTAGTAACGGTTACGCAATATTATAATACAGCAATTTCTGTTTGTATACAAATCTCAGCCATCGCTTTTTAAATTCATTACTAGAGTCTGGGTTTTTAGGATTTTACACGTTCTGTCACTATTCTGTGACAACGATCACAGTAACATTGACAAGCCCAGAACTTGGCGCAGAACGTATTTGGAGCTATCTTCCGTTAACTTTTATATTATAGTCTGTAGTCCGTAAGTCGTGTCAGGAGTCGAAGAGGACTGCCAGGTAGCATCTCCACGCACGTGCCTCTCGCGCGCTCCTGCGTCACTCCCCAGCGGTCAGAATTTGGAAGGAATAACGATGTGGGTAGGGTTTAGGACACTTGACAGGAGTTGTACTAGCCCTTGTGAAGCAGCCAAACTAGTTTTGTCTGAAGAAATTTCACATGAGATTGTTCAGGAAGCGACGGGAATAGACGGGAATGGAACACGGCCCTCCTTGGTGAGGCTCATGACTTCTGACTCATGAGACATGAGCCAGCCGATTAAAAATGTAAACTTATAAATATAAATATAAATGTGAACTTATAAATGCCAGTTTAGGCCTTTTGAGAAAATGATTTAGTCTATTTTAGGGTTTCATCGTTTTTCTAATTATCTTAGTCTCTGAAAAACATTGCAATAAATAAAAAAAATTTAATTACCATTACATTTTATTCGGTGTTTTACATCTAAACTTGAGTAAAGTTCTCCTTAAATAACAATTTTCTTCTTTGAAAATTAGCATCCAAGGGAAAAATTCACTTTAATTAAAATATACTGTAGGAATGAACAATCATGTAGTACAAACTCGAAAATACCTTATGTGAAGGACTCTCTGTTGACGATCAACGCACATTTGAAACGAGAGGTACGTTCAACGTAACGTGAAGCCAAAGACGCATACTCCACAGATGTCACTACTCTCGTTCTTCAAAGAAATTGTCCAGATATTTCCCCTAAAAGAACTTCACTAGCGTCTTTCATCTTTGTGTAACCATGATTACGTTAAATTTTTTAGAGTTGTATCGCCTGCAGTCCCTGGTACTTCCATGCAGAACCGGGTTAAATAATGATTATCGCTTCGTTTAGCAATAGACAAGTCCTAATCTGTAACAATCCTAATCTACTAACTAATCTAATTAGTAGCAATAAAGTCAGCAACGTTAGATGCTGAGCCCAGGCCACGGTAAAATTCCGATCAACCCAAATGAAGAAATGAGTTTTCTTAAGCCAAGTTTGCTTATATTTTTTAGAAATTCCAATTTAGTTTGTTTTAAGATTATAACTCTTTTGGCCATTTTTAGGGTTTCGTAGGATTCGCATATATGACTGAGAAATTATTGAAAAGAATAAGTTAAAAAGTGAGGAATTAAATCATTAATGTCCAAGAATCAGGGTCATACGCATTACCAATCGTAGCGGATTAGGCACGAAACCTAATTCTTATAAAACTAATTCATCAACACCAATTCGGCAAACCAACACTGCTTTCCGAACAGCCAGAAACATCGCCCAACTGTGAAAAGTAATTCCAAGTGCCATGTCGCGGCGTTGCCATTGTATTGCGACCTGATATCTCGCGACTCTTTAGCAAAATATGCGTGAACAGTTCTAATTTGCAATTTCAAAGATTTGCAAGGATTTCCCGAAACTACTGAAATTTACAAAAAATTGTACAGAACTTTATTTAAAGATAATTTTGAAGGCCAGATTTCATTAAGTAAACTAGAGTTGCTACAACAGCCCATACTTTCTCGTGTTATTGGAAATATATATACGTAATAACGAAATATTGTGATTTCTGCCATACTAAAACCTCAGTTATAACTCGAAAAAGTCAAATTAATCCAACAGGAAGTGCCCTGCCTTTATTTCAATAGCCAGGAACAGTAGTCAACTTTTACAAACACGAATCAATTTAACCGTTACAATATTTGCAGCACGCAGTACAGAAAAGCGAGAATTATTTTACACAAGCCTGAATTGATTACATTGAAGTGAGCTTTCAATTTCTTAAAACCATTATCAGCGATTAAAAGTTATTAAAGTAAAAAGGGGTGTTTGTTAGTTCTCAGTTAAAGTTATTACCTGCCTTCAATCTATTTCCTTTCATAAGAATATTATCTACATCGTACAATCATCACGACCGACACAATGGGATGAATTCGAAGAATTTTGAAACCACTGGCCACTGTGAGAAGTGAAAACGAACAAAGAGCGCGAAATTCCCATTTACAATTTCGATTTTTTTTTTTCAAAAATACAGAGAATGCAATAAATGGGACCATCTTTACAGTTTTCTGCTACACACGACGAAAAAGGTTAAAGGAAAAATGTGGAGCCATTTCTGAGAAAATAATTGTTTAAAATTGAAAAATTGCCAATATTTGAAGCAAAATATTCTCTTATTTTCCGAAAATTAAACATGACCTTATTTGAAGATCTGTTTCTGATGTACACATTTCATTAATACAAAACGTATCTTTAAAATTGTAGTTGTAGGAAGACCACGAAAAAATTTGAATTTTTGAAATTTTTGAAAAACCACGCATTTTAACCAAAATCAGACCTGCACAATTCTCGTAAGCGTTCTTTACGTTATTCAAGGTCAAATTTAATTTTATAAAATGATGCTTTTTTTTGAAAATGTTCCAATGGCTTCCAATACCTCCCAAAATGTTTCAAAAAATGTTTCAAATTCAAGGGGCAGAGACATTGGAGATCGATTGGAGGCAGATTGATTGAAAAAATCAATTTTAGTGAAAATCGTGCTCAAGGATTAACCGCTAGCGTTGTTCACAGACAGACGGAAGGACGGACGGACGTTTTGCCGTCATTCGAGTTTTCGGTAAGAAGGACCCCAAAACATGGATTCTGACTACACGACTTAGGACATAATTTACTATAGGAGGGACAAGATTTATCCATTTTTTATACCAAGGCCCGGAAATATGACGAAAATACATTTTTTTTCCCGCAGCAGTAGAATATACTGCGTAATCAGTAGCGAGAAAGTTAAAAATCTTGATCAATAGTGCAGTAATGTTAATTTTTTTGCGATTTTCGAAAATAAACAGCGTTCCCCGATATTGAGACATACACAATTTTTGCAAAGAACTTTACCTGAGGAAAAGAAATTGGAGCCGTTTTTTAAAAAAAATGTTTAAAAATTGCCAATATTTTATGCAACATATTTTATGCAACGCGTAATGACGCGTACAATACGCATATTTTCAAAAATCGTACATGAACTTATTTAAAGATCATTGATGAAAAGGTATCATTAAAGAATAAATATCTTATCTTCACTGTATACTGTAGTTGTAAGAACAAGAACAAATGTTGAACTCATGCGAACTCGCGAAAATTACGAGAGTTCAACCAAAATGCGGCCTGCCCCATTTTAAGCGTGCTTATTTTGCTCTAGGAAAGAAAAAAGAATAATAACAAAATGTCGAAGCACTTCTAAGAACATCCTGACAAGGTTTCAAGGAAAGTAGCCTCGAAAATCAAAACATTCGTTTCAAATTCGCAGAATCTAGAATTCAGAAGTTAAAAAAACTATTAGCCTTCAAAGCTGAAAATGAAAGTCATATTTTAGGCCTTAGTAAAATTACACCTTTAGAATTGCAGTCTAAAATCATTATTGAATATAAGGCGATGATAAAGGAAATCATATTCATAAAAAGATCGATGGACGAATATCAATGTTGGAGAAAATGGTCGGAACGGTTTAGGCTCATTTGTGCGATTTTTATATCTTTGCCCCCCAAGGCCTGTCGTCACGATGGAATATGTCACGGTATTTCGCGTGTTTCTCACAATCAGTCTTGCCGTTAGATATCGCATGATCCCCACCGAATCAAGCAGTGTTTGCGATCATGCAACATCTAGCGGCACGACATTCCGTGTGATATTCCATCGTGGCCATAGGGGCTTGAGGGACAAAGTTATAAAAATCGCACTATAGCGTGGAACACAGCCGGAGCGACTGCCCTTTTTGAGGAAGTAAGTTTTGCCGTTTAGAGGGAGTAATTTACTACACAGAGTGTACTCTTTTCGGAAGCAGAGTATCAACACGGGTTTTTCTTTAGAAAAATCGTGGATTTTTTCACAGCTTTACAATTATTTCCCTATACAACGTAAGTATAAGTAGTATCCAAAAAAGTAAAAATATTTGAAGGGGATCAATGACGCAAAATATTATTTTAAAAGAGATCAATGCCTTAAAGGGTTTGGGAATCCCTGTTTTAAAATCTAGAGGCGTCAAACTGTTCATAACATTAGTCACTTAAACGGAATCGAACCCCATCTCCTCGTATACGCCATGTTCCTAGTTACAACTAAACTATCGAGGCAACCAATTATGTTCAATCGTTTCTGAGGTCTACGATTTGCTCGTTATTTGATACACTACTGTCACCAAGCCACTTACGTCGTTGAAATGGCAAGAACGTCAGAAATACGTCCAGAATGGAAATGGCAAACAGAGAGTGACTTCATTACTGTGTAACCAGAATATTTAATACTTCACATTGTCTTCGATGACATTTACTGTAAAGAGGAAATGACAAATACTTATTTGTTATTCCAACAAGGAAACAAGCTGGTGAAATTAAGTACGGAATATTTGTTGCATTGCTCACGAATTTATATTTTCATAATTATTTATCGACAAAAAAGTAAAGATGTACGTGGCTTATGGGGAAGAAGTAAAATTTGCACAGGTTTTCTCGAGCTCCAGAATCCCCATCGGTATCATTCGCGTGGTTGAATTGTAAGTAAGTGTATCAATGAGTTTGGTTGGCAACATTTTCAATGTTTCACTCCCATGTTATAGAACTACTTGCATCGGCAAATAAATAACAGATACGATTTTATTTCATTGTTGAGATACATAACAGCACACACTCCCAGCATCTAGCACAATGAAAGCTCGAAAAAATGTGCGCAAATGGTGAAGTTAAATTTATACCCCGAAGCAAACCATAAACCCATTCAATATGGGCTGAATAGATCAAGGAAAGTGGACAGAAAACCTGATCGAGATGATGTTAATTAAGACAAAAGTTGAAGTGCAATACTTAATACAGATATACATAATCTTTTAAATTTGTACAGTACAAATGCTAATTTAGTGACAATAATAATTATGCACATCAACATACTTACATGCATATATTTTTCATTTTTGATGCTTAAAATACACCCTCTAGTCTAATAGTACAAAAACGGTCAGGAAGCAGGAAAGATTTTCCTTGGCATTTAAATTCGTGTATCGACTTTATACGTGGACCACTGATTCAGTGCGCATCAACTACTGAGGTAATTAGTCCCGCAAGTATAGTGGATGTTATTTCCCAAGAGGTGATGGTATACCTCCCCTGCTGGAACCTGAAATTCGGCTCCGAACTATTTGTTCCGCCGACTTGCGGGTTTCGCCCTCTGGTAGCTCCCCCAGCGGGTCCCTGCCCTAGGCGTTACAAGCACCAAGCTTCCGAATGGTCTCTTCATATGTAATACTGTAATGCATGTAAGTGGATAAGCGGGAGAAGGGATGGGATAAAAGAACGCAGGACAGTCCGTGGCCCGTTTTGTTTCGTACTGCTCAGACATTCGCCTAGTAATGATAGGAGAAATCACGGAAAACTAGTGATCAGAACAGTCTATTAGAATTCTCCTCCAGACAGTAAATTCGATGCAACTATTTAATTCTGTTTAAAATCAGCTACCGTCGGGACTCGAAACTTCGACCTTCTTCACTTTCTTACCTGTGTTCAGATTGGAAAACGTAGGAAATATTTTAATGAAAAATTCAAAAGTGATTATACTCGTATCGATGAATCCCAACAACCAAGACAACGTTACAAATTACATCAAAATCTCGTACACTGATTTGAAGAGGCAATGTCATAATGTATTTACTAAGAAAAGAAAATAATCAAGAACTCACTTTCTTTCTTGCATTCACTTACAATCACGTAAACGCCAAGCATGTAGAAGCACGAATACTCACCTGCAAAAAAGTAAAAAGAACAAAACATTATAACCGATAATTTACTGGAGAATGTGTACAGAACCACAAACAATAATCGGCATGCTATTCTAATGGTCAATATAGACCCTCTAGCATATTAGTACACAAGATTCAGGAAGCAGGAAAGATTTTGCTTAGGATTTAAACTCATGTATAGGGAGACCACTGATTGTTCAAGTATTTAGCTAATTTCAGTAGATACACAAGGTTTAAAATGGCACCGAATATATTATAGTGAATAAATACTGAAAATGTTCCTCAAAATTCAATGGAAGTCGTTTTGTAAAATGAACTAGTTTCACCTTCAAAATCTTACTTACAACACTTCAGCAAAAATACTGACTATTCAAGAGCTGGAAAATGTTTCGTAATATATAGAAACTTTCCACACAATACAAATAAAGCCGTTGGCCCATAATGGCCAAATTCATACACTGCCTTTATCGAATGACGAAACAGTTGACAGCTTTATGGAAGAAAAATCTCGTGGTGCTACAACAGTATATGCTTACTCGTATTAATTGCAACAGGTACGAAACATTATGCTAACTGAACACGTGCGAAAATTTCGCTATTGATTTGATTCATTAATTAGTGTTTTCGGATGCGTCTACTGCCAAGAACATTAGTCCCGTAAATGTGGTGCATGTTTTATCGCGTGAGATGGCTGTGATCTTCCTCCGCTGGATGACGAGATCCGGTGCCGGCCTTCGCGTCGGCATGTGGGGTTTTTCCTCACCAGGCATCTCCCACCAGCGAAGCACCGTCCCAGCTGGGACAAACTCCCAACTGGTCTCCCGACATGCGTGTTGTAGTGAATGTATGTGTGTGTGTGTGTGAGTAAGGGGTGAGGATAGGGCAAGGAAGAGGAAGAAAAAATCGAGCGCGGTGTGTGGTCCGGAGAAACTAGCCAACTGCCGATCGGTGCAACCGTGAGAATTCTCCTCCGGCCAGCCGCTAATTATAGAAAGTTAACAAATATAAATTATAAAATAAACATGTACTTAGTAAAAGTAAACAGTTAAAGAAATGATTACAGTATTGCATATGGTATTCAGCATTCAGATGATTTTTTTTTGTAAAGAATATACTATATCAGAAAAGAGGAAGACAATTTCTCATACAACTCTGTAGCAAGTTATTTACTTCTTTACAATCAAGATACACAATCATTCCGAGACAGAACATTTAGTGCTCCAGTTGCAATAAAATTGGAAATACAAGGTTAAAGAATCACGTATGGTTGTTTTATGAAAAACATTTTATATTTCAGATAAGCCTCTTTCAATGATTCCCTTTTTATCCTGACCTATCCTTCAATACAAAAATATGATTTCTTAATGCAAACGTTTCTCTTCCCAAGCACGAAATGAGCAAACCCATACGCGTAAAACAAAAAAGTACCCTGAACGTGTAAGATCCCCTCTACTTGTTGCTCGAACACATATTTTGATAACTTTACTGCCTAATGATTTTTTCCCAAAAAATTCGACATATCTCCGATATCAATAGATTTTAACAAAATTTTGCGAGTGAAGAGAACACTGGCCAAGTGAGTTAGCGGCAGATAATATGAAATTAAATAGTACTTCATATATTCTCATTACATGATTACAAAGAAAAACTATTTCAGAAACATCATTTTTTCACAAGGAACTTCAGCAAACTCGAACAATCTGAGTTGCTTCAAAATTTTACATCGGAATGTCATACATAAAAACAATCTATAAACAATTTAGCTGCGAAATCCAATAGGAACAGATACAAAAAATATTTTGTTGTTTTTCAATAGTTTTTTCCGTGGAACGAAAGACACTGTGAAATAGAAACATTGTGCCAGTGAGCGGCGGTAACACGTCTCGAGGGGATGCCCTCAAAGGAAACAAAGGAGAGTTAATTTTTTGCAGAATGCAATCCTGGTCACCACAATATGCAGATGAGATCTATTGCTTCATATTTCCTAACGTTGCCCATTTGCTTGCATTACTCCTGTTATGCCAACAGTTTTTCTCCAATTTACAGGTTATTCAAAGCAATTTTATTCATAGTATTCCAGAACGAAAATATTGAAGAAATGTTTGTTTTTTTAATAAAAGTTAAAAACAAGAGAACATTGAAGTGATTACTGATTAGAGGAATGAAAAGCAAAAGAGCACAAATATGAAATATCTTCATTTCATAGTAAAAAACACGCATTTGTGGTGTACCAAGAACATATGAAAATAATTTGCTTCTCAAATTTGTCCCACATCACAAATGTGTGATTTGAATGAGCAAGATGTTGCGTGCGTGACAAATGGTTCAGGCCGGACTTGACTATCAATAAATTTGCGTACCATGCGTTCTTTATTATATTGTAGTACGCATTTATTGTAGTACGAGGAAAATTGATAGTGCACATATGGGATGGGATGGCGATCAGTCCTTGGCCCGTTGCCTAGGGTACTGCTCCGTCATCCGTCTGGAGTTGATCGGAGGAAATCACGAAAACGACCTATCAGGGCAGCCGGCCTCAAGAATTTTTATCAAGATAGCAAGCAGCCTCCAACCTAGGTGGTGTCAAAAATCCTGTCACCAACGAAGCTCGAACCCAGGGCGTCGGTTGAGGACTCGCCACTGCATACGTTATTGTAGTAACATACGCACTTAATTTTTATCTATCCCAATGAAACAGCATTTTTAAACTCGTGTTTGCACTATTACTTTTACCTCTTACTATTTTCTCGCCCTTACAAAGGTCCTTCGTAGAAGGAAAAGTTCGCCCGGAAAACGCCGGAAAACGGTGAATTTTCGGCAGAAAAACTCTCTTTGCCGGGCCCTGGTAACGAAAAAGTGGATAAATCCAGTTGCTCAATATAGAAAGAATTCATCTAACACATGGTGTAGCCAGAATCCATGTTTTGTGGGTCCTTGATAACGAAAAATCGATTGACGCCACAACGTCTGTCTGTCCGTCTGCTTGTGGTCAATGCTAGCGTCCAAACCGTTTAGCAGATTTTCTTCAAAACGTATATTCCCAATCGAACTAAATGAACTCGAGGCTTTGGAAGTTTTAAACGAATATTTTTATTTTTGAGGGTACTTTACATGACGCCTCAAAAACATTTTCAAAATTTTCTCAAAATTTTTGAATCAAACTTTGTCTTCGGATAGTGTAAAGGACACTTAAGAGAATGGTGTAGGCGTCGTGTTTGAAATCCCATATTTTTTGAAAATTGAAAAAAAGGCAATTTTTGGGCGTCTTTAAACAAATATAAGACAGATATTTTTCCTTGATGAAAACTGTTCCTTACGGAGAGATCTTCAAAAACGTTCAATTTTCATGTTCAATTTTTCGAAAATAGAGAGTTATTTGACGCGAAATATAGGGATGTTAAAAAAAGTTAACATTCTTTTCTCAAAAACCGCTCCAAATTTTTCCTTTAAATTTTTTCTATGGATAGATGGGATGCTTAAAAGAATGGCACGAGTCTCATTTTCGTTGAACACTCTGAATATTCAAAAATCACAAATTTAGAAGTCATACGAGGAAGTATGTGCTTTTGTAACACCACTAATCTACTCCGTATTTCCGAAAAGGGTCATTTCTTCAAACGTCACCTCAGGAAGTACGTATCCACTGAACATTACCCCAGAGATTACTAACATTGTTTAGCAGCGTAGCAAACTACCTTTAATGCGCTGAACGCCCGTCTACTAGGCACGAGATTCACCCGTCTCTTAGGCACGTGCAAAATCCCTCCGACTCCTAAAATGTTGATGCTGGATGAATGAAATATAGCTAGAGGTTCGCTTATTTTGTGCACCACAAAAACGAGAAAACTTGTTAATTCTATGTAAAAATTGTTATATTATTGATTTTAAACATAAGCTCGAAAAGGTTGCATTTTTCTACGCGAAGCAATGAAACGTCCCCAATTTAGGGGACGATTCCAATGCTTTAAAAATGGGTCCGCGGAATACACAAATGACTCGAGACATTTCATCCCTTATATCACATCCAAAATTCAGCCAAATCGACAGGGAACATATCGGAATGTTTCCTTGAAAGCAGAGTAAAAGAGAGAGGGTAGGGAAGCCGGAACTCAAAAATAGTGTGCAGATAGAACTTTAGCCCAAAACGTAACATAGTTTCTTCCTCTATTGGTGTTTAAATAAATAAATAAATAAAATCTAAACAAAACTAGTCTTTTGCCCTTCTAACACCATTGCTTCTCCCAATAAAAACCGAAATACTCTAAAAGAAATTCACGAGTCCATCTCCACTCTGACTCATTCGATTCTCGACTCCTCAGGTCTAATCCCACACTCACCCAAACAGTAACAGAATATACCATTCTTCCTGTCTCATACATACGTCTCAAACTCCTTTACCACAAGAGAAAACTTCGATATCATTATCATTGCTGTAAAACAACTTTCCTAAAATACTTCTAAAGACTTCTATCCAAAATCGTTTCTCAGACCCCTTTCCCTAGTGCATACACAATACAAGCAAATCTACAAGCAAATCCAAACTCCCCTCCCTTGGGACTCCCGCCGTTGGAACCTCACACACGTTTACTAAGGAAGTACACCAACATTCCCCATGTCACCTACTTTCTTCTCCCATCGGCAACATCCTAGGATGCCTACTTTCCTACAATTTTTGACTCCTCACCTCCGATCACATCAGTGCATAGTCTAGTCTGTCAATACTTGGCGCGACAGCCCGTAAACGGGCAAGGCCCTACCAGCAGCGCCCCCGCCTCGCGGTCATGGATTAAGGGGTATGTATGGTTAGCACCAAGATATCCCCACGCCGTATTCTGGTTTTCTCAACCTGCGAAGTGAGTTTTCTCATCGTCACACAGCAACATTTACTGGGCCACTGCACGGAAAACGCACACTATAGTCTTGCCAGACCGGGAATCAAACCCGGGGTCACGTCATTAAAATGCATCAGCTAGCAATAAAACAAAATGTAAATAATCTACAAATCACTGTGCCTCATCCTATAAAATTCATCGGCAAAAATAAAATCACTTCTATCACATCATCTAATTCTTAGGCTTAACGAACACTTTATAGAATCCATCAATTTCGAACACAGTATCCGCGTTTCACGACATCGCTAGACCTTTCGAGTTCGACTCGACATGGCATCCTGGTTTAATTTTCAAATTTAAATGAAAATGGTAACCCCAATGTCACATTCATTTAATCAAGGGTGTCCTAACCAATGTCCTTATTAATATGGTCTCTATTCATATGATACGCCCCACGCTATCATAGCAGGCGTCTATCAAGGAACTGTCCTAGCTCTCTTGGGTATCATCACATATGATTCTCTGATCACTATTAACACTTCCCTAACTACTTTGCCGACGAAGTCAACGACGAATTCAACAAACCAAGTAGTAGATAACGCAACTTTCGATGTTCAAAACCATCTTCATCATATTTTAGAATGTTTCAACAAATAGCAAAATGGATTCAACCCTGAAAACGTCAAGATAAATTCTTCACCTTCAGCAGATTTTCCCTCAATCATATATACTCATCCATACCCAATGCCCCCATATGCCACATCAGTCAGATCGAGAACCTTTGAAGCCTCTTAGATAGCCTCATTTAAAACATTGAACCCTCAGACAAAACTACGGATTTGTTCTTGCCGCACTCAACTCATCATCTCTCCCCAATTCTCCATCAAGGTGCCCACTCCCCACTCCCAACCTTTACTCATCTCAATAAAGCTATGAACACACTCATTGTTTACATACGCAAGCCCTACCTGAAGATCAGCATTAAAATCTCGTAACCCAAAATTTCAGACCTTAACTCGTTTTCTTCGGACCATTACTCAAGACTCTAATTCACATCCAAGACTGTTGAGAAAATTAACAATTGTGGTTGATACCTCTTTTATCCACAAAGTTTAATCGTTATAAAGAGTTTATACAATATTCGTTTCAAATTCAACAGGGCTTCGAGTTCGTCCAGATCGATCGGGAAAAATCAATTTTCCCCCCGCCCCCGCCGCGAGGAGCTGTAAGCTCGCGAGTGGTCTGTTGAGATGTGCGGTAGTGTAGTGCATGTAAGTGTGTGTAGGTAAGTGGTGAGGATAGGACAAGGGATAAGAAGGAAAGATAGCGCCGCCGGTCTGGATCCCATTTGTTATACTTCGATTTAAACATGGCTGCACTTCAAGGTCACGAGCTGGAAGAAGGGAACAGTAACCCGATCGGGAGCTTCGTTACGATTTAAATTGTTGGTATTGGAGCTCTCGATTGGATAACAATGTCCCCCTCTCCTAGCTAGTGACCTTGAAGTGCAGCTATATTTAAATCGGGGAATACTGTTCCGGTATTCGTCTGGTATTGATCGGAGAAACCACAAAAAACTACTGATCAGATCAGCCGACCGCTAGAATTCCCCAGGTAGCAGCTGAATTGCCTCTAACTTTAACGAACTAGTAAAGAAAATCCACCACCGTAGGAACTCGAACCTTACGTTAGGTCGTTTGATAAGTTTGGTAAATTTCTATAAAAGAGTGCGAATTATTGCTGAACATCAGCATTGTTAGAAAGCTTCTTGTCCGGCAATTGTTTACATTTTCAAACAAATGCGACGCGTAGTTATTTCTTGGCAACCAGCTGAATAAGTCAGTTTGAAGTGCGACGTAAGAGATGGAGAAAAACGAGTTTCGTGCTGTCATTAAACATTTTTATTAGAAGAGTTCGACTGCAACACAGATCAAAACCGATTTAATGCCTAGGCACCGTTCACTCTGTGTACCTGTCTAAGCCTCTGTTTTTGTTATTCCTCGATCGCCAATTAGACAATGTATTACAACCGTTTGAGAGAAAATAGTTGAAAATATTCCGTTCATATTTATTATAAAATAAGTATTACATAAAGACACCATTGTACGTCACAACTCAAATCAGATTACCAGAACTCATGGGGTACCACAGGATGTAATATTAGAGCATTTTCTTTTATCATTATGACTTTACTAATTTACCTGATCCATCTGTCTTATACGTCAGTAATACAACTCTGTGATTCAGGAATGCAAATTATAATATTTAAACATCTTGTCAACAATTTTAATTTAGCTAAAAATTGGTTCTCAGCTAATGGTTTCTTATTGAACCAAAGCAAAACACAAATTAAGCATTTTGAGTTAATGGAAATCGCAAATTATGGTTAAACGTTCGGCTTTGATTTAGATTAAAAACTCGTGAATAGACATATACAAAAGAACCACGCGCCACATTCCTTATTAAAAACTGGTATACCATTGGAAGTACTGAAAACATTCGCTATACAGTGATTCCCTATTGCTGTAGCTGATTTGCCGTTGCAAAGAGTTTTATTATAAGGGAGTGAATATTTTCTTATCAATTCTTGGCAAACATGCTCAGTGCTACATGTATTCATAATTCAACTTAATATGTATATGAGTTAAGTTAAAGAAACCATGCACGTATTGCACTTCTCCCCATAGTACGTCACAGAAGTTTTAACTTTTTCGACGTAAAATAAATAAATAAATAAAAGCAAAATACGAGTTTACATATTTAAAGCTCACAAAATACACGACTTGCCAGAAGTGTACAGGTCGATCTCACAGTTCAAGAAGACACAGAATAAAATAAAAAACGAAATCTCAATCATTTCGGACACAAACATCGAACCATCCACGCACCCATTCGACAACGTCGGTACGTGGATCGGGTCCCACATGACAATCAGTCGCCTGAGACAAATGCATGCGCAATATGCAGCAATGCGGGCGGAGGTAAAATGGGGAAGCTCTGCTCCGATCCTTCGTGTTGACAAACGAAGGCCATCTCTGATAGTAGGCCATCTTTTACTCTAAACGATTAAAATACTACATAAGTAAATAAATTTGGAATTGTAGAATGCCAGGGCCCCTGGTATGAATTGTTCAGACTAGGGGGCGATTTTTTGACAGGCTCTAAACCAGTGTAGCGTCGCTATGCAAAACGTAAGCCCAGCGGAAGCCAGACAGACCTGAGCACCTTCTATTAACGCCTGGAAGGGTCGGCTCAGTCCGCGCCATTAGAAGTTACGGACAATTTTCACGAGTTATCTACATTGCTCCGGTATCGTCAAAAAATATTGCAAGGCTTAATACAAAGCATCTCGAAAAGCAGATGAGAATATGCGTGCGCGCGAAGTAAGACATCGAACAAATGTAAATAAGATTGGCGGATGCTTGCGATAGGCAATGTAGGCATTGCCTACACTTACGAAAATGTAGTGCATGTTTAATACATTTCATAATAATAAAAAAATAAAATGACTTACAATTTTAATATGGAATAAGTATTATACATCTGGAAATATATAATGAACATTTCAGTATCGTGGCACGAGCTATATTTCCATTTCAAACGTTTTCTAAACAGCCCGTGTGCCATGCAATGTTTCATATATAGATATATGCGATGTCTCGTGCACAGATATGCGCACGCTAGCACTCACGGTAGGCACGCTCGGGCGCTGCCTCGCTTGGCACCTTATTCTGAAAATGGCTCTGTAGCGAGCGCAGGGCAGTAGCACGCTCTTTCGGTGTCCATATTTCACGTAGGTGCGTTCTGCGTAGGCCAGCAAATTTACTTGCCGCCTACCCGCACGGAAAACTGCGATTTCCACTCACATGCAAGTCACGTAGCGTGTGGTGCGTTATTGTTTGTTGACGAGTTAACAAGCAGAGAAAGTCATTATTATGTAGGAAGTATTTATTTTTATTTTTCATTTTAAATTAGTATGCTGCGGATTACACTCGGTAACAAACTTTTTACCTCCAGGGAAGGTAGAGAGCGCAACATACTCAATTTAATACGTAGATTACGAATATCACAATAAAAATATAATATCACGACACAGTTTTGAGATATACCGTACCTTTATACCGCATCATACCATATTTGGCTATTAATGCAAATGCATTTAAATTGCACCTGTAAGATAAGTAAAATCAATACGCATAAAATCTACTTAAAAATAAAATATTTTTTCACATCATCTATGCCTTCTGTGTTAGAAGATTGCCGTCTTTATTCTCGCGTTTGATAGTCGCGCTCAATTACGAGTAGGTCTTACAATTTTAGTAGGTCTTAGTGGATTCTTTTAAAAACAAGTCACAAGCACCATCATATTTTTTACTGCGCATCAATCATCAAAGGGAATTATTTTAGACCCTTACCTGATCACAAATTTATACGTATCCAGCTGTTAGGGTGGCAGAGGCTAAGTCAGTCGGTGCCACGCGGAACTCTATCCGCAGTGCGCGGGAAGTTCGTGCCTGGTTTGCGTGTGTCTCAAGGACATTAATATATTATAGTTTTGTGGTTTTTATACAGTGAAATTCTCGACAAGATCTGCAGAATTGAACTTATTCGATAAAATGCAGATCGCCATTTCACATCGAAAGTCTGCGAATAAAACCGATAACGTCTGTTACGTTTGTGGATTACGCCCAAGCTTCAAAGGGGGAAAAGTATACAGGAAATTAAAAAACTTGCATATTCTTTATACTTTGGCTGCCGTGTTTGTGATCAGGACAAACAATGGGCTGCTCACCATTGTGTCAACTGTACAACCAACGGTTGCGGATGTATGGAAAACTCAAATCATTGTCATTCGCTCTACCAATGTTATGGGGAATACCCACAAACAATTTTAATGTCTGCTTATTATTGCACGAATATTCTTATTTCATTTTAACTTGTTCTTACCTCACATGAAGCATGCTCTTAGAATTTTGTACTAATAAAATCGGAGTGACTATGTGGAAATGAGTATAGGATTTTGTTTATTTTAAATTCTAAATATGTTTATTTCTTTTGAACCTTCCGTGATAGAAACTTTTAAAAGAATTTTCGAAATCATCGTGATCGTTTGCTGTGAAATCATCTACTTTCATCCTGGAGGTATGAAAAAAAATGGTTCCTTAGTGTTATTAGAGTTACTTCATCTTTACTTTCTCGCACTTACTTCGTAAGAAGAGAAAGTTATGTACTCGTGCGCAAGAAAACGGCGAATTTCGGCAGAAAAACTCGCCGGGCCCTGTTGCCGAAAAAGTGGATAAATCCTGTTCCTATAAATTACTTCCCCTAACCCGTGGGGCAGCCAGAATCAATGTTTTGTGTGTGCCGAAAAATAGATTGACGGCAAAACGTCTGTCCGTCCGTCTGGTAAAAGCTAGCGCCTAAATCGTTGAGCCGATTTTCTCCAAAATTGATATTCTCTGATCGATCAGAGCGAACTCGAGGTTTTGGGAGTTTCAAGTTTTGATTTTTGAAAGTTCTTTACATGAAGCGTCAAAACCATTTTCAAAAATTTCACTACAAATAAAACAAGAAAGTATGTGGTGCTTGGAGCACCACGAATTTAACTTCTGCTAATTTGATATTTTTAGTAACGAAAAGTGACTAATCTTAAACATAGTAATAACAATAATAATAATAATACAGATCCGGTGGCAGAGATCGCAAAGACAGTAATGCAGTAGCGGTCTCGGACCTAAGGATAGCGGTCTCGAGTCCCGCCTCGGGCATGTGGTGTTGTGTGTCTCCGTATGTTTGTGTGTATTTTCATCATTCATCATCATCACAATTTCACCCCATCCTCCAGGGCTAAGAACCCTGGTGGTATAAAAATGGAATCAGCATTAAATTGTTGATCCCCCCTATAGAAAAGTAACGTGCATCTACCCCGATAGTCATATCTGAGCCCCGGTGGGATGCACGTATCGCGTGGCCCCATGATGGCCGAGTCGTGAAATAAAAAATAACTACTGCAACCAAAATGCTGCTGGAGTACAAAACCACACGATTTCTTCTTCTTCTTCTTCTTCTTCTTCTTATTATTATTATTATTATTATTATTATTATTATTATTATTATTATTATTATTATTCCATTACATCACGACTAAAGATGTTATGAGTCGGCTGAATATAAAATCTACTCCAGGTTGCAACCAGCTACCTAAGGAGTAGATCTAGGGACTATCGGTGCCTCCACAATACTTTGCGCAAAATGTGGGCTGTTCCAAATAAAGCTATTTCTTGCTCTTCCCAGTCCTTTGAATTACCTGGGAGTATAGACAAGTTCTTACACAAATTTTGCGGAACAAATCCCAGAGCTCCGATAACTATCGGGACGACCTGTGCTTTTATGCCCCACATTCGGCTGATCTCGATTTCCAAACTCTTGTATTTAAGACGTTTCTCTGCCTCCTTGGTAACGACATTTTGATCGCAAGGCACAGCAACATCCACAAGTAGACACGATTTTTTCTCTAAATCCCGGATAACAATATCCGGTTTGTTTGCTGCTATAGTGCGATCCGTTTGAATTTGTTGGTCGTACAATATTGTACACAATCCAACCGATGTCACCGGTTTTGGTGAGTGTTCGTACCACTTGGGGCATGTGTTTGGAACTTCGAGGGCGGTACAGATCTGCCAGTGGAGGTAACTACACACCCTGTCGTGTCTTTTTAAGTATTCGCTCTTTGCTAGAATTGGACAAGCTGAGACAATATGATCAATGGTTTCTACTTGCTCCTGGCAAATTCGGCATTTGTCATCTTGGGAAATTTTGAGAACCGCTTTATCATAATGTCGTGTTCTCAACGCCTGATCTTGAGCAGCTACTAGAACTGCTTCCGATTCTGGCTTCATTCTTCCCCTTTTAAGCCACATAAATGACTGATCTTATTGATCTGCACCTTGTCCATTCTTTTTAGATATTGCCCATGGAAGGGTTTGTCCCTCCACGACTTCTTTAACATTTTTTGTGTCTCACATTTCATGTTTAGTTGTACCAGAAGTTCAGTGTCTGTGTTATTTGACGTGTCTTGCATAGTTTTCTTTGCAATGCTTTTTGCTACACTAACAATGCCTCTGTTTCCCATTTTTCGGTCAGATTTCATGACCTGCCTCATTAGAGGGTCATCTTGATGACTGACTACATATTTTCCCATTCCAACTATTGGATTGTGCCAGGAGGCTTCAATTTGTCTGAGGCATCTTCCTCCTTCCTTACGTCGCACATAAAGTCTATGTACATCAGCTCGAGGGTGGGCGACATGATGCATTGTTAGCAGTTTTCTGGTTTTTCGATCCATGATGCGGATTTCTTGCTCAGTCCAGTCCACTAGTCCGGAACTGTACTCAACTACAGGCACCGCCAGACTACCAATTGCAGATATTTTATTCCTGGAGTTCAGAGCAGACTGCAGGACAAGTCTCACTCTTCTGTAATACTCCTTGCGAATTCTCTCTTTCATTGTGTTGTTCGAGATGGTCTCACATTCTTCAATGCCCAGATATTTGTAAGTTTTACGTGGCTCAAGATCTTGTATCACAGTGTGCATATCAACTTCAATGCTCTCTGACGTTGTCAGTTTGCCTCTTTTTAAATTGATTTTTGCACATTTGTCAAGACCAAACTTCATGCAGATGTCATTGCTAAAGTCATTCACGACAGACAGCATTTGGGAGAGAATCGCTTCATTCTTAGCAAACACTTTCAGATCATCCATGTAAAACAAATGTGATACTGGCCTTTCATCACCATGGAGCTTGTAACCAAAGTCAACTTGCGACAACTGTCTCGATAGTGGGATCAAACTAATGCAAAACAGCAGAGGGGATAGTGAATCTCCTTGAAAAATACCCCTGTTAATCTGAATACTTCTGGTTTCTACTGCTTCCTTTCCGCTGTGTAGTAGTAACCTGGTACTCCATGACTTCATACTAGCCTTGCAAAATTCAATGTCTAGGATGAAATCGATAGATCTCCAGGGTCTTCAAAATCCAATCGTGTGGTACACTATCAAAGGCCTTTTGGTAGTCAATCCAAGCCATGCTCAAATTACGTTTTCATTTCTTTACATCATTCAAGATGACTTTATTCAGTATTATTATTATTCCAATTACTTCTTTACATACCAAGATAGATAATACCAAAGTATTTACTTATTACTTACTTTACTTATTATTAGTTATTAAAGATATATCAAAAAAGTTGCTCTTCCATAACGAAACGCATACTTATATTGAGTTGCCTTACGAAATATATGAATCGGAGCAAATAAAATGTTCGTTGTCACATTTTTCAGAGTTAATGGCGGGAAATGATTCTTAATACATAAATACATAATTTCCTGCATAAATATTCGTTGTCCGGGCCTCTGTAAGGATGTCTGTAATGTCTGTAAGGAGACCTACTCTTAGTAGCAAGCAAGAACGTTTGATGTCTTAGATCCTTTTGTTTGCTCGGTTGGTGGAGTTTTCGCAGACAACGTTTCTGATATAATCTTTGACGTTCATTTCTCTTTTTCCCTATCTGCCTTCATTTCATTGTTGTGTTTACTTAAGTGTTGTGTCATTTTCATTGTTTGATTTCGTTGTAAAGCAGGTTGAGGTTAAAGTGCGTATTTTCGAAATTTCAGTTCGCAATCAAGTGAAGTTCATCCATTCTGTGGGGTATTTCAACAGCAATAGTATGGAAGAACAGAAAGTCGGAAGAGAAAAAAATGAAAGTGAGTGAAAAAGGAATAAAATCAAGGACGGCTAGACTTAAGGGAGCAGAATACAGAAATCCCTCGACATCCGCGAAATTCGCTATTCGCGAGTTCCGAACATTCGCGATTAGAGAAATGCTACCGGTTTTAACATTCGCGACTTCAACATTCGCGTGCGTCTTTTGGTTGTACATCATTTATTTTGAAAGTGAGCACCTTTCATTTTCTTTACCAGCGTCATTTGGGAACCGAACTCGGCCGACATTGGAGCTCAAAGTATCACGTTTTGCAATAATGTCAAAGTTGGAACAATTCACATTAATAGAATAACAAAATTGTAAAATAATTCAATTCAGTTGCGTCATATTGAAAGTAAGGGTTTTAGCCACACGAACGTAAATGCCATTCAGGATCTGTGGGTTTCTCAGTTTAATGATTTGACTGAAGAGTAGCTTTGGGAAATAATCAGCGAAGAAAAACTCCTCGAAGGTAATGATGAACTACCGAATCGAAACTGCGTCCTTGGAGCAATTTCAATGTCAAACCTGTTAATGGCGTTCTCAAACTTCAACAAGCTCTGGTGGAAAGGGCATTCGAATATGATCCGAACATGGAAATTACTTCCAAATTTAAGAGAGAATTACAAGCAGCAATTATTCCACATAAGAATAGAAGGGTGATGAAACAAACGAACAAAAAAACAACTAAATCCTATGTCCAATCACTTTCAACATTGAAATAAGTTTCAAGTACTGTTTTATTTCTTCTCTTTGGGATGATAATTGTGAATTCTGCTTGCAGTATCGCATACTCAGTTCTACAGCAGTTGTTTGTAATTTTATCTTTTATTTTTAAAGATTTTTTTGTTATACAGAAACCTAATCCACCTTTTTTCATTAAAAGATAGACTCAACATTCGCGGATTTGACATTCGCGATGATCTTTGGGAACCAATTCAATTCTCGCGAATGTTGAGAGATTACTGTAAGTAAAACTTTAAAGGGCAGTTTCTTTCCGCGCTAGTTGCAGGTCTAGACTGTGGTTAAAGAAAAAGTGCTGTGAACGTGGAAGAGCTGTGAAGTGTAGAGAAAGAGAAGTTTTCTTAATAAATTATTAATTAATTTGCATATAATAGAAAAGTTGGCAACATTTTTTCTTTTCCATTTGAAAAATTTATTGATTTTGTCAAAAAGCATAAATAATTCTTTAAAATATGCGTACTTGAATATTGAAACCACATAATGCATACTAAGAGGTTCGAAGTCAGCAACACTTTAATTTACATGATGTATTCATAAACTCTATACCAAAAAATACCATAAGGATTAATTAAAGACTATACGAATAAACAAATTTTGTTGGTATGAATAAAACATAATACATTTTGAAGTAAATGTGTTTGTTTTGTTTTCCCAAAAGCAGAGGCCCCTGACATCGAACGTTTTTTGTTTTCTTTGATTCATATTTAAAGGTGGGGCGGCCTCTTCCATGGAGCCTTGAAGTCGCATGACATCACATGTGCCGTAAGCAGTGTCGCAATGAGCAAGGGAATTCAGTCGTTATGAGCAGTACGAGAGAGACAGAATAACACAATCAATTACACGTACTCGTATTTGCATATTTTAGTAACTTTCGAAACGATTTCATTGTTTTTTGTATTTTGCCCGAGTTCCTAGGTATCTAATAAAACCAAATACACCTCACGCATGGACGAGGGTGCATAGTTTTCGTTCAGTTCCTGCGCACATTGGAAATTAGTAAAATAGATATTTACTATCCAGAAGCACAGGAGCATCTGAACATTCACTTTGGTCATCTTGGTAAAACTCTCGACAGTCAAAACCGTGATGGGGGTCCTGTATCCGGGAGCAACTTTATAATTAATAATTAATGTTAATACGTTAGATATACTGAAGATACAAATGCAAGTACATGAAATTTATTTTCCGCAGTATACTAAGGGGTGCCATCTGTCCTCTTCCCCTGGACATGCTCTTTTTTAGGCCCGTTAATCTTCTCCGTTTGCATTTTCGCTATGTTCTCTATTGTCCTGATTTAAAAAAAATAAAGCGTAATGTCAAATTTTAATTTCACACACGGCTACCTAGTTTTCCAGTCTTTAGTCGCTTTTATTTTTTGATACAACAATTAACAATATGGTATCAATAACATTTCTGGAATAAATTTTTTCCATTTTGAAAAAGAGATATTTTATTAGGATAAGAGTCATTCATAACAAGACAGATGCTTAATACGTATGGTAAAAATAACTATTTAATATTACAAAACCCTCATTTTAGAAATAATTCAGAAAAAACAGCCATACCAACTACTGTTTTATTACATTTAATGTTAATTATACTGAAATACTATACGCTATACTAATTTGCGTTCCGAAAATGACATTTCTTTGCATTATATAGTTTTTTTATTGATTTTACTGCTTTTTTAAAGTATAATTTCAGAAAAATAGTGATTTTTTCGGAATTTAAAGACAATAACTAGAAGAGATTAATAAAAACTTGTAACAACTTTTCCCATATTTAGTAAATATTTTTGAAGACCTATCAATCAGTCAGATTTTAAAAAATATTTCCTTACCACAAAAGCAAACTTTGTGACTTTTGCTACATACTTTCATATTTTCGTGAGAGAGATGACTGTCAATCGGGGGGAAAGAGTATAAACTTAGGCAGGCATTTTCTTAGTTTTATTGTTGTTGTTATTATTATTATTATTTTAATTGACACTTTAAAAAATCATTTACATCGAACGTGCATCCAGCTGAACCTTGCAGATCAGTTTGACGACCAAAGATTCTCCATCAGATTATGGCCTGCCGGCGTGGGCGCTGCGAGCGCCGCCGACGCCTCTCAACGCTCCTTCGAGAGCCACAGCGCAACTACCAATTGCCAACATTATGCGCCGGCTACTAAAATACGGTTACATGCTTACCTGCCAGAATTCAAACGATACATTCGCAGCCAAATGTTCGCATAAACTGGCTACTTTTCTTCATCCGGTTTCTCCTACAGAATCTGTTGTTTTTTAAAGGCACCACACGTCATTTCAGTGACCCTTTTTGGACCAAAAATTGAAGGGCTTAGTAAAGAGGCCATCACACATATTTTTTGTGAAATTGAGTAATTAGCATTAAATATAACTTAACATATTCTTTTAGTGTAATGTGTTATTTAAAATTCAGTATGGGACTTACATGCAAGTGTACTGTGCTTAAAACTTTAACTAGAGGCGCTACAGAATAGCACAGACTTTCCCGTATTAGTTTTCTATTTCTTTTGGTGCCAGTTAGCTATTCGAACTTGTCACATACTCTTGCCAGCTGCCATCTATCGCCGCCCAAATTACATTTTTTTGACATTTTATTAATTTTTCGGTTTCCTAATGGTAAAACGGAAATATAATTTTAATAATATTAAAGAATTATAAAACCCCGTCCTAAATGGGCAATTTTCATTCAAAAATTTCGAGCCGTTCTTAAGAAAATGGCGTTTATATGCGCTCCTATAAATTCGAAATTTGAAGCGCTTTATCACAGAAAATGTTGAGTTCTCGAAAAAATTCGTTTAAGGTCATTTGAAGAACTTCAATTCAGAAACACAACAGTGTTTACAAATTGCTGGAAATGTGCATATTAACGGTGTGAGAAATCTTTCACAAAAATTACATTTCTGTAATTTTGAAAAAATAAAGAATACCCCAATTTGAACTTTACGTCATATTAAAGATTGCAATTAGCACTATCCGTTCAAAAAGTTTGAAGAAAAAAATTTGGAGCCATTTATGAGAAAATGGGTATTTGATCGTTTCTGAAAATGCGGAATTTTGAGCTAGTTTTCACAGAAAACGGTTGAGTTTTTCTAGAAACTTTACTTGACATTATTTAAAACATAGATACTCGTAAATATAATAATGTGAATAAATCGCGGCTAAGTAAAAAAAATTGTTTTGTAATTTTTGAAAAAGCAAAAGAATAGAGCAACAACACGTATATGTCATCCCATAGAGTACATTAGACATTATTCTTACAGAAAGTTTGCAGAAAAAATTTGGAGCCGTTTTTGAGACAATCTTGTATTTGTATTTTTTTTAATTGTATATATTGCACGCAATATTGCGTGCTATATACTACTAAAATTTTCAAAAAACTGGACATGACCCTAATGAGAGGACTCACTACGGAACACAAATTTTATTTGAAGGAAAATCTCTATCTTTAATTTTTTAATTGTAGGAAGAGGCCGAAACAAATCAAACTTTTGTAATTTTCGAACACTCGGAGTTAACCGTGAAAATCGGACGTATGCCACCATAATAGGAATATTTTACTCTATTCTTACAAGAAAGAATTTGGAGCTGTTTTTGAGAAAATTTTGAAAATGTCCGGGAGCTTCGTGTAATGTACCCCCAAATTTTGAAAAAAGTTTTTCAAAATTTCAAAGCTTCGACTGAGGCCAGATCGACAGGGGGTTTTTCAATTTGAAAAAAAAATCCTACGTATGGTTTAGGCGCTAGTGGTATTCACAGATGGACGAACGGACGGACGGGCAGGCAGGCAGACGAACAGACGGACGGACGTTTTGCTTACAATTGGTTTTTCGGTATCAAGGACCCACAAAACAGGGATTCTGACTACACCACGTGTTAGGGGTTACCCCCCCCTTAATTTGGCTTGGTTTTATTCACTTTTTTGTTATCAGGGCCGGGCAATGAATTTATTGTATACGGGAAAGTAAAATGTAAATATTATGAAAGTTCTAGTAAAACCATGAAAATCTGGGACAGCCCCTTGTTCTACTAAGCCCTTCAATTCAATGCATATTGTACCAGTCGAACGTAGAGCGACCGGTCCTTTTTATTTTCTTTACGTAGTAAAAATTATTGTAATGCTATAAAAAATTCTTTTGCTGATACAGATATAGTGGAATTTTACCTATTCTTTTAACTCATATAGAGAAAATGATGCAATGCTGCACAAATCAATCTCCAAAATTTGACGGAAATACACCTTTCCGAGTTACCTGCTACCCCAAAAGTGCTCTTTGAACCGTCTGTCCGTCTAACACCAGCGTCTGAACTCTCCAAAGATTTTTTCACAAAATCGATAATCCCTGATCGATATGTCGCGGCCCCTCGAGTTTCAAACTGACCTTTTATTTCTTACGATACTTAACAAATGAAGCGTCAACGATACTTTCAAAATTTTCTCAAAAATGGCTCTAAATTTCTTCTTTAATTTTTTTTCCTGGAACAGCAAAGAACGCTTACAAAAATTCCAAAGATACGATTTTCACTAAAACCCCAAAAAGTTTGAAAACTGGAAATGTTATAATAAATTTGCACCCCGTACTATAACAAAACCATTGGAGATGCAGATATTTCTTATTGTAATCTGTTCAATTTTTTTTTCTTCAAATAGAGTCATGCGTATGTTTTCGAAATGAGTAGTCTTCCCCTAATCATGAGAGAAGCAGTGACAATTTAAATACAACAAACAAAAATGTTCGCAAAACTGCTCACTTTTGCTTTAATATAGCACTACAATACGAACTGTTACGGTGTAGTATTAAGTTGTATTAGTAGTTGTAGTTGTAGTATTGTAGTGTTGTAGTTGTAGTATTAAGCTGTAGTTAGTATTAAGTCGGCTTAATAATATATCACAGTTCTGCTTTTCATTAAAACATCTGGAATTTAGAATATTGGAAATGTTTAGTACAATACACTGAATTCAATTAGATATGTACCATTATCATTAACATGTTTTAAATTTTTATTGAATATTGTCCAAAATGTTCAAACACGAAACTCCAAAATACACGATTATACTTGTGACATATCCGTAATAGGAAGTTAGCGACCAAATAAAGGTAACTAAAATTTGGATCTTTCTGCAAGAAGAAAAAAAAAGAAAAAAATGCCGTTTCGCTCTTTAGTTAGTCAAGTCGTAAGTCTTTTTATCAACTTCTTCTTCTTCTACTTCTTCTTGCCTGACAGGGGTTGGGAACCAATGTCCCGTCCGAGACTCAGAACTGCTCTGACCACCTCATTCTTCTAGGTCTGTAGCCCTTAGTTTTACATAAAAGAGCTAACTATGGTAATCTATTGCTCTCCATCCTGTTTACATGTTGGAACCATTTCTGTTCGTATCTTTTTATCAAGAAATATATATTTTGCATTTCCATTACCTATTATAGTTTTGTGAAACCCACAATCACGAGTTTTTTGTGCAATTCTTTCTCATCAAAATTACGTTTTTACTTTATCGAATACATAATATACAGAGTTATGTACTAATGATTTTTATTCAAAACTCTCAAATTTCTAAAATTGCAATTTTTGAAGCTTCGCGACGCGTCAGGAGTTTTAATGAACTTAACTAGCACTTTTACTGTACTGGATAAAAGCACTGTTCGCGATGCCTAAACGATCAAGTACAAACCCCGACTCACGGAACATTATTTTGAGGTTTGGAAACTTTTGCGAGTTCAACTATAATAATAACTCTAATAATAATAATAATAATAATAATAATAATAATAATAATAACAATAATAATAATAAAAATTAATATGTGGTCAATCATCGAGGTGACCCACTTACATGAGGCTGGTCATTAAATATGACCCAAAGAATGGGAAGGCATTGTAAGTGTAGCAACAAGCTTGCAAATAAAGGTATGCAAGGCATGCAAAACAACACAGACAATAAACTGCTGATGCCACTTGACATAAAATGTGAGAAACAAAAACTGTTAAAGAAACAGCTGAGGCATAAATTACTTCAAGGATAAAAAATGGACTCGGTATACATCAACAAAGACCAATAATTCATGTCTCAAAAGGGGGAGAATTGAACAAGAATCTGAAGCAGTGATAATAGTTGCGCAAGATCAGACACTAAGGAGACGAAAAAGCGGTTCTCAAAATTCCCAGGGTGATAAATACCGTTTTGTCAGGAAAAGTAGAAACCATTGATCATTTAGTCTCAACTTGTCCAATTCTAGCAAATTCTGTAATCACGAAAAGGTTCTATAAGATCACAGAATCTTACCATTAAAAATATTTACTGCATCGTTCTTATAAATAAATACATACCTTTTAATATCTCATTGTGCTGACTACAATAACACTCCCGAGATTTTTTGCTGGTTTCAAGTATTTATTTGTGTGTTTTAATTGGCGAAATGACTCACATATTGGTGAAAAAACAAGAGGGAATAGTACTAAAAAAGGAAACAATGATACCTACTACCTGCACGAAAAAATCTATCCAATATAGGAAGATAAATGACATTTTTTTTGAAAACTTGACTGTTCTGGATAATTATAAAATGATCATGATTATACGGGATATACAGATATAAAGACTTACAGAATTATACGGGATATACGGATGCGGTGAAAAAGAAAACTGACACTTCTTAAAATTTGCCAATTCGCAGGATAGTTTTAACCGAGAGGGGTCATTTTTCGCCGCCAAACACGAAGTGATTTACTATACCGACTGTCTTGTGGGGTATCTTTGTGAATGCTACTAGTAATAACTATTTTAATCATATTTCCTCCTTTAACAAAAAATGTCTCTGCTATGTGTCACTTTTGATATGATGATGTATGATGTGTTGTGATTATGATTTGTGGTATTTCTCTTTCCCTTCTACCCCACTATTAAGAATGACAATTATGCTCACCAACTCAGGACATTACCGAAGAACAGTTGGCGCAGCAGCCGCCAACGGTAATTCAGGTCAGCACAAGCAATTTACATCAATTTCTTACAACAACCTTAATTTTGTAGAATCAATCTTATTTCTTGGGATCTCTCGGTGTGTCTCTGATTATCCTTTTATCGTATTCACAAAACGAATTTTATCGTAAACAAAATATATCGTGCAATTAAGCTCACATACGTAACATACATTGAAAATACATTCAATTAACTGACGAACTTATTTCATTACTTAAAAAAATCGAAGATATTAGGGAGGTTGCGCACCCTCGAACGTTAAAGCACTATCGATCTGGTACGCATGTACAACACAATTCAAGTGTCGCATGACTGTAGTGCATCTGCGCATGCGCAGAACATCGATAGTGCTTTCCCCTATGGCGTGCCCAAACTCCCTATTATCCCCACACGACTCCCCCCCCACCCGGGAACAACTGCACACCGCTGCGAGACCGGGCCGCGCTTCGACACAAACAAGGGGTTTGCTGGAGAACCAAGTATTTTGGCATTATTTGCGTTGGAAATGATGCGTCGCACAGGCTCAGGGGTGTTTTCTGTAATCGTGGATGCCAAGGGTCGGAGATTATCGCTACTTTGGACATTTGTAGCGAAGCGTCAAATGAGCCCTGAAAGTAGTTCAGAACCAACATTGTCGCTGTCTCCTAGGGTCTTTGTGCTGACTTTCTGGGAGCTCTAGGATTCAAGTCAGGACGGTGGCAGATATTCGACACTACCAAGATAGCTAATTCAGCTGCCTGGAAGAGAATTCTAGCGACGGACTGATCTAATCGGTCCTATTTCGAAATTTCTTAGACCAGTTCCAGGCGAATGTCGGGGCAGTTCCCTAACTAAAGGGCCATTGACCACGCGCGATCTTTCCTTCTTCGTCCCTTACACACACACACACATACACACACATGCATTTATACTAGCACACCTGTCGAGTGAATAGTCGCGAAATAACAGCTTACCCAGACCAGGGCAGTATTCCACATGGGGTATATACCTCTGGGAAATCCCCACAAGCCGACATGTAGATCGGAGCCGGACAGCGGGGTAGGAACACCACCACCTTTAGGTTAAAAAACTACCCTCTACACGAACGTGACAAACGGTCATAGCAGCGGACGTGCCCAGAAACATCTCTCAAATGAATACATGCACAAATTGACGCAAAAACTATGCATTGTGCGGCCTCATGTAGAAAGCAGTTGACGCGCCTGGAAACATCAACCAATTAATCAATCAATTTTCTGCATGGGACTACAGCGATCTCCGCGTGGGGTACAATAAGGGATAAGAAGAAATGTGTTATTGGACCGGTTGAAAAAGAATAAAAGGGGGGCGATAATGGAGTTGTCCAGTGAAACGGGCCGCGCCGGCCCACTGTGAATGAAAGCGGCAGGTGGGCGTGCGGCGAGGCGGAGGCGGGCGGAGGCGGGGTAGAGGCGGGCGGGCGGCTGCATGCACAGGGCGCGGAGGGGCGAGGGGCCCCCGCAGGGAGCTCGGCCCACGCTGCAACCGACCGCCCTGACTTGGCCGCGCAACGCTTCTCACGGGTTCACCACCTCCTGCGCGTGGGCTGCGGCCTGGCGCTTGCCATGCACATTTCAACGCACACAACATCCACGACACGCCCAGGGACCTGCGAAATATTACCGACCCGTCCACCACTCAAGTTCAATTGGCCGGCCTCTGTTAAAATGCATCTTTTCAGCTTCAAATCGTGAATAAGATTATATTACATTCACTACACAGAAAATCGCAGCGCGAAATATGCAAGCTTTACCACAGAATACCCGTTAATAATGGCAATTGCAATTAAATGCAGATATCTACTAAAATTCATTTCAAATATGATTCAGGTTAGGGCAGTTTTCATTTTCAATGTTGTTTATGTATTTTTCAAACTAATGCATTACATTGATAAATCATTCGTCGCACTAATTTTTGCTCAGTTACTTGTGATGAGTGTTGCATTCGTCACACTAATGTTTATTACAAAAAGACAAAACAAATTGTTAAATACTAACAAAGTTAAAAGAAAGTTATTGGGAATGTTTTAAAATAAAACGAAACAAAACTAAATTTTAAAATAAGAAATGAAAAATGGTAATTTTTGTGTTAGTCGCTTCAAGGTGAAAAAATTTAATTATCGATTTTCTCTAATCTCGCAAAGTGCGCTACATTTGCATTTGATTTCCATGCAAAAGGTTCACGCCATGTGCGGCATCGATCCAGGATCTTATAGAGTCGTTTCGCTCACAAATGCATGAAACATGATTCTTGAAGTAACAAAGGCGAGGAAATAATCTGGGCACAAAACAGACAAACTTGCCATTGCTAACTACGGCTGATTCTCATGTGAAAATTCTCAGCGAACGTTGTCCTCTTGCCCATAAGCAGTGTTCCTCTGTTTTCCTGCTGCGATGCAACCACCTGCTGGATCCGACACACCGCTTAATGCTCTCTGAATCTGATATTGTTAATTATCAGGACAGTATAACAATTACATACACACGAATAAAAATATAAAACTGAATTAAACAATGCAGTATATAGAATGTACGAGAACGAATCTCATAGGAAGCACAATTTTTTGTTCGCATGATTTACATATAAAACTCTTTTGCACGTTTTTCCCTTTAATTCCATTAATTCTCTCATTTCGTGCTTGAATGCGGTTCTGTTTGTAACGATAACTAGATTTATTCACGAAACGTTTTCTTCGGCTGGCCATATAAATATCCAAATCAGGGAAAAAGGCATATTAAAAATATAATATAGGAAGATCCTTCAACCTCCCAGCGTCTTGACTGTTTTGATGTGTATATAAATAACCATGCTTTCAGATAACATGCCCTCTATTTTTACAGTTTATACCCAAATTCAAAATCCCATTTTAATGCATTGTTCATTTTTCATGTCAGTATTGCAAAATAGTCCCAAAACATAATACAATAGTTGATTTAAATTCCGTTGGAAGATTTGTCATACTATCTAGTAATTGGAGGCTTCCTTCAGATACGGCATATCCGCAGAAAACTTGAGTGTAACTGGGTAAAATTGGTTCGTATCCTGAACCCCTATTGTGTGCGCACATAGAACACGCGTTGTTGCTAGGGGTTGACAGAGAAAACCGGCTACTCTGAACCTTTATGACTTTTTAAAACTAGTTTTTATAGTAAAATGTTTATGAATTAATGAAGAAATGGCAATATGTGAGAAAAGGGGATTTAGTGATCTGAGTCTGCATTATTGAGAGAAACGCATGTAATGTCTCGTCATGTGAAGTCGTTAGTCTCAAATGGTATCTGTATATACATTTTTGAAGAATAACAAAAGTTGATAAAGATCATTCAAAATGATTGAGGAAAAAGGTATGGTTCATGTTCGTGGGGAGAGATAGAAATCATCAGTCTGGTCCTAGTGAGGGCACCAAAGGCTCTTTAACTTTTCCCAATTGTGGTTCCTCATGGCGACGTTATTGTTGATCGTAGCTAGGCGAAGTAAACAAAGACGTGAATGAAATAATTCCGTCATTGCTATAGCATAAGAATGTTTAACCACAGAGTGCGTCAACGTGGAAGTATAACATACTGTAAGTGGTACTCCAAGGCACAGACAGACACCGTTACCTGCGGCAGCCGCAACGGCATTTGAGCGACCGGCGGCCGCGCCGCCGGCCCGCGGCGATGGAAACAGCTGCCAACGCTTGGGTTGTGTGGCAACCGCGCTTTCCTTTCAAAAGAAACGCGATGGTCTCCAGGAGTGTTCAGCGTGGCAGCGCTGCACCCTGGGCGGCGGCAATGTTGCGCAGCTCCCGCCACTCGCCCGACCCTTCTCCTGGCCCCCGAGCCCGCGCCCGCGCCAGCGCCAGCGCCAGAGCCCGACCCGCGGCCGCAGCCACCACGCCGCCCGCTCCCTCTCCACCCACCCCTCCCGCCTCCTCCCCGCTGCCCCGCCTGCGCTGGCCCCGCCGCACCGACCCCACGCCAAGCGGCGACCAGCCTTCCTTCTCAGCCTGCGTTTCCTTACCTTTCTCTCACGGCGGAGACGGCTGCACGCCACGCACGCTGGCGGCAAGCGTTCATGTCCCCAGGTCTGTCAAGAGCTGGCTTCGTGGACAAGGCGCTGCAAGTGCCCCGCGCGAAACAACTTCGGCATAAGCCGAGACATTTGCGACAAAACACTTTTGATCCCAAACAAGAAGCTCATTTAACAAGAAATAGTATGACAAGGCAAATGCTCAAGCTTTTCACAAAACTTCGACACGAAATGTACTAGCTTTTCTCTCCTCAAACGGCCAATTTTTTCCCCAAGTAAAATAATGAAAAAGCACAACAATTGTAGGAGCTATGAAGACAACTCTTGATTTTCCATTCCGCCTTTGACTCCCTTTCCCAACATCAAACGTGAGTCACAATAGCATGAGGTGTCCGTTCGAATGCGAGGCATCTTGGGTGTTCCGGAGAAGTAAAGAATATACGTTGATAATAATGAGCTGCACATGTTCAAGGGTGTTTTATGTTAATTTCGAAAGCCTCATCGACCCAGCTAGGAAATGCATAGCAGTGTCAACTGAGGCACGCAGATAGCGTTACGTAGTATCGTGTAAATAGAAATTTACGGTTGACGGTGGATCTCGAAACTATACACGTTGTTTCTCAATAATTTTACAAAATTCCTGCCAGTAGTCTGATTTCACATTCTGTAATTGCACCTCTTCGTACCGTACTACATATATCCTACCCAACTCGTGGTGGTACTGCCCCTCCTTCGAACTTTATGCACCCATTTTGGATAATGTGAACATTATCCGACCAATTCGTGAATTACCCAGATTCGGACATTCGCCGTAACAAACACATATTGTATATTAGTACCCAAGACAGTAAAAGCCACCCGTCTGAAGAACCACCACCCTAAGTTATTTAAAATTCATACATGTACTGCTAGTTTGAAAAACTATCTTCAAAATTCGGGGGCACATTACATGAAGCGCCCAGGACATTTACAAAATTTTCTCAAAAATGGCTCCAAATCTTTTTCCCTCCAGGCAAAAACGGCGATCAAACTGGGTAGATACCTGCAAGCCAGGACAACAGGAAGAAATGATCGTGTTTTATCTTTCTGCGGAAGCAGAGGTGGTATTAAAAATTTAATGAAAAAGGAAGATGATACCAGTCAACATTTTGATTATTTTCGTTGATGCCGACAGACTTTCCTCGTTCACGAGGAATCCCATCCCACTTTTGAGTATGACCTCCGACCCTGTTTGAGGACACTAGAGCGAAGAAGGAAAATATAATTTCATTTCCAATGATGCCCTTTCAAGATTCAAAAGGGAGTCCACAACAGCCCTTCGAAGAGACAGCGTCGCCAGTAAAACAAATTCATAACCATCATCGAGGATGATCATGTGGATTAACATTACAAAGAAAATATCGTTTCCTTACACTTTAAGTGCTAATGAAGATTTCAGAATCAGAAATAGATCAGATTTAGAGTCTGAATAGAAACGTGAATCACTTTAATTATTAATTGTTTATGCCAATTCCTTTTAAAAGAGATTTTCATTGTATACATGCCTTTCTGTCTCCCTATCTCAGCAGGAATAAATGTCTTTTTAGATGCCTATTTGAGAGAAAATAAATGCCTTTTCGTCTGCCCATTTCAGGTAAAATAAATGCCTGAACTTCCGGGCTCTAATTATAACTATACCACTTTGGCACTTTCAAATTTATTTTTGTTCGCGGGTTTGTAACTTCCCAATTCTCGTTATTTTATTGGAAATCATCGGCGTATCTGACTCGTAAAATTTTGGGAGACATCAAAGGAAGTTATTTAAATGCAAGTTATACCTCCGCAGAATTGTAATTTAAGCCAAGGCAATTTTTTTTCGATTTATTGGAATTAACAAAGCGTAAATTTAAAAAAGTTGACGTTATGTCGCCCCTACTCATAGAATTCAATAATCGCTGACAAAACGATGGAGCCATGGACACAATGGCGGCGGCGGTGATAAGAGCGGTGACATAGACGACCAACATTCCGCATAATTTGAGAAAGGCAGTAGAGGTAATAAGCAATGGACTTATTGGTCTTCATCCATGTATATGAAAATGCAGGTTCGCGGGGGTTGCAATAAATCTCTCCGACAGTTCGGGAGCTTTTTCATAATAATTTTCCAAGCAGTTTTGGCTACTGAACGATAGCAAAACATTTTTCTGAACACCATGTTCTCACAGACTGAATGTTATTTAAAGCACAGTTTCATTATAAAGTTTTCCAGAAAATTATGTTCTTAAGATTGTTCCACCAAAAAAAATCCTAACCATCGCTAAGAAATGAGAAGCTAAATGTTGAAAGATGAAAATCGGCTGCAAATTTGTGCCGCCCTAGAATAAAACCCCAACACACCTTGTTTTATTTGTTAAAATTAACAAGGTATGTAGTTTTCGTAAAGCGCTGTTCAAAAGCCTTATTGCAAATCTACAACCCAAACCTTTCGATTGATACGTGAACCATTTACATACGTGCAAAACAGTTAAGGACGAGCATAAATCAGTAAAATCCCTTGTTAGTCTATCAAATATATAGGAAAAAGATGTGATATTGCATATTTCAGTACACATTTGGGAATTTTCGCAACTAATTTATGCATTATATATTTTGCTCTTAGATGTTTCATACAAGTCTCAACTGTAGTAATCGATCATGACTGAAAATCCGCGACATAAGGCAGGTGTGCAAACAAGGGTTCCCAAGGGGGCTCGGTATCGATCCCCTGGGGGTCGTTGCAATTTCAAAGGGGGGGAATGATAATCAAGGGGTCGGCTGTGGGTCGATAGTCGCGTATGCACCGAGCGACTGATGGGTACAATCAAGACCAAAATCACACTGACTACTAAAACTGTTAATGAAGTTGATAAATACTATTTTCTTACATCAAGTTTCAAAACGTCTAAAAATAAGTCGATCCTCTTGTCGAATTTTACATCTTTCCCATTAACTAAAATCACACTTTTGGGATAAAATCTGTGATTTTCCTTCTGAAAACTTGCTTATATTTGTAATATAACAAAAGAGTAGAAAAAAATTAAACATAAATCTAACAAATATTATTTTCAAAACTTTTGTCCATTTCATTTGTTAATTGTTATTTTTATATAATTAATGTGAAATTATTTGTGTTATAATAATGTTGTATGTTGAACATTGTAGAAAAATTAGTGGCACTATAACTGTAGGTACTTTCTCGCAATATTTTTAACTTGCCGTATGTTGAGAGTTAAAAAAAATAGCATTAACATCATGGCTTACTTTGATCTATTCTAGAAAAAAGTAAAAAAAAAAACTGGAGCCATTGTTAAAATTCCCCCCCTCTACTTCAAGAAAAAAATACTGTAAAAATACTGATATTTATTTAAAAAATTGAACATGACCTTATTTAAAAGATCTATTTTTTTAGAACAGGTTTCATTCCGAAAATGTCTGTAGTTTTACTTTATTCATTTTTGCAATTTTCGGAAATAAGCTGCTGGAATCTGCTCCACTTTATATAAGTGCTCTATTCGAGAAAAAAAGTTGGAGCTGTTTTTTAGAAATTATTTTCTAATTGCCTATATTTCACGCAAAATTATGCGAAAAATGTACTTTTTTTTTTTTTTTTTTTTGAAAATTGTATGTGATCTTATTTAAATATATAGTCCTTGATGATGCATAATCACATACGTTACGGAATTGGCAATTTTTACATTTCGATATCAATGATTCAGAATTTGCTCGTTCTTTAGTTTGATAAGAAAATTTCCAAAGAAAACTTGACACTGTGGTCTTAAACTTGAAAATAAAAAATCTCCTAAGTGGCTTTAACAATTTATTTATGGTAGAATATCTCGTAGGTGGTACGAGCCACATGAAAATTTCGTAAGGTGTTTTCAGAAAAATTTTACAATAAATAAATATTTAATACTCTTATTTTGAAAGTTCAGAACGCCTAAACTTAGCCAACTGTGCATTTTTAACATCAAAGTGTTTTCCTTCCTCCTGTAAAATTTTATTGTTGTTTTCTCTCATAGGAGGTTGTCTATCATCGAAGATGATTTGTCTTTGGGGGACATATTTTATCCAAGGAGGAAATTTCTACCTTCAATATTGAAGTTGTAGAAAGAGACCGAAAAATTCTTGAACCATTGAAATTTTCCGAAATTCAGGGAGTTTAACGAAAATTTGACCTGCGCCATTGTTTAATCGTCCTTTGCTCTAACCCAGAAAAAAAAAATAATAAAAAAGTTTGGAGCCACTTTCGAGAAACTTTTGAAATTGTTAAAGCTTGATCAGCTTTGTTAGCTATTAAGTTCATTCAAAATTCAAAATATATGTTTCAAATTTGCAGGGTCTTGAGTTCGGCAAGAACAAACGGGGAAAGTCAATTTTGGAGAATATATAGGAAATCTAATCGGTTTAACCGCTAGTATCGACCGCGGACCGACAAACAGACTTTTTGTCATAAACAAACTTTTCGGTATGAAGGACCCAAATAACTTGGATTTTGATTACACGTTTTGGAGGAATTAATTTACTATATACAAGGAAAATTTTTATCCACTTTTCGATATCAGGGCCCCACAATTTAAGTTTTTCTGTTATATTGTAGGCGATTGACGTGGATTTGATAATTGAAGTGGATCGACAATGAAAACAATGTTTTTAAAAGTGGTCAATGCTTGGAAAGGGTGAGGAATCCCTGGTGTAAACAAAAAGTCACAATGTCGTCAAATAAAATCATCTATTTGATTTTATCATCTCTCTTGACTGTGGCAGATATATCTCGGGGTAGATTTTGTGTATTTGTCGGGCAGTATACACTAGTGATGAGATATCGATGTTAATACATAGACCAAAAACCATCGATGTTTTTAAACATCGATGTTTTAAATCTCGTATACAAACCTCTAACATTAAATTCGTACGCAACAAAATTTAATTGGACAGTGGCCGTGCATATTAATTTATAGTTAAAATTTAACCGAAAACAAAAGCCTTTGCATATGCAATATTCGAGGAAAGACGGTACAAATATCCGGACATCACGATCATCTCGGGTGAGGGATAGTAGTCTGCTTGATTAAGGAAGTACAAACCGCGTTCGTTTGATTCGAACACATACAGACATTGATACCATCAGTTATTATTTCATATTTTCACTTTTACAAGATTGTGATTATGGGAATTTTTCATCCACGAACAAAGCATCGAAAGCCTAAAAACATTGAGCACAAAACATGGATGTTCAAAAAACATTGACTTCAATACATCGATATTTTTATAGAAAAATCAATGTTTTGAAAACATCGGTATCGATGTTACATCCTTAGTATGCACGGTGGATGGAACATGAAGTGGCACTGAAACTCGTTTCATAATACCTGCCCGTTCACAAGTTGTACATAAGTACTACATAAACACCCTTGTAACATATTTCTTTAAAAAATGTTTTTTACAATTTGTTATGACTAAAATGCTACTAAAAAGTTAGTAGTCTTAATAAATAGTAGTCTTAATAGCGTATGGAAGTTGAGAGGTAAAGGGTTATTTTATCAAAAGTTTTTTAATCAATCAATTTTTCAACGTATTCTACATTTTAGACATGTTAAAACTAAAATGAGCGGTGAATGAATTGAAGAGTTCAAAAATAAATACACTGTAATTTTAGCAATGCAGTTCCACAATATTGAATTCTATTTTTAGAAAATGAATGTGAATATACTAATTTCGCCAGATATATAAAATATCAACAGCAAATGGCGTTCTACGTGCTCAAAAAGTCGTGGCATTACGAAACATAGTAAAAAGGAGCTCAAGTCGACTTTTCAGAAGTCATATCCGAAGCCGCGATAGAACATGTCTCAGTGACAACTAGCCTGCATACTTGAGCGTAGGCAGAAGAGCTCCAACGAAAAGGAGGCACTCAAACGAGATTCGCCTGGCAGCAGAATGGGAACCGAACACACCCAGAGTACGGGCCCGCGACCGTTTCAGCGTCCTGCCGCAAAAGGGAAATAAGAATTGAATGATAGAATTGCCAACAGCGTAATTTTTTTTACTAGCGCATTTGCTGGGGAAAACAGAGCAACAGATAACGCAGTTAGTGGCAGAAGTTCATGTTCTCTTAAGAAAGTACTTCACTATATGAAAATTTGGGAGTGGAAGCGTGAAGCAGAACGTCTTGCTACTTCATCCGTATGATGTAACAAGATTTCATCTTACTCTTTAAAGCAAGTGAACATATACAAAAGCGAGTCAATATATTTCGGCCAGCTATCACATCGATGGATATTTTACGTTAGGTTAGAAAGTCTCCACTGAGAACGAACCGAACTTGTGTTCACTTTACGCACACTTTGATCTGCCAATCACAACCGCGCAATTATAGTTTGTCCTGCGCTCTGTGCGTGTCCGGACGTCACAGTTAAGAGAACAAATGCTGGAGAGGGCGTAGTACGCTCGTTAGAAGCTTATCGAAAGTCTGTACGTTCCTTCATCCTTCCTTTCTTAACCTTTTTTGCTTTCTCACCTACGACGTAGTAAGCTGAATGTATTGTAATGCTACAGCGGAGAGTGGCGATTTTCCGACAAAAATATATGGTGTTTATATTCCATAGCCAAGTCCTTATTAAAGAACACCGCTTATTAAACGAAAGACGTGCGAATACGACCAGCAGCTGGTAAATTTAATACTTTTAAAAGAACAGAAAATATGTAATTTAAGTTCAATATTTGTACCAGGTTTGGATGTTTCATATCGTCAAAATTAAATTAAAGAAAATGAAAATTATGACTTCCGCGATTCAATAAAAATGGCACTTCCCCCTTCCCCCCAGAAGTCAATGATACGTATTCAAAAATATAGCTTTCACTAATTTTCTATACTAATGATAGTCATTTAATGCATCAATTGTTTACATTACAAATATTCAACATTAGTCAACAAATAAAAATAAGTTTTAATACAGCACAAATGAAAAATTATTTAAAAGGGGATACCAAATCGGCTGGACACCAACGTTTAACCCCTCCGCCCCCCCCCCCGCCGGAAGTACCACGGGTGGGTCTATGTACATCGCGTAGGTGTACATTAGCAATTATTACACGTTTCAATTTCTACTTACCCATGGGCTTCCGACATCGGATTCAATATTTCTGGACAAGAGCTCGCATGTCAGTTCAACCTTTTAATAAAACGAGCATTTTCATTTTACCTTTATTATATTATTTACTTCAACAATACTCGTGATTTTTACGTACCGCTTCTAATATATCTGACAATTCTAACAACATTTATATTCTGCACTTAAAGGTACTTTTCTCTCGGTTTGTTAAGAAAGAAACGAGTAACTAAAACAACTCGTGATGTCACGGTGTTATCCCCAATGTTACCATGCTGTTACGAGACGCGTAAGCCCATACGTGTGTAACTGGCACGTACCCAAACCACCTGTAGGTCCCTACAAGAATGACTGCGTTTTGATGGCAAACTCACACTTTCTTCGCTGTGTCGGGAGAGGAAGAAATGGCGCTGTGCAATGTTCACGCAGGAATTCTATTATGGGGTTGGGTCAGAAAATTTAGGGATGTGATAATTTTGTAGGTCTTCGTCTAATCGAACTTCAATAAGAGCACAACAAATAGGTTGGGCTCAATTTTTTCAAAAGTTCATTACTTCAATGAAATAGACAAAGATATATAGGCAAATATATTTTTTATATACAGGGCGTCCGGGGTGGAAAAATTCGAAAATAAGCTCTTAAGACAATTCTAAGCATATTTTTTCTAATAAACTACGTGGATATTCCGAATGGTTGACTACAGAATAAACTACGTGAATCAAGGGCACATATATATATATATATATATATATATATATATATATATATATATACAGGGTGAGTCACGTAACTTTAGCACCTCCTGTAACTTTTGAATGGTTGAAGTTATTTCAATGCAGTTTTCACGGAAGTGCATGAGGGAAAGGGGCTAATTGATACGTGCATTAATTTCTATTTTATCACTTCTATTTTACGAGATTTTTTAGGTAACTTTGTTTTTTCAAATGGAACTATACATATTTTTTCAGTCCACCATGACGAGCGTAAAAAGACGAATCCAATGATGTACATATTGCCATATGTTAGATAAGCATTTTTTGATTAATTTTGATTTTTGCGACCGGGGTTTAACGGACGTTTTGAATAGTCCACCACACAAGGTCACGGCAGCGCTCCACCAGCACACGTGCGCCCGGGGAAGGGAAGGAAAGGAAAGGGAAGGGAAGGGAAGGGAAGGGAAGGGAAGGGAAGGGAAGGGAAGGGAAGGGAAGGGGAGGGATCTTATTTGAAAATACGAAACATAGTATTCCAAATATTCACAAAACCATTGCAGTTTTTTCCTGAACTGTGCTTTCCATCCTTCCGCATTTTCAGATTTTCGTCTTTCTTTGATTGAAGGAATTAAAGGATGGAAAATAAGGATTTGTCATAAGTTTGTATTGTAATAAAATTGTTTATAACATCAACTCCATTTAATGGGATTTCATAAGATACGTAGTAATGGGATCTTGAAACAAAGCACAATAAGAATAAATAATTAAAACTGTACAAAAATATATTGTATATTGTATAAAATATATTGTACAAAATATATTGTATATTTTGAGCAAACAATTTCAATGTTAATACGAATATAATAATAACTTAGGGATAGAAATAATCTTATTTCAATAAATACTACTTAAGACAAATCCGTATTTTCAATCCCTAAGAAACCCAAATTACTGAAAATGGATTAAGATGAAAAGGAGAGTTCAGGAAAAAATGCAACAGTTTTGTGAATATTTTTCGTATCCTCAAGTACTTAAATCCCTTCCTTTCCCAGACCCCGCGTTTGCTGGGGGAGCGCTGCATGACCTTGTGGGGCTGACAGTTACAATGAAAATATCCGTTAAACACTAGTCGCAAAAAAATCACAATTACTCAAAAAAATGCTTATCTAACATATAACAATATTTATATCTTTGGATTTGTCTTTTTACGCTTGTCATGATAGACTGAAAAAATATGTATAGTTCCATTTGAAAAAACAAAGTTGCCTCAAATATCTCGTAAAATAAAAGTGATAAAAGAGAAATCAATACACATATCAATTAGCCCCATTCCCTCATTCACTTCCGTGAAAACTGCATTGCAATATCTTCAACCGTTCAAAAGTTACAGGAGGTGCTAAAGTTACGTGACTCACCCTGTATATATATATATATATATATATATATATATATATATATATATATATATATATATACACACACACGACCTTGAAAAAGTATTCCATACTGAAAGAGCAATCTTTACAGTATGGACTAATCATAAATGACCAAAAGACCAAATTCATGAGATGTAAATCTGGCCCAACTACACTGTATGATATTAATATTGATAATCTTAATTACCAACAAGTTAGCTCGTATAAATACCTCGGGTCTAGAGTAGATAATCATAACCATATAGAAGAAGAAATTAAAGAAAGAATAGTAACTGGTAATAAAGCGTACTTTGCCAATCAAGCATTCTTTCGAAGTAAATTGATATCTAAAAGTGCAAAATTAAGACTATATGGCAGTTATACGGCCCGCAGTCACGTACGCAGCAGAAACATGTGTCCTCAGACAAGCTGACATTCAAAGGCTAATGATTTTTGAAAGAAAAATTTTAAGGAGGATTTTTGGACCAGTTAAACAACCAAACGGTATTTGGAGAATAAAATACAATACCGAGTTGGATAACATAATAAAACACAAAAATATTGTTAGTCATATCAGATCGTTCAGATTAAGTTGGATGGAACATGTTTACAGAATGAATGATGATAGGCTAGTAAAGAAAATCTTCGGATGAAATCCTATTGCAACCAGAGTTAAAGGAAGACCGAAGACAAGATGGAAAGATGATGTCATAAATGATCTCAAGACTATGAAAATTAGCAACTGGACCGTGAAAGTGAATAACGGAAAAGAATGGAAGGCCATAGTTGAACAGGCCAAAATTAGCAAATAATGTTGCTGAGCCTCACTAAGAAGATATATGTATGTATGTATGTGTGTGTGTATATATATATATATCTTCTTAGATATATATGTGTGTGTGTGTGTATATATATATATTCACACACACACACACACACACACACACACACACACACACACACACACTAACACACCGTTTTTGAGAAAATTTTGAAAATGTCATGGGGCTTCACGTAAAGTACCCCCAAATTTTTAAAAAAGTTTTTCAAAATCGCAAAGCTTTGACTGGAGCCAGATCGACAGCGGTTTCTTCACTTTGAAAAAATCGTACGTATGGTTTTGGCGCTAGCAGTGTTCACAGACGGACGGATAGACGGACGTTTTGCTTTCTATTAGTTTTTCGGTATCAAGGACCCCAAAACCAGGGACTCAGGCTACACCACGTGTTAGGGGATTTTTTTTTCTTAATTTAAAAAACTGAATTAATCCACTTTTTCGTTATCAGGGCTCAGTAATGAATTTCTTTCCGCCGAAAAACCCGCCGTTTTTTTTTCGCGCAGCATTACATAACTTCCCTATACTACGTGTATTACTCCGCATATACGTATATGTGCACGGGAAAGTAAAAAGTAGCAGACGTCGCTAAGTATGGTTTTGAAAACAACAGAGCCGCTGTCAGACGAGTTTAACTTGAATTTATCGAAAAAATCTTTAGTCTAATAATTTGCACACCTCTGTATATAATAAACTGTAGGCCAAGTCCTTCGTCTTATCATGGTATTCCTTGCATTTTATTTGTCAGATATATAGCTCATCAATTTTCATCTCAGAGAAACCTTTCATGAGTCCCAGCACAAACTTGCAAAATTTTGGGACGCACGTTCAGTTTTCCTCGCAGAAGAATGCCATGTAGTGTAAACTTGCGTAATGAAAATTACAAGCATGCAGCTACTTGTGAAATCCCCGTAAGAGATGCAATGTACCAGGTGCATGTCGGAGATCTCCACTGGATCCAAAGACAGCTTTCATTGTGCTAATCGCAAACAAAGCGAATCACACTGACACGCAATTTCAGGCCTCAGTATAAGTCATTTTGGTTGTAAGCACCAATGTAGATCCTTTTAGGGGCTTAGGTTCAAATTAGGTATTTTGTGTAATAAACGTATTAATTTGTTAATATATAGAACATTGATATTTTGCGAGTTTGGATATACTGAGAATATGTTCAAAACAAAAAATGCAAGGCATATAAACATAAGGTTATGTATAATATTTTTGGCGTCGAATATACGCAAGTTTTAAGCGATTATTTTCTCAAAACCGACTCCAATTTCTTTCTTTAATTTTTTACGTTGAATAGAGCATTAGGTGTTTAATAAAATGGCGCAGATCCCATTTTCGTGGAACTTTCTTTACTTTCGAAAATTGCAAGAAATTAACATTGCGAACTACAATATTGATGAGAGAATTTTTTCCTTGGTCAATTCTGTTCTTAAAAAAATTGGCCATCACGGGGTGGATAGAGTTACGGTGACGAGGAATAGCAGATATCTTATACACAGGGATCAGACTGCTGGGGGACACTTCGAAGGCCACTGAGAGACAAAGAATGTAGTTTCGAATTTCACTGTGTCAGTACTATATTTATTCAGTAGTGACAACAGAAAGCCTATGGTAGTTCGTATTAGAATTAGAGAGAGGCAATCAAACCTCGACAGAAATTGGCGTGTTTTTAGTGAATTAAATACATACAAAACCTAAATACGTTTTCGGAACAATTTATATCATCATCGGAGGAGTGCAGCAACTAAAAAGAAAGTTATGGTCGCAAATTTTTAAAGGAAGGAGTAGGTTGCCGAGAGTGGGGTCCAACGGTGGGGCGGTTCAGTTTCATGCGAGATGTTGCAAAATGAGTGTGTACCTCTTGGAAGAGGAAGGAAGCGTTTCTCGCACTAATACTCCGGTAGTATTCAAAACGAAAATTAGCTACATACGTATATTCTCTGGTTTGCGCTATACCAATACATTCAAATTGTTCATTTCTTTGTGATATTTTTTGTGAGTCTTTCATGGAATGCATTTTCTATCATTAAGGTTCTTGTTTTGGTTACGTCCTTTATGATGTGCGTCACCCATTCAATTTATTTTATTTATCGCCAAAATAGTAAAACCTGTATGTGATGTCTGGGGGAGAAATCTGACCAAAACCGTTTTCTTTCCAATTTTTACGTTTGTCTTTTACTACACGTAGTTCAATTATAAATAAAGGTGCCAACGAGCGAGGTTGGCAAGACTTGAAATCTACGCATTGTCGCTCCACTGTAACAGAAATTGTATCGATAACAAACTGTAGTATTGATTTTGTAGTACTAATGACGAAATAACACCCTCTTTCTACTTCTCCCACAACTAGCAAAAGGAGAGGACAACAAAACTTATGCAGATAATGAATACACGTTTATATCCAGAAGCAAAGCTAGAGGCTATCTCAGCATTTGTTCAAGAGATCAGGGGAACCGACGAAATACCTGATCGAAATGGGCGACCCTTGACCTAGACGAAACACAATACTTTATTATTATTATTATTATTATTATTATTATTATTATTACTATTACTATATTAACTTCGAGGTCACTAGCGACCACTAATGATTTAACGTTAAGGGTATCTGTATACTGAATGAAGTGATATGGTGTTGATGACGGATGAAACGACGAACACAAATGCAGCCATGCCTGAGGCGGGACTCGAACCCGCGATCCTTCGGCTCGAGATCGCCAAGGCATTACTGTCTTCGTTGTCAGCCTCCCGGAACGACCACCCGAAACAGTTGTCCAGCAGAGAAGATTTTACTCGGCGTATAAACTTGTTTGTTGTCATCTGGTAATGTGATATAAAATAATGAATATGTGTGTGGTGAATTGTTAAAACCAATACCTGAAGTTTATGATTCATTCGACAATGTTGCAATATAGACATCTGTATTGTAAGGTCGAGAATGTAACCGACACTCAATGATGTAATTACGTAAATTTGACAATCTCTCGTCAAAACCTAGTTATCAACAATTTGTACTACATTCGTTATTTTTAATGTACATTTTATTCATATTTTAAATTGCACAAGAGTTTTCAAAACGGTCGTTCAAGCATTTTGTAAATATATTTTACATTTTCTGTGAGTTACTTAATTTTGAGAAATTTGTTTATCAAGGAGTGCGAGGATGAAAGTTTTCAAAGCCAAAGGAACTGTCGAGCGTTTCACAAGACTTGAAAAGTTTCGGTATACGTCATGCGGCCATTCAGCTGATTTTAAATTAATTTCTTCTCGTTCGACCTTTCGTCAGAGGTAGCTTTTAAAGTCAGACGTCGAAGTACAACTCCAAGTTTGATATGGGGAGAGAGTAACAAGATCGTCTCTTGAACACAAGAGGTACGTGCATTATTGTGTGTACCTGTGGTAGCTTTCGTGTCTGTCAGAGGTTTTCAATTACACAAAGTTATGACTTATTATCAAGTGTTTATTCATCTAAATATTTTAATATTGCTTAATGTTGTAATGCTGATTATGATTATAAATATTTTTTTCTCAAATGTCAATATTTTGGATTGAAAAATAAATTCTGAATTTTTTTCTTTCAAAAACAACTAAAATGAACTGCGTATTCAGTATTTTGCAAACACACTGAGAAATCTAACACTTGCAGTACCACAAGAGCTACCACTTGTCATTCTTAAAATTAATAATCTCTGTTTCGTCCAAAATGACAGATGCCATAATTTAAACGTGAAAATACAATGCCAAAAATATATAAACGCCCTTTCCTTTTTGACATTTTTGCCAATGCGCATACTATGCATAATGCATCGTCTTGCTTCATAGCATAATCCCAACGTCCCAAACCCTTTCGCTTCAGGAGGTGATGATCCAGATGAGTGTTCTCGTGTTTTTCGCTTACATCTCTTCAATTTGATCTATAGAATCAACTAGTGGAGCCCGGAAGACGTTCTGCCCTTCATCTTCCTCTTTCCCCTTCCTTCTCCCTATCTTTCTCTCCCTCCCTCCCTTTTTCTCTCTCTCGCTTTTTGCCTCTCCGTCCCTATCTGTGTGTCTCTGTCTCTGCCTCTCTCTGTCCCTCTCATTCACATTTAGTTGCAGATTCTGGACGTCTCTGAGCAGGTGACATAATATCGAGAAGCGGCGGTCCAGCAAAAATGTAATAGAATGTTCACGAAGGTCTCATCCTGTAGAACAATGTGAGAAACGTTTCTTTGAGGACTTAGGCCTCAAAAGATTAGTTTTTAAGGCCTTAGAGAGCTTTGTTTAGGAGTTATTTAACGATGCCGAGTGTTGCAGGTTGCATTTGACGTGAAATATTTAGTTTTGTTCTACAGCGCCATGTAATGGAGTTACAACAGAATTAACCGCACATAAACCTCGGTACAAAATTCACTTAGAAGTGCCAACTTTCATGGAGATCAGTCATACGGTGTCGGACCAACATCAATTTATATATTTATAAATACGAAAATGCATTTTGACATTCTGTATCCAAGACTTGGAAACTCTATATCCAGTTGTCAGTTCCCCTTATTTATCACTTCAGTTGTTGCCTTAAAACCATTATATTATCATTCTAAAAAATTCGTAAGAGTTATATTTCTCAATACTCATTACACCTGCAAGTTCCTTAGATGAAAAATCACTCGAATATGTGATCTGGAAAAGTCATTCGTGTTTTACATCTGCTAAGAACTTTAAGAACTTTTAGAAGGAAGGAAGAGAGAGAGAGAGAGAGAGAGAGAGAGAGAGAGAGAGAGAGAGAAACACAATCTACCCCATAATCTACCTTTGAACACAAGAATTTCACTTATTATATTGTGTGTGTGTGTGTGTGTGTGTGTTGTGTATGTATTTTGTACGTGTGTGTGCGTGTGTAACGCGTTCATTTCCGATATAATGGTGATCTTCTGTCCTGATATACTTCAAGCAGAGAAAACAAGCAGGTTGTCCATGAACTCCACTACTCCCTCTAGCGTAGACCGACAGCAGCCGAAAGAGACATGAGCCCATAAAACATCTCGGTCCTCAAGCGCTTGCCCAAATGAGCTTGCTATGCAACGGGGTCCCAAAAAAATTGTATGCTAATTTGCTTACATCCGATATATTATCCACAAACAACAAAATGTCTATTGTCAATTTATCAAAATAGATACTGCTATTTTGAAATGTAAAATATTTGAATTGTACTTTTAAACACAACTGCAACTGAATTGAAAATCACAACAACCGTATTTAGTTAAAAACAAGAGATATAAATCAATGAATTGTTCAAGATAACGATATATTGAAGCCCTCTAGCTCAGCACTAATGAAGTTTGAAATTTAATCTAATACTGTATACTGTCAATGGCTTTCAAATATGTTTGTCATAGAGGCTGTTATTTATATATTATTGAAAAATTCATAAAATTGTGAAAGGTAGCGCCATTAGAAAAAAACGCAAGTAGTTTATTCGTGTTCAGAACATTAAAATTAATCAATAAACACAAAGTAACAAACATTTTTTACATAGCTTGATACTACATGCTGACATTTGGATTTGGGATTTTGGTAGCAAATTGTTAATTTACTCTGGTTTTCTTTTTAATAAATTTTGTTAAAATACCACGTATTTGAGAGAGATGATCCGATCTGATGTTTGTATTTATGTACGTCCAGCGGCACCCCTAGAGGAAGGAGATTTGATTTTAGGTCAGGCAGATTTCCCCATTGGAGATATTAATTTTTTGTCTGGAACATGTCTGGACCGTCTCTCTCGATCAAAAAATGTTTTAGACAAAACTTAAGTATTTTTTAGTGTAGAGTCCGAATCTGCAATAAAAAGTGGGGGTTCCTATTTAAGATTTCAAAGTTGGCTCCCGCCTCAGTCTCAAGGGGCGAGTGGGGCAGTTTGATCTTAGGACTGACAGATGTACCCCATGGACATATTAATTTTTTGCCTTTCAATTTTTTTGTATGTTGCAAATTTTTCGAGTTATTTTGATTTGTCAAGTTAAATGGGCCATCCTTTATAGTATAATAGAAGACAATATGTAAGAAATTGTCTGCACTTCGGCAGAAAATAAATTGTTCAGAATCAGTTTTACCACCCTCTCCTTGGCTGGTGAAACTCCTCTTCCAAGAAACATACTTTCCCGCCCTGAGATGTAAACAACTAATATCTTTATTTGATTATCTATCAGGCTGTCATTAAGGTACTATTTCATAAGTTCTTCCGACATTTTATTTGTCTAATTATTCTGATAAATACGATTTAAATTTAATGTTTTTCTAACAATGTATGTTTTAATTATTTTAAAAATTACTTTCTAAATAATGTCCGAAGAAAAACCTATGAAATATCTTTATTCATAATTAGAGATAATTTGTTTTTTAAGGATGTGATCGGAAACGAACTAACAAACGTTTACTCTCACGATCCTAGGGGCATGTAAGGAGAAAGTATTTGAGCGTAGTAAAAGACAATCCGTATGTGTAATTATTAGAGACCGGAAAAATATGTAGTATGAAAGGTGAAAATATGTACATCAATATGTAATGAAAATAGTGAGAATACGTAATAAAAATGTAAAATCGGATATAGTATGTAAAATTAAAATATACTAATATGCTAATTATAAAACGATCCGGTCTCTAGTAATCATTAATTGCTCGCCCAAGTCCCCGACTTGCTCTGAAAACTCGGCTCAGATTGGCACCATCTGAAACGAGTACTGTGTTAGTCTCACCGAGGCATGCTGAGCTGGAGTATGATCCCAGAGTATATAGAAAAAAATGTGCGACTAGAACATTAGAGCACAGGTCAAAGTAAATTTTCGTAGACGTTATATTATTCAAATAGTTTCAAGTTGCAAGTTAATTGAAAATGTTACACAATATGTGCTATGCGACACAAAACAAATGTTTTCCCACTCAAACTCATTACGTCGTATTTGGGAGTAGAGTTTTAACAGAAATGTGTTTATTTAATAATAATAATAATAATAATAATAATAATAATAATAATAAAAGAGATTTTATCAGAAACCTAAAACGGGGTTACAACTGGAATACCAAAGGGATTTGTAACAATTCACGTCATTTAAAGCGACACACACACACACACACAAAATGACGTGCGCCCGCAGAAGCCGTCCACGGGCACCTACTCAAACGTGGCGCGCAGGCGGCCATATCTCGGCGCCGGAGCCCGCGTCCCAGGCTCCCCCCCCTTCCTTCTCATGCCCCGCTCCCATGCGCCCGACACAATGGAACTTCTGAAGTTTTCACTTCGGCTGGAAGAGGAAGTCAAGGAATCTTCAGGGTAGATAAACAACGTATTCCAGAGCTCAAGATTACTGTAAAACAAAAACAAAAATGAATTCACGATTCCACGATGGAACTCAACCGGAATTGTTGCTGAGGTAGCGGGGGCAGATGCGTGCTAAATGCAACTCGCATCAACCAGAGGCTAAGCGTGGTGCAACACGTCACTACGCAATTCTGCTTGCCCGCTTACACACCTCTTCCACGGTTCAGTGACTCATGTTCATTTTCGTGGAAGTTTTATAAACATTCTTCACGTCTTTCTGAATCTCGACAGGTATTAAAACAGTACGAATATACGTTCTCGGTGAATGCACTGGTGCCAGGAAGTTTAGAAAGCGATGGGACAGGGGCATTGTCGGCTTTCTCTCCCACAATCTCTCCCGGATGACTACAGTACACACTAGTAAAATATCGGACACAAATATCTCGTCGTCACGCACGTATTCAATGATGTGTGCAGACCAAGAACACGAACATTCCCGTGTAGTATTCTTAATCATTCATCTATTACTCATCACAAAATACTCAAAATAACAATGCGTGGCATAACACGGATGTCATTTGAAACATTTTTGGGTTATCAGAAATTCAGAATTAAAAACAGCACATTTTTTGGAGTTTAACAAGGTTTCTACAACCTGTAATCACAAAACACTAACTTACATCGAAAAAAAATATAAATTCGATCATTAAAATGTCAATGAAAAACGCACACTAAAAATGCTAAATGTAATCCACACTAAACTACACTTTTCATTTAACAAGTAGCAATGACATTGGGTTCAAATAGGTTTAAACCGAAAGTACAATTATGCAAATACTATTGTTACAAACGCGGAGCTCTTGAAACGAAAAATTTATATGTGGATGTCTTTAACTCAAAAATGTTCGCACATCCTTGGAAGGCATTTAACTATCTTCGATTCTTTTCACTTTCCTGCATGACTGTTTCGTTTTAGTGCTGCACTTTGATGTTAAATAATGAAATTAATTATTACATTATATAAGTTGACATTTAATTAAGAATTATTCAACATAATATTTACATACGGACATGCACATCGCAAAAGTTATATTTCATCAAATTCATTCATTTATTGACGTTGTTCAACCGTATGAATACTTCCTACTACTACTTGTTTTGAAATTTCTAGGATACCCAAAACAGGGCACCTCTCTTGCTCTTTCCTGAGAGATAAAAATCAACTTACCAATTGCGATTGTGATGTACAATGCTGACACTTGTCGTACCGGACGACGACATACTTCCGCAATGACATTCATTTTCTCTTTCCAAGTCAAAAGACTTGGGACAGAGCCACTCTTCGTAAGTTACGAAGGTTCCTCGGAACCTGTATTACTTCGATGACAGCATTGAAAGTATATCACCTCCACTATGAATAGTCTTAGCTTCCTTTGTTTACCAAACCCAACACACGTCACAGTTCACATTCCACATTAAGTACACCGGATTGCCTCTCGGCTTATAGCAGATCTTGTTTTCACATTTGAGGAATGAAGCATAAAATTTAATATAAGCTGGTACAACAATCACAGCGTAAAAATACATACGTTTGTTCACGCATGTACGAAAAAAATCCTTTTTGACTCGGACGGAATTATTTTAGCTCGAGCGTATTTAGCTCGAGTGCTTTTGGTACGAACAATACACATGTGTTATTGTATGGTTCCACTTAGTGTCACAAGGAAAACATTTAATACAGCAAGTAACAGTCATAAAAATCCCATGGACTCACACCGTCACTACACAAGCCACATGACTGGGCATTTAAGAGATTGTTTCAAACAAATCTGGTCCACTGGAGCGCGCATAGTAACTCATTTAGCGCGCAACGAAGAGCGACATCAACACTCACACTACGCGCTTGAACACTTCACTCAGAATGCGGCCGGTAAATGTTCCTCCCCGTCCCGTCTTCCAAGCACCGCGCTCCCCCCTCCCTGTCCACTTCTCTAGCCAATCCCAGGCGCGAACCGCGTGTCGCTCACCAACGGCCGTATACGCGCTGAAACCCCGTAAAGCTCATTGTTTCATCCATTCCCATTTATGCTTGCGCTAAGACCAGCCATTGTAAATCAAAGCTACAAATAATAAAAGTTCACAATTACGAAATCAACAGGTAATTGAAAACTATATTTTTTCTCACAGTTTCTGTTACTTCCTTCCCAAAACCTGTTTCTGGGTGGCCCAAACACGTCTGTCCAAAGAAAAGAGGGTACGAGTTCCGTACAATAATACCTGACGCCTTTGTCTAAAATGTGAACGCGAGTTAAATGCCTCAGGTGCATTTTGCTTTCTGCGTTTTTATTTGTGCATCGATTTCGTACCTCCAGTGATAAATGATCGTGTTGTTCAGCTTAATTGACTCATGCCATCTCGTTTACATAAGTCAAAGCAGCACTGCCTTTTAATGTGATATACGTTACTACTTTTTAACATTCTTTTAATAACATAGAAACATTTACTTTTGGGCTTGACAAAATCTTCTCTTTTCAACAGATTACAATGTAGCATGTGTGAGTTAAACAAGCAATTGCCCCGAGCACACTGTTTGAGAGGTGGGACATTTTTTCAATTAAAATATTTTACAAGTAAATGAACAATATTTTGAAACACCATTTTTGTAATTATAGTTTTTGGACAATTTTACATCAATATAAATCGTTATCTGCACTGCGCATTTGTTAGACTGGCGAGTAGAAATGAGTGAACAGGCTCAAAAACTTTCGAATGGTGTGAGGTGATTTAACTCAAATGAATTTTTTTCGGCAACTTGAATCAGCAAAACTTTTTTCACCAATATTAACCAAAATGACAGTATTAATCAAAATATCCCAAGTTGTGTTATTTATGGTCCGAGATTATAATGAAAAAAATGCACAAATTAATTAATTAACAAAAAGGACCATAGTAATTCGTAGAACTAAATAAACATTTGAGAAACGAACTAGCTTTGAATTTTTTCAACTCATAACAAGTTAAAACAATATACACAAGTTAATAATGCCTTAACTTATGCCTGTTAATAATGCCTTAACTTGTTTTACTAAATGTCGCGTCAGTTACGCTTCATAAAACTTCAACTATAACTTGTGTAGTTTTCTTTAAAATAAAAATGGCAACACAAATTATTATAAATGAATAATATTTAAGTTTGCAATAATTTTAACAATACTGCTAAATACGAAGTTATTCCGCTTGCTTTTTCAAATATTAGTAATATTAATTTTTTATAAATATTTTTTAAAAATTACATCACGGAATTTGAACATCCTTCTCTTGAGCTCACTCACAGAATCACTTAAGCTATTGAAAGCAGCCTGTATTAATGTCCCTTATTATTTTAAATTAACTAGTGCTGCTAAAGAGCACATACTTACTCCCATTATATCTAACTACTCCGCTCTATTATACATAAACCTGCAAAATTGGTTCCAACCAGCAAAAATTATTTTCCACACACAGACTTGAACTTAAGGCTCTCCGAATCAACTCGTCGACAGCCATGCTACAGAAGCGCCTGTGGTTTGAATTCGGCCCGACGCATAAAAATGTAATTGTCTGAATCCAATATATCCAACACGCAAGTTTTGCAATTTTCGAAAATGTGGGTACTGAGAGTTCCACGGAAATGGGACTAGCACCATATTATTTACCGTCCGTTGTTACATGCAAGGAGAAAATTTAATGAAGAAATTTGGAAAGGTTTTTGAGAAAATAATGTTTTTAGAAATTAAATTTTAGGCACAAAATACGCGAAAGCAACTTCTTTTTTAAAAAAAAATATTGTACATGACCTTTTTACTTTCTCGCCTTACGAATACTTCCTAAGAAGAGAAAGTTATGTAATCGTGCGCCGAAAAACGAGGAATTTTAACAGAAAAACTCTTACAGCTGGGGTCTGTTAACGGAAAAGTGGATAAAACCTATTGCTAAATTTAGAAAAAAACTCTCTATCTCGTGGTGTAGTCAAAATCCCTGTTTTGTTGCTTCTTGATACTGCAAAATCGATTGACAGCAAAACGTCCGTCTGTCCGTCTGTCAACGCTAGCGCCTAAACCGTTCCGCCGATTTTCTTCAAAATTGATATTCCCCGGTCGTTTTTACTGATGTCATGGCTCCTGGAATTTCAAACTGATATTTTAATTTTTGGGAGTACTTTGCATGAAGCCCGTCGGAGATTTTCAAAGTAAAAAGAAAATGGCTCCAATTTTTTTTATTACATTTTGTTGTTGAATAGTGCAAAGGATGTTTAAGGGAATGATGTAGGTATCGTTTTCGTTGATATCCACAATTTTTCGAAAATTGCAAAAAACTATTTAAAAACTGCAAAATTGAAGATAGAAATTTTTGCCTCAGACAAAGTCGATTGTACAAAATTAGCGCATTAAATAAGGTCATGCACCATTTTTTTGGAAAACCAACTACTTTTTGCGTAAATTGCGCTTCAATTTTACAAAAAAATGTTTTTCAAAAACCGCTCCAAATTTTTTCTTCAAATTTTCTTCCCTTATACAATGAGGGACGATAAAAAAATATGGTCTTAGTCCTACTTCTGGAAAATTCTTAGTTTTTTGAAAATTGCAAAAATAATTTAAAACTACAAAATTGCAGATAGCGATTATACATTCAGACAAATTGTCCTGTACAAAACTAGCTCTTTAAAAAAGGTTATGTAGGATTTTCTGAAAAAAAAGAGTCGTTTTTTCGTAATCTTCGCTTCAAATTTACAAAAAAATTCTCAAAAACCGCTCCAAGTTTTTTCTTTAAATTTTCTCCACATGTGAAATAAGGGACGGTAAATAAATAAATAAACTAGTGGTGCTATAGAATGGCACAGACTTTCTCGCAGTAGTTATTTTTCATGATGACGTTCGTCGGATACAGGATTTGGAGTAAACCCTTCACTGCTGCCTTTCTTTGTCGCCCAAAAGATGTTTTTCGCATGTTGACAATTACCGGCTTCCTAATGATAGAGCCGATACAATTACGTTTTGACTAATATATAAGTGAGCAGTTCGCATCTACCACCAGTAGAGGAGGTGGTTAACGCGGGTTGGGGCTGAGCGCTACACTTCGGGAGATGCCGGATTCGAACCTTTGCTGTGGATTTTAATTTGATCAATGTGCTGTTCATGAAGAAACCATTGAAGAGTGTAGAAACTTTATTGAAAATCATTTGAAGTACTTCTTCTCACGAATAGAATCACTGCAGGTAAATATACAGGACTTGTCTGTGTTTTCCCAAATTGCATCTTTTAAACAATTTTTCAACCCTGTTATCGATTTTTGAAACGTATGTCATGTCAAGTCAATCGTCTTGTGTATATCTGTATGAACCAATTTAAGAAAAATTATGAGTATTTCAACGTTAAACTGAAGTACAATATAACCAGAACGCATGCGATCAACTCACTTATCACTAACCGTTCCGAAATTATTATTACTTTCTCGCCTTACGAATACTTCGTAAGAAGAGAAACTTATGTAATCGTGCGCCGGAAAACGGAGAATATTAGCCAGAAAAATTCCTGGGGTCTGGTAACGAAAAATTGAATAAAACCTGTCGCTAAATTTAGAAAAACTAGTGGTGGTATAGAATCAGACAGACTTTCTCGCAGAACTTAGTTTTCTAATAGCTAAATTAAATTAGTGTGGCGTAGTGGTATAAGTGCCGGTTCGTTCACTTTGAGGATCGGATTTCGGGTTTCGGAACGGAAAAAGTTGCTGGTAGAAAACACTTTTGCTGGTTTATGAAGTAGTGGAATTGCGTTTAGGACCATATAGAACCAGTGCGAGAAAGTATGTGCGTTGGAAGCACCACTAGTTTTAAAGAGCTGATTTTTACTTTCCCGTATACATACGTATATATGGAGTAATGTATGTAGTATAAGGAAAGTAATGTAATGCTGCGGAAAATCGATTTCGTGATTTCAACAAAAATGCACGCTTTGAGGTTCCCTAATACAGAAAAAGTGTTGTTTTTTTTGTTTTGTTTTTCTCGAAACATCAGTCCGTCTGTGAACACGACTACCACCTAAACCATTCTTAGGATTTTTTCCAAAATCGATATTCTCCTGTCGATCTGGCACGACTCGAGGTGCTGTGATTTTGAAAAACTTTATTCAAAATTTGGGGGTATTTTACATGAAGCCCCCTGATAATTTCAAATTTTCTCAAAAAACGGCTCCCATTTTTTTCTTTAAATTTCTTGTAAGAATTGAGTAAAATACACTTATAAAGGTAGCATAAGTCCGATGTTCACGGTTAACTCTGAATTTGTGAAAATTGCAAATTTTGAATTTTTTCGGCGTCTTCCTTAAAACTACAACATTGAAGATAAATATTTTTCCTTCAAATGAAGTATGTTTTCCATAGTGAGTTCTTTCATTAAGGTCATGTTCCTATTTTTGACAATTTTAGTAGTTTTCGCGCAATATTATGTGCAATTTTAAAAATAAAAAAAACAAGATTTTCTCAAAAACGGCTCCAATTATTTTCTTTAAAGTTTCTTCTTCTTTCTTTTTTTTAAATAGGGTAGTGCTAAATGTACTCTATGAGATGACATAAATGACATATTGCTCTATTCTTCCGTTTTTTCAGAAATTACAAAAATGTAATTCTTTTGATTTGTCTCTCACGTCGTTAATATTTACATTAGCGGCGATTTGTTCACATAATGTGTATTATGAGTACATGTGCTTTAAATAATGTTTAATAAAGTTTCTCTTAATCTCAACCGTTTTCTGTGAAAACGAACTCCAAATTCCGTATTTTCAGAAAGATTCAATCGCCATTTTCTCAAATGCGGCTCCAAATGTTTTCTTCAAACTTTTCGGGCATATGGGGCTACTTGCACTCTTTGTGATTGCATAAGATTCATTTTGCTGTATTGTTTTGTTTTTTCAAAAAATCCTAAGGCATCGTATGATATGGGAGGTCGGGTGTAATGTCACACCATCCTCAAGAAGAAGGAAGAAGACGAAAGAAATAGCAACCAAAGTCCTTGAATAGTACCTCAAAGTACTATAGCAGGCACCACCCTGAAGTAATGCATAATTGCGTTTCCGGGATGGATAATGCCAGGCACATAAAGGGTAGAAATCTCACACTGTTGAGGAGTGCGGGCTCCTCAGCGTCTTGTTGAAGATTTCCACAGTTCTCCTCGTAAAAAAAGATAGATAGATAGATAGATAGATAGATAGGTAGATAGATAGACAGACAGACAGACAGACAGATAGATAGATAGATAGATAGATAGACATGTACATCCACCAATGCAAAAGCACGTGCGACAAAGCACAAAGCAAATGAACCGAATGGAAAGAAATGGCTGAGAGGTTGTGGGAGAATGGGGGAGAAGAGGGCTTCAAAATTGTGTTAAATGAAAGAATATAAACCAAGAAATTTTCTTGAGTTCCCAAAATGCATCAGAAGAAAGAAAATAAACTTTAAAGTTATGTGATTTTGTGCTTTTATTGAATATTTTTATAAACTGGTGTCTGTCAAAGTAAACTCTTTTGCTAAACTCGTCTAATATGTGTGAATATGACGGACAATTTTCTGTTTTTTATGTATGCCAAGTATTCTACCTCAACTAATGAGTCAATGATCGCCATCTCGATCAGGTTTTCGTCCACTTTCCTTGATCCTTTGAGCAAATGCTGAGATGGCCCCTTGATTTGCTTCTGGAAGAAATGTATATAAGCTTCACTATCTGTGTACGTTTTCTTGATCTCTTTCGGGAATGTAGATATTCGAATAATCGTTTGCCATTTTAACGCGGCAGTAAATAGATTCGTTCACGTAAAGCACAGTTAGTTACTAAATATATTATATATAATTATATTAAATTATTAATAAAATTAATTTATTAAATTATTATATATATATATATATATATATATATATATATATATGTAGTTCGTTCAATATTGATTGTCACTCCCCCCTATAACTTCTGCAAGGAGCAATTTAAAATGAGTGCCGATGTATGGGTGAACATACATAGACTGTAGACCCTGTTACTGTCTGTAGCCACCAGATGGTGTTGCTACTTCCCATAGCTCTTTGCATCAACAATTGTTCCGGCTCGCCAGTAAGCTGGTGAACATCGATAAGACAACGTAGAATGATGGGCAACGGTGGACAGTGTGGTTTCTCAGGAGGGAAGGAGACACTACTTCAGACATCCACAATGTGTTAGTAACCATATGTGGGAAGTCATCACCAAGTCGCTGATGCGTGTTTCGTTGGGTATTAGAGTTCAAAGACGGCAGGGACTGTGCTGAAAAACGCAAAAGCACTGGGTGGCCAGCAACTGCACGCCAAGCCCCCAACAGCACGCTAGCAACTGCATGAGAGAGTTGGGCTGTAACGAAAATACTTGTATTTAAAATACATATTTTCGATAGTTTTGTAATGTGTATTTTATATCGAAAATACGTATGTTAACATGTATTTTGTATTTGTATATAAAATACTTTCTGATGGTATTTTGAATTTTCAAAATCCAAAATACGTTTTTTTTTATCCGCCGTTGAAAATCTGAATATACAGTGAAACCTGGAAAACACAAACGTCAATAATACGAATTTTTGATATTTCGAAGCAATTTTCCATTCCCTGCAGCTATATTTAAAATAACGTTTTTGGTAACTCAAAATTTTGGTTAATCGAAGAAAATTTATTTCCGGAGGCACTTCGAGATATCAAATAACGGATTTTGGAGACCACTTCACAGACGTTGTATCATATTGTCGCATTATGTATCACCATATGTCTGGAAGGTGGTTACGCGCACTGATTAAAAAAGATTGTGTTTGCGACGTGTAAAGAGCTAATCTTACGATATGAGTGTGGAAATTGATAAATCATCAAAATGTGTTATTCTAGAGGGAACATATTTCACTATTATTGAAGAATTAGCTGCAAATGTGAAAGCGTCATGTGAAATTTGTAAGCGCGCCAAATAGAGAATGATAAGTGGTTCCTGCTATGTGACTACAAATTTTAAGACACACTTAAAGCTAAAAATAATAAACAGTTAACCGGAAGAGGTGACTCAAGGCATGAACTGATATCACTGCAGTGCCTCTAAGGTCCTAGGGTTGATTCGCGACGGTGGCAGGATTTTCGACATTAGCTAGGTAGCTAATGTCGAAAAATGAGTTCAGTCGCTGTCTGGAGGAGAATTCTAGCGCCTGACTGCTCTGATCGGTAGTTTTCCATGGTTTCTCTGATCAATACCCGGCGAGAAACGGAGCAGTACTTTAACGAACGAATCGCGTGCGATCTTTCCTTCTTCTTCCTTGTCCTATCCTCACTCTTTACATACACACACATACACTTACGTGCACTACACTATAACCACATGCCGGGAGACTGGTTGGGACCTTAGAGCTTGCCCCGCCTGGGGCGAGGTCCCGCTGGAGGGAGGTACCTGGTTAGGCAAAACCTCGCCAACAGACGGTAGGTAGACGCCAAATTTCATCATCCAGCGGGAAAAGATCAACGCCATCTCCTTCAGGAGGAGAAAACATGCAATATACTTACGGGACAATTGACCTTATCCGTTGACGCGCCCGGAATCACTAATCAATCAATCATTTAATTAAGCTGTATTATTATGAAATTTAAAATGTACACAATTGTGTACAGTAGACTGTCGATTTCACTGTCATTCTTTTTACTAGGGCACTGATAATTTATTTACACATTTTAGAGAATTCATCTTAGTATGATGAGTGAATTTGAAAACTATAAAAATAAGTGGAGCAGAAGATCAAATTCACATCTGGAGGAAACTGAACAGCACAGAATAGTGATACTAATGCCAAGAAGTTATAACAAACAAGCTTATCATCTGGTTTCTTCAATATGCAGGAAAAGGGAAACGATCAAACAAAATTTGACGATCTTGACACAAAATTCGATGTTAATGGAATGAAACCCTTATTACTTGCAATTGCAAGAAGAAACATTAGTGATACGTTTGAAAAACTAGTTGTGTTGAAGGGAAACACGTCCAATAGGATACAAGTGTAAACCACAACCAAATTTTGATAAATAAATTGTCAAACTGGATCATTATTGGTTGCATTCTGTATTTTCAAAAGTATTTTACAATACTATTTTGTATTTTGTATCTAAAATGCTTTCATGGAAGTATTTTATATTTGATATCGAAAATACTTCCGACGAAGTATTTTGTATTTCATATCTGAAATACTTTTTCAAGCGTTTTGCCCAACACTATGCATGCACAATGGGTGCCCCATGCCCTCACCACTGCGCAGAAGTAGAAGCGTGTGGAGATTTGCCAACAGTTTGTTAAACAGTACACTGCAGATCCAGCGAAGTTCTTTCGGTGTATGGTCACTATCGACGAGTCATAGTGCTCTCACGGGACTTCAGATTCTCCATACTCGTCGGATCTGGCTCCTGGCGACTATGCCCTATTCGAGGCAATGAAAGAAGTCATGCAAGGTAAGAAGTTCCCCACCAATAACTAACTTCAAGCAGTTGTCCAACAGGAATGCCGGGGTACGCCCAAAGAATTGGTTTGCTACGCAAATACGGAAGCTGCAAGAATGACGGCAAAAATTGCAAAGACATTGTTGGGAATACCTGTAATAGTTCGTTCAATAAATGGTTTCTGTGAACAAAAATAATTGTTGTGTCAATCATTTTTGAGCGCCCCAAATGTGTGTATATATATATATATATATGTGTGTGTGTGTGTGTGTGTGTGTGTGTGTGTGTGTGTGTATACTGTGTACATATATATCGATAGTTCTACATCGCCAAAAGAGGTTTTCGATGTCGATGGGAATAATGGCAAAAACATCAATGTTTAAAACATAGAGATAAAACAGGTGATATTTTCCCATCCTATTTCCATTTTAATTACAGTACTTAAATGAGTTATATTTGATTGTTTGGTCATGTGCAAATAATATGTTAGTAAAAATCTTTATTGATGTAAAGAAGGAAATAAACAATAATGGAAATCGTGTTTGGCAACTTTTCCATTTATTAACTTTCATTTATAAATCATATTCCGTAAATATTAATTTTAAGTATATTCTACGTTAAATCACTGTCATCTTAATTTTTAATCAATTTTCTATAAGGGCAAGGTTCAAAATGCAGTTTAACGATATCACCACGCACAAAATCGTCGAAGAAGAGCAAATAAACACAATTATTACTAGAAGAAGACCGGGAGAGGTGACTCAAGGCATCAACTGATGTCACTGCGGTGCCTCTGGCCGGGAGGTCCTAGGTTCGATTCCGACGGTGGCGGGACTTTTATACACTAGCTAGTCAGCTAGGTCGAATTCAGTCGCTGTCTAGAAGAGAATTCTAACGGCCGGCTGCTCTGGTCGGTAGTTTTTCGTGGTTTCTCCGATGAACACCAGGCGAATCTCGGCATAGACAAAATATGCTTTGGTGCTCTGTGAATCTCGGAGCAGTTCCCAAAAATCTTACTGGAAATGGTATTTATATTTTGAGAAATTATTTTTGAAAACATCAGTTTCTGGGAAAATATATCGATGTGAAGAAAACATCGAACACAAAACATCGATATTTTCGCCATCCCTAGTTAGAAAAGACATCACAGAGCTCAAGAAACCATGCAATATCGCATTTCTTCCCTTAGTAGGTCACATAATTTTCAGCTGTTTTTGACGTTTCATAAAGAAACGAAGTACATTCGAGGACGACCATTTCGAAAACTTCTTGCCTTTGTGTTGCTGTCTAACCGTTTGATTTTGTCACCTACGTCACCGCGCATGGCACGAGACGATCCCTTCTCCACAGGGATTTCGAAATATCTTAATCATTCAGAGTAACTAATTTCAGAGAATTTGGATACTGACTAGGGGAAGCGGTTAGACACATTAATTATTAAGCTTATGTTTTCATCACAAAAATTATTCCAAAATACATTGAAATCCCCTCAAATATCGAATTTCAAAAATATTGCATTTGGCTCCCATTACCCCCACATGAGAGTAATGGGTGTCACGATGTAGGTAATGGGAGACACTAAAGCAATATGAATCCTAAAGATCACATTAGTAGTTTATGCACATATTAGAGGTTTGCATCTCTTCTCTAGCGTGCAAAATGGCATACCATGGACACGGGCAGCTTTGCGGACCTTGTACCATCAATTATTGCTTTAATTACTGTAGCCAACTGTGCTGATGATCATTCTCCTCCATTTGTCGTTCGTTTGCGATATCTGGGTATCAGCTAGCAAGCAAACTCATTCAGATCAATAAATTATTTTGTTTGGGGCCATGACAGTCACGGTGCAGGTAATGAGAATCACTGACAACTTTTACTCCACAAGTACATTTTTAATACACTGTAACTGCCCATAAAAATTATATAATGTTTTAAAATTACTCGCAATTGGTATCAAATAATTTTCTGAAGATCTTCCCTTTCAACAAATTTTAATTCTACCCGAAATCTCTAAATTCACGTAAGGCCTTATTTTCTAAGAGTCGTTTCCAACGTCAACCACTCACTTTCCTGCTACGAACGAGATAATCATCGATGTAAGCTTTCTTTGGTTGCGGCGATCAACTGGCTGCAGTTATCATGACTAATGTTAGATAGAAGCACGTGTTTATACCTTTCAATACAGTTTGATTACAATATTTATCGGTTATTTTACTGCTGACTCTCATGACCCCATGAACTCCATTACTCTCGCTTCCCCTACCACATTGTTGTTCAGGGACGGAACCAAATAGTACCCCATTAATATTTCTCCCCTTCTGCTTGCGCAGTTTAGAGTATTATTTACTCGCCTGCTGCTTACGCAGACTAGAGGTAGTGTAATGCTGAGGGGAAAAACGGCGAATTTTCGACAGAAAAACTATTTTTGCCAGGCCCTGGTAACAAAAAAGTAGATATATCTTTTTCCTGTATGCAGTAAATTACTTCCTCTAACACACCGTGAAGTAAGAATTCACGTTTGGTGGGTTTTTGATACCTAAATATCGATTGACGGCAAACGGTCTGTCCGTCAGTCTGTGAACAACGCTAGCGGCTAAACCGTAAGCAGGATTTTCACCATAATTGATGTTCCCCGATCGATATGACTTTGAATTTGAAGAGGATAATTTGATTTGGGGAGTACTTTATACGAAGCCTCAAAATTTTATACATTTTCTAAAAAATGACTCCAATTTTTTCTTTCTTTCTCTCTGAGAGTAAAAGTCGCAAATAGAAATGTAGGTCGCATATTCGTTGCACTCCTTGAATTGCCCAAAATTGCAAAAGTTCAAAAAAGTTTTTATGATGTCTTCCTACAGCTACAATAATGAAGACTGAATTGCTTTCCTTAATGAAATCTATTCATCAAAAACATCTTTAAATGAGGACACGTTCAATATTTCAAAAATGTAAGTAGTTTTTGAGTAATTTTGTGTGAATCGTAGGGAATTTTTAAACTGGAATTTTCCGCCCTTTTTTGCTAGAATCGTTCAGGAGTTATCTAGGAGTTATTCAATTAGTTAATTAGGAATATAATTAGTTAGTTAAAATTCATTAATTAATTAGTAATTTAATTAGTGAATTAGTAATAGAGTTGGTAATTTATCAGGATTTATTAAATATAATCTTTGACTTGGCATTGCCAAACAGTGGGGATGATGCAACGTTTGAAATTCTCAGAATAACTTACTCATTGTTAGATGGGCTAGGATAGCATAAAAATACTTCATATACTTATTGTTAATGTTACAATGTTGCAATTTATTCATGTTTGTTTCTTTTGTAGAAGTAAGAAAAGGAAAGAGCTGTTTCAGATTATCAAAATAATTGCAGATTTCCGATGCAGGTACTTCATTTGAATTTGTTTGGACTTTTTCAAGCGAAGGCAGAAATTGCGATATTGTAATATTACATAACTGTTCCCAATAATGTCAAAAAGTATGTGCTGTATTTGGCATGTCTGCTTTTTTTTCATGTTTTTGTTTTTGTTTGGTACTGTTTTTAATTGTTACAATGAAATAATACAGCTTGAAATAATGGGAATACACCTTTGGTTGTGTGATGCAATCAATAGGCCCTGTATGTGTACGTAATTGTTTTTAATAAATTAAGTAGAGTTACAAAACAAAAAAGTGGCTGTGAGGATGCTTTGTCCCCCATTTGTCCTTCCCCCTCAGGATCTGCTACTGTTCACAGGAATTACACAGAATTTACAATTACCCTTCAGAAATATTAACTCAGGTAAACTCATAAATGAAGAAAGTCATCAATCTTCTTGCACCTGTGGGTCAATCCATTTTAAGTGGTCCAGAATTTAATAAATTGGTCGCTCGACCATCTCGAAAAAATTTCATATTTTGTACATAAATTGCCTTATGTTTTGGCTGTTCAAAACCATCTTCAACTTTTTTTTATTGTACCTGGTTTACAAATGGCGGCCATTTTTGTTTCGCGCCGTGCGCCATTTTTCGCGTTCGCAGACATTTACTCTTTCCTAATTTACTCAGCTCTAGGTGGTTCTAGCATTCTAGAATAAAAAGCATTCGATTCAGCATACTCTGGCCTGCAAATCTAAATATTATTTACCTATTTTGTATGTTTGTATTTGGGAAATATTTGCAACCAAATATATGGAGCGCGAATGAACAAAATTCGATTTTCAGAGAGTAATTTTTCAAAGAAATAGAATCTAAGCCTTAATTTTTTCAATGCTTTTACGCACAACAGTATAGTTGCTTTTTGTAAAATATCATTGGTATACAACGCACCCCTTGAAAATTACATCCTCTTGAAAATTGGAATTTTGGATTTTTTCCCAATTTTGAACTGTTATATCTCTGTTGGGGGACCAGATAAAAATCTGACAATTGCATACATGTTAGACCGCTATCATACCAAACTTCAGTAAAAATTACAACTTTTAGATTTAACTCTAAGTATTTTTAAAAAATTGAAAACTTACGAAAAAAAGGGCTTCATTTTCCTATTGAGGATACTTTGTGCCAAGTAGTAATCACATTATTTTGAAGCTATTTTAAACTAAAATCTACATTGATTTAAAATAATTAATTATACTTAATAATTAATGTACCTAAAAGTGGCCAAATATATAATTTTCAATATTACGTATACTTTACTCTTTCACAGACTTACAATTTGACATCTACGTCCGTAATTGAAGAATTGTTATCTTGATTTTGGAAGCTGAACCGCTTAAAAGAAAAATTGTTTATAATATACAACAAATAAATCAATTCAGCGTTTTGGTAGTAGTGGACGTAGATGTCAAATTGTAAGTCTGTGAAAGAGTAAAGTATACGTAATATTGAAAATTATATATTTGGCCACTTTTAGGTACATTAATTATTAAGTATAATTAATTATTTTAAATCAATGTAGATTTTAGTTTAAAATAGCTTCAAAATAATGTGATTACTACTTTGCACAAAGTATCCTCAATGGGAAAATGAAGCCCATTTTTTCGTAAGTTTTCAATTTTTTTAAAAATACTTAGAGTTAAATCTAAAAGTTGTAATTTTTACTGAAGTTTGGTATGATAGCGGTCTAACATGTATGCAATTGTCAGATTTTTATCTGGTCCCCCAACAGAGATATAACAGTTCAAAATTGGGAAAAAATCCAAAATTCCAATTTTCAAGAGAATGTAATTTTCAAGGGGTGCGTTGTATACCAATGATATTTTACAAAAAGTAACTATACTGTTGTGCGTAAAAGCACAAAAAAAATTAAGGGTTAGATTCTATTCCTTTGAAAAATTACTCTCTGAAAATCGAATTTTGTTCATTCGCGTTCCATATATTTGGTTGCAAATATTTCCCAAATACAAACATACAAAATAGGTAAATAATATTTAGATTTGCAGGCCAGAGTATGCTGAATCGAATGCTTTTTATTCTAGAATGCTAGAACCACCTAGAGCTGAGTAAATTAGGAAAGAGTAAATGTCTGCGAACGCGAAAAATGGCGCACGGCGCGAAACAAAAATGGCCGCCATTTGTAAACCAGGTACAATAAAAAAAAGTTGAAGATGGTTTTGAACAGCCAAAACATAAGGCAATTTATGTACAAAATATGAAATTTTTTCGAGATGGTCGAGCGACCAATTTATTAAATTCTGGACCACTTAAAATGGATTGACCCCTGTGCATATAAATGAAGTGGAAAAAAAAAGTCAAAAAAATGTCAAATCATGTATTTCAGATGAATTTTCAAAATATTTAACAAAAGAAAGTGGACAACAATTGATGAAACCACTAGCTTTTTTAGCCTGCCTCTGAGCAGAGCAGAATTGCTTGAACTTAGAAACTGTAAAGTTAGGCCAATCAAATAAAAAAGACCCAATGATGTAGAAAATAATAGACCAATTCAATTAATAATACCCTTTTAAAAGGTAATTGAAAAAGGAGTTCATGCTAGAATAACAAAATTTTTTGATAAAAATAATATGCTAAATGATGTGCAACATGTTTTCCATTCACATAGATTAACCGGTACTGCAATTGATAACTTTATTGGAGTACGTCACAAAAAACTTGATGACAATAAAAAATTAATTGATAGTTTCTTAAATTTTTTCAAGACCTTCGACAAATCATGACATTAAACAGAAATTCTATAAATTTGGAATAAAGGGGAAATGAATTAAAATAGTTATTTAACAGACATGGGCTCGAGACAGTTTGAATATATGCCGAAATAAATTGGCTCAAAGAGGTAAAGAAATTAATAGTTCAGGAGGGCTTTGAAGGGTAACAAATTTACTTTGGGTACTGCCTGAAAAAATTATTTAAGTCCTATTATTTCTGGTATATGTAAGTGACATTGACAAGATTATTGATAATGTAACTTTTAAAGACATCATGATGCAGACGACATAAGCATATGTACAGAATGTCTAGGGAGCAAACAACAGAACTTTAAAAATAAGCTCTTAAGTCAATTTTAAGCATATTTTGTCATGTAAACTCTTTTGATATTTCAAATGGCTGAGCTGCAATAAGCATTCAAAGGTTGGTTTGAAAAAATACTTTCTATGTAAAAATTTGCAATTTAGAAACATATAAACACTTCAGAAACATGCAAATTGTTTGTTGTTTACAAAAGAAATTAATATATTTGTTTACAAAGAAAAATTAATGCATGAAATATTCATAAAAAGATTTCAATGTAAAATGTTCGAATTTCTTGGCTCTAAATTCGCTCCTTCCTCAAAATAAAGTTTAAATAGGAAAAATAATATTCAAATAAAATAACAAATTTAATTTAATAATGATCAGTTGTTATTTGAATATTTAATTTCTTATTAAAAGTCACGTTAAATTGGTTTTTCAATTAAATATTGATTAAGAATAATAAACAAAGTATGGAATGAGTAAAAACAATTTCGTTATTGACTGAAAGTCATTTCATTCACAAGTTGATTTTATTGAATTAACAGATATTGTTTCATTAAAAATAACAAAAAGAGGTCATAAAACAAAAATATGTTGAATTTAAATGAACATACAATCCTTTATTTTATGTTAAAGAAGAAGAACCTTCATTCTCCAAAAATTTCAATTGTTTGTTTGATTCTTTTTTCAAGTATTTGTCATCAATATTTTGAATAAAATGTTCCAAATTGACAAATAAATTTCAATTTTACTTCCTTAATATGTACTCCATCAAAAAGCATGCCAATAATTGTAAAAACTGTTGTGAATGGTATTAATATTTAATTGAAATATAAAAACGGTATACAAATAGTAATAATAATATTATTGTTATATTTGTCACATAAATTCAGCGCTAGCCATGTATAGAAAGTAAAGATATGTACATAATCATACAATGTACAATACATCATTATCATGAACTGACCAGGAATTAGACTTTACAACCTGTTTCTGTTGGTTTATTACAATATTCTTGGTAGACTAGTCTTCAAGTGTTCCTGCTGTTGTCACCTCTTTATTGGTCTGCCTCTGTCTCTGATCCCTCTTGGTTTGTACTTTCAGATTAATTTTGACAATCTGTTGTTCATTCTTTGTAAATGATCTTTCCATCTCCTTTAGAGACTGTTCTATCTCTTCTACTAAACCTTTGGTTTATAATTTCTTTGTGATGTCTTTATTTCTCAGTCTGTCTCTTCTGATTCCCATAAGGTGTCTTAGAAATCTTATATGTGCCACCTGTAGTTTTTGCTTGCCTCTCTTTTTCATTACCCATATTTCAGAGCCATACATGATTCTAGGTTTAGCAGCTATATTTTGGAGTTCCAGTTTTGTGTTCAGGTCTATGTCTCTGCCAAAGTGTCTCTTAATTGTTCCACATATTGTATTGCACAGTAATTATTAAGTTGATTTCTATGACTTCCTGAGTTTGGTTGTATACATTTATGATATAGGCCTAACTCATTTCTGAGGTATGAAGATTTATTTACTTGTTCCACTAATTTTCCATTTATTCCAATTTTGGCTCTCCTTTGTTCCTTGCCTTGTATTGCCATAATTTTTGTTTTCTGAACTGCTATCTTCATGGAATATTCTTGGGCCACTTTTGTCATTTCAAAAACTGCTCTTTGTAAATTAAATGTAGAATACAGATGTTTCAAAAAGCTAAATACAATACAGAAATACAAATTTGGTACTAAATACACTGACAGTAAATTTTAATATAATTTGCAATGGAAAAGAATATAATACAGTACAATGCACATGGCAGTGCAAGAAGTCTAAAATAAAAAAAATAATAAAAAGAAAGAATGAAAGGAGAAAAAAAATAGTTTTCAAATGAAGCCTGGGGTGGGTCCATTATTTATGTACATTGATTGTTTTTTGGGTTGCCAAACATGGAACAGAGTATACAAAATTATTAGTAGTATATATTAGCGTAGATGCGTATTTGTAATGCAAATGTTATTTTTTACTGTAGAATGTATGGTTTAACTGGAAAGCTTTCAGTTTAATTTAAAATGTGTATATTGAATTTAGGCTTTTAATTTTATTAGGTAGTTTGTTATATAGTGTAATGCCTTCTATAAGGATACTTTTTTGAAAGAGTGAAGTTTCACTATAAGGGACATGCAGATTTCTTTCTTGTGTAGTACCATGATTATGAACTTATGTATTTAGAGTAACAGAATCCTTGTTTCTCATAAGGGTCTTCTTTGTGAAGATTACTATTTCAAATATATAGTACATGCATGGGCATGGTAGATTTGTAATTTTTTGAACAGTGGTTTGCAGGACTCATGCTTGTGAGTGTTTGTCAGTGTTCTCAATGTTTGTTTTTGGATGATGAAAGTGTGAATACTTTCTGGGGAATTTCCCCAGAATATGATTCCATATTTTAGATGAGAATGAACATTTGCAAAGTGAACTGTTCATAATGAATCTAGGTTAGAATTTGACTAAGGATGCAGATGTTATAACATGGCTTGGTTAGGTTGTTATTTAGATCTGTAATGTGAGAGTTCCATTTTAGATCATCTTGAAAACTTGTTTTTAGGGCTATTTTTACAAGCATATTTTTTATGGCCAATTGTGCTGGTGGCTTTTCTTTAGAGAGTGGATTCCTGAAATTTAGGGAGAAAGATTTATACATTTGATTTGCTCCTTCACTTGAGCTTTCATCAGTCCATATTGTAAGTTTACGTTGTCTGGAGAAGAACCCATATATACCAGCAGTCCTGATTGGTAGTTTTATATGGTTTCTCTGATCAATACCAGGTGAATGCCAGAGCAGGATCCTAACAAATAGGCCATGGACCAGGCCTTCCACTTACATATACTACACTACCACACATGTCGGGACATCAGTGGGGAACTTAGGGAACTTACAACTTATTCCAACTGGGGTGGTGCCTGGAGGGGAGATACCTGGATAAGAAATTCCCCACAAGCTGATGTGTAGGTCCTCTCTAGATATCACCATATAGCAAGGGAGGAACACAGCCTCCTCTTGAGACAAATACCCTAACAGGACCAATGACTAGGGCAGTTGACAAGCCCAGAAACATCAATCAAATGAGTATAAGTATAAATTAACGGAAAACTATGCTGACTGTGGCCTCATGTTCCAGCAAGGGAGGAACACCATTCATCTTGAACATCTTGCTCTTCACTTACAGGACTAATTTTTTGTCTTACTCTTTTCTTTCTGTGGAGTTGCAATATTCTAATTTAGCAATACTCTTGGTCTTGTCTTCCTGTTTTTGTAAAGGCTACTCTTTTATTCTTGCAGCTCATTTTTTTATTCATTTTTCTCTCTTTTTATCACATTTATTTGTTTCCTTGTTTTTAATTTTCTTACATTTTTCTATGTTTAATTTTCTTATATTCTTCCATGTTAACCCTTGCCCTTATGTTATTCTTCTTTCTATCAGATTTAAAACATTTTTTGTTTGAAAAAAGTTGTTTTCATATATAAATTCACTTTCCTCTAGTATTTCCCATTATTTCTTGCTTCTGTTCCACCCAGCCTATATCTTCCCTTCTCAGTTTTAAAGTTACTTCTCTACACTTTTTTCAAACTATTTCTAATTTTGTTTATCCTTCAAACTTTCCTTCTTCCACCTTTTGATCTTCTTGAATCTTCTCAATTTCCGGAGTAACCCAGCCAGGAACCTATGTCTCGAATTGCTTGATCTCCATGACTTCATGGAGCAGAGTTAAGGAATTTATCTAGCAGCAGGTGCCTGTCTGGCACATTACCTTCTTAATGATATATTATACTAGTATGTTTTTAAGAGTACCACTTTCTACTGTTTTCCAAATTCAATCAACCATTGTCTTTTCTCATTACTCTGCTAAGCCAAAAATTACCTACCACTTTTATGTATTTTTGCATTACAATCTTGCAGTTGTCTCACTATCAATATCTTTAGTTAATGTTATGTAACATACCTTGTATTTTCTTACATAATACACTTACCTCCACTTCCTCCTCTTCTTCCTCTCTTTCAGACATTGAAAACAAACTTGAATGATAATCATGACTTTGGATGAACTATCATTTTTACCAGTATTAACCTTTCATTCACTATATACAAGCTATCAAAACTTCAGATGACTGTGATCACTTTCTAGAATGAATGACAAATGGTGCAAAGATTAATTGAAGGGGTCTGCAGAACATAGTGGACATTTTGGTAGAGGAAATACACCTGTGGACCAATTGACTTCTAACCTGCCAACACACATGTCTATTATGACCAAATAAATATCAAATAATTTTTTACATCCAGAGGAAAAACAAAGAGTTTTAGTACAATCAGACATGTTTAATACACTTCTTGCTGCTTTGTGCACACATACTATAGTTCTATGAACACATTTGTTCAGCATTTTGATCATAATGTTTGTTTTTAGGAGACTTCTAAGACTTCCTAAGACATTCTAAGGACATTATAAGGATCATTGGGAGACATTCTAAGACATCCTAAGACTTTTAATTTGGATTTATGAAATGAGAGTTAGCACTATCTTCTGAAGGCCACTTCATTAGTGTGGGGAAAAAAGGAAATAAAAAGAAAGAAAATAAAGAAGAAGAAAAAAAGGAAGTGTGTGGGGGTGGGGGAAGAAAAACCAAGAGTCAATTTTATTGAACATGATCTTTATTTTCAAGACAACCATTTCTGTGATTTCCCATTATCATTCTAAATTGATTAATTCCGCTTTTAACCCTTGAACCTGTAGTTGGGGTGAATAGAACCCCATGAAAGAGTTTTCTGATTTGTCTTAAAAAGAGAAGGAGCCAATGAGGTCTCTCAATTACAAAATATAATAGGTTAAGAATAATAGTGTAGCTTACTGTCAGTTTGAGAGAGAAAAATAAATATTTGTAGTGTGAAAAGCTAAACTATTAAACCAACTCCGAAAATTTACAAAAAATGTTAGAAAAAGAAATTAATAGAAATTAGAAGTAAAGCTTTAATGAAAAACAAATCATTCAATACAAATTTTGACTAAAAAGCAAAAATTAATAACAAACTTACTAGCAAACAATTTTTCCAAATGAGATGCATTAACTAGAAATTTATATTGACCTCATAGGATTTGGTTTGTTTTAATACTAACTTTTTCAATTTGAGACAGATGGATTCCACTAATGCCATTGACCTGAGGAAAAATAAAAATCACTTGTTTCTTGTTGACTCTGAAATCTGACGTTGATGAACATAGACCTTGGAAATGGGTAAAAAATTTCTCTTTATTAAAAGATTGATTTTATCTTAGTAAATAAGACAAAATATTAACAAATTAAATTTTAAAAAAATATTTAAAAAATTAAAATATTTTGATGTTAAATTGTTATAATAAATGAAGATTATGTTCATCAATGATAAATTGATTGAATCTGTTACATTTTGCAGAAAATATTCAAATCCAAACTGTTATATATTCTAGAATTCGATTAATTAGCATTGCAGACTCCTGACCATGCATCATTCATGACAGCGTGTGGTCGGCTTGTCAGAAATTTTCTCACCTGTACTGGCTTTCCAGGGGCACCCAGTGGGAGATGCTGCTGGGACAACTAGTCCCAGGCCTTGACTTAATTGGGGCACACAACATTTTTTTTTCCCCCAAAGCAAAGTATATTTATTTTGAATTCAAATTAACCACTATAATTTATTTCTGTTGCATGAAGAAATGAATTCTGTTTATATTAGAGGGAGGAACTTTAGTTTGAAACAAGAGGCCTCTATGGATGAACTGCCCCAGGCCTTTTGTTATCTCTGTTGCTTCTGGTCCTTCCTTCACTCAAAAAGTGTCCCTATCAGATTGGTAGGAGCAGGCAACTAATTCTGACTTTAATTATAAAAAAAAAATATTTATCATGAATAAAATTAATGCAAATTGTTTTTACTGTTGTATAACTTATTTTTACTAATTTTAAATTGGGAGGTGTTGATGGAAGCATTACGTAATTATTTAGAGGGGTTCAAACATGCCTTACAGGTGCATTTCAGGAGAAGAGAATGTATAAAAAATACTCCTAATTTGCATTAGGTAATTTATGGATGATCCCTAAATAATTTACTGAATAACAAAGAATCAAAATCAGTGAAATGCTATATAGACACAGATGACATTTGTGTCAGTTATAATAATTCACCAACAACTGTTCCATAGATAGTCCTCCTTTATCTAACTCAGACTTACTGAAAGACTGCGCTACAACTTGTCCCTAAATTTCAGCAAAACACAAGCACTGATTATCTCCTACAACACAAACCTGCATGACCAACCAATTAAATTCCTTTGAAACTTTTATAGAAGATAATTTACGTTGGTGGTCCCATATAAATACAAAATGTCCCAATACAACATATACACTCTTCGAATTACTCTAATTCCAACATTTATTACAATACAAAAGAGTTAATAGATTTAAAATAATGACAACAAATATAGAAACCTGCCATTTATCAGAAGTGTTTGAATTGTTGTACATTGCGGTTCAGTTACAGCTGATAATGCTTACAAATGGCATTCAAAACATTTTTTATTACTTCAATTAGTATTTGTATACATTCTGTTTCAATGGCTGCTCTCAACTCATTGATTTCAGCTGGTTTTGTGCTACAAACATTGTAATTAAAATGTCCTAGCAGAAAAAATCCTTAGGGATCAAATCTGGAGAGCTTGGTGGGTACTTGACACTACCTCTTCATCCTATCCATCTGTTATGCAGGTGGTCATCAGTTGGTAGTGGGGAGGTGATCCATCCTGCTGGAAGTACCATTCTTCATTCCTAAACATCTTTTGGATGTGTGCCATGATGGATTCTTGAAGAAAGTTTCAGTAATTTTCACCATACCTGGTGCTCTTTAAAAAAAAAAGGTCCGATTAAACGTAATGCTGATAAACAACACCACACTGCGATTCCCGGTAAGTTCAAATGAAGTTCCGCTTTCACATGAGGATTGTCAAGTGTCCAGTAGATGCAATTGTAATGATTAATTGAAACATTTAATTTAACTATCACTTTGTCACTCCAAACAATAAGTATAAGTATAAGAATAAGTTAAGGTAAGCATAAGAATTGTTAGAATAGTTTAAGAACTTTTTCCTCTCTGCACATTTTGCTTGGTGGCACTCTCAAAATTCAATTCTCCAGTTACAATCAACTTCATTGAGAGAATGGAGTAATCTAGGAATAAACTTTTTCCATTTGCAAGCTTCAAAATGCAATGGATGCTTGGTTTTGGAAGTTGTGTCTCCTGAGCCACTTGCCGGACATATTTTTTTGCAGATTGCTGAAACCTGATGACTTCACTTTCTCTTGTCGGGGCGATAGATATTTGTGGGATTTCAGAATGGTTCTTATGAACATTAACATATAATTATGAACATATAACAGAATATAACAGAATTAAACACTAAATTAAGTTCATTATGTTAAGCATTCAGAATTCTTTCAAATTCTGTCAGCTTTCATGCAGCTCGTTGCATTTATTTTCCAAATGTACATTCCCGCCTGAGGTATGGCATAATATTCTGGGGAAGCTCATCCTGTAGTACTCAGACCTTCAGATTGCAAAAGAAAATTATTCGAATAATGAAAAAATGCCTTCCACATGATCCCTGCAAGCCTCTTTTCATTGAGCTGGGAATCTTACCATTGCCTTGTCTATTTATTTACAAATGTGTAATATTTGTCAAAATGACCTATTTAACGGAGGGAACATATTTTCATGCACCATTGATATTTATAATTACAACACACGCTGTAGAAATCACGTGCATCAAGTGTCAGTATCAACAGCTCAGTACAAGAAATCAACATACAAGACATGTACGTTACTTTACAACACATTGCCAGATGACATTAAACGATTAAAGTCGGTACACAAATTTAAGTTAAAATAAAAACATTTCTGCTGCAAAACTGTTTCTATACAATTAGAGACTATACTGATCGTCAAAAAGAAAAATAATGTTTATTGTAACAAAACAATGATATGTAATGAATTAGTTTACGTTTGTATTGTATACATTTTTAAAAAATATTTAATACGCCTGTAACAAGTAATGTATTTCAGCTTCCGGGTCAATGACCCCCATCTCGATCAGGTTTTTGTCCAGTTTCCCTGATCCATTGAGCAAATGCTGAAGTGGCCCCTTGTTTTGCTTCTGGACGTAAATGTAGCTTCACTGTGCACACGCTTTGTTGAGCACTCCTTTTGTTTGTAATGGTAGAAGTAGAACTGATGTTCACTACTATTTTGTTAGCAATGCAGAAAAATAAAATCGGCAATTCATTTACTGTTGAAATTGATTTTCTATAACTCGGGAACAAACATTTTTCAAATTTTTATTTTTTTAAAATAATAATTGTTTTCTAAATTCTTGTTTCTAGTTGTTTTTTGTTTTTTATTTTTTTTATTTATTCTGGGCCTCAAGAAAATGTGCGCAGATAATCTCTTTCCCCACACGTCATTTACAGTTTTTACTGTTTTTTGACCAAATAAATAAAAATTAATAAATAAATAAATAAAACATTCTGAACAGTTCCTTCTTCCTCAAACTTATCTCACAAACCAGCACCACAAGCTGGGGATACTTTGACAAGACAGGTATACTTTAATCAGAAGCTTCAAAAAACATTCAGTGCTCTTTTAAAGAACAATATAGATTCTGCTGAGCTCAATAGTCAGTTCTTATATTTCAAGTGAGACTTCTGAAGGTGAATGGTTTGAAGAGCTGAGAGATAATGAATTTAACACCAGTTCCCGTTCAGGTGATAATGAGGGCACTGTAATTTTAATACCAAAAGAGGCTGGATCAGAATTGAAAAAACATTGTTTTTGATTGTTTAAGTACCTACAATAAAACACAGCACATTCAAACACTATATGGGACAAGTTGAAGATTTTTCCTCTGACTAAAATTGTTGTAATGTAAAATATTTAAGAAACATGCAAAAAAAAAATGTTTGGCTAGAGGTGAATGATGAAGACACTGTAGACAAAAGCCAAATTGTTCTTGTCCTGTCAAAACCAGATTTATTGAAGAGAGGCTTTTTGTTTAAAAAAGAGGAGATAGATGGTTTTAATTTGTATTGATATCAAATTAAGGAAAATTCAGCCATATAGCCTTGTATTACCTATTTCTTCTAATATTAAATATGTATTTCAATTAATAAAACTTTCTGTCAATTTATAATGTATGTACCTTTATTAATTAATTTCCAAAGGTCAAAGTTTCTTAAATTTAACTCAAGATGTCCTGTATTTAGAGCTGTGGTCTTGCTGAAACCCCAAATAAGTGATGGGAAAAGTTAAGTTGTCTTCAACAGTGTCATGGCCATGTAATGAAATTAAAAAGCAGTATTCCTGGTTTATGGTAATTGAGGAGCATTTTTTCAAAACCTGATACATGCAAAAGAAATTCAGTTTAGGTTATACATCGTTTAGGCATTTTTTTACCCGTTTCATCATCCCTAAAATTGGGTTTTATCAAAACTCGCCAAATTCCACAGTAAACTTTAGCTACAAGCATTTAGAATTTCAAGATTTCAGCAAAAAATGATGTAAATTCATTTTCAACATTCTTTTATGAAAAACTATCTCTTGCATTTATACAGTTTTGAAAAAACACCCCTCAATTGTGTCTCATTGGTTCATCGTGTTGAAACACTAATCTAAACAGTCTTTGCACTTTGCTTCTTTTCTTCGCCCTTTAGGCCTACAATAAAGTTTCTTTGCTCAAAGTTTAGTCTGACTTCTGCTATTATTTTAAGTGGTCACACCCCTCCAAAAAAGAAAAATGGAATGAATCAAAGAGTATATACATTTTATTGAGACACACTATAGTTTAATACTACCCAAAGTTGCCCATGGAGTGTGATTCAGAAATTTCAACACATTGCATCTAAAGAAATCCTACTCTCTGCTTATGATGGACACAGTGACTCTTATTCGACATAGGTATGGAAAAATTATATAGGCAAATAATCTGCATTTGACTTCTCTTTTTGTAGCGCAAAAATAGGCAATTAGACTCATTGGTAAAGTGTTCCTCAGAAGTCACTGTAAAAACCTATTTATTAATCTTAAAATTATTTCTTTGCTTTGTATATGTTGTTGTGTTTGCTATATATTAAAGGAAATCTGGCCAGCTGTGGACTAAACATGGATAAACCCAATTACTAAACAAGACACCGCAATGAATAGGGCTGGCAAAAAACATTGATATTTTGGCCAGAAACATTGATATATTATCATAAATATTTTGTGTTCTGTTTTCTTTGCATCAATATATTTTTCCAGAAACAGTAATGCTTTCAGAAAGAAAGAAAGAAGGACAAGAAAAGAAAAGAAAAAAAAAATCATGACATAAATAAAATTTCAAGTGATTAATTTTTTGTGAATTGCTCAAACCCACAGCCACTCTCATCTATCAATTTTGTTGATGTCCAGATGGAGATTCCTTTATGGTTGTTTTGGAGGTTTATCAAAGATATCTCACATTATTATTTTAACAAAATATTTATTGTTTAATGCCAAATGTAAACGATTGACAAAACTGAATAAACTGGTTTCATATCTGCTGTAGATAACTTATGATGGGCAGAATCTAAGACAAAACTAATTATTTAAAATAAAATTTTACTAACAGCGATATACATCTGACTCATTGAAAAGAGAATCTTACTCAAACTATATTATTGAAAATCCAAAACCATATTTTCAACACATATTAAATTATCATGGGGATTTAAGGGTTCACCATATGAGTGAAATGCTCACTATTAAGATTAATGACTTAAGTAACTAAATAATGAAAACAGAGAACATGTAAATATATCTTAATAAAATAAAATAATTATTTTATGAGAGAAAAGAATTTTGCAGTTATTAGGGCTAATTTTTAATCACGATTAGAGCAGACTATTTGCAGTCAGAAATCAGTTCGAAATCTTCTAAATTTCTTTCAAATATATGCATTTGTCCTGGTTCTTAATGCATGTAGCATCATGAAAAACTTTTGGACTGCAAAGTGCCTGAATGGAGGTTGAGTCAATTTGAAGCAAGCAGTGAATTTTCTTTAAAATTCAGTACTTGTGTAGGTATGTTAAAGAATTATTTAAGAAGCATAAATTTTCATGTGCAAAAAATCTTCCAAATCTTTATTAAGGTTCTCTCTTTTTTTTATAATTATGTTTAAGTTATCTTTTTCGATTTTGTACATGGTAGTGTTGTAATCTGCATTTTAAGCCTTGTCTCTATAGAATATTGATTAAAAATTAAGATGACAAAGTGATATAACACAGAATATATTTAAAAATAATGTTTATGTATTATGTATCACATTGGACCCAGGACATTTTACTTCTACGATTTATGAATGAAAGTGAAAAAATGGAAAAATAGCAAACACAATGTCCTTTATTACTTTCTTGTACACATACGTATATACAGAGTAATGTGTGCAGTATAAAGTTATGTAACGCTGCAGAAAATCGATTTCGAAATTTCAACAGACCCAACCCAGTCTGTATCATTGATTGATTCATTAGTGCATCAACGGCTAAGGTCATTAGTCCCGTAAGTGTAGTCCATATTTTTTCCTCGGAAGGTGACGGTGAACTTCCGCCGCTAGATGGTGAGATCCGGCGCCGACCCACTGTCAGCAAGCGGGGTTTTCCGCAACCAGGTATCTTCCAGCAGCGGGGCACCGCCCCGGTCGGGACAAGCACTAAGCTCCCGACCGGTCTCCCGGCATGTGTGGTAGTATAGTGCATGTTCGTGTAAGTATGCTAATGTAAGTAAGTGTGTTAGTGTAAGGAAGGATAGGACAAGGAAGAGGAAGAAAAGATCGCAGTCCGTTTGTTAAGGTACAGCTCCAGCATTTGCCTGGTGTTGATCGGAGAAACCACAGAAAACTACACCAGGTATCTCCCACCAGTAGGGCACCGCCCCAGCCTGGACAAGCTCTAAGCTCCCGACAGGTCTTCCGAAAGGTTTGATTGTGTAGTGCAGGTTAGTGTAAGTGTGTTTAGGGGGTAAGGATATTACAAGGAAGAGGAAGTAAAGATCGCCAGTGGCCGTTTGTTAGGGTACTGCTCCGGCATTCGCTCGTTGATCGGAGAAACCACGGAAAACTACTCATCACAGCTAGAATTCTCCTCCAGACAGAGAGTGTATTCGACCTAGTAGCTGTCTAGCTAGTTTCGAAAATGCTGCCACCGTTGGGACTCGAACTCAAGACCTCCTCCCGGTTAGAGGCATCAATTGATGCCCTGGGCCACCTTTGCCGGGAAAGTTATTTATCAGAGCATTCATCTGGGAGAATATATTTCAGATAAAAGGGGGAGATTTTTATCACACTCGAGCAACTGCAATGTGCAGCATGGAAAGCGGCACGCGCCGATTATCGAGACCTTTCACGAGATCATCGCTGTCCGATATCTCAAAGCTCCAGTGTTGGCCCTATTCCTGGATTCAGGATTGCAGTTGAAACATTTCAACACATCATGTCATCTGTCAGTTAGAGCTCTCGCATATTCCCTTGATTGCTATCGCTGGACACGAGCTCACCCGACACTACTGGAGTTCAGTTACTATAGTGCGCCCAAGCGTTTGATTGCAGTACAGAGCTTATGGAGAACAGCGTTGTCACTTCTCAGCAGCACTTACACGCAACACTCGCCGTTCTTGATACTCGGATTGACATGAAATTTTGCTAGCTTGTTCAGCACCTTTTAAACTCCATAAATATTGATTTTTGAAGAAAGAAGCATCGCAAGTAGTGGTTTTTCGACAATTAGTATTCAGACCTTTCATGACCTGCTGCCTGTCGAAGCGCGGAAATCGCCGCGCCCCACCGCTGTCGTCAGGGTCTGAGTTGCCTGCATAGTGTGAGTTCTCTGTAGTTGCCTAGGAGGGCATGCAGTGTGTTAAAAACGTGTGTTTACATGACAGGTTCGGAAAGAAAAGAAGGTCAAACACATACGTGGAATAATCCAAATACAATTGTTGCAAAGATATGAGCCTCTGAAAATGTTATCTCGATATGGGACAAATAAATAAATACATTTCACTTTTGCTTAGAAACAAAATTTTCACAATAATGGATTCTAGTAAAAAAAGTTTCAAAACAATGACATCAAGTGCACCGTATGTAAGTTTATTTTTTCACGTTTCTTAAAAATAGCATTGGTTTATGAATTCGGTAAAATTATTAAGAATGCGTGTTACTGTGCCATTGAAACTAAAAAGAGACTAATGGATACGACCTTTGCCATCAGTAGTGAAAGGACGAACGCGCTATAAAATCTGACATCGATTGATAACGTTTTTGGCACTGCCGATGCAATTTTGCTCGTTGCAGGAAGCGCGAAGGTCATGAAAGGTCTTGGTGCAAAACTTCTCTAATACACTATTTCTAATACTCCCAAACACTTCAAATTTTAATAGTATGTGGGTTTTGCTTGGTGTTCTACGAGCTGGCGAAATGTTGAGAATGTTCGCTGCACTCGCTTCCAATATCGGATGTCCCACGAAAGGGAGCTGTCTTCCCTGATGGACGTTGACAACTCAGGGTTTCGCCAGTCTGTGAGTGTGAAGGTCACGGAGGACAAAATTACTTTTCCTACTTGTTTATTTATAAGCAAGATGGGATTTCGGCAGGGGATATCACCCTTTCTTCAGTTACGTACCACTTACAAGCCTGGAGAAAATTAGAATACTACTTGAACGAAAATAATTTCAAAACATGTTAAATAGATGGCTTAATATTAGAAATTAAAGATTTTTGATAAATAAGATGTATTATTATTATTATTATTATTATTATTATTATTATTATTATTATTATTATTATTATTGTTATTAGAAGTATTATTTAGAAAAACAGACCTTTAAACGAGAGTTAAAACTGAAATATCAATAGCAAAACAAGTCCAAATCCAGTTGGAACAGATTGTTATTCATGACATACTGACGAGACTTGAATTGTTTTGCGCGAATGACATCGATATCAAGATCAATATAGCTAATTTTCAGTCTCAAGTCATTTATAGTCCACTTTATCCACTTTATGTAAAATAAAGGGAAAATGTCCATTCAAAAAGGTGAGATGACATGGATGGTATCAGATACTGCAAGGTTTTGTGCGGACAATGCATAATATTCTTTTCGAACACTCAGCTAATAATTCATCTCATATTTGCATTTGAAACACATTTTACAACTATTGGTTGAATGTCTTTGGCATTAATATTATTAACTGTAAAATTTCTAATTAATTTTTAGATATGTTTAAATGTATTTCACTGTTTTTAATAACTGAAATTCAAAAATAAATACTCTATTTTTCCTTTCACATCGCCTATTGAGAATCGCTGAGTATTCAAGATCACTGAACGACACGAGATGTTCGTTCGGAGCGCAAGAAATATTGTTTTTATTACCGTCTAACTCAAGAACTATTATTCATACAGAAGTGTGGTTGGTCTCATATCAAAATTTGGACTTCCCTTGTCATTTCATCCGCTGGGTGTTTGTGCTTTTCTGCAAAAATAAAAAAAGTTTCTCGCATAGTGAAAATTTAAGGACGTCAAAATGTAGAAATAAGCATGTGGCTATCATTTATAATTAATTTCATGGAAATGAAACCATAAAAATAAATTACAAAATAACCACCACATTCATAAAAGTTCTGGGAATAACTGGTAAAAAACTCAATTGTCTAAGATCAACACAACTGAAGCTATCGTTGAATGAACTTATTAAGTATTTGCGCGTGAAACAGGATGGACGAACCGAAAAACCCGGAACCTCCTGAATCGGCAACACAGCTCGCGGTAGAAAGAGAGAATCTTATGTAAAATTATATTGGATAGAAAGAGAGGGCAATACTCCATAAGGCGCCGTGCTGCAATCAAATGTTTGGATGCACAATACTTCAAAGAAGACTGGAAGTCAGAAAGCAGTCAGATTATTAACTGCATTGCGAATGGAATACTTCCTGTGGATAACACATTAATGCTCGTTTAGTGTTATTTTGTCAGGGCGTGAGCCATTTCTTCAGCAGCAGCGAGTCTACGTTTGTGTTCCTTTCTCTGCCCGTCACTGCAAATATACCGAAAGTAAAGGCGAAGACCAAAAACAGCTTGAATAAATACGTAGCAGAATGCGGAAATGTTTTGACATCTGATAGAAAAGTTTTATTTTGTCAATCCACTTGTGCAGCAACAATTAGGTGCAAATGCAACACGTGTGAAAGTTACTAAATAAACATTTGTTTGTGTGTGAAATTCTGCTAGCACAAGGGCACTTCCACAATTCTCTATGTTTGAAGCAGATTTGGGTCATACTGTTGTTTCAGCTGATATACCACTCTTCAAGGTAAATCTTTCTTTTAAAACATTTTTTGACAAATAGAGGTAGGGGAAACCGCAGATTCAGCATCACTTCCGGTTAAAGACATCATGTCCGTTGATAGGACGTCATATTTTCTTTCAAAAGACGTCACGCGTCCACTACCGTGATGAAAGTAGAGGGCTGGCCAATGTTTAGCTACGGGAGTGTTGGTTGTTTCTCATTGCATGTGTCACGGCTTGCGTAGTTGGACGTCACATATCCAGTGTAGTGACGCAAGTGAAGCAGGACCAGTCACTGTTCAGCCAATGAGAGCATCGAGAGAGAATAGGAGAGGAGAAGCGGCAGCATCAGCATCTGGTGGGGTGTGAGTGGGCGCGATGATTTTGTATTACAGTAAAACGTCTCTGACAGACCACCCCTATAAACAACTATCCCTCTCAACTATCGATTTTTCTTGGAACGGTCGCTAAAAACCTACATATTGTATCCAAACTATGACCCTGTTAACAGACCATCCCTTTCGACATGTCCTGTGTCTCAGCTTCATTCTCGGGGATATCGGACGCACAAAGCAAAAATTTACCATTTTGTGTACAAAATTAAGACTACCATATCAAGCGACCACTCCTCTAAAAGACCCCATTTTAACGCAGCAAACAGTGATAGCTTAATACACTAACACACTACAGTGGTCGTTTGCTACACTGCACCTACGCCACACTCGCAACAGTGGTGCATAATTCACTGCACTTGCGTCTCACGAGCTGGGGAGTTGGCTGACTGGCGTGGACACGAAATTGTTTTTTCCTGTTAAATAAAAGAGAATCGCTCTGAGGCTATTCCTCAATGCGAGCGGAGTCGACACAAGGAATAGGAGTCCTTAACAAATGGTGATGTGGGATATTAATAATTTGCGTACAATAAAGAAAATCATTTTATTTTATTTGTATGAATATATGTATTGAGATACACCCCCTAGAGGACACGTAATAGGTAAGAACATCTCCAATAGAAAACGCAATAGTTGAATGACAAAATGTAATAAAATATATTATCTATTTTTTACTCTCTCGCCTGTGTACCTAGTAAAGAGAAAGAAATGTAATGCTGCGGCTGAAATCGGCGATATTTTGACAGGAAAATTCGTTTTGTGGGCACTGGAATTGGAAAAGTATGTAAAAGATGTTCATACATGTAGTAAATTGCTCTCTTTCTACAAGTTCTGTTGTCAGATTCCATGTTTTTAAGGACATTGATTCCAAAAAATTGATTGACGGCAAAACATCTGTCCGTTTAGCTGTCCGTCTGAGCACAACGTAAGAGTTCGTTCGAAAATCGTTCGGACGATCTTCTCCAAAATTGCCCCATGGATCTGAGCGAACTGAAGACCCTGCGAGTTTGAAAGGGATATTTCGATTTTTGCGGGTACTTTACATAAAGTCTGAACATTTTCAAAATGTTCTTAAAAAGGCTCCAAATTTTTTGATTAAATATTTTCCACGAATAGCGTAAAAAACGCTCAAAAGAATGGCCCAGGCCTAGTTTTCGTTGGAATCACTGAATTTTTCAAAAATTTCAAAAGGTCTAAGTTTCTCGGCGTCTACCTACAACAACAATATTGAAAATAGAAGCTTTTCTTAATAAAACCTGTTGTTGAATGACAGATCTTGATATAAGGTCATTTACAATTTTTCGAAAGAATGAGTGTTTTTCGCGTACTTTTCCGTGAAATGTAGGCAATTTCAGACAGTTATTTTGTAAAAAACGGCTCTAACAATTTTCTTTCTTTTTTTGGACGGAGCATTAGACGCTTGGAAATGGAGCAGATCTCATTTTCGGTGACCTTTCTGACGGTTTAACTCTAATGGCCTTAATGAGTTGGCTTCGGGCCGGCTGAAACCTCGGGTGGTGGCAAATGTGTTTCTTCCAGTTTCGAGATGCTGTTCACGTAGTCGTAAGGGAAGAGGACTTTTCTGTGAACCACAGCAAAGAGAACATCATCGAAAAAATCTACCCGATGTGACTTTCAAATGATCTAAAGAAAGCGATTAACTGAAGGTTTCGAGACCTGCTCTAAAAAATTTCAGACTCCAAGAAGTGTAATTCCACTTTTCGAATTTTTTGTTAAATAGAGACGAACCTCGTAGCGCGAAACAATTCGTAGCGCCAACGCTAGATTACGCTGCTTGCGGGAAACCAAAGAACAAAGCTATCATTCACTCGGACCGGTATTAGCTGGGACACTCTGTAAAATATAATGATTATCTTTTAGCTTCCGAAAACTGCTCAGGACTAACAACGTTCCACGTCTTCTTTAGTGAATACCACCTGAGATTGAAGATATTAAAAGAAAATTGCTGGTGAAATAGAATTCCGGTGTTCTAAACGTTTTATCTTGGGAACAGGAAGTTGCCAGGAAACGTCGTATAAATTGAGATCGTTTTCTAATTTACAGTTTGCAATTATGTGCTGGTTCGATATATCCGTTCACCCGAACATTAGTATTCCTGTGAACGTTTGCGCCTTTCTGGAGCGTTCAGGAAGATGGTTTGCATTTCCCGACGATTTTGTGAATCGTCAGATTCTCGAATTCAATGGCCAAACGACACTCGAGTTGCACAAATTTAAAACCAAGGCGCGTAGTGGTGATGTGTTCAAATAACATGAGTTGGAAAGGAACACTGATTGAGAAACGTGAGAGGTTCAATGTTGCGAAAAGCGTTTTAAATGGCACCGTCCGATCCAAATCCAAATGACACCCGACCGATCAAAGAATGCATGACATCTGTCTACTGGCGAGGTTTGTAATAGCAGACACTCGTTGCTGCTGTTATAAGATACCTGAAAAATCAAATTCAAACGACGACCAAGAAGAGCGAGTCGGATGCGCTGTGCGCCTGCGAAGGAATGCTCATGGTCATCCACGGGGAGCGAGCCGGGTGCAACATGCGCCTGCCGAGGAGCGGTCAACGATCCTGGATTTACAGGATGACTGCGGAGGAAGGACATCGCAAAACGCAACGAGGGTCCCCTGAGAGAAAATGCGTGTGACGCTAACCTATTTTTGCAGAGAATGGAGGAAAGTCGTGGCAATCAATGGGAGGGTGTATAAGCCTCACTGCAAAATTATATTTCACAAGAGGTGTACACTGATGCTTTTGTTGCTGCTGTCGCCGCTGCTCCTTTTGTCAGTTGTTGCTGCAGCCAATCGTATCATGACATTGGCGATGCCTTCTAGTCAGCAGTGAAGATGAGGAATAAATACTTACCTTTTTCTAATATTTCTGAAATATTTTTATTTTAAAAGTAATATGTACTGTATCAGCCTTTTTTTGTTCACCAATGGAGTAAATAATGTTGGAGGCAGGTGTTCCAGAGAGGTAAATATTATTCGATGTATGTAAAACTTCGACATTGGCATGATTGAAGCTTCAACTCTCCAACCGGAAGGCACAAAAGAAGCCGATGAGTTAACCGACGAGGATATAGAAGTCATGCTGCAAATGCGTCCATATTAAACCGCTGCAGAGCAGACAGACCTATCTCGTCCCCCACAAAAGGAAGGAAATGTTGAAACAGAAAAATGTGACGCGTTCCTTTCTACATACTGTCCCATTACAATAGTCAGTCCCTATAAGCCAAATAAATTACATTATAATCGATTCATAAACGGTCAGCTCATTATTGCTGAATGATAATGGCTTGTTTTGTTTATAGAAATACGTGGGAAAGTCTAGAAAGAATGCGAACGGCGGGCGTCCGGGCAAATATTGGGAAGATTTTCTCAAAGGGACATTACAGTAGAAGAGCAATCTTCAAGAAACTGTAGCACACAAACAAAGCATTTATCAGCAAAAATTGTAAAAGAAACACTTGTTCATCTAAATAGGAAAACGACGTAGTCTTCTCGTGGCTCAGAGCGAAGTCGCTCGCCTTTCACCAAGGAGATCCGGTTTCGATTCCCGTCGATCTCATGTGAAATTTGTTCCAACCAAACGAGTCCACCTGCTTCACAAGGGCTAGTCCAACCCCTGTGAACCCTACCCCTATCCTTATTCCTTCCCTATTCTGGTAGTGGTGCAGGAGCGCGTAGTAGAAGGCGCGTAAGCTGAGATGCTACCTGGCGGTCCTCTTGACAACTGACTGCGACGAGATGTGACATATGACAGAGAGTATTAATGGAGTATTGCGCCCCAATCGCAGATTAACGGAGGATTTCTCCACAGCGCAGAGCGCTGTGCGCCCCTAAGGGGCTTGGAAACGCGTTGCGTCAATTAGACGCAACAAATTAGAAAGAAAGGAACACGGTGTTCTTAATGCGTGAAATGACTTATTCCGTATAAACTGAAAGGTAGATGGGCTGCGCATTGTTGCATATATTTATGTGAAAAACGAACATTGCCACGACAGGCGTCAAAACTCGATTTCGCCCTTTCGTATACATACCTCGGAGTTCCTACACCTCTGTAATAAAAGGAGTGGTCCCCTCTCTGCCTTGCGCTGGTAAGTCATTTTAAACCACTTAAATGGAAAACATTTCTCTCACCCTAACTGTTCCCACTCGGTTCTCAATTCTAGAAACGCTTGAGCTACATTGATTGAAATAATCTATCAAGCGGCAAAGGTCAATACTTTGTGTAGAGTATTCAACATGTTTTTTCAATGCCTGAAATTAAATCTTTATGAATTAATATATTTTGAGAAATACATTTCCTTTATTTTCACTGTAACATTGTGAATACATAAAGGTTTAATAACACTAATATACAGATCATTTCATATGTGTGAAATTAATATACAATGCAAATGAATAAAAACCACGTATATAAAGTGTGTATATAGTGTTATGACTACAAATACACGTTGTGTATAATAAAACATGCATGTCGAATTTTTGTGCAAAAATGACAAAGATCAACTTTTGTGTTACTATATGATTTAGACCTAAATAAAACGCAATGTTACATATGTAATACTTGCGTACATATATCAGTAACAATAAAAATGATAAATTATAGTCTGTCAGAAGTTTTGAAATTGTTGATGATGCATTTGGAATTTTGGTATGGAACTGATAATGTGTACTAGGTGGGGTTTACAAGATTACATGAAATTTGATTATTTTACATATCAGATGATTTTTAGAAATTTCCCGCATATCATATGTATTTGTAGTGGTACAAAATAATATTTTTTGTTCTTAAAAATATGGAATATGCAATAATGTCTTTGTTAAAATTCGAATTTTAGGAGTTCAGCTAAATCATTCTGATATAAATATAGTTATTTTGCCTCAGACACTGTTTTGGTGGAATGCTGTATCTGAATGACAAAACGTGTTCAGAAAGTAAATGGAACTATCTTAATTGTGCTTATTTGACACACCATCATTGCTGATAGTGATAGAGAGCCGCCTGATGTTGGGTTTGTCGTACTCTTCCATGCTCATGCCCCGTGAAAGACGGCGAGGACCCCCTTCACCATCGAAAGATCCTCCGGAAAAGGCACGTTGTCTGTCCACACCCGGTAATGTGAGGGATGTGAGCAATCCTTGTCCTTTGCAGAACAGCAAAATGCTCTGGGCTACTTTGTATGGCTGTAACAAATAACAAGAAACAAATTACATTAATTTCATTCAAAGTAAACTGAGACATTATGTTAAAGAGACAAATGCAGTATGACAGAACCATCTATTTACAGTTATGACCAGCTCCACGAGTTTTCTGTCACAGACACGTGCCGCTGTACTTGCAAGTTGAACATGCAAATACCACTACTACTATTACTACTACTACTACTACTACTACTACTACTACTACTACTACCACTACTACTACTACTACTAGTACTACTACTACTACTACTACTACTACTACTACTACTAGTACTACTACTAGTACTACTACTAGTACTACTACTACTACTACTACTACTACTACTGCGACTGCTAGTACTACTACTATTATTACTACTACTACCTACTATTACTACTACTGCCACTACTGAGACTGCTGCTGCTACTACTACTACTACTACTACTACTAGTACCACTACCACCACCACCAACACTACTACTACTACTACTACTATACTACTACTACTAGTACCAATACCACCACCATCACTACCACCACCACCAGTACTACTACTACTACCGCTGCCACTCCTCCTCCTCCTACTGCGACTGCTCCTACTACTATTCCTACTACTACTACTACTACAACTATTAGTACTACTTACTAGACTATCTACTACTACTACTAATCTATCTTGCTGAGAAATTAAAATTACTGCCTGAAGAAATCTATCGCTATTTGGGAAAGCCACACAATTGTTCTACAGCACAGTCAAATCAAGGGCATGCTTCGAAAGAAAAACCAAAAAACATGTGACAAAGTTACCCAACCAAATAGATATTTATAGGGGTAGCCTCTACACTGCAACTAATACCTGGACTGGGCCAGTCATGACGATCTAACGATCCAGAAAGATAGGTGAATAGATTTTAACACAGAGCAGATGGCTAGATGAACCCGAGGACTTCTCACAAAATTCTATTGTATACATACAATGTATATTCATCTGTATGAAGAATATATCTGCCTCAAAAGATAAGTGGCGGAGGATTAATAAAGATAAAAAAAACTCTACCTCATGCAAGAAAAAAGCTTACGTCAGAAGTTCCTACAACCTACTGAATAATTTATAAAATTAACTGTTCAAGAAGACAACGGATACACATATCTGAATTCCCACAAAGGAAACTATGAGTTAAACATCTCAATCACCAGTCAACGAATGATGCATGGAAAATATAGGGAATGCATAGAAGATATCCAAACCTTGTGTCCTATGAAGGCGTAGATAAACATCTTCAGTAATGTAGCTCGCTGGTAAAGGGCTATATCCAAAAACAGAAAGATTTGTCATGCAATTCAAGACAGAGTAGCGAAGATCAGAAACTACCAGAAGTACTGTCTGAAAGAAGACGGGAATGACAGATGCAGAAAATGTGGAATACATCTCCATCCCCGTAATATAAATACCATTCACCTACGAAATTGGAATCAGATAAAATGCTCCTGAACTAGGTCCTCAGAGGCCGTACGATGGATTTTATTACACCAGATCCTCTAGCATTAATAGTGTAAATAGCAGTGCCCTTGTCGCTCGACATTAACCAAAACGTAGACTAAAAACTAAGGATACTTCAGCATTATTTGTAACTCGCAATTTTCGCATCAGCATTATTTGTAACTCGCAATTTTCGAAAATTCAGCAAATTCAAAGAAAATGGAACCTGGGAAATTTTTATAAACATCAGTATTCTACACAGCTATATTCCACATAAAAGTGGAAAATGGAGCTATTTTTGAGAAAAAATATAAATAACTTTCACTTCAAGCAAAAATTACCCGAAAATTACTATTATTTTCAAAAAACGTGCATATTATTTAACGTTGATCTTATTTAAAGATCTAATATCTTAAAAAAAATTTCATTTAGGGAAAATATCTGCGAAGTTTAGAAATGTTAAATTTTCGCGATTTTTGAAATACCCGAGAAATTACCGAAAATGGTACACTCGCAGTTTTTATACGTACTACATTACTCTATTCCAGAAAAAATAAAGAAAAAGTTGGAGTTTTTTAGAAAATATCTTTAAAAATGGGCTATATTTCACAAAAAAAAACCAACAAAAACTTGGAAAACTGCTCCGAGATCCGAAAAATTATACATCCTTCTTTAATGATCTGTCTTTGAAGAATGGGTTTCATTTAGCAACAAATTATGTCGTTCTAGTAAGTTCTCTGAACATTTGTAATTTTCAAAAATTTAGAAAGTTCAATGAAAATGAAACCTGCGCCATTTTTAAGCTCAGTTTGCTCTATCTGAGGGGAAAAAATAGAAAAATTGAGTCTTCTCATTCTCAGAAGAGAACTTGTTTAAAATGTCGACGCTTCATGAAAACTACTTCGAAAATGAAAATATCCGTTTCAAACTCGTAGAGCTTCGAGTTCGTCCAGATAGACGGGAAATATCAGTTTTGGAAAAAATTGCAAGATTGGTTTAGGAGCTAGAATTCACCACATACCGACGGACGGAAGGACAGATCGAAGTTTTGCCGTCAACCAATTTTTCGATATCAAAGAATTACAACGTGACTCACACAAGTCACACATGATTACACCACGATTTAGAGGAAGTAATTGACTATGTATTGGAAGATTTATCCATTTTTCCGATATCAGGCCTCCACAATATCACGTCCAAAATTCGCTGATTTTTGTTCCAGCATTACTATATGTTCTACTTACTACGAAATTACGCATTTATTTATTTTATCACACATTTATTTAAACGCCAAAAAATGAAAAGTGTGTGTGAGGGGTTATGAGAAGTGTAATCTGTGCACGTTTTCATAAATTCTGTGATCACTTCTTTAATCCAAATAGAAGTTGAATTCTGAACACAAGACTCTGATGGAAATGAGCATTTTTGGCAACAATTGATAAGAAAAGATTCGATCCGGTGTAATAAAGACCATTTGAAAAGGCAAATCAGTTATAGATTGGAGATATTATCCCTCATCGTGACCTTTGTGAAGGAATCGACTTCCCGCTGCAAGAACATGATGAACAATAATTTGAATAACTATATTTCCCAGTGAACTCCAGTGGCGTAGCGTCAGATGCTGAGCATCCCCACGTGAAATATCAATTAAAGAAGCCTAAATATTGTTTTGATAATCTTACAAGTGAGTGAAACACATTTAGAGAAACACGTTTTGTATTAATTTTAAAGTGATTTCCTGTGATTGAATTCCGCGCGTTTATACAAGCTGGCCTCTGATTGCTTGGACGCTAAAATGTTTCTAGCGTCTGCCGCGAGATTGCGAAGAGGAATGACGCATGCGCAGACGGCGAGCTTCTCCCCCTACCCTCTTCACCCCTGCCCCAGGATTCTCGAGTCCCCGAAAAGCTAGCATACGGATACGGGTAGCAACGGCTGGTGAGAAAGCACCGTGTGAGAAAGGCTTATGAGAGCAAGTTTTTCGTTTGTGCACGAGAGCGCAGCACTCTTGAGGTTGTCAGAGAAAAATATTTCTTTCTCACTCGTGATTCCGTGCTTGGTCATGAGCACAAACAGTAGATATAGTGCTTGCCTACTAATTCTTAATTAATATCTAAGAAGTTGAATTCTGACTTAAATATATTAAATTTCATTTGTGTTCAAAATATATCAATTTACAAGTGATCTCATTGTCAACCGCGAGTGAAAACTAAGCGGAGCTGTTTCATAATTTGCTTTCAAGAAGGCTTCTGACATAAATCTGTTGAAGTAGTGTAACATTTGTTTCAATAACTTAGATTCTAGAGAACATTAAGAATAATGATGTCTTCAGTTCGCATTATTGTTGAGCATCCCCAGACACACGAGACACGCTACGCCACTGGTGAGCTCTACGATGTTGATTGATTGATTGATCAGTGATTCCAGGCACGTAAACGGCTGAGATCATTAGTCCCGTAAGTGTATCACATGTTTTATGCTCGGGAGGTGGTGATGATCTTGCCAAGCTGGATGGCGAGATCCGGCATCGACCTACCGTCGACTAGCGCGGTTTTCCCTACCAGGTATCTCCCAACAGCGGGGCACCATCCCAGACGGGACAAGCTCTAAGCTCCCGACCGGTCTCCCAGAATGTGTGGTAGTGTAGTGCGTGTGAGTGTGTGTTAGGGGTATGGATAGGACAACTTTGTTATGTTAGGAAGGAAAGATAAGGCGCGGTACATGGCCCGTTTGGTAAGGTAATGCTCGCTCCGGCATTCATCTGCTTTTGATCGAAAAAACAAGGAAAACTACATATCAGAGCAGCCGACCGCTAGAATTCTCCTCCAAACAGCAACAGAACTCGATCTAGCTATCGGGGTAGTGTCGAAAATCCTGTTGTTATATGTTGTCTCCATTTGTCATTGTACCTCTCAGGTTGGGTACGATGACATGAAAACGTCATCTTTTAAAAAAAATATTTTTTTCAACCATTAGTAGCAGAAGATCGCTTTTCATTTTTTTCTGTAATCAAGGTAAGTGTTGGTAATCGTTCTCACGTGAATTTCAGGATTGTAAACCGCTCATTTAACTCCAGAAAAATTCTCTGAAGCTCAAGTTTGCCATCTGACCTTCCCTTACCCTATGTATAACAGTATTGAATAATTTGATTTAATTTATTTTCACTAAATAACAGTAAAATCTGAATGTGGCGTAAAGGGAGAAGTAAAAACTGAGCACGTTTTCGTGAGCTCTAAAACCTCTTCTTCAACATTTCATTATACATAGTTAAATGAAGAATAATTACCAACAAAGCGAGGTTGGCAACATTTGGAAACTACATATTTTCGCTACCGGGTTGTAGAAAGCGTCTTAGCAATGGTAAAAGGAACTACAGATTTAAGTTGTTAGTATTGCTAAGAAAATAGTAACCCCAACCCGCCGCGCTACTTCGACCACAACTAGCTCAACAAAACGCACGTGGTGAAGCTATATTTATGTCCAGAAGCAAAACAAGGGGCCATCTCAGCATTTGCTCAATGGATCAGGGAAAGTGGACAAAAAACTGATCGAGATGGGGGTCATTGATCCAAAAGCTGAAGTACATTTCTTGTTACTGGCATTTAAAGTCTTTTTTAAAAATTATACAATACAAATGAAACTAACGCTTTATGTATCATTGTTTTGTTAAATTAAACATTATTTTTATTTATGAACATCTGCATAGTCTCTAATTGTAGAGAAACAGTTATTCAGTTAAAAAGATTTTACTTTTAACTTAAATTTGTGTACCGACTGGCAATGCGTGTCAAGTAATGTACTATGATGTGGTCAAGTAATGTATGTGGATGTCGTGTAGTGAGCTGTTAATACTGTCACTTGATGATCTTGGTTTTTACGACGTGTGTTGTAATTATAAAAAAAATTAGTATTGCATGAAAATATTTCCGTTAAGTCAGTTTTGACAAAAATTACAGATTCGTAAATAAATACGCAAATCAATGGTAAGATTCCAAGTTCAATGAAGAGAGGCTCGCAGGGGTCACGCGGATGGCACTTTTTCATTATTCGAATAATTTTCTTTTGCAATCTTAGGGTCTAGATACTACAGGATGAGCTTCCCCAGAACATTATGCATATCGCAGGCGGGAATGTACATTTGCAAAATAAAAGCAACGAGCTACACGAAGGCTGACAGATTTGAAAAAATTCTGAATGCGTAACATTCTGAACTAAATTTATTGTTTAATTCTGTTATATGTACATTCCATTTGAGGTTTGAAAGAAGACTTTGAAAGAAGAGTTTGAATAAGAGACTTAGAAATTCTGTTACCTTAACATCACTACATGCATATTGTTCATTTTCAATGGAGCATACGATTGACGATTTGAAATGCAAAAATTCACTGAAATCGTTTCCTCGTTAACTATTCAATTGTTATTACGAAACCAATTTAAAACTTCTCGAATTGTACACCTCATTGTTTCCTTTTGGCAAATAACATTCGTGTCATCGGTAAATTGAACTTTCTTCAATTTTTAATAAGCGAGGGAATATGGTTTATGTATAACAGACAGAGGATAGATCCTAAGATTGAACCTTGCGGGACCCCTCGCTCAATTGGAAAAGAATTGAAAAGGAAAGTAAATATTGTTCTTTCGTGCAAGTACGGTGTTTCTACTCTTTGAGATCGATGTTTAAGGTACGAGGATATCCATTCTAGGAAAATGCCACGAATACACCATAAGATTTCGAAAGATCTAAAAATATTTCAAAAGATGCTTCAGTTTGATCCACTGATGAAACAAACACTTTAACAAAAGAAAAAAATGGTATTCTCCGTAGATTTCAATTTTCTAATGTTGAGAATCTGAAAACGCTTCATTTTCCCTGAGAAATGTTTCCATGTGCACATGGAAAAAACCTTTCATATGTGTGTGTATATATATACACACATATCGCACATATAATTCAAGATATGAAAGAAGTAGAAACTCTTAACTCACAGCCTGAAGTAAAACATCTCCAGCACGTTCAATTTTTAGTAGTGTTGCTTTAGTCTTGTCCATATCACGATGTAGTTTCTCCACAACATGTGCATATGAACTGAGCAAACCCGTGATGAGGAGCACATCAGTTTTGCAATTTTTCAGGGGCAGGTCTTTGCGCCTATTTAAAAAGTAGAACAATATAAAATTTTGTTAGAAATTTGTTTGCATATATAAAAACGAAAGCAGAATGCAACCTTTAAGGTAGCTGCCTACCTGAAAAAATCAAGAATTTTGTGTTTATTTTGATTTCCCTTGTACTTTTTATTTCTTTACGCTTTTGGAGAAACAAAAAAATTATATATTTTTATAATTATCTTTTTGAATTGATCACAATTGTATATTCTAGTGACTGAACTAGAATGGTAAATGTACTGTGAAAACTAAAGAGTCCGAATATGATTATTTGAGAAAAAATAATTGTTTATAAATTTATTCTGGACATTTCAATTCATATAACTGAAACTTTTAGTGACACATCAACCACTCTAGTTCATTCACTAAAGCACATCATGTGTTACATGCTGCAAAAATAATTATATTGTTATCTTTTATAGTTTATGATTTATGATGTTTGACATGCATGGATGTGCTGCAAATTTCCAAGTCGGGAAAAGGAATCATCAGTAAGGGCTTAACAGTTGACACTAGCTTCGAAAAAAAAAGTGCTCAAAAACTAAGAAACGGTTTGAAGGATTTAAAAGAGAATAAAACAGAGCATACAATCTAATAAAAATTGAAAAATATGAAATTTCACGATATTATCAGTTTGAGGAAGACAGCTACCTTAAAAATATGTCATGAATGCATTATAAGACAATTAACCAACGTACCCCAAAAAAGCATTGACGTATAATTTAAGATTCTTGTTGTTGATCGTCCCTCGCAGACGGGATTGGAACTCTTGCATAACTTTCTCTTTATCAGGATTGCAGTCATTTACCAATTGCTAAATGCAAGAAAGAAACATTTATATAAATAAATTAAAATAACAAATTAAATTATATTCTGCAATGTGCGGATAGGCAAGGAGATGCGAGGGTAAATAGGATTGGATGAAAGTGTCAAGATATGTTTATACATGGTGTCAGACGCAAGCACAGAAAATGAAAATTTTCAAAGGGATAGGAGGCTTCGTAAATGAAAGTCAGAAGAGAAAACATAACACATAAAAAATCAATGATAATTAAATGAGTTGTGACAAAATAAAGAAATAAGTTTTATTTATTTATATAGTTTTTAATCTCATTTTTTACTGTACAATAAACAACAAAACACCCAGATTGAAGCATACAAATCATTAAAATTACTATTAAAAGCAAAATTTTCAAAAATTCGCAATTTGTATCGCATTATCATTTGTATTTCAGAATTCATTAGTACTGGTTACATCAGCATCGTCGGAACTTGCTCAAGTTCGGACGGGGTCGGGGAAGGGAAAGGATAGACAGCTACTTATTTTCCATTCTTCTTATTTTATATTATATTTCTTATAATATATTTCTTATTATTTTTCTTATTATATTTCTTATTATTTCTTATTATATTTCTTATTTACTCCTTATTTTCCATTCTTCAATTCCTTCAATCAAAGAAAGACGAAAATCTGAAAATTCCAAAGAATGGAAAGCACAGTTCAGGAAAAAACTGTCATGGTTTTGTGAATATTTGGAATAGAATGTTTTGTATCTTCAAATGAGATCCCTCCCCTTCCCTTCCCGGGGCGCGCGTGTGCTGGTGGAGCGCTGCGTGACCTTGTGTGGTGATTTAAAATGTCCGTTAAACCCCAGTCGAAAAATCAAAATTACTCAAAACAATGCTTATCTAACAAAAGACAATATGTATATCATTGGATTCGTCTTTTTACGCCCGTCATGGTGGACTGAAAAAAATATGTATAGTTCCATTTGAAAAAACAAAGTTACCTAAAAAAATCTCGTAAAATACAAGTGATAAAATAGAAATTAATGCACGTGTCAATTAGCCCCTTTTCCTCATGCACTTCCGTGAAGACTGTATCGCAATAACTTCAACCGTTCAAAAGTTACCGAGGGTGCTAAAGTTACATGACTCACCTGTATATTTAAAAGGGTTTATGCGATTCGGAATAGTTTTCGAACTGAAGGTTTCGTGTACCAACCATTACCCTTTGCCTCCTTTTTTAAAACATTTTTGTAAGTACAGAAAACTATATAAAAAGTGTAGGAAGTACTAACAATAAAAGTAAAAATCATCGTTGAGGATAATCTAAAGGATAGGACATAAAAGGTATACTTTTACCACCTGGAACACGCAACAGAGATAATGTTATGAAATACTGCAAAAAATCTGTCGTGATTTTAACGGAAAAACACGTTTTCGGTATCCCTGATACCAATGGATACCTTCGTTTGGTCGACTCGGTCGTCTTGGCAGCTTGATTCGATAAACTGGACACAAACCATGAGATCCGAGTTCGTTTCCCGGTCAGAGCGACTAATACTTTGAACAATTCGAAAATACTTGGTGAGCCGCCAGTGTGAGGCAACGCTCCAGGCCGCGGGGCGAGCTGGCATCGCTGTAGTCACGCTCTAGGCGGCGTAAGACATTTCCTGGATTTGTAAAAACAATAGGCGCCGGAAATTGCAGGTGTGCGGGCGCGGAATGCGGAGGGTCGCCGGCGAAGGGTGGCGCCGGGCGGGGTCACGTGGCCCCGCGGCCGGGAGGAAGTTGTTGACATCGACGCGAGACACGTGACGCTCGGGGATAGAAGGATGCGAGATGTGTGGCGCTGCGGGATTCAGCGGAAACGAAATCTCCATGAAGAATTGTAATATTCATCCAGGGCGGTGCAAATTATTCTGCTTCGACTTCCCACAGAAGTTTTTAACGCTATGATATGTGGCTTGCGTTCACAAGGGGACGATTCGGGATGAATCGTTACGCTGCTGGAGTGGTCTTGCCTGAGGAGTGGACTGCTGCAAACGGTCCGGAACAAGTTCTGGGATGCAATGTATTGTAAAATATATTATAAACTATATTACACCCCTGCAAATCCTGATTTTTTCAGTAAATCTTCAATCTGAATATTATAATATGCAAATTCAGCATTTGAAAGCTATGTACGGAGGACCTACAGTCAGAGAAATTTAAATTTAGTACAAAAGTAGAAATTTCTGTAATTATCAATGGCAGTCCTGAGAGAAAAGCAAACCGAGCAGGACAAATTCATGTCACGTGCGTTCATGCTATCTGCTGGGAGATACAGATTCTCATAAATATGTGAGGAGGAAAAGGGGAAACAAGGCAGACCTGCCCGCGATTAGAAACAAGGACGGAATTTTCATTTAGATCACGTTTTTAATCGATGCTTCTCTTCCGTATTCAATGGAAACGACGACGTTCCGGATATTTCAACTGGCTACGGGATAGAAACGTTCACTCTTAATTCGAAAACTGTCAGAAAAATACTAGCTAAATTAGGAAAAAATAAATATGTTGATTTGGACGGGATTTCCACGAATATTCTAAAGCACGGAGGAGAAGCCATAAATCGGTGCCTATCACGTTTAATGGATGTCACATTAAACAATAATAGCAGTTTTTCTATTTAGAAAAAGTCCGTGGTAGTACTCTTTTCAAGGGAGGAGACCGTGCACGCGTTGCAAACCACAAGCCTGGGAACATAATAGCCGTCGTCGTTAAAGAAACGGAGAAGTTAATTGAAAAAAACTTAACGGAATTTCTGGAATAAATCGGAATGACGTTTTGAGAGGCAACATGGTTTCCTTCGGTGTTATTCTTGTGAATGTCAAGCCACGACTGTGTGTCAGGTCAGAGGATTTAGTTTAGATGCAGGTGGAAAATACACTCTGTAATAATAGATTCGTTCGATTTAGTGCCGCATGGTAGACTTCCCTCGAAACTTCTTGCATCACGCGTGGATCTTAGACTTCTTTCTTGGATAAATATTGTTCCTTAATGGGCACTCTCAGAAAGTAAAAATTAATGGGTGCTGGATGTCCCGCTGGAAAGTGCTCGGGCCTCTGTTGTTTTTGGCTTACGTAAATGACATCTGTGAAAGCATTGAATCTACTTTACAACTTTTTCCAGATGATTGTGTTATCTATAGAAAAGTGAAGAACGCGAAATATGTCGAAACCTTGCAAAAGAACCTAGATTGCTTAGAAAAACGGCCACGGTTGAAGAACACGAAAATAAACAGGAATCGAAAAATATAGTTTTTTTTAAATATCGGCGAAGTGAAAAAGTTAATTATAAATTAAGTAGTTATTCTATTCCAATTGTGACTAGCTGCGAGTACTTAGGCACTACATAGAGCATTGGTGTCAAGTTCTTCTGTGGTGGCTGTGGCACGCGTCGTGGCACCGTAGCATGCCATGAGCTTCTCTGCGCAACTAGTTTCGGGAAAGGGAACTATTGCGAGTAGTCGTAACCCCGCCGTTTTACAATACGGATGGCGTTGTATCTGGTGGCGGGGTGATGAACTGCGTGGAGGGGCGATTTCGTCGTGGTACTCACGCCACGGACTCCCGCTCGTGACATCGACCTTGACAACACTGACGTAGAGACTTGAGTTGGAGAGATCAGGTAAATCGCGCCGTGAAAAGATCGTAGAGAGCTCTAAAGTTTGTAATGCGAACTTTGGAGAAGGCCAAAAATAATATTAAATTGCGGGAATGTACTTCCCTTGTGGGCTTATTTTAAAATATGAGGCCATATAAAAATTCAAAAAAGAACCTCCAAATTCTCTGGTAACCGAATCGCTCACAATGAATTAATGAAGCTTTCAAACCTCAGAAAGGTGGATAGGCTTAGCGCTTTATATAAGGCGTATGTTGGCTTCTCTGCATGGAAGGATGTTAGGAAGAGGCTACTCAAACTGCATATAAGCAGAGGGGAATATCATTTCAAAATTGGTACACAAAGTAGCGATCTGGTAGAGCGGTGAATTCTCTTTTGCACATCGTGCATTCAACGACTGGAACAATTTATCTGCAGGAGTATTTGGGACTTGCCCGGGGCGGTGAAGGTGTAAATAATATGATAAATGATAGATTATTTTGTATTTCCTGGCGCGTCAACTATAAAGAGAATAGTCCCGTAATCAAGTGTTATATCCCAGAAGGTGACGGAGTTTCCTCTCCCATTGGAACGTGAGATCCCATGACGATCTATACGTAAACATAAGGGGTTTCCTCTTTAGGTATCACACCGAACGGACCGGCTGAGGTGACTCAGTGCAGCAACGTCTGCCACTGCAACGTCTCAGACCGGGAGACCCAGGATCAGGTCCCGATCGTGGTGAATTTTCTCACTAGCTTGGTCGCTATTTGGAGGATTCTAGCGGCCGGCTGGATGGGAGGGGAGAGGAGTGCCATCCGGCCGGCAGAGGAGGGAACGAGCATGAGATGATGAGATGGGAACAAGGAAGAGAAGCGCGCGCTCCGTGGACCATTTTTAGGGTTATTGATGCACAAGTTACGCATACAAAATTAAAATGCTGATTTATGGCCGCCAAACTTTAATTAGCTGTATCTCAATACTGCTTTGGCGTGGCTTATGCTCATCTGCTGATCTCTTCATATCTAAAAGAACAACTATGTTCTGAGAATGCACAAACACGAATACTATGTTTTTAAAAACTCTAGTATACGGTAAATCGAAATCGAACAAATATAAAAACACAGAAATGTATAAGCTTATCGTTTAGCAGTGTTGATCAAATATTGTTGAAGTACACATAGGGTATACAATACACAAACACTCGTGATACTACTCAAAATACTTTTTTCGCTATTGTCTTCTTCCTTTCCATGCGAAAAAATGTTGGAACACTATTCTTTTGTAATATTTTGTCTGGCACACAAACCTTTTAGTATTTGAACGTCTGAAGATAACTATCACACAACAGAAATATTTTCTCAACACTTCGTATTGAATTCACGATCTGATCGTGACAACTCCACACGAGTCTTGTGCTGAATTTCTGAGACACGCAATTAATTTCAACCAAGTGGTTGATCTAAGATGCACAAAACATTTCATTCATAGCATCGCATGAAATTAAAACCTCTTACATTAACATTGCACATGGAACATGCATTTTTTTAAACTTATGAATAAAGTAAGATTTTATTTTAGAAATTAATAATCAGAGATATGTACATAATATATTCTCACTTTCTCGCCTGACTAATTCTTCGTAAGAAAATAAAGTTATGTAATCGTGCGCCAGAAAAAAAGTGAATTTTCGCCAGAAAACTTTCATTTAAATATATTTTTTTGTAGTTTTCGCGAACTTTATTTTAATAATTTACATGCAAACAACTATGATTTTTTGAGATTCCATATTACATAAGATAAATTTGAAAATACATTCTACCGGAATCTATGCTTCTAAGGTCAAAACTGTAAATAACTTATTTATTGCCAATATTACGAGGAACAAACTGGTGTATTTTTTTACCTGAAATTGCTTAGCTTGTACATAAGAAAGAGATATGACTTGTTTCTTTGCTTTCTTCCTCTTTAGCTTTTAGACTTCTTTATACTATTCACAAAAGAACGGAAAAAACAGAAAACATTGATAAAAGTTATTCAGTAAGTTTCTTGCACTTCAATTAATCCAGAGACTCCAAGTTCTGTTAGCCATTGTCACGCAGATATTAAAATACATTCTTGCTAGATTGAAAGATAGGGTAATCTTACATATCGGCATGAAAGCCATTTTACTTTCCTTCGTTAGTAATAAAGAGGATTTCTAAGTAGATTTCATCCGGAATAGAAAGAAAAGGAATTCGGCACTTTCCCAAAAAAGGAAATTAAAATTCACATTATCTGATTGAACTGTGTTTAGGTTGTGTGCTGTCAATTCTCAGGAAAATTCTTTGTAAAAACGAAGAAAGAGACACACAAAAATTATACTCACATGTCCAAATTTGTGGAAAATGAGATACTCCTCAGCAGACTGGCTCACAGAACTCTCCCCCTTCCAGTTCACGAACTGAAATAATAGTATATTATAATAATTGTTCAAATAATTGGAAGAAACACTTTAACATATTATTTGCATATTCAAACGTTGCAACATGTTGTTTCATAGAAACTATCTTAGGTCTTAAAGCCATTATTGTACTTGTTTTCGTGAACGAAATTGTTAGGTGATTAGTGAAGTAATAGTTTTTAACTAATCACAATGTTCATTTCGTACATCGCAATTATAATATGCTTATTATTTGAAAGAATTAAAAAACCGCTATTACCTTCTGACAATTTATTATTTCAAGACTAACTGAATGTATTAAAACATTCATGGTAATTAATGATTTTCTCGTAGTGCTCATGTAGTCAATCACAGAGGAGAAACTGCATTATATTTTGCTCTTCATTTAATGATGTGAACCAAAAATCCTAGCCTGCAGTGTAGCTATATATATATATATAGTTAATAATAATGTACATGTAGATATTAATAATATACTACTCCACATTACATAATACTGTACGTAAATGTATGGTGTCCAAAACAAACCCGGGATTAGTTTTTCAAGCTACAGACTAGAGAGACTACGTCACACAATCATGCAGCAAGAGGACAGAGTATCCTGTACGTGAATGACACCTTGATGGCAGTTGTTCGTCTAAGATGGCGAGCTTTTGAATTTTTTGATTGAATATTTTTGGAGTGAGAGCGCATGTAGACATTTTATTTGTATCAGAAGATTATGTGACGATCAATTGGGTACGTGTTGTACCCATTGCATATCATCCAATCAAGTTTGATCGAAATATCTGTGTAAGATAAGGGCGAACAGATAAAAGTATTGAGAATGAATTGGGAATTTGCCTCAACGGTAAAATCGTTGTTCAGATACCAGGCGAAAATGCCTGTATAGGAAATGGTCGTTCATGCAGTACTAGGCAATCGGGTAGAAAGAGAATAACCATTTATTGGAGTAGCTCGCCAACTCTTCAATATCAACGCAAAGGACTGAGATGCTCTAGTCAGACGTGTTGTCGAGATGGCACATCTAAAAGAAACTTATCCTGATTTTGCAGTGTCTTCAAAGAAGAATGGATAGTTCTGTCACAAGAACTACAAGTATAGATCTTTTTCCAACTTATCACGCTTGTGTCAGTTGTAATTATCTGTTACAGAAGGACATTTTTCATGTTTGTAGTTTAATTCGTAAATGTCAAAAACGTGTAAATCATAGATTAGTTGGAAGATGAGCCAACTAACTCTGCAATGAGTGAAAATATTTCAGTTCCAGTAGATCAGTTATTGTTATCTGACATTAAATTATCTGACGTATTGTGTGTTATAGTGTATAGTACTTTGAACATGAATAAAACTGATTAAAATCCTATGCAATACTTTGTAACACTTTCTCAAGGATTGGACTCCCTAGAATTTTTGTGAAATGAAATAATGCCTCAGAATTATTTTTGACCATTTGTGAATTCAAGTTATCACTCATATATACACCACATAAATATACAAAATTTTAGGGATATTCCATTTAATTTGTCTGAGTTAGTCACCACTGCAATAACAGTCCAACACATACCTTACTTTTGAAAGTATCCATGACTGATGCCGCACTTCCAGTGCAATTAATAAGTATGAGTCCAAGAGCTCGTTGGGGGTAGGCTAGACCAAAACGAGCTAAGACGTTAGCACCCGCACCTTCACCGAGACCAATCACATATTTGACGTGAAGGAAATCCAATACGGTGACCAAATCTTCTCCCAAAACTTGAAGTGTTGGAAATGGGGTTGTCAAGTTCGGTGCATTGTCTTCGTGACCAGGAACGTCAATATGGATGAACACAGAACGTTCCTTTATTTCGCACATACAGGGGTGATTGACAAAATCATGAAATGACGTGTCTGTAAAAAAGAAAGTATGGTCACTTCTCAACGTACAAGTTTTCACTGAAAATGCTTGACACTTTATCAAAAAATATTGTGCCAGATACTCAGAGATGATATATCCCGGTAAAAGTGTCAGCTCCTGCTTACGTTGCGCGGTTATCCAACCTGCAGATAGTCGTGAAATATTTATCATAGGTTAAGAATATATGTTTTTGATTAAATGTCATCCAATAATAGAGATATTGAAGAAATATTATTGTATTAAAACATTGATAACAAAGAGGATCCGCCAAATGCTCTTTACAACTTCTTGCAAGCTAGGCAGCGCACCGGTGTGACGTCACTTCCTTATGAACGTTTAACATTGCGAAGTACGAACGTGCCGACAGATCGCGCGTCCTTTTCCGTTAACATGCGGGGAGTCGGTATGATTCAGACTTTCTTGATTCGTATTACTAAAAAATTACTGCATCGATTAATAGAAAGCATCTCAGACTGCCAACGTTGAGGGCTGGGGGGTTGGGTACGCCATCGCTGGCTGTCCTCGAGAGACACAAAGGATCGCCAGTTTTCTGTCTTCGTCTAAAGAGATCACATGCGTCACATCATATGGGTCTTAATTATATTAATTTGCACCAGGCATTTTTAAGGTATTGAACGCTTTGTCTAGGATGTTTGGAGATTTTTCCATTTGTTGATTGAAAATGTGCATTTGATGGGTGCAGTTTCTTTTGACGAAACGTCGAACGCCTTGTAATTTGCTTGTCTTCTGTGTATGAACTGAATACGTTTATTGTTCATCCGCTTAGCCATCTTATGTGGTTATGTGTACGCACGTATGCGAGAAAGAAAGATAATTCGAGTCGCAAATATTTTTTGTGATAAGTTTCATTATTGTTGTTGGCGCCGTTGCCTTAAAAGAAACTTCAACTGCTTATGAATTGGGACGAATAAATGTTAATAAAATCTTCTACCTCAACGATATAAGAATCTCATCCGATTTTGTGCATACCATTTTAGTATAATTTTTACTGTTGTAGACTTTTTATTAAGTTTTGTTTTAATTGATTTACGCAAGGCGGTTACGTGTGATTAATTTCAGTGTTTAGATTTCAGGGAACTACATTTTTGTCATTCGATGAAGTTGCAACGCTCATTTTTTTGGGCAGCAGGCGAGACTGTGATTTTTAATGATAAAAGAAGTTCCTTAGGCTAGACACGTGTTGTGATAGTTTGATGTGACTTCCTATGACTGGACTCGGCTCGTGGTTCCATGCTTGAAAATGTCTAATCTTCTGCCGATATTGCGACGGCCAGTGACGAAGCGCAGACGCGTTCCCCCCTCCCGTCTCTTCGCTCCTGTGTTAGTGATGAATGTTTGTAAGCTAGCATATGAGCAAGTTGCACGTTTGTTCAAAACAGTGCATTACCCTTGAGGTAGACAGTGAAATATGTTTCTTCCATGCTTTGTATTCCCTTTGGCCATTTGTGAATTACATAGCACAAGCAGGAGAAATAATGGCTGTCTACTGCTTCTTAATACACATGCAAATGTTGAAGTATCCCTTGAATATATTATGTCTTATTTTGATCTAAAATTTACATATTCACAAGTGATCTCGTTTTCATTCTCGTATGGGAATTAAAGCTGAACCATTGCACAATTTACTTTCAATATCTTAACAGTCGTGGCTGTTAATATTCTATAATGAGAATGTTTGTGTTAAAATCTTACTATAAAGTTACTATGTAATATTGGTTTTATTTTATTGAGGTGTTAATCCCAGAACCTGTTAAACACCCACGAGACGTATTAAAAAATAACTTATTGAATATAGTCTTAAAAATAACTTAAGTTGAACAATATATTTATTTTTAAATAATCCATAATTTAAACATATTTATTCAAATATAATTTTAACAAATATTATTAAATAGTAATAGAAAAAAGAGAAATATGCACTGATTTTATTAATGTAAAACTAAGAAACTATTCATTTTTAAATATGCTCAAGTTTTGAAGATGATTGGAGAAGGACTGAAGCTTTGAGAAAATTAACTCCATGGACATACGTACTGAATTTGCCTTTTTGATCTCTGCCCTCTTACTACAGTTACATACTACTCTGATCTACTCTATCGTATTCTAACTACAAGGACACAAGTGCATAGAGGGGTCATGATAGGGTTACGTTAGAAACAAGGTTCACGGCAACTGCAATTGCAGTGAAATATGCCATTTTCCTAGTGTATTTTTTGCATCTATGTGAAAAAAGCATATTTTAATTTGTCTTGAGTAATTTCAATAATGGTTTGAAACATCGATAATTTAACATATCGCATAGCGACGAGCGGACTTATCTGAAAAGTTTCAAACCACGAGTGGAAACGGTTGGACTATTTCGCGAATAAAAGTCATAAATCGTTTAAACAGTATGAGCCTTATGTCAAAAATAGCGAAATATCTTTCTTGGTGGGTTGCTTCAGACGTTATATTGATTTCTGCAGTTTCCGCTGTGGAGGAAATATTTATTTTTCAAAACAGTTGATTGTCATCAGAGGTAAGACGATAGCGAAAAGTACACATGTGAACTTTTCAACTTCATGCGCCTGTGATTGGTTTATGTCTTATTATAAATCGCTATTGGCCGGATTGAAACTTTTGAAAAAGTTACGAAAAGAATTCTGAATCATTACAAGGCCATTAACTAAACGAATACTGAAATTTCACTGTGATAGTTAATTTAAGTTGTTCTCAGGTACCCAGGAGTTACCACAACCGAGTAATTCAGCACCGCAACGCATCAAATACTCGTACAGTAAAAAAAAATATTCAGAGGAAAGTGTTGGGTTTAAAAGCCATTGAGAAGGAAACCAAACGTTTCCATTGATCTTACTTAAAAGTTCACTTTGATAACATTGACGTAAAGAAATATTTATATAAAAAACATCATTTTCAAAAGTCTCTGCATATGCAGAGAAAAAAGCCAACATTAGGAACTTACGTTTGTACGACAACTTTACAATCTCGATCAGGATTCTCGTCCACTAGTCTTAGATTGATTAAGAAACTACCGAGATGGCCCCTTGTTTTGCTTCTGAACATCAACGTAGTTTCACTATGTGCACCATTTGTTGAGCCCTAATCTTTCTTTCTCGCCTCACTGTATGCAGTAAAGAGAAAGTATTGTAATGCAGCGGCAAACATTGGCGATTTTTCGACTCTAAAAACTCGTATTGTGGGCCCTGGTTTCGAAAAAGTGGATAATTCAATTTCCTATATATAGAAAATAATTTAGTCGAATGTCAGAACCAACGTCGAGTAAGGAAAAACGTTTGTCCGTTTGTCTCTCCGTTCGTGCATCTCTCCCACTATCCGTCCACCTGTCTACCGTCAACGTTTCCGCCCTAACCATTCAGGCGATATTCTCCAAACTTGAATTCCGTCATTGATCTGGACGAATTTGAGGCCCTGTGGGTTTGAAACGGATATTTTGATTTATGGGGGTACTTTACATGAAGCCTCAAAAACAGTTTCAAAATTTTCTCAGAAATGGCTTTAAATTTTTTGATTACACTTTTTACTAGGATAGCGCAAACATGCCTAAAAACGGTGCAGATTTAATTTTCTCTAAAAAAATCAAAAATTTCAAAAGTTTGAAAGTCAAAATCTGTTCCTCAAAGATATTTTTTCAAATAAGCTTATGTACAATTTTTCGATAAAATGAATAGTTTTGGTGTAATTTTACGAAAAATATAGAAAATTTTCAAACAGTTTTCTCAAAAAGACTCCAAATTTTTCTTTAGTTTCTTTCTGGTTTAGAGCAAAGAAGTAAGAACGCTTAAGAAATGGCGCAGGTCCCATTTTGGCGACTTCTCTATTTTCAAAATTTGCAAAAAAATTAACATCACAAAACCACAAATTGATGATAGAAATTTTTTCTAGATGAAATTGGTTCTTTAAAACTGGATCTTGAAACAATGTAAATGAAAATCTCTAAATGTTTGAAAATTGGAAATCGGAACTGCGGGTTTAGCTGTAAGGTTGGTGGTGTGCCGTAGGAGTAATGGAGTAGGAGTAGGGTAGTAGGAGTAGTGCCGGAAGTACGGGTTGATATTTTATTAGCAATACGATAAAATGATGTCTGTAGTTTGTTTTAGATGTAAATGATTTCTATTACTCGGGAGCAAAAATTTGTAGTATGGAAATAGCCATTTCTGATTCATTTGATAATGGAAAAAATGAAAATGACATTTAAACTTAGGTCTAAGTCCTTAGATGTAGCCCATGCAAGTTATAAGTTGTATGAAATTTAACGCCTGGAGATTGTTTTGGCGCATGTGAGTACAACAATGATGTGTTATGGGTAATTTTTATTTTAACCGCTGTTTTCTGTCTCAGTGGGTCAGTTGGGCGAGGTCAGTTCACTGTAAGGGAAAGGTCTGCCCCAAGGGAAATCTCTGCCCTGGAGAGAAAAACGTTAGAACGATTCTCTGGCAGAATGAGACAAAATAATTTTACTTCCTCTACACATAAAACTTGGATTAATTAAGAATTGTTTAATGAGGATGGAACAGGACGAAGGAGCTTCAGATGACTATTTACACAAGACAGTGATGTTTAAGTTAAAGAAAGTATTTTTCATTGGCGGGCAGTTTCGTCGCCTTCTTAAAGATACAAACTTTGATCAAGTTCTCCAGAGACATGAGAAGCAGCATGGGAAGCATTTTAGAGATGATGAGAATGGCTTTTGGGAAATCGAAGAGCGTTAGCTCCAGAGTTGAGAGCGTTAACTACATTGAGATTGTGAATAAACTTGTAGAAAAGTACCACCGATTAGGCAAACACATGTTACTTAAACTCCATTTCCTACGTTCTCACCTGGACTTCTTCCCTGAAAATTGCGGCGCTGTAAATGGCGAACATGAGCGATTCCTTCGGGACATTTTGTAAATGGAACGAAAGTACCACGAAAAATGGAACTCTGCTGTCCCTGCCGACTACTATTGGACAGTGACAAAAGAAGGCATAGTACAGCAGTACAAGCGACCACTTATCAGCTAGCAAAGCAAAGACATTCACGTGAATAAGTCCTTTTATTTGCAAATTGTGAAGCTTTAAAACCTAGGTTAGACCTACTAAACAATATCTAATGCCACATTAATTATTCTAGACCCTAAATCAGGGTACTTTAGCTATTTTCAGAAAATTAATCATTCTGGAGTATATAGTTAGTATTTCTCCTTGAAATCAGTATATCTTAAAAACTAGAGCTATCAAACAAAATCTGAAATCATTTTCGTTTTTCTCGACCACAAATTTCAGTAGTTTTGCTGTGCTGAGAGATGAACGATTTCCAAAGTGTAATTTTGTTGAACAGTGTTATTAGTTCCGTAAGTGTAGCGTATGTTTCTATCGCCTGAGGTGGCGGTCATCTTCTCCCGCTGGATGGCGGGATCCGGTAACGACCTACACGTAGACTTTTAGGGTGTTCCCCATCCACGAATCTCCTACCAGCACCATCCCAGTCGGGACAAGCTCAAAATCTCCGGACTGGTCTCGCAGCATGTGTGGTAATGTAGTGGATGTAAGTGTGAGTAGGGGGTGAGGATAAGACAAAAAGGAATTGGAAGGAAAGATCGCGTGTGGTCCGTTTCTAAGGGAACTCCTTCGGCATTCACCTTGTGTTGATCGGAGAAACCACGAAAACTACCGATCAGAGCAGCTGGTCGCTAGAATTTTCCTGCAGAATTCGACATGGCTATGTAGCTAGTGTCGATAATCCTGCCATTGTCGGTACTCGAACCCTAGGATCTTCCAGTCAGAGGCACTGCAGAGACAACAGTTGGTAGCCTGAGCCATCTAAACCTGTCTGGAGCTCAAGAAAACGTGCTGCATACTTCTCCCCATGTTACATTGCCTTTCTTGTTTTTTTACAAAATAAATCAAATCAAATGCAAGGTTTGTCGCAAACAATGACATGACTTGACGTTGTCTTCTACTGTCTTCACTACGTTGCGACGTTCAGAATGATCATTTCAATAGACGTTCTTCCGAGTGCTACGGTTCGAGTCCGCTCCCCTCAGATTCTGGAAAGGCACTGTTTGGAGTCGTGGGGCCGGCCATGGAGCTCGGTGGGAGGCGGGGGCGCGGCTCTGCTTGAAAGGAATCTAGTGCGCCACCACGTACCTGCACATATCGCCCACCTTTCCAACAAATTTTACTCCAACCTGAATACAATAAACCAAGCAGTCCACTACAACCTGACCTCATTAAATGAACTCCCAACCAGAATTAAAAACAGATTTCCTTTCGAAGCCTTCTTGCAAATTTTCTCCGTAAACTGTTCAAAGTAGGGGCTCTTATAGTTTCCTACACCAAGAGTAGTGTAGTTGTGTTAAGTTTACTTTAAGTTATAATGTAAGCCATCAAAACATATAATGGAGTAATTTACTACTTAACTGTGTACCATCAAACAATAAATAAATTATTATTATTAAAAAAACCTACTTGCAAGAACGAAAGGTTTGCTGGTTCTACAACTCAAGACCGTTCATGTAAATAACATGTCCTTCAAATAAGATTTTTAGAAATAGCGAAAAACTGATTCCTGACAAATTATCTCCTTTTCAAACAATATAATCTGCTGTACTGCTTACCAGTATTGTTTCACGGAAGGAATGAACCACGTGGCATGAGCAGTCATGTGATCGTCAATCTTGGCATCTTATTGGTTACACGGACGTGTTCTATATTGCTTGCAACAACGCTGTGGACGTATTGGAGTTTCCCTGATTTCGTCTGTTTACAAGTAAAATTATTAGGGACATATTTGCTTTTGCTTCTCCACGTCAGGACAGTAGATGCAGCTAATGGTCGCTAGTATTACTGCAATGCTAACTCATTTTTTTTCGATGGACATATTTGTTCTTGCATGCATAAACGCTCAACTTCGAAAGTGTTCAAGTCGAAGAGCGTCCCTGTCGTTTCACCTGAGGCACAGCAGAACAAATGACGACCTACATAATATCCAGAATATAAGTCATGGAGCCACTTGTCCGCATGGGAATCGGTTCCCATCCGTTTTACTTTCTCGCATACTACATACATAGTATAGAAAACGTGTCCTCAGGCAAAAACGATGGGTTTTCAACATAAACTCGTATCAAAAAGGGAATATTCTATTTGCTATATGTAGAATATTATTTTCTCTAACAGTTTGTAAATTAAGAATCTGCATTTTGGGTTGGTTTAATACTTTCTTTAACAGGTTGTGCATTAAGAATCAGCAATTTATGGGTCCTTGATTCGTGTGAAAATTCGTTTAATCAAAACGGCTGTCTGTCCGTTTGCGGCCAAAACGTGCGCCAAAATCTATCAACTGATTTTCTCCAAAACTGACATTCCCTGATCGATCTGGACGTAGTCGTCGCTCAACGAATTTATAACGGACATTTTCATTTTGGGGGATACTTTACATGAAGCCTCAACAACATTTCTAAACTTTCCGCAAAAATAACTCCTGTGATCAAATACTATTTTCCTTGGACAGAGCCAATAACATTAAAAATGGCGCACGTCTCAATTTTGTTTAACTCTGAATTTTCGAAAATTGAAAAAGAAATTTTTTTGCGTTTTCCTAAACTACACCATTGAAGATATAAATTTTATTCCTTAAATCTCTTTCAAAGATATATCTTTAAATATGCTCATATACAATATTTCGAAAATATGAGTAGTTTTGCGTGGCAAATAGGTAATTTATTTATATTTACTTTCTGAAAAATAGCTCAAACTTTTTTCTTTAATTTTTGTTTTCGAACAGAGCACAATATGCTTGCAAAAAAGGAGCAGATCCAATTTTCGGTTAACTCCGTATTTCGAAAATTGCAAAAAAATAACCTTGGAAAACTACGACATTGATAAACTTTGGAATTTTTACCTTCTCTACACTACACACGCAGTATTGAGTAATTATTGTAATGCTGCGTCAAAAATGGCGATATTTCGACAGAAAAAATCCTCGTATTGAGGGGCTCTCATATCGAAATAGTGGATAAAATGTGTCCCTATATTAATAATTAATTGAGACCGGAAAAATATGTAGTATTAAATGTCAAAATATGTACATAAATATGTAATAAAAACAGCAAGAATATGTAAAAAATATGTAAAATCGGATATAATATGTAATATTAAAATTCTCTATTTAAAAACTATTTACATAGTAAGAAATTACATTCAGAAAAACTGCTCACTTTACATCATACAACTTTCTCGTCAGTTGTAAAAGATTAATCTATTGTAATCCAGGACCGTAGTTAAACGGCCGGACTAATCGCAATAGAAGCCATCGCACAAACTGGCGAGATCTACGACCAGCAAACACACACTGTAGCATCTTCATCGAAGTGTTACACGTCGGCTATCGCAAATTTTTCTCGGAAATTAAGATTACAGATCACAAAACGCGGTGTCAATAATATTTTGGTCGTCTAGATTTCCCCAATAATGTAGGGAAAATACGGATTTTAAAAAATCTTTTCATAAAAAATATGGTATTAAATTGAAGAAAATTGATAAAATAAGAAAATATATTGTGAAAAGAGCAAAATATGTAAAATAGGTAATATAGTACTAAATGTGTAAAAATATGTAACGAAAAAATTCGATATTGTGTTAGGAGGGTTATGATTTGTCAAGATTACAATTTTGAAAACGGTAAGTAGAAAGACAAAAAATATGTAATTACATAAATATCCGGTCTCTAGTGAGAATATCCGACGGCGTCTTCACGAAGCATACCTCGAGTAGAGTACGCAGAATCATGCAGTAATAATGTTGGAAAAAATGCTAAATTTTTTTAAAATACTTCTTTTCATAAAAATATGTTTAAAAATTGATAAAATAAAACGAAATGTTGAGAAAATAGCGATATATGTAAAATATGTAATATAGTGCCAAATATGTAAAAATATGCAACGAAAAAATTGGATATTGTGTTAGGACGGCGACAATTCGCCAAGATTAAAAATTTGAGAACGGTAAGTAGAAAAACAAAAATATATGTAATTACATAAAAATCCGGTCTCTAGTAATAAAGTAGTTCTTTAAACATGTGTAGGCAGTCTTAATCAAATCAGTTTTAAATCACGCGTAAAATTTAACCTTTAAATAAGGTCATGTACATTTTTCCGTGAATACGAGTTGTTTCCGCGTAGTTTTTAGTTGAAGAAAAGGCAATTTATAAAAAGTTTTTTCTGAAGAATGTTCCATTTTTCCCCTAGCTAGAGCAATTGATGCATCACAAAGGCACAGGTAGGATTTTCCGTGAACTTACTAAATTTTAGAAAATTGCAGCAGTTAAAAACATCGGGTCATCGTCGCATCTGTCAATGATTAAACGCCTCTCCTCTGCTTAATAGTAAAAAATGAGTGATTTTGGTTGTTTTGGGGGATTTACTTTTTCGATCTTCGTCTACACTTTGAATATTGAAACAAATTATTTCTTTCTGAAAGTAATCTATTTCTAAATATTAGATCTCTAAATCATTTCGGAGCACTTTACTAAAAAATAGTAGTTTGCGAGTAATTTGGGTCATAATGTATTAAAATCATTGCAAAATCAAGAATTCATTACAACATAATAAATGGAGAAACTAACAAGAGGAAGCTAGCGTCGGAGTTGGCGTGTTGGCTTGTCATTTGTAATGCTTAGATACGAAAACCCAGTCTTGTTAAGAATGTTTTTTCCTTCGTTTTGTAAGAATAGTGTATCACAATACACTGAGTTGAATAGTAGAATACTATTTACATTTATACTTGATAACTTATACTTTTACTTATACTTATACTTTTGAATTTACCAAAAGTTAAATACGTATTTTTTCAAACCTCTTACGCTTCATTAGGTTAAGTATCTTAAAGTGATGGATAAAGTGCTTGTAGGTTTGAAGTTGGGATATTGTAATATTGCGTAATCGTTACAAAAAATACGAGAAGGAATGCGATCTTGTAGCACCACTAGTTAAGTCTGAGGTTTGATATTCCGACATTACAGTATAATTTTCGCAAATCCCGATCATAAAGCTTGCGAGCTCTGGGAGTTCGGAAACCACATGTTGAGAATCACTGCGCTAAGGTCTCGTTAAGTTTCGATGCGACACTTGCCGGCCTCCTCGGTGTTGAAAATGATTTCGTTTACCACGAGGGGATGTTCTCGCCTTCGTTTGGCCACTGTGTTCGTCATTCTTTCCCCAAAAGTGCTGCCGCAATGAAGGCACGAATACAATATCATCTTACATATTTTTCGTAATATATCACCGCTGAAGAAGGCAGTCATGATACCCGGTCTTTTCAATATATCCAGGCGCCATGTGATGACCGCGCTTCGAAACGCTTCTTCATCCCAGCAGCTTTTTTCGCAAGTTCACGAGTATGCAAGAATTCACATTTTTAACAATAAGAAATCAAACATTACGGCTTAGAGCCCTCGTTGGTCTCAAGAGTTAGCGCAAGGCATCATCAATATCTCCACTGATGTAAATGAAACCAATAAAAAGCTGCAAGTAAATTCCGAATGCCCAGCTCAGAACTAACTCATTGGGCAATATGCAGGTACTTCGGAGATCTGAAATGTCAAAATTTTGCAATTTTCAAAAATACAGAGAGTTTGCCGGAATGAGACTAGTACCAAATTGTTTACCGTTCTTTCGTACATACGATGGGAAAATTTAAAGAAAAAACTTGGAGCCATTTCTGAGAAAATAATTGTTTGAAAATGATTTTTAGGTTTCGTGTAAAGTACCCTCAAAAACCAAAATATCTCTTTCGAACTCAAAAACATAAAGGAATTTAAAGGTCTGGTCGAGACATACCAGTTTTGGAGAAAATAAGCTCAACGGTTTTGGCGCTACTGTTGTTCACAGGACGAACGAGCGGACGAACAGACAGACATTTTCCCATCAATCGATTTTTTGGTATCAACTAATTTAATATATATATATATATATATATATATATATATAATCCTTGGACCAAGTTAAATAAAAAATTTTCAAATATAGGAACAGGATTTATCTACTTTTTCGTTACCTGGGCCCGACAATAGAAGTTTTTCTGTCGGAAATTCGCCGTTTTCCGGCGCTCAATATTTTCTCTTCTTACGAAAAACGATAAAGTCAAAAGCTACGCTCAGTGGCGCGTCAGAGTGGCCTAGTGTGAAGGCTGCCATTTAGTACTGTGGCGAGATGCCAGAAAGCGTGTCTGCGTAGCTGTTGGCGGGAGTGTGCCGCTAACAATCATAGCAACACCGTTGCGCCGGTCTGTGAATAACTCCATTGAAACCAACGCATTACCAGCAGAAGCGGCCCTCGAAAGCGCGGCGAAGTGGCTCCATGTGAAGGGGCTGCGAGACCTGCGCAGCGAACGGGCTCCTCTTGGACACAACCACTGAGGTTCCACTTGCAAAACGTGGACGAGCGGAAATCGACGCTGAGGCGTACAAATGAGGGCGACTTCGCAGCACTGTTGCATCTGCTAGGGCAGTCCCTGATTATTCTAGCTCGTGAATTCGAAATTTATTTATTTATTTATTTACGTCAAAAACAGTTTAAAACTGTGTGTGACAAACTATGGGGAGAAATGAAATTTATGCACGTTTTCATAATTCTGTGATCTCTATTCTAAACTATATTCTAGTCGAATTTTGAATACAGAAAAAAGAGCGGTTTTTTTCCAAGTTTTGTTGACAAAAATATTCGCTCCTATATAATAAAATATATTTTCAAAGGTAAATTTGCTATAATTACGCACAAAAAACTATTTTGCTAGTATTCTCGGGTTTTGGCACGAGGATTTCTCAAGATAAGTGTGATCTTATAAGTAACCGCATACACATTTAACGGTAAATATCGTGACTTTGGGAATTGTTTCAACGATTAATTTAATTGTTATAAGGAATTTTATTTACTCGCAAAAATATTGACATTGCACGTAAAAAAATGCAGATTTTTGAAGATACGACTGATTCAATATTTAGTCGCAAGTGAATTCACACGGAAATAGATTGGTTTCCAAAACAACATCTCAAGTTTCAATTTAGTATATTCTCTGTATTCTCATTTGTTCTTCTATAATTACAGAAATATCTGGAACCTAAAAAAAGTTACTTCAAATTACGCGTGACTGTGCACTTTTGCGCCTGTACATCTTCGTACCTTTGGCCTGCGCACGACTGACCACCGCACCTGTCATTATATCACTTTTCATTGCGGACTGTGTGGAAACACAAATGAACCCAGTTATGCAGAATGATGGCCACAAAGATACAAACTTAGAAAAGTGAATTTTTGCTTAATTTGATATAAAAATTCGCAGATAGTGTTTTAAACGAATACATAATTGCATTTCGTGTGGAAAATGAGTTACCCTTTATGTGATACTCAGATAATGTTGAAATGTGATTTTTATTGTGATTTAAAAAAATATAGGTTTGATGTTTTCTGCAAAATTTAAAAATGATGAACTACCGACATCAAAGTGAATATAAATGTTTATTATATAATGTGACACACATATCACACAATACTCTTTCCACTTTACATATTCGTTTTATGACATTGGAGTAAACGATATTTCTTTCAATTTTAATGCACGGAACATAGAAAAACCATAATAACATCAACTTGTACAAATTTTATTATTTTCTCATGTTTGTATTACGTTTAATCCTATTTTCACTTGCAGGATTGTACTTCAAAATCCAGTGTGCTTTGAATCCCTCAACATTATGTTCCTCACCTGACATACTTTTCAAATCAGTGGAATATTACATGGCGTCTGAAGGAATTAGATGGAGAACAGACCAAGTCTTTACAATAGGCTTGTAATTGGGCCGTAAGAGCAAAATATCATTGACTGAAAAAGAAGTAAATGGTTTACATGTAATCAGTTTTATCTGTCTTGTTGCTAACAACTTTCTTTCTCATTTTTCACTGAAATTTTCCACGTTAATTATTTTATTCTCTAGTTTACTAATACCATTGAAATGAAAATGTTCCATAAAGGAAACAATGGATGTCGTTTGTAGAAGACGCAGCTTGTTGAAATTCGAGACTGTGGTAAAGCTTTCTGGTAACCAAATGTCAAAAACACTATCTCTTCGCATTCTGTTCCTTGTTTGTGCTTATTGAGGGTTAATAGGATTCTCCGTAAAAATATAAGATTTTTCAATTTCCAGATGCGTGTAATGTGTATCACTAAAACCGGTATGAGATTTTTCAATTTCCAGATGCGTGTAATGTGTATCACTAAAACCGGTTTGAATAACACAATCAGCTGTTATGTCATGATTCCCAATATTGCAACAATAAATTCACGTATTTCAAATAAGAGAATCTAAACCAAACCACATAGAATCTTAGTGTCTAAGCACTCTGCAGGCAGCATGTATCCAAGTAGCTTGGTTGGACAGAGTCCATACCGAAAAATATGCTTTGTGGGTTAGATATTTTTATAAAACATGGAATGGAACTTCCATTATAATTTCATACAGTACCTTAAAGAAATTAAATTTGAACGTTGGTAGCTTTCTGCATAACTGAGTCCAAATGAATTCGCAACATTGGTTACAACAAAGTTTTTGTCATAAGTGTTCAGTTGAACCTCAGAGAGAAAAGACCTCTAGTTAGTAGTGACTTTATTAACATAGGCACTGAAGCAAAGGTGACTTCAGTGAATCATCACGGGAGTGCCAACTCCTTAGCAGACGATGCTCCATCAGATATTTCCTGCGGTTGCGCCTACCCACGTTGCTTACAAAGCCTGCAATGATTTCTTGCCAGATGGTCAAAATCCTTGTCAAAATGCCAGCGAAGGATTGCCATTGTCAAGTCTCGCCTTGTGTAGTAAGAGCCGTTTAACGAATGGGCCTGGGAGAGCCTGAGGTCATTCACATAATGAAAGGCATGTGGATCGTCATTCGAATAAAATGTTTGCTCAGGAAAGCTGGTGTATCCGGTGAAACGCGACAGACTCCACGATATCCCAATGGGTCCCAATGAGAAATCTCATCAAATGTGATAAAGATGAGGTTGCAGTTCAAATAGATTTTGAAGGTATGCCGGAATAAATCATTCAATAACCAATTACATTCTAACCAAATACTAAATAAAGGCTATTTCTTATGTTGGTGCAATTTAACGTGAGACAATTATTAATAAAATAAAATAAGAGAGCATAAACATGGATTGGGTGAGAGGAATGCTCAACGCGACCGCCGCGTCGTCTCTCTTGCGCACTTGGCAGTCAGCTGAACGTCTTGCCCGACGCCTAACGTTCTTCCAGGTCCTGGATTCTGAAAACGAATACGTAAAAGTTTCGTTCATAAACTATGCGATTAAAAACTGGTAACAGTATACAAAACCGATGCGCCAGAAACGTATTTATGTTTTACAAACAATCGCACTCTCTGATTATTTTTTCCATAACACCAGCCACCGCAAGAAAGTAGTCTCTAAAAATGCACTAAAGATCAACCGGGATTATTTCGATCGGGCTCAAATATATGAAAGTAGCTATTTGGGACTTACCATTGTAAGGCGAGAAAATTGTTTATTTATTTATTTATTTATTTATTGACTTATAATGACAATATATACCATTTTGGAGGGAGAAAATCTACATTTAATATTCAGAACGAAAGCAAGGAACCATCTCAGCATTTCGTCAATGAATCGTAAACTGAACGAAAAACTTGATCGACATAGGAGTTGACTGAACACAGTTCTTTAATTTCTGCCGAACCGGACAGCTATAGACTATATTGCATGCTGTAAATACGTAATAGTTCACTTTAATGTGGCCAAAGCTGAAATATTTTTCTCTAAATTAAAACTGATCAATAACTACTTTCAAAAGTTCTATGATTCAAGAAATACAGCGATTTGGTTATATTTGCCAACAGAAAATTAAAAGGTATACCAGTTGATAAAGTCGTTGATAGCTTTGTCAATGTGAAATCAGGAAAGAAAAACCCCAAATCTCTAGTTTATTAAATATTTTTTTTGTTTACCATCATTATAAACGACCCATTTCGATACCCCGAATCGTACATAATCCAGTATATTATCGCACGCTACATGACGTCATCGCCATTATTAAACGCGACATGACGTCATGACGAACTTCTAGAAAGACAGATCTGTAGAACCGGTTTCAGAAAGTAGACAAAATATTATTACTCTACCTTCATTAAGAGATATTTCTCATAATCTGCTTCCACTAAAAATTTTCTCACATCATCTTTCGAAAATATCATAGATTTTTCAGCTTCATAGCCGACATTAGCTTGTTTCATATATAACTGAACTTTGTTATAAGCAGAGATGTCAATTCCATCTTTAATTTTCAGCATAGTCTTCAATTTTGAATGACTGCACCACAAAGATGATGCCTTACATACTGCAGACTTCAAAATAATATAAATTAGAAAATGAAAACTCGACACTAGGACACTATCATACACACACGACACTATCATAAAAAGTATGACAAACTTACCAAATCAGATATATATGCCAGAACAACTGTCTCGCATATAATATTTACATTATTTGTTTCCATCCACTTCCTAAATTTTATATATTCCTTCTAGTACAATGCACTCGACTTTTTTAGGTATTAAACATTCTTCTGCCTTCGAGGCTTTTTCTAAAACTACAATTGGTAACGACGCCATCTTTCATTGGAATGCGCGTGTGAATCGGCTCTCCGCTGTCACAGTTGTGACGTCATAATACCAACATCCATGTTGCCAACTATAAAACTTTATTTACACTTACTTCGTTTCATTTATAACTTTATAATGATGTTATACAAAAAAATAGCGTATGCAACTCGCGTATGCAAATAGCGTATAGACTCATAAGAAAATAGTCTATTACTAAACTCACTCCTTCGTCGTTCGTTTAGTAATAGACTATTTTCTTATTCGTGCAAAAAAGGTCAACATTATAAACTAATTGCATAAACTACTATTATTGTTGAATGATTACTTTATTTTCTTCATCTGAAGAAAATTAGAACTTAAACATGTTTCAATTTAGCAGCCGTCCCTATCCGTATCTTTCAAAATGCTTTGTTGCTTCCTCCACAGCGCACATGTGTGGCGCAGAGAGCTTCGGCGAGCGCGGCCAGTGGCGAGCCGCTGGGCAGCCGCCTCCGAGCCCTCGGCGCGGGGGGCCTCCAGGCGTCGGGGTCACGCGTCGGTCAACACAAGCCGCGTGATTGACGCCTGTGCGTGTGACGTAGGCGCATCTGTTTGTGTGAACAAGATTTATTCAGCACATCTTAATAAGATCAATATCACACCACCGGAACGTCTTCCTTATCTTCTCTGTTTCTTTACAATACTTTGCCGAACGTTCTTAAAAACCTGGCAATTTATGAAGTTGAAAAATTCTGCTGAAAAACTGTGTTTACAGACAGGACCTTTATTTTGCTGAAAATGTAATATTTATTACAGTAGTATATTAAAATTAATTTTATATAGATAAAACGACTTTCTGCTTTGGGGTCATGTTTTACACGAACAAATTGCGTAACAATATGTCAGAGAATGCACGTCTGGGTAGCCAAGGTCACTAAGGTTGAAGGGCCTTGGCTGCCTTGGCCCGAAACGTCGCCGGTTCGAATCCCCCCGGACATGAATGTTCGTGTGCCCATGTCCTTGTGTTCTCTTAACAGTTACTCCAATGTTAGAAACCACAGTGGTCGCTAAATGACCAATCAGTTAAAAAGCGACCTACAAAAAAGTTTATTAGAGATTACGGAATCGGGCTCTCGTACCACGTGAATTTATACATTTTCTCTAAGTCGTACACGAAATAGAAAAATCAAAGAGATTTTAAAAAGTGCGATGCTTTATTGCATCATAAAACGGTACTATAATAGGAGTTTATGCAATTATTTTATAATGTTAAGCTTTATTGCATGTTTTTTTAACGAGCGACGTTAGGAGCGAGTTTTCAAATTTGTACGAATGCAAAAATGCAACATTATAAACGAGTTACATTCACTATTTTTTTTGCATGACAGCATTATAAATTTATAAGAGAATCAAACTTAATTTTCAGAAACAACTTTCCTGTGATGTCTCGGGTACTTGACATTCGAGTGAGAAAACGGTGGTCGGCTGTTCCGTTTAATTCTACTTCCCCCCGATTCTCTCGCTGTGATTGGCTGAATGTGTAATGACGCCATCATTTGTGACGTAAAATCTAATAGATCATCATTTGTGTCGTAAAACGCCCGATTATGAACGCTTTCTTGCAACAGAAAAGGTCGTTTATAATGATGGAGTACAAAAAAATTGTTTAATTCCGAACCGTTCGAGGTTGGAATGTGGGATTTAAAATATAACTATGAAATGGCTGCATGCTTACAAGAGAGTGTTTTCTTAGTTTTAGTTTCTAAATAGAGATAAAAATTTATCTCAATGAAACTTCAAGTAGTGTCGAGATACTTTTTTAAACCAGAGCGAGAAGCAAACTTGATTCGCCTATTTGCGATAACAATGTCTGATTTACGAAAACTATTCTACATAATATCCAGTGAAAATATTCACGACTATCTTTTGGTATATCAATGAACGTTCCGGATTGCAGGATTTCGTCAAGGTAGGCTGTGATAATTATTTTATTGTACAGTCTACCTCTACGAAATTCCATGACCCAGGACATTCTATGAAGTAATACAATCTTAACATACGAGTTTAAAATTAATACACTCTAGAAGAGCTCCCTAGCGCTTCTACATACTGTCGAAACAGAATGGATGTTTTGTCTCTGAGTATTTTTAATTGTAAATTTGGTAGTAAATAAACTTCCTCAATATTGTTGTATTTTGATGTTCAGTTTATTTTTATGATTATCAAATATATTCCTTAACACGTTTTGCGTACTACAGAGCGCGCTAATATCTCATAATAGGTGAAATAACTGAATATTAACAAATACCTAAAAAAAAGCCGACAATTACCCGCAAACAGAATAAGCCTGCGAATAAGATAAGTTTCTCTTTTATTGGGGAAAGCGACTTTTGTTCATAGAAAAATGCCATTCCATTGAAATTACATCTCGTAAAACAAGAAATAGTTTTAATTCTAGGTAACGGGTAAAAAGGACTAGAAATAACTGCTAAGTCCAATAGAAAAAAGGGGGCTTAGAAAAGTTAAGGGGGTTAATTATTTTTTAAAATTATTATTATTCATATTAATTCATTATTATTCGTATTAATTATTATTCGTATTAATTCATAAAGGAAAAAAGTACTTACGATTGCAGCCAAGATCATGCACTGTTAAGAAAACAGCGCGTTTTCCTTGTTGGCTCAGGTCTCCCTGCAAGTTAGCATTGCAATTAGCAACAAAATAGTTCAAACAGGCGCTGCTATTCCTCTATTGTAAAGGCTTACATACCTGCACGTATACATGGAGATCTCCACTCTTCTCTGTACTCACAACATATTTCTGCAACAAACGGAAACAAAAGTTCATGTCATTTCTTTGGTATAAACAAACAAGTGAATATTAAATGAATATTGAATGTTTCATCCAGGTTGAAGGAATAGGTGTTGTAGCAAAAATTCACATTCCTTCGTCCAATGAGAAACGTTGATCAGTGTTTCTACGCTAGTCTGTCCGTCAATCTGTGAAGAACACTAGAACACTAGCAAAACCGTATACCGGATTTGCATCAAAATAGATATTTCCTGATCGATATGACCGATGTTGCGGCTCCACGAATTTGAAACGGACTTCTTAATTTTTGGCACTGCATCACATGAATACACGCGGACATTTTAAAAATTAATTGTAACCATTTTCTCAAACCTTTCTTTCACCTTCAAAATTGAAGTAAGCTATTTTTAAAATAATAAGATAGTCCGATGTCCGTTTACATATTCACTCCCTCCCTCTTCTTTGCGTTGGGTTCCTCGAAATAATAGCAATAAATTAGCATTTATCGTTTTGTCTTACCGTCGTTTTACATTTTGAGGTAGTATGGGGAGTTATATTACACCTTAGGGCAACCACGTCAAACTGTGCCCGCCCGAGTTACTTGTCTGCATGGGAAGCCAGGCGCTCGAGCAAAGTCCCCTGTCTCCGCTCTCATTTCTCCTCCAAATTTAGAAAGGGGTGTACACGCACAGCATTTAGCACGGAAGCAACGTACTAAGTGCGCTCGAAATAACACGACTTGCTTGAAACGGAAATATGTTTGCCCAGTGTTTCCTAATAAACAATTGAGATCTGAATTATGTTTGTATACTTTACTACTTATTATTTATTTCACGTGAATTTTATTTTTAAATTCTGCCTTGTGCTACAGGGCACAGTATGCAAATCAAACATTTTTGCCCAGAGGTAAGTAAATTTTTAAACGGCGAATTGTTTGCTTGTTTTAGTTTTGAGTTACGTTCTATTAAATCATTCTGTTAATTGATATACAACAGTGCATGTACGCCGTTAATTTTTTTGTTGTGAGCTGTTGGCCTTGACGCTTGATAAATATGATTCCCATGTCTTGTGTTACAATTATAGACATCTGTACAGGATATGTTTCCATCCTTGAGTACGTCAGTTTTAACAAAAAACTCTGATTCGTCAAGAGGCAAGCCAATGACAGAACCCTTAGCTTAATAAAAATAGGATTGCAGTAACCACGTGGATGGGATAGACTTATTACTCATAAAATCCTTTTCTATAATCTAAATGTCTGGTAATTATTTGATGTGTTTGCTGAGAATATTGTGCCATTTTCCAGACGTTAACGAATATATGGAATATATACACAACTAGCTGCATGGAGGCTGAATGAGTTTGAAACAATTCTGAAACGTGTACCAACAAAAGACTTCTATGTACCACAAGACTAAACAATTCGTAGCGCTATCGATAAACAATCCGAAAAAATAAACAAGCGTGTACCAGCAGGGGACTTCTATGTGCCACAGGACTAGACAATTCGTGGCACTGCCACTGGATTGCGCTGCCTGCGGGGGGCCGAAGAGCGGGGCTATCCTTCACTCGGGCTGCTTTTAGCTGGGACACTCTGTATAATATAACGATTATCTTTTAGCTTCCGAAAACTGCTCAGGACTAACAACGTTCCCCGTCTTCTTGAGTGAATACCACCTGAGATTGAAGATATTAAAAGAAAATTGCTGGTGAAATAGAATTCCGGTGTTCTAAAAGTTTTATCTTGGGAACAGGAAGTTGCCAGGAGACGTTGTGGATATTGAGATCGTTTTCTAATTTACAGTTTCCAATGTGCTGGGTCGATATATCCGTTCACCCGAAGATTAGCTTTCCTGTGAACGTTTGCGCCTTTCCGGAGCGTTCAGAAAGATGATTTGCATTTTAAAAGTAATATGTACTGTATCAGCCTTTTTGTTCACCAATGTAGTAAATAATGTTGGAGGCAGGTGTACCAGAGAGGTAAATATTATTCGATGTATATAGGACGTCGACATTGGCATGATTGAAGCTTCAACTCTCCAATCGGACGACACAAAAGAAGCCGATGAGTTAACTGACGAGGATATAGAAGTCATGCTGCAAATGCGTCCATATTAAACCGCTGCAGAGCAGACAGACCTACCGCGTCCCCCACGTAATCTGAGATGCTACCTGGCGGTCCTCTTGACAACTGAATGCGACGAGATGTGACATATGACAGAGAGTATTAATGGAGGATTGCGCCCCAATCGCAGATTAAGCGAGGATTTCTCTACAGCGAAAAGCGCTCAACGGCCACATGGGGCTTGGAGATGCGTTGCGTTAACTTAGACGCAACAAATTAGAAAGAAAGAAATTCCTAAAATAACTGACTCATTTTTGTGTTCAGTTTATTTAAATTGATGTTTCATTTGAAGTTTGACAGAACCCAAAATATTGTTACCAGCCAATTATCAGCCAATTTTGAATTGATTTTTGTGAAAAAAACAAAAACCCAATGTGAGATATGAGGGAGTAGGATAGTCTAGGCCCGTTTGCTTCGTTCATTTTCAATGTTGAATGTTATTGTGTATTTGAAATGAAAAACTGAATTAAAAGTGCTTTTGCTTCGTTTACTATTACATTTTAATTACAAAACCAATGAAACCAATACATTTTAATTACAAAACCAATGAAATATATATCGTACTACTTATTGTTTTTTTTAAAAAAAAAAGAATATTCGTATCATTAGCGAAGAGACCTGTTCTTGTGTTTGGAAGCGAAAAGGGCAAATTGTTTACATATAGAATGAAGAGAACCCAGCTTAAAATCAAACCCTTTTGAATAGCTTGATTACATAAAAATATTAGCTCGGATATAAATGGTGAATAGCAAGGTTAGCTCATAATATAAAAGTTGATAATTCGCAAAATGCTAATCTTTTGCTGATTTTATATGCGTGGGGCAGCTGCCGGTTTGAGTGATTATTTCGTGTTGTCGGGCGCGTTAACTATTATGGTCATTAGATCCGTAAGTGTAGTGCATGTTTTATCACGGTATTTGGCGGTGTTCTTCCCCTTCTGGATGGTGAAATTAAGCACCGATGTACACATCAAGCCTGTCCCCATATAGGTACCTCCCACCAGCGGGGCACAGCACCGTCCCAGTCGGGACAAGGTCTAAGCTCCCGACTTGTCTCCCGATATGTGTGGTATTGTAGAGCATGTAAGTGTAACTAAGGGTTAAATATAGGGCAAGGAAGAGGAAGGAAAGATTGCGCGCGGTACGTGGCCCGTTTGTTAGGGTAGTTCTTCAGCATTCGCCTGATACTGATAGAAGAAACCATGGTAAACTACCGATCAGAGCCCCGGCCGCTATAATTCTCCTCCAGACGGCGGCTGAATTCGATCTAGTTCGCAAGCTAGAGTCACAAATTCCGCCTCCATGGGGACTCGAAAATCAGGACCTCCCTGTTAGAGGCACTCGAGTGACATCAGTTGATGCTCTGAGCCACCTTAACCGGTCGATATGTTATGCCAATATGACAGTGGAGTAATACGATATTCGAGGTGCAACTCGAAAAGCAAGCCGGAAATTCCAGACGCTGATCGCACACAATAGTGAGATAAAAATAAGATGAGACCGTCCTCTGAGTTGCAAGGCGCAAAGGGCAGCCAACTGCGTGGGAACCCGGGGGAACAGGTGTCCCGTGATACACAAGTATTTAAGTGCTGGCATCCAACGATACAGGAGTCGAAGTCCTCGTGCGAATGCATAAATGTTGCCGCTGAGTCTGCGCGGGCCGCCCACTTCGCCAACGGTTTGGAAACCGATGTGTCGGAAGCCGATGTATGATGTAAACCAAGAATGACGTCTGTCAGGGATGTGGGGCGGCCACGCCCCCCTGTAGCGACTATGTCCATCGTTCGGTTGGGGATTTTTGTTTCGTAAATAAATAAATGTTGCGGCGAAATAAATGTACCGGCTAATGCCTGAATGTATATAGTTCACAAATTAGCTTGTTAATGTTCACATTATCCAAAATTGTTGGATAAGTTTCGAAGAAGGAACAGATTTGAAACATTCTTCCGACTTAAACCCGGATGACGTGTCAGGTGGCCAAGGTAGGTGAAGACATTTAGTGTAAGGAATAGCAGGTACAGGCTGCAAGGATTAGATTGCTGCTAGAAAGTTTCTAAGCTTAATGAGATACAATGTTTGTTGTTTGAGACGTTAATTTCTATTTACACGATTATAACCCTCCAACCTCACTATCTGCCTGAGTTGACGCTTCGCCACGGATTTCCGAGCAAATAATCTTCACAATAAAAACTTTCGAAAATGTGGGGCTATAAAAGTAGTATATTCTGTAAAATGTGACAGCGTATTTCTCAATCTTGAATATGTTCTACAGTGACTGTTGAGACCGGAATGCCAACCACCACTTATGTTAAGTATTAATTCAAATAAGGGATACAAGATTTCATCTGCTCAGTGTTTATGATTATCTTAATAGATTTTGGTAAAGATCAGGTGAATGTTTCTATTTATTTGTGATAACTCTTCCTACAAAGCAAGAAATTTCCTTCAAATACAATAGACAGGAAATTGCTTCAGCAAGTATTCGCATTCATAAAATCGGAAACTCATGTAAAATGGTTATTTGGGACCCTTAAAATAATTTAAAAATCATTTTGCGGAATTGTTTTTTAAAGAAATATGCGCTGCGAATTAGTAGTGTTTCTCAAATGTACTGAAGTCAAGCCAAGGCGTGACGAGAATATTTTTTATTTATTTATTTATTCGCTTATTTATTTACATTTTACACACAATATAATCTGCGTTTTATTTAAGTATAGTGTTATTGGAATTTATATATTACTTTTTATTTTGTTTATTTATTATTTCTTGTTTAATCAAAAATGTTTCAGTATATTCCGGGAGAAAAGTGATCCACTATCGAAAGATGCTTTAATTAAATGATAGACCATAGCAACACATTGTCAATTTTGATTTGAAGAACACATATTTACATGCAACCCTCATCTATTCTCTTTAACGTTTGTTATCGCCATGACATGACCTAATAAGATCAGTGAATAAACAATTCTAAAATACCCTGTTTGAAATTCTTCTTTTGCTAGCAGTTGTTTGCATTTGAAAGCATTTGACAATGTGATACAATCTCCATCAATAGCAAGAATCATCCAGTTATGTGTGTCGAAAGGCGACAGTGACTGCGCTAGCCGTTATTGAATACTTCATTAAATGACTTTTCAATTGAGAGGTGGATGATCAATTGAACCACGGAATAGTAAGTGGGCTGGCAAGTTCCTGCCACTGAGTGGCATCGGTCACGTCCCGCCCTCCGCGGGGAATCGCTCCTGTCGCGCCGCTTGTTTGGCGCCCGGGATGGGAGTCGGGGCCGCGCGAGAACGCAGTGGGCGCGGCGGCGGAGATGTGGGGCGTGGTGGGGCGTGGCGGGGCGGGGCGAGGTGACCGAGGCGGTGGGCGAGGGGGTGGGGCAGGATGGCATGGGAGGAAAGGGTGTGAGGTGCCGAGCCCCCGACGCACCTTACTGCGACTTAAATAACTCCGGGCGAGGCGCAGTCGCCAGAACGTGGCGTAAGCCTCCCTGGAAAGCGAGAGAGAACTCAAGTATTCTCTGCCACACAAGAGCCCGCTTTCGTGGTTTGGGGAGGTAAAATTGAAACGAAAAATATCGTGATAACTCTGAGGAGCATATGTTAATCATAGTTAGTTAAACACAATGAATATTCACCAAATAATTAAATTTGTTCAAAGAATTGGTCGGCCCGACCGGGATTCGAACCCGGGCCTTCTGGTTTACGCCTAGCTGCTCTGACCACTAAGCTACCGAGTCAACCAACGCTTTGAACAGTTTTCACGAGCGCACTATCGCTCCTATATGTATATATAATTGGGTGTTGATTCTATATGACTGCGGAACATATTCTCCGAGAGTATAGCTTCCAACAAAGTGACGGGAATGGTGACAATTATATATTCACCAAATGATGAGAAAGCAGTCATATCTTCCTTCAATGACATTTAAAAGAAACGATTTTAAAATCGGTTTACAAGAAAAAACCTAATAAAAGTGAGTGAGTCTTCGAGTGAATCGTGGCATTGTACACCTACAGATGAATTCTAGCTCGTGCCTCATCTTTCAGTTGACCAATAGCTATGATGCAGTACAATTAATGGATTTGTCAATTCCTGGACTGGATGTTCTAATAAATGAATAGCTTCATTATTAAATATTTCTTAATTGGATCAGGCGACTGTATTGGAACACAGATTTGGACTTTTTATCAATGACGCCACCAATTATAGGCACATCTCTTTTTGGTTCACCTCAACTTTGTATTTTTGCATGCCCAAAAGGTATTTTGCTACCATTATTAGTTATTAACAATTCATCACTACCTTTCGTAATTCTACGGTTCTTCACCGCTGGATTGCTAAATGGTGAAAGAGAAGAAGGTAAACCGAGAAAATGAGTATAAAGCACTGAAATAGACGGGTGCGAAGTGAATTTAACTCCTGAAATTATCTGTAAACGCAATGAAATCTGTAATATGATTACGTTTGATTGAATGAATAACAATTACTTCAACATTCACGAGAATATGTACCATATTTGTAATTTATTTCGTTCCTATTTCGTATATCATAGAAGTTGAATGTAGCTGCACATTTCAGAAATGATTATAGTTTGCTTGTACAGAGAAAACTAGTGGTGCTATCAAAGCACATTCTTTCTCGCACTGTTTCTACATGGTCCTAAATGCTATTACACTACTACATAAACCAGCAGAAGTGTTTTCTACCAGCAAATTCTTTTCCCGAACTCAGATCCTCAGAGCCAACGCACTCATACCACTACAAGAACCAAGTTCATATGGGTCGAACTCGGGCAGAGGTATAAAAATGTAGTACATGTCAAATTCATTTAAAAATTATTTGGGACATGGTATAAAAAATTCCAGCATAGATATATTTTTTGCTTTCTCATTGAAATTCAAATTCAAGTAAAGACGCTACCAAATCACTTTGCATTGTTTCTAACAATATTATAATTCTACATAAAACAGCAAAAGTGTTTTCAACCAGCAATTTTTTTCCGTTCCGAGACCCGAAATCAGATCCTCAAAAGTTATCGAGCCAGCACTTATACCACTATGCCATATTAGCACCGTATGGGTCGAACAGAGCCATAAAATGAATCGAAGAGAGCCACAAAATGGTAAATGCATGATATGAAAACAACTGATATGATGGTACATACGTTTCACATATCCAAGAAGAGATGTGAAAAATCGATAAAAAGTTAAAAATTCGAAAATTACATACAGACACTTCCAGTTTATTTATCGTAAGTATCAATATTTGTGATTCGAATGGTTTCAAATGGTTTTCAATAAAGTTTCAGGAATTATCAATTATTACCTGCGACAACAGAGAATTGAATGAAATAATACTCCCCCACCAGGACACGAACCAGCGAAGCTTCCCTTGGAAGAGTTCAGTCTGTTCTTGCTATTTAGCGACTGCGACCACCTTGGCCATGCATGTCATTTGCACTTATATAATAGTAATAAGTATATGGTGGTTTCATTTCTAGCATTAGGAAGCCGAAAAATCCAGAGAATGTGAAAAAAGTCCTTTGGGCGCTAAAAGAAAGTATCTGGGAAGACAATCATTCATAAGAGAGAAACTAGTTCAGACTATAGAGATTAGAAAACTAATTTCTGCGAGAAAGTCTGTGCCATTCTATAGCACCACTAGTTTATTTATTTGCCGTCCCTTCTTTGCTACCTTATCTGCTTTAAATCCCGGTCGATCCTCGTGGAATTTGCGGTGGGAAGACAAAGAAGGATCGTGTCAGGCTTTCTCTCGTTTGCCCTCCCCATTGCTCCATTAATGCCGTTCTTCAGGGGAGATTTTCTAGCTTCAGAGGATGCCGATTTTTGAACTTCCTTCACCGGATACCCATTATGTCCCTCATGGAACATATTAACCTTTCACACTAGACACACTTGCGGGCTCCTCTGTCTATGATCAGCAGACTCGCAAGGTCTTCCGCGACAATACACCCACATGAAAGACAAGGGACAAACAACCATGGCCTCGAACCCGCAACCCTACGGTCGGAGGCGCTGAGTCAGCACACGCTCTCGGCCATCCAGGTCGGCCCTCTATTGCTCCGTTAATATTCAAAACAAATAATCACCTCCCATCCACCAAAATTATTCATCGCAGATAGGAGGGAGTTACGAGATGGTATCCAATTGAGGAACCCGTGACAATCAGAATACCTTCGCGCTTCTTCAGGAACTGTTCTCACTAACGCTAGTTACGTGTGGAGCAGAAACGCTTGGCGCAAAACACGCGAAATGGAAACGGAAGGCTTTGATTCTGATGGAGATTAACACGCTTTAAATTATCTTTTCATTCAAATTTAGATATCAAAGTATTGTCCTTTGATGCTGGCTGGCAACGCCATGAGAGTCGAAATTGTATGTGCTGTGGAATTCAATAACATTTTAAAAAATAAATAATAATTTTTCGAATAAATATATTTTATATTCCTGTGATCGACAAAAAATATAAATGTAGTAATATAATGTGAAACAATCTCTAACAGCATTAGCAAGAGTCTTTGAAAATCATTGAGTCTGCAAGAAGTTTCGAATTTCTGTTTTAGATGTGATTAAAATGAATGACAATTTATGTGAATTCAATTATGAATTACAATACAATAGAAATATATTCCAAAATTAACGTTAGAATAGAATATTGTCTGTCATATCATAATTACATACGTTAAATGTATTTAGTCACTTGATTTACATGGACAGACACTTTACATAAACAACCATTTTTTTATTTTCTCAGAATATCTGTACAAAACGTTTATAATTCATTTGCTGAGCGACGTTTCGGGGATTACATTTTACCCCATCTTCAGATTAGAATAAAAATACTATTCTTTTTAATTATACTATTCTTTTTAAAGTTTTTAATAGTTTTCTTCTTTGTATTGTAGCCTGAAGATGGGGTAAAACGTAATCTCCGAAACGTCGCTAGGCAAATGACGAATAATAAACTTTTTGTAAAGATATTCTGAGAAAATTTAAAACAATGTTTTTGTACACTGTGTGTCGATGTAAATCAAATGGCAAATACATTTAAAATACATTTAAAATTGTGATATATTCAAAAACTTGCAATTACTTAAAAACACGAATTTAAAATAAAAGCATCGTGTAAGTTGTTAAACCAGTGAAGAAATGAGCGAGACGGCTTTGGACAGCTCCGCGGCCGTTTGGCCCACTGCGCGCCTCGCGCCGATTGTGCGAAGCAGCGCCGCCACGAGGGTCAATTGTTCTATTTGCCGATGGCAGCAACCTCCAAGCGCGATTCTGCTGATCAGACAGTTTCCCAAACTTCCAGTTGCTTTCACGCCAATAACACCATTCACGAGAGGAAAACATCTCAGCGGTACTTTACGTTTCTCTTGTCATCGCAGTACTCTTTCAACTCTCATAAAAGAACAATATACGTCTATGTTTTTCTTTCATTTTGCAGTTTCACGCATAGTTTTGCTGCAAATGTCTCATTTTAGTAAGAGCAAATGTTTTCTACAAACTCTTAAATTAATCCATATAAACATAGATTAACGAATTATACAACCTTTTAGAAAACATTATCAATCTCCATCGCAGTCTCTGTAATGCCTTACCGAACAGTATAGATAGAGTATATATTTAAATTATCTACAATTGATATAACGAGAAATACCTCGTTACTAATAGTAAAAGACAAAGCGTAGTTAGTTGTACTTTCATTTATTTTGATTTTCCTTTTAACAAACAAAACTGTCATATTAACTTAACCTTCTGATTATTATGTCTATTATAATTTGTTTAACTGTAAATACATGTAAAAATATTCTAGGTTTGACTTAGATGAACTATCTTGCGGTTGGAGTTGAGATACACGCGGGGTTCTCAGTGCACAATTTTCATAGAAGATTGATTTCATTAACATATAAATACACCAATCGTCGAGTTACGACTCTTTATCTGTTGTTTTCATGGAATAACTTACTTTGCTACAATTATTATTGCAATTTGTTTCCCTCTCGTTTGCATCTCGTAAAGTTTTCGCAGTTTCTAAAACTTCAAAGCAAATCACGAAATAGTCACCTATCATACTTCCCTTCACATTTTTCGCATGTGCAATTGTAAGTAAATGAAAAGGTAATATTTTCGAAACAAACTATGAGTCGTTATTCAGACTTACATACTATGAGTCATTATTTTACCTAATGACCTTAGTTGTATTGATATAATGTGACTGTGCATAATGGAATGAGAAAAATTGGAAACTATCTCGGGATGAACACGAAAATAAAAGGAATTTGCTATTTGAATTTTTTCTACAACATTTTATCAGTAGGTATTCGATCTCAGTAGGTAAAAGGGGTGAATGCGTGTTGACAGCTACATCAAAAAGTTTTATGATCTCATTTTCAAAATGGTTTCTTTTGATTATTTCTTATTACCATATTCCTAATTTAGTATTTGAGTAAATCAATTGCTCGTGCGTCTGACTTCACTGAGCACACCTACTCTCGATTTCAGAGACAAACTATCCCAACGAATACAAGAGGACTTCTCTAATACTACGCATTACAATTTCAATGCTAAAAATACTTACGCAGTAGACGATTCACTGCTAAGAAGCTACGCATATGTACATAATGCAAATGGCTCACGTACGTCAAAGCAGGTTCTGACTGATGTGCCGCCTATCCTGCGGCCTCGAACAACTGAATGTTATTTTCACCAGGCTCTTAAAATTCCTTTTGCGTCAGAAGTTTTGTGCGAGTGATGGTGCGCATGGGACCCTCCATGCCGCCTCGACGCAGCCAGGGGCCGAACTTACCCTGACGGCGTCCGAAGCCATGGCGCACTTCACACGCGGGCTGTGCTGGGGAACGGGCCGCGCTGCCGATGATCGGGGGCCGGGGCGACTGCCGCGCTCTGCTGGGAGGCTTAGGGCGCGATATGCCGGCCGCTGGGTCTAAGTAGAATGTAGCGGCGTGGCGCGCCGTGGGGTATAAATACGGCCCGACTGTTGCGTCACAGCGTACAAGCACGGCAGGGTTGTCCAGGCGCCCTAGCAATACGATGGGTCGCCGCTCCTGTTACCTCGACACCCTCGTCAAAGTCCTTAGTATTCCTTATGCTTTACATAAGTTGCGCAGCCGAATTTGTAAATTCTTGTTTACGTCAGCCCAATCAGCCCAAAAACACGACGCTGCATGACGAGTAGTGTAAAGTGCACAATTTAATAATTTAGTGTTGCTGTTATGTCAAATAATATTTATTACTATTTTCCAATGCACGCAGAAATTCAAAGGAAATTATGCAACCTCCAGCGATTTGAGAAGGGTTTAAGGATTTATTAGATGCCTACTAAAATCAGGTAAAAGCAAAACCTAATCATATTATTAAGGTCCTTGATGGATGCATTCAGAAATTGAAAGAAAACGATGCAGCCTCTGGCCATGTGGGGAGTCTAATGTTTTCTTCGATACCCAGGAAAAAACCGGGAAAAGTCCAAAACAATTAAATAGTTTCGATTTTGTCTAAAAATGCAAATATTGGAATGTGTTTTTCAGCCTCTTCTCATATTTCGTGTTCTGAGTGAATTCTCAGAAGTGCGTCACTGCTTACGCCACAGCTGGCGTCTGCGACAGCAAGGCTCCAAGGATCAGGCGCTTCCCTTCACATTTTCTATTCACGTGGTGCGTCGTGCATTAGCAACATTTTCTGATATCCTTGGAATGTAAAAACATGTTGTATTCTCTACATATTATACTATGTTATGGGAGTATTCTTGAAGACTGTTAAATTATTTAACTTATTGCCGTGTTATACAAGAGTATTTCATTTCATGTTCTTGAATATGTTATTTGCGTGCTACTTTTTCGAAAACAATTTTGCGTGATTTGTGAGTAGCATTTTACTACCGCAAGGCCACTAGTGACATTTTAATTACGATTAATGCTACTTTTATTTTATAGTAACTTCGTAATAATAATTACTTTTATACAGTTTCACTCAATGATAAAAATACTACAGTACGTACTTTGAAGAAAATATATTTTTTAGAAAATAATATACTCGCAACGTGACGTTCGGAAACCCTAGCCTATCAGACTCATATTCTTGTCGGATACAATGAACTTCCGCTTATTATTCTTATGTTTCTTCATTTTATAAACTGGAGAGCATTTACGATGTAATTTCTTTTGCAATATAAAACAAAAAAAATAGTTTGTAAGCAATATGCATCACTTTTCATTGGCAATATTTTAATAGTAAAGGTCCTTGATAGATTTCCTTATAAGGTTCTAATGGCTGTAATTTATTGTGTCCCCGTCATTTATTTACACAACCATTTATCAGACAGGAAACGGAATATAAAATGGCCGTCATTTTGTTTAATCCCTCGCCACGCAACGTCCCGCTAAGTCTCTTTCCGCTCCGGTCCCCTCCCCCGGATCGTCTTGCTTCACCACCGCCCCGCCACGTCTCACCCTCCTCTTCGCCAACCCCTGTCCTGCCCATTCTCGGACACGTCTAAGCCGCTGTCCGTACCAGCCCCTGTCCGTACCGCTGCAACACAATCCCTTAATACATAAATGCAGTGCGGGTTGCATGAAAACAAAGGTACCCCAGGATAAGGTGGTAAAAAGTTCCCCTAAACCAAATTACATATGAATAATTCCACTATATCTCTAACGTAAAAATAGTATTTTGGAATGTATTTTATACCCCGTCCCCCCTCTGCAGCAAAATAGGTATTTTTTAATTTTAATTTTTTCGTCAACTTACACTATTTTATCTGATTAAAAATATGAAAAATAAGAATATAATTTATACTACCAGAAAAACATTTTTGATATTTTCTTAGCTGCCAAATTCAAATGCAAAAAATATTTTTGAAAAAATGGCAACAAATATTTTTACTGACTTAGAACCCTGGAACAGACTCAAAAATCTCAATAGTTCCTCTCAAAATACACATTGTTGGGAATTTATTTCAGTTTTTCGACTGTTGCACTGTAGTTAAAACATTAAAAAAATAAATTACCATTTTCTCACCTTTAAATCACTTTGACTTTAAATATATATTGAAAATAGCTGCAACAGTTCTGTGCATTTATTTGAGTGTTTATTATACATTTGTATACATTGCTGTAGCACCCAGTAATATTTTGACTTTCGAATGTAGTTACAAATTATCAAAAATTCATCATTGAAAAAGTTCAATTTTTTTCAGCGTTTCCTATAGCTACAGTATTGAAGATAGAGGATTTTTCGTTACTGAAATATTTTTATCAAAGACACCTTTAACTAAGGTCATGTACATTTTTCGAAAATATCAGTGCTTTGGGGGTAATATTGCGTTAAATGGGAGTACCTTATTAAAAAAATTATATTTTCAAAAACTTTTCCAGCTTTTTTTCCCATTTTTCTTTCTCGCATGTACTGTACTTAGAGTAAAGAAGAGTATTGCAATCCTGCGGCGAAAATCGGAGATTTTTGGACAGAAAAACTGTTGTTGTCAGAATCTGGTAACTAAAAAGAGTATAAATCTGGTTCCTGTATGCAGTAAATAACTTCCTCAAACACATGTAAGCAGAGTTCATGTTTTGTAGGCCCTTGATACCGAAAAACCATTTGAAGGCAAAATTGTGTTTTTGTCTGCCCGTCCGTCTGGGATCAATACTAGCGCCTAAATCGTTTACCTGATTTTCTCAAAAATTGAAGTTCTCCTATCGATCTGAAAGAAATCGAGGCTCGTCGAAACGGATTTTTTGGTTTGAAACGGATTTTTTGGTTCTGATTATTTTTAGTCGCATCACCGACTAAGGCTCTTAGCGACTACAATGATATAGAGTATTTATTTACGTCAAAAACAGTTTAAAACTGTGTGTGACGAGCTATGGGGAAAAGTGAAATTTGTGCACGTTTTCATAATTCTGTGATCTCTATCCTAAACCATATTCTACTCGAATTTTGAATACAGAAAAACGAGCGGTTTTTTTCAAGTTTTCTTGACAAAAATATTCGCTCCTATATATTTTTATATATTTTCAAAGGTAAATTAGCTATGAATTTGTGCCCTTAACCCACATCATGTTCTTCGTGAAAGAATAATACTTTTTTGCCGCGACAAAATGGAAAACAATAATTTCAGTAACTATATTTCCCACTGAAATTCAGAAGACGTGCACAAATAATGAAGTTACATTTATGTCCAGAGGCAAAGCAAGGGACCATCTCAACATTTGCTCAAAGGATCAGGGAAACTGGACGAAAAACCTGATCGAGATGGGGGCCATCAACCATAACCATGGGGGCCATAAACTTTTCTATCGAATTTAATCGTTTAATGTCATCTGGCAAAGTGTTGTAGAGTAATGTACATGAATTGTATGTGAATTTTTTGTAATGAGCTGTTGATACTGCCACCTGATGAATATGATTACTACGTCGTGTGTTACACTTATAGACATCAGCGTTTGCTGAAAATATATTGCCGCCCTTAAGTAAGTCATTTTTGACAGAAACTACTGATTCGTAAATCAGGAGACAAGGTAATGGTGAAATTCCTAGATCAACGCGGCGATGGCGTAACGGTTAGCGTACCGGTCTGTTATACCGAAGTTCGCGGGTTCAAACCCATGGATTTTTAGGTGCGCCCCGCGAGGGCGGTGGGGAGGCGGGATGAAGGACCGGGATTGGAGGTCTGTGGAGGCAGACACGAGCCTGGTACTGGGCACTTTATTGCGGATTCGGATTGTTGTACCGAAGATTGCGGGTTCAAACCCGATCGAAGCCGTGGATTTTAAAATCGAAATATTTTACAAAGCATTAGAAAAAAAAATCCAGCATGGAGGGAAATTCAGGAAAGAACGCATGAGCCCGGTTACTTAGCACGTCACGACCATATAGAAAAATTCGTCCAAGGAAACAGAGAACTGATGTTGGGAAATACAGTTTTGTTAATAGGACTATAGAGTCATGGAACAGATTGCCTGCAGCACTAATGGAGACATTGCCCACAAACATCAAGACGTTTAGGTTAAGATTAGATTCTAGTAATAAGCGATAAGATCAGTAGTCTGTGAAGGGATTCTGCATTTAGTAAGCGAAGTAGTATTGTAATATATGAATTTTAGTGCTCCCATAGTATTATTTTATTCATAGTATTATAATGTGTATTATGCGTAATATGTATTATGTATTGATGTATATTATGTGTAAAGAATTTGCCACCGGGCTTAATGCCCAAAGAAAATTAAATAAATTATATATATCTACATATGTATATATATAATAAAGAGAGACAAGAATCACGTGGGTGGGATTTGCTTATTATTCGTACAATTCTTTTTTGTAATCTGAAAGTCTGGGAGCTATAAGATGTGTTTCCCCAGAATATTATGCCATATCTCAAACGGGAATGAACATTCGCAAAATATACACAACGAGTAGTATGAAGGCTGACGGAATTTGAAAGAATTCTGAACGCGTAGCTTAATGAACTTAATTTTATATTCAATTCATTTAAGTGGGCATTCCATTCGATGTTTGACTGAATTGATAGACCTAAAAATTTTGTTACTTTAACATCAGTCAATGGCACACCGTTCATTTTCAATGGAGTACTGAATTGTGAATTTGAAATGGAAAACTGCATTGAAACAGTTTTCTTTTCATTTACTATTAATTTTGGTATTACGGAACCAATTTGAAACATCTGATATTGCACTATTTACGGTTTCTTTATAGCAAACAATATTTGTATCATCCGCAAAGAGAACTATTCTTCCGCTTCGGATCGCTAACGGCATGTCGTTTACGTATAATAGGAAGAGAATAGGGCCTAAAATCGATCCTTGCGGCACTCCACGTGCAACTGGCAAAAAAACGGAAAGTTGTGTTCATAAAGTTCCATCATTCCGGTAAGGTATTTCTACTCTCTGAGATCGTTGTTTAAGGTACGAACACAGCCAATCTAGAGCAATACCACGGATTCCATATGAAGGTAATTTTGAAAGTAAAATGTTATGATCAATGACGTCAAAAGCTTTTGAAAGATCTAAAAATATTCCAATAGTTGCTTCGGTTTGATCCAGTGATGAGGCAACATCTTTAAGAAAAGAAAAAATGGCTGTTTCCGTAGATTTTGATTTTCGGAATCCATGTTAGCAATCTGGAAACGCGTCGTGTTTATTGAAAAAGGTTTCCATTAGTAGGTATTTACAATTATGATTTCATCCATCATTTCATTAACATAAGTATCATAACAGGTAAATCGTAACATACTACAGCATCACATTATTTATCTTACATAACATAATTATTCAGCCTTATCAGGACAGGATCATAACATATATTATCTTGAGAGTCATGAGAGGGCTTACCATAATATAATATTTATGGTAACATAAATATAACATTTATTTATTTATTTATTTATTTATATTTTGCAATTTGACAATCTGGTCCTCAAGAGGATAGGGTACTGGATTTTTCTCTATTTTATTTTAATTAAAAACATAATTCTAATGTGTTCATAGTTGCGACAAGACAGAATCATACGTTCAACTGATTGTCACTTGATATTTTGATTCTTGGGAATACTTTACATTGAGACACATTAACATTTTCAAAAAATTTCTAAAAAATGGTTTCAACGTTTTAAATTAAACTTTGTCCTCGGATGCCGTAAAAGAAGATTAAAAGTGGGGGGGGTGTCTCATTTTCGTGTAAGACTATGAATTTTCGAAAATTGCAAAAATTCCAAATTGTTTCAGCGTCTTCCTACAATTATAGTATTGAAGATAATTTTGTTTGTAATGATATCTGTTTTTTAAAGACAGATCCTAAATAAAAGTCATGAACGATTTTTCGAAAATATTAGTAATTTTCGCACAATTTTGCGTGAAATATAACAATCAATTTTTAAACATTTATTTACACAAAAACGGATGAAATGTTTAAAATTACATTCTTTCCTTGAATGTAGTAAAGAACAGTAAAAAAGTTGGTGTTGGTCCCCATTTTTTACGAACTCTCTGCATTTTCGAAAACTGCAAAAGTACAAAATTTATGATAGAGTTTTTTCTTTAATGAAATCATTTCTAAATAACTATTTTTTACCTAGGGCCAAGTAAATGTTTTAAAAGTGTAGTTATTGCGAAATTTCTGCTTGAAATAAATGCAGTTTTTAAAAGAGAAAAAAGCGACTTGATTTTTTTTTCAATTTTTCGTTTGATAGAGTAAAGGACGCTTAAAATGTTTCGCAGGTCTCCCTTTCGTTGAAGTCTCTAAGTTTCTGATAATAGAAAAAAATTAAAAATAATGCGAGAAAATGTGTGCTGTTGTATTTAGCATCACTAGTTTTTATACGTGCCACATACAATGTACTGTCAGTTTCAAGTAAGTATATATACAGTTAGCCTTCCTTATTTCTTGAAAGTGGAAGCTTTATTTAAAGTATACCAACTCTGGTTACATTCAGCGAGTGCACACCTTCACTACATCGAGGTAGGGAGTGAGAACAAGGGGCTGCAATGATAACGAAACTCTGACACTTCACTTAATTTATTACCTTATTCAAGTGTGCATTTGTTGAATCAGTCGTGTGATAGTGAATATGAGGTGTTTTAGGGGCGCCCCAGTACATTGTTACAATTCCATTTAAATTAAATTAAAGGATTTCTTGTTCTTCTGTTGGTTGAATTTCTAGTTATTTTGCAAATTAATTCCAGAAGAATTTTTCAACAAAAATATTAATTTATGGAATACTGTTGTGTTTCACAATGCAAGATCGGAATTGGTTTGGAATCATGCCAAACGCGAAAATAGGAATTGCTGAAATCTTTATACAATTACTGAAGATTCAAACGCGATAGACTATAACGCATCGGAGGGGGGTGTTTTCACACGGTTTTTGAGTATTATTGGCCTGAGTGGACGACAAAACTTAAATCATAGAGGTTGACATTCAGGATTGAAATTCAAAGAGTCAATTCAAAAAATCAGTTCAAGCAAGATGGACAAGAACATCTTCAAAGGCTTGTAAAGAAAACCTACGAAGTCAGGAATAGCGAAGAAAATGTCATGGTCGGCAGAGGCTTAAATTACCCTCTGGCATCTGATTCACCCAACGAAATGGTTTGAGCGATGGACAAGAAATGAAATGAAGGCAGTAGAAAACATCTTCCAGGGTTTATTCCGTTCTTCGGAGAGAAATGTTGAATACGTAGCAACGTTTGTTTTGGGATAAGAATAGACAGAAACTAGTAAAGCCATTCATCCGTATGAAAAGAAAATGTTAGTTTTTTGATGTGTAGTAGGTGATCCGCGTTTTCAGTTAGATGTTCGTGGAGATTTGGGCATACTCCAGACAAACAGTTTCCAAAATGGTTGTTGAGTGTATGGATCATATAATAGAAATTGTACCAAAATGGATTAAATTTCACAATCCGAAGAGAAAATGAACAAATAAATAATTGTGTCGGAACAAATACATGTTCACTGCTGCTATCGGCGTCATGGATTATACACACATTCATATTTAAAAATCCTATGATCCTTGAGATTATTAAATAATTTACCAAAAAGGTAACGTGAATAGTAGTGTAAATGCGTTCTGGCTTGAATCGACATACAACTGCAAACTATGAAAAAATAATAATGTGAGAAATATTGAAAACTAACAACGCTACTACTACTAAACTATTTCTAAACTAACTAAAGTACTACTAAACTAACCTTGCTTTTCTGAAATGCAGGTTATGGCATTGTCCGTGATTAAAGACGTCATATATTATATCGCCGTTCCCACAATCAGGTAGGGTCTTAATGTAAGATAATTTCTTACACCATGGAATAGGAATTCTCATAAACCGTGGGACATAATTTCATTTAATACCTAGTGGTGCTAAAACAATACGTGCTTCCTCATCCGTATTTCCACGCAAAATTACGCGAACAGTACTCATATTTTCGAAAAATTATACATTACCTTATTCCAAAATCTATTTTTAAGAAACAGATTTCATCAAAGGAAAGATATATATATATATATATATATATATATATATATATATATATATATATATATATACAGGATGTCCAGAAGCTCCCGTTACAAAAAAATACCCCAAATTCTGTGTTGCACGTCATGAAAAATGGCAGGTCCAGTTTTTCCGAAAAAAATTTTGTCGTTGAGAAAATTGAGTTTAAAAATCACTTCCGGGCCGCGAAATTCAAACCGGCTGCTACGACATAGACGGCGGCGTCTCCTGCGCGGAGCATTTCCTCGGTTCTCCGCGTAAACGGTGAAACAGTCGTGGAATATTCTCTAAGGAAAGCATTGCGTGGCTTACACTAGAACACGTTAATAGTATACAATGTTTGTAGGTTCTGTTTAATAAATATTTTAAATGTACTTATTGAAAATTCAGTTTTGTTCAAAATAATAGCCACGGTACACGGCGGCGTAAACGTAAATGATGAACACATCCAACACTTATGAAAAATATTAAATCTCCTGGAATGCTCGAATTGTTATTTTTAGCTCATATTCATATGATATAGTGCCTTGGGCTTAGGACTGCCACATGAAGATTATTCTAAATATCGTGATAAACAAAAAAGGGTTTCGTAAATGAAATATTTGTTAATAAAAATACCAAGTTTGTTGATTATCTCTGGAATTTGAATTGATTCTCCCGGCTGTCATATTCTGAATTTTCAGACTAACAATAGCCAGATTAATTTTAACTTATATTAATTTAGCTGGTTTAGATAATATAATATTAATAGTTACACAATTTATTGTACTTCATATTTCAGTTTATTGTTATTACTTCTGTTTACTCTAAATTTTAAAAAAATGTACTAGCAAACGAAATTTAATAAAAAATGATAGAGCTAAATTTTTGAAAATTTGGAAAATGTCCCACGGGTTTTACGTAAGGTACCCCCAAATTAAAATATCAGTTTCAAATTCCAGAAGCCACGACATCCGCCAGATCGATTAGGGAATATCAATTTTGGAGAAAATCGGCTCAACGGTTTAGACGCTAGCGTTGTTCACAGATAGACGTTTTGCCGTCATTTACATTTTCGGTATCAAGAACCCACAACACGTGGCTTCTAGCTAGACCACGTGTTAGAGGATTTTTTTCTAAATTTAGCAATTGGATTTATCCACTTTTTTGTTAATCAGGGCCCTTTAATAAGAGTTTTTCTGCCAAAAATTCGCCGTTTTTTGGCGCAGCATTGCATTACTTTCTCTCTACTCTACAGCGAGAAAGACGTACATGTAAATTGTTTATCAACGATAAAATACAGTAATTCCTCAACATTCGCGAGAGTTAGGTTCCCAAAAAATCTCGCGAATGCCAAATCCACGAATGTTAAGTCTACATTTTAATGAAGAAAGGTGGGTTAGGTTCGAGGATATCCAAAAGCTGTTTAAAAAAGAATGAAAAAAAAATTCTAACCAACTATTGCAGAAGAACTGAGTAAGTGCTACTAAAAACAATTCAGAATTAACATCCCAAAGATAAGAAATAAAACAATATTTGAAACTAATTTCAAAGTTGAAAGTGATTGAATATAGGATTTGGTTATTTTTTTGGTTCTTCACCCTCTTCGTTCTAATACGCAAACATGGAAAAGTCGCTGCTTCTTTTTCTCTCTTAAATTTCGAAGTTATTTGCATGTTCGGATCACATTCGAATGCCCTTTCCACCAGAGCTTGTTGAAGTTCTAGAACGCCAATAACAGCTTTGACATTGAAATTAGTCCAGGACGCAGTTTCGCTTTTGTTACTGCATTACGTTCGAGGTTTTCTTTGGTGATTTCCCGAAGCTGCTATTCAGTGAGGTTATCAATAGAGAGTTGTACAGATCCTGAATGGCTTTTCTGTTCATGTGGCCAAAACCCTTACCTCCAATTTCACGCAACTGAACTGAATTATTTTACAATTTTATTATTCTATAAATGTGAATTGACATTCCAACTTTGATATTTTTGCAGAACGTGATACTTTGAGCTTCGATGTCTGCGGAGTTCGTTTCCCAGATAACGCTGATAAAGGAAACGTCTTCAAAAAAGTACGACCGAAGACGCACCCGCGAATGTTGAAGTCGCGAATTTAGTAGCATTTCTCTAATCACGAATGTTCGGAACTCGGGAATAGGGAATTCGCGGATGTCGAGGGATTACTGTATATAAAACTTCAGTTAGTACCTAGGGGAAAAATAAGTTTTTACCTAAATATCCGCGGTTTAGTGATGACATTATATTAGCGAGTCTCGCTGAAAAAATTAATCAATGTTTACAAATTTAAAAAATGTAAGTAATCCTCCTTCTGCTAAATGCTAAAAATGCTCTTTCAATCCTAAAAAAACACTTTCTTTTAACGAAAATATGGATATTGGAAGGCAAGTATATGCGATCAAAAAAGTTTATATTTCGGAAAATTATTTTTCATTGTAATTATTTTAATTTTTATTCTTTTGTAGCTTTTGTAAGGTGAAGGTCTTTTCAAAAATACAGACAGATGGCTTTAAGGCGGAAAATATCCATACGATATGTTTCCGAACTTGTCCTATGAATTCCTCAAAACAATCAGTAACTACAAGATAGATGTTTATCCCAATTAGAAGAATTTACTGATTGTATGATATAACGTGAGAAACTGGAGTTTCACAATTTTTCTGTGGAAATCACCGATTTTAATTTCCTAATTCCTTGTTGAGTTGTGTGCCTGCCATTAAATACCCATTAACTCATATCCAGAGCATCCTTATCACGATGATATTTCCGGATATTTTCCCAACTGTTATGATTAAGCCGCTCTTTAAAAAGGAAACAAAAATTATATAAAAAATATCGCGCAACTTCTCTTTTAGAATATATTAGATTTTTGTCTATATGAATATAAACTTTTCTGCGAAAAATAGAGAATTTTCAGGCTTTCAATATTATTAAGATCAAAATCTAATACGGAAACAGAATTTTTTCTTTTCTTAAAGATGCTGCTTTATCAAGGGATCACAATGAGCACCCAATGGAATAATTTTAGATATTTCGAAAGCATCATACAATTTTTCTTGCAAATTTACCTTCGCACGGAATTCGTGGAATTTCTGTAAACTAGATATCTTCCTGTCTTAAACAACGATATCAGAGAGTAGAAATACCGAACTGGAATTAAGGAATATCATTTACTCACGTTTCCGAATAATTACCAATTGCACATTGGGTCCCGCAGGCTTCGAATTTAGGTCCTGTCTTCTTCCTCCTATAAGGAAACGATGAACGCTCGACGATTCGAAACGGAAAAACAGTTCTCTTTGTTCATGATACAAATATTTTTTTGTACTAAAGTTACAGTACAGATGTTACAAATTGGCTTCGTGATAACAAATTAATCGTAAACAACAGGAAAACTATTTCAGGAGAGATTTCGATTTGAAAATAAATAATTGAAAATTAATGATGTACAATTGAATGGTGTTAAGAAAACAAAAAATTTGTCTGTCAGTTCAGTGAAACCACAAATGGAACGTTTATTTTAAATGAGTTGAACACAAAATTAAGTCCATTCATTCAGAATTTTTGAATTCAGTCAGCCTTAATACCATTGCTTAAATTTTGCAATGTTCATTCCCCCCTGAGATATGGCATAATACTTTGGGGGAAACACGTCGTATAGCTCCCAGAATCATTTCAGAGAAAATAATGTTGGGATTATTCAACACATCCCAAGTGCTTCCTATAAGCCTCTCTTCATTAAGATAGGAACCCTTCCACTGCATTTCCTATTTACAAATCAGTGGTTTTTGTCAAAACTGACTTACTAAAGAGTAGGAACATATTTTAATCCAATACCAGATATCTATAGCTATAACCCCCGGCTCAGTAAACATTTTCATCACGTGCTAGTATTAACAGCTAACAACAAAAAAAAGTCACATACAATACGTGTACATTATCTTACGATACATTGCCAGAGAAGATTTATTGTCCTTGAGAAGTTGCTTTGAGAAGATGCTTCTTTATTATTGATACAAACCAATGAATTGACTCAGGTAGACTCAGCTTGACTCAGATAGACAAGTGCCAAAGGAGAGTACTTCTGTAAGTAGATAGAAACGGTAAGAGAAATGAGCTCGCACAAGGAAAATAATTTTAAGTTGATCGATGATTACGGGCGCATCGAGTGCTAAGGTCCCGTAAATATACTACACGTTTTATCACGGGAGATCGGAGAGTGATTTCCCCCCGACGAATATCTGGCACCGACTTACACGACGCTTCACGGGGTTTTCACCCAACCAGTAATCTCCCACCAGCGGGGCACCGCTCCAGCCAGGACACGCTCTTGTATGTTCCAGATAGGTCTCCTACTACTTACATGCACTACACATGGTAGAGTAGTGCATGTAAGTATAGAAAATGGGTGAGGTAGGAGAAGGAAGAGACAGGAGATATAGTGCGCGAGCCGTGGCCCGTTTCATAGGGTATTGCCTCGGCATTCGCCTGGTGTTGATAGAAGAAGCCACGGAAAACTACCTATCAGAGCAGCCGGTCGCTAGGATTCTCCTCCAGACATCGACTGAATTCGACCTAGCCATCAAGGTAGTGTCGAAATTCCTGCCACCGTCGCGACTCGAACCTTAGAACCCTCCCAGTCAGAGACACTGCAATGACATTAGTTGGCAAACTTTTACAGCGTAATTCTGAATTTGAGTACTATAGCAAAGAAGGGGGAGACATAAAAGGCAAGTTAGGAAAGTGTACAGGAAACGAAACGGTAACCAACGCTGGTAGGGGTGAGAGTTAAGGCGGCACCTTACGGTTGTAGCGTACTTGTGTTTTGGATTGTCGCGGGTTCGATCCCTGCCAGGAAAATTTGCCAAACAAATTTAACATCAGCGAGTTTCACCTGTCGGATGATTTTTATGATTTCAGTACTCCTTCACAGCGAATGTTGGAGCAGACCGCGCTCGACCTTCGTTCCTGTCCTGTACTATAAATTTTAGCATTAACATTTGCTTCCCAATTGGGGGGGGGTATCAACATGAACCCCATCATAGTTTTTTCCTGTATCTTTCTTTTCGTGAAGAGTTAGTGTTTCATCGTTTACGGATTTTAAAATTAGAACCTTTCTGAACCCTTAGTGATAGTTTTGTCTTTCAACGTCTTTCGGAAGATTAGAAGAAATACGAATCCATCTTCATGAGTAATCGCTTCGTGGAAACTCCGGCCTTCTCTCGCAATCAGATCTGCTCATAAATACGTAGCAATATTCTTTCAATATACGTCTAACGTGTTACGTGTTTAAGTAACAGTTGTGCAATCGGAGAAATATTTTAAGTATTGAATTAATATCCGTGTCCCGCGAAAAAAACCGCAACTACTGAAAACGACGGAAATATGTCTTTGCTATTCTATAACAACCGAACATTTTTTAACACAAACTGCCAGTAAATGGTTGTTATACATTGCTAAATACATGTAAGATTAGACTGAGAGAGAATCAACTGATATCACTGCAGTGCCTCTGACTGGGAGGTCCGAGGTTCGAGTCCCGACGGTGGCAAGGTTTCGACACTAGCTTGTCAGCTTTAGTGGTTGTGTGGAGGAGAATTCTAGCGGCCGGCTGCTCTGATCGATGGTTTTCCGTGGTTTGTCTGATCAACACTAGGCGAATGCCGGAGAAGTACCCTAACAAACGGGCCACGGACCACGTGCGATCTTACCTTCCTTTTCCTTGTCCTATCTTCACCCCTTACTTACACACACAATAACATGCCCTACTCTAACACACATGCCGGGAGAGCGGTCGGGAGCTTAGAGTGTGTCCCGGCTGGGGTGGTGCCCCGTTGGTGGGAGATACCTGGTTGAGGAAATCCCGCTAGTCGACTGCTGTCGGCCTGCTGGCCGGCGCCGGATCTCGCCATCTAGCAGGGGAAGATCACCGCCACCTCCCGAAGAAAAACATGTACTACTTCTATGGGACTACTGACCTTACCTGTTGACGCGACCGGGATCACTAACAATCAATCAATCATTTAAGATTAGTTCTTAAGGACACAAAACTTTCCTTCAATTTATTACGGGGTTGGGCGTTGACCCTCCTCTCAATTGGCGTTCTTCCCTTACCGGAGCGGCATTGGTATGTGACTGTTAATGTAAATAAAAACAGTATTAATATTTCTAAAGACAGAATGCAGTGAAAGTTGTTTTTCTTTCATATTTATATTTCTTTATTACAAATGTTCTCTTAATATCTCTTAAATTGTTCTGAGAAACACTCTTATTAACAAAAACGTTTTTAATCTGGTGATGTTTCATAGACAAAGTTAAGTATGTGCTGAGAAACACTCTTTTGAAAACACATCCATTTGTCAAAAGATTGGCTCTCTGACGCGTATAGTGAGAAAGGAGGCATTTATAGCTCTTTTGAATTATCCTTTGCACCATTGGCACATCATTTCTTAAACGTTATGTAGGGACTTATTTCCTTTTAGAAATTCAAAGCAAACTGCAAAATTGTCACAAAATATGCATTGGCTTACAGTCATGGTTCTTAATCTCATTAACATTAAATGCGTCTTAATTTGGAATTAATTAACGCACACCTAATGGAGATTTTTGACGACGCGTACCTGAAGTATTTACTCCGAAACGGTACATATTTTCATCGCTAATTTGAATGGACATTATCTGAATATCTGATTATGAAAAGATAATTATATAACCATATTTATCCTTTTTAAATATTGGCGGTTTCAGGTTCTCTAGGGATATTTACAAGGATTAGTATAGCAAAGTTCTTGAGTGAGCCTTCATAATTGTGTTCAATATGTATCTGAAATTTATATTTATTGTAAAAAGGTACCTGAATCACTGACATCGATTACTTCCCACAAATAGTATTGAAAGAATTGATATGTAGATAGGAGAAGGTTGGGTAATATCGGACAGTGAGTGGTATTGGACAAAAGTAGTTCAGGGCACTGGGCACTGGTGACAGCATGTGCCACATTGTCAGTGTGTTCCTGGAAACGAATTAAGGTTGCAAACACAATATTGGGTGAGCAGTTTGGGTGGTCAGTTCGACATGTGTTAAGTTTTTTTTATGTTGTTCGGAGTATGAAGAAAACTTTGGAGCTTTCAAGCTTCTCTTAGGGTATGTTTTTACATCTCCTGTGACTAGTATGTTTACTAAGATGTTTTTGTTACGTTACAGCAGTACAGGGTCGTTTGTGCGATCAATATCTGTATTGTATTCTTGTTAAGTTCGAGAGTCGTTCGGGTGGTCTCCGACAAAGTAGAATCTGATGGTACCGGACAGTTCCTTCTTCGTCCTCTTTTCAATTTTCCGTATTTCTTGTGTTTAGGTTGTTTGGAGGTAATATAATAAAAGAGGCTAGTACTAGTTATTCTGTACTCAAGAGTACGCTAGGCGATCGGGCATAAATACTGGCAAAAGGAGGAGAAATAACTACAAAGCCTAATATAGATAATAAAAGCACATTTAAAAGAACATGTGACAATACGTAACAATAAACTTTATATAAGTAAGTAAAAGCTTTGTATACCCATTTCATGCCTCTAAGCAAATCAGAGTTTTTAAAACTCTCCTACCGATGTGCACAAAAAACATTATCCATCATTTGAATATAAATAAACAATTGTCAGGAAAAGATTTTTTGTACGATTTCATGAGAAGACATCTGGACCTAAGTTTTAGAACTGCTGAGTCTGCAACGGGCAGTTGGTTTCAGTAAAGATCAAGACACTAGTTTCTTTGACAACCTTGCTGAACATATGGACAAATACAAATTCAGCCCATGTAGAATCTTCAATGTAGACAAAACCTGTGTTTCGTATGTTCACCACAATAAGGTAAGGGTCATGTGTGTAAAAGAAAAAAAGGTTGGGAAGCTGACATCTGGGCCAAGAGAAAGAAAGGGTGACCATTCTTCTGGCCATAAATGCAACAGGAAGCCTGTTCATCCCTACATTGTTTGTATTTCCACGCATGGAAATAGACAATGTTTTAAAAAACGATGCTTCTTCAGGGAGTTCATTTGATGGATAAAAGAGTGGTTGGAACACAGACTTTCCAAAATGGTTGCACAGTTTTGTTGAACGGGGAAATCCAAGGGTGAAAAATTCCATCTTGTGAATAGTGGATGATCACACATTCTCAAGGACTTAGATGCCATACTTTATGCCAAGGAACATCACGTTCCCATGCTAAACATATCCCCCATACGTCTCACAAACTACAACTTCTAGGCAGCACCATCATGAAGCCCATCAAAAATGTCTACAATGAGGCATGTGCATTGAAAGAGTTGCATTGAAAGTGCATTGATGAGAAAGTATCCTAACATGAAAATTACTCTAAGGACTTAGCTGTTTTGACCAACATTGCCTTTTACAGAATATGTAGGATAGAACTGGAACAATCTGGCACTTTTTTTTGAAAATTGCAAAAAAATTAAAACTACAAAATTGAAGACAGAGATTTTCGCCTCAGACCAAGTCGTTTGTACAAAATTAGCTCTTTAAAAAGGTTATGTACATTTTTTTGTAAACGTTAGTAGTTTTGCCGAAAAAGTGGTTCTTTTCAAAACGTCCGTCCGTTAGTCTCTGTCAGTCTGTAGCGCCGAAACCATAAGTACGTTTTCTGCCAAAATGAATATTCCCCGGCCGATTTGGTTCCATTCAAGGCCCCGCGATTTTGAAAACCATTCTTCAAAATTTGGGGGTACTTTACATGAAGCCCCCCAGACATCTACAAAATTTTCTCGAAAACGGATCCACATTTTTTCTTTAAATTTCTTGTGAGAATAGAGTAAAATACACTTATTAAGGTGGCATAGGTCCTATCTTCACGGTTAACTCTGAATTTTCGAAAATTGCAAAAGTTTGAATTTTTTCGGGTCTTCCTACAACTACAAAATTAAAGATAGAGATTTTTCCTCCAGAGATTAAAGATAGAAAATTTGTTCTCCATAGTGATTATTAAGGTCGTGTACATTGTTTTGAAAATTTTTGTATTTTTCGCGTAATATTGCGTGTAATATGTGCAATTTTAAAAAATTACTAAAACAAGATTTTCTCAAAAAGGCTTCAAATTTTTTCTTTAAACTTTTGGTAAGGATAGTGCCTAATGTACTCTATGAGATGACATAAACACAGAATTTTTGTACTTTTTTAAATAACAAAAATCTATTTTTTTACTTGTCTCTCACATCATTGATATTTACATTGGCAGCAATTTGTTCACATTATCACATTTATGAGTACATGTGCATTAAATAATGTCATATAAAGGTTCTCGAAAACTCAACCGTTTTCTATGACAACTAGCTCAAAATTCCACATTTTCAGAAACGCTCAAACGCTTTTCTCATGAATGGCTCCAATTTCTTCTTTTCTTTTCGAACGGATAATGCAAATTGCACTCTTTAATATGACGTGAAGTTCATTTTGGTGTATTTTTTTGTTTTTTCAAAAATTACACAAATGAAATTTTTGTGAAAGATCTCTCACATCATTAATATGCACATTACCAGCAATTTGTAAACACATATTATATTCGTGAGTCAATGTGCTTCAAATGAAGTTTTTCGAAAACTCAAAAACTTTCTGTGAAAAAGAGTTCCAAATTTCGCATTTTTAGTAGCGCTTAAACGCCATTTCTTGAAAAAGACTCCAAATTTTTCAAAGAAAATTGCCATTTAGGACGAGGTTTTACTGTGCTTTAATATTCTAAATTTTTATATTTTAATATTTTCGTTCTATTATTAGGAAGCCGAAAAATTAAGAAAATGTGAAAAAAAATGTAGTACTTTGGGCAGATAGCTCAAGATGGCAGCTAGCACGAGTAAGTAGCAATTCCAAATAGGTTGCCCCGACTCAAGGAAATAGAAAACTAATACAGGAAAGTCTCTGCCATTCTGTAGCACCACTAGTCGTATATATTTTTGTCGTGGCAACATTGTATAGTGTAAATAAGCAAACTCCAATTTAATAAGGTAGTTTATAAAATAAGTGAGAAAATCGCGATCATCATCACAATTTGCTTATAAATTCATTCACTGCATGATAAATCATCCAATATCAAAGATAAAACAAGTATTAAATTAATGATAAAATATTTATTTATTTACGTCAAAAACAGTTCAAAACTGTGTGCGAAGAGAAAGGGTCGAAGTGAATATTAGGGGAAGGTCGGGGGTGGTATCAGTCACCTAAACTTTAGATATGATTTTTTAATTAAAGTTAGTTGAAATTATTCATAAAATACAGAGTATGAAACTTCAATCACTAACTGATAAACTTTATCAAAGGTGTTTGATTTGAAAGTTAAATAATATATTTATTTTGGGATAGTAAAAATGATTGAAAACTTACGTGTATGAAAAGTGGAGGGTGGTATCGGACAACTAAAGAAATAATGGTCAAATAATTTTAATAGAGTTTTTATCATAACTATTCACCAAACGCAAATTCCTTGTTGAGATAAAATTACATTGCATAATACAAAAAAAAAAGTATTTAGTAACATGGTGGAAAAGAACAGTTTGTGAATTAAAAAAACAAACTAGTGAAGCTACAACAGCTCATATTTTCTCGCAATATTACAATGTTATCGTTATGTACTACGGGACGACCATATATTTTTCATTAATTTCAAAAAGAAATTACGTAGAAAAGTAATTGGCTATTTCCTCAGCCTTGTCGGTTGGGGTGAATAACTTACCCTTTGGTGAGTTGATGGGTGGAATAATTGATTTCTTTTTTAGTATTTTTCTGATGAAGTTCCAAATAGTGTTATTTTGTGACATTAAATATTGTATCTTGTTTTGGAATTTGAGATTTATGATTTTTTTTATTAATTTCTTAAATATATTAGTTAATATGTTAAGTTCTCTTTTAATTAGTCGATTTTTTGTTACGTTCCACAGTCTACTGGTCTTATTGTTTATATTTATTATGTCTCTAATTTCTGTCGGTAGAAGTGAATGTCTAATATTGTTATGAGGTTGTGTATTTATGGGTTGCGTTTCTGTTATTGCTGTATGTATTATGGTGTTTAGTAATATTACAGCATTCTCAATTTCTATCGGAGTGTTTAGGATGTTTATTTTAGGTATTAAATTGCTTATTATGTTTTGGAATTTAATCCAGTTTAATTTAAGAGTATTAATTTTGGGAACTGGGGATCGCGGAGATGGAATTTGCTGTGTACGTATGTTAACAGGAATGTGGTCTGAATCAAGTTCATGATATGGGGTTGAGTAAAAAATGATATTTCCATCTGTCAGACCGATGTATAGGATGTCTGGTTTTTTATTTACGTCTCTTGGATAGTATGTTGGTTCTGGAGGGGACAGAATATTTATATTGATATTGGTTAAAATTTGGGATAGTGTTTTTCCTGTTTGGTTGCTTGTGTGACATCCCCAGTTAATGTGTTTGGTGTTAAAATCGCCTGGAATTAATGTATTTTTATTTGGGGTGAACCGATATATTTGTAACCGATATATTTCTAAGGGCTTGTATTAACATAATTGTTATTAAAATAATCTGTTATTGTATTCTGAATTGTATTGATTATTGATGGTATGAGAGAATTGATGAAGTTAATTATGCAGGACGTTATAGAATTAATAATTGAATTTAAAAGAGGATTAATATTATTATTTTGTTGGTTTTGCTGGGTGGAGTTGCTCCGTGATCTGTTATTGTTAACGAAGCTTGATTGGTTCACAGGGTTGTATATTTTGGGGCTGTATTTTTAATGTTGGAGGTTTGTATGCAGCTATTATATTCCATGATTGATTGTTCAATTTTAGGCTTATTGCTACTGTTTCAATTCCTGTGATATTTGGTATATTAATTTCGTGATGGTTTATATTATTCCTGACTGCTATTAGTACAGCGCCTCCTTTATTTTCGATCCTGTCATTTCTATAAATTTTGCATTCTGGTATGTAAAACTTGTTACTATTGTTTAGATGTGTCTCTGTTATGCATGCGATATCTATATTGTGTGTGTGTAATTATTGTGTCAGTTCTACTGTTTTGGATGTAATCCCGTTTGCATTCCAATTTGTAACCGATATATTTCTAAGGGCTTGTATTGACATAATTGTTATTAAAATAAGCTGTTATTGTATTCTGAATTGTATTGATTATTGATGGTATGAGAGAATTGATGAAGTTAATTATGCAGGACGTTATAGAATTAATAATTGAATTTAAAAGAGGATTAATATTATTATTTTGTTGGTTTTGCTGGGTGGGGTTGCTCCGTGATCTGTTATTGTTAACGAAGCTTGATTGGTTCACAGGGTTGTAGTTCCTAGTAAAGTTTCGCATTGGTTGGGTAAAAGGTAGTGATGGAAATGTTTCTTGTTGTTGGTTGTTAGAGGATTGGGATTGCATTCTTTGGAATGGATTTCTTGTGTTCTGGGGTGGGGTGCTTTTCTTTTCAACGATTTCCTTATAATATAAACAGTTCTCATTTCTTACATCTGCGCGGTGATTGCCTTTGCAGAGAATGCAGGAAGGGGTTTCTTTGCGTTGGGGACAAGTTACCGTATAGTGATTACCAGAGCATATTGCACAATTAATTTTGTGGTTGCAATTATTTCTAGTGTCCAAAGTCCAAACATCTGTAACACTGTAGTGGGCCTTTTGGTCTTTTTCTTCTTTCGGTGGTGACATTCAGGTTGCAAATTTGATTTATGTTGAGAATTGTTTCCAGTGTCATTACCGTTGAACTCGGCCGTTATTACAGGAATCGCTGTCCTTCTGGAGACGTGTGATTTTAACAATGGATGAATATCTTTGTTTTAAATCTTGCATGATTTCACTGTCAGTTAAGGATAGGTGGACATTTTTAAATACTACAGAAAGTTTTTGTTTGCTGGGTCTTTGAAGGAGTGGAATCTTCTATTAGGGTTTATTAAATATTTTATGATTTTGCGAAAAGCTGTGCCAGGATTTATTTTCACCTTGCTATTTTACTGTTCGGCTATGAAGTTTTTAGATACGTTAATTTTAATTTCATTAACGAAAGAGTTGATGTTGTTATCTCGGCAATGAAAATTGGGGAATTTTAGAGGATATACTAGGCTGTGAAGATTGATCAGAATTTAGATATTTGAAGCGGGTATCTAGAGGAGGAGACTCGGTTTCATTGGAGGATAATCCCGAAAAACTATTGCCGACAGTGGTCATGTCGTTATTCTGGCGTGGAAAGCGACATGGCAAGTGCATGGCAAACCGAAATTTCTCGAAGGGCTAAAAGCTCGTAGTGGCCATGTCGTTCTTTTTCATAAAAAGGTGTCAAGTGCCTGGCAAAACGAAATCCGTTGAAGGGCTAAAATCCTATAGCATCAATACCGTTCTAATGCACGTAAAATAACATGACAAGTGCCTGGCGAAATGAAATCCCTCGAAGGGCTAAAAGCCCGCAGTGGTCATGTCGTTCTCCTGCATACAAAAGGTGGCAAGTGCCTGGCAAAACGAAATCCTTGGAAGGGCTAAAATCCCACAGTGGCCATGTCGTCCTTCTGGCATGCAAATGAATGCGGCAAGTGCCTGGCAAAATGAAATCCCTCCGACTATTTCCCGTCTTCACGAGATTTCACGTTCCCCAACCAGAAAGCAAGGCCCTAGTAAAACGAGAGCGCCATCTGGCGTTGTTGAAAGTGAGGGGCGGGGCAACGCGTCAACGCGTCACCACGGGGCGCGCGCACGAAGAAGAACCTCTAGGCGCTCCGGGAGATGGCGGCAAAGAAGCCTGGCCCAAACAGATGGGTGCGGAACTACGCCAGGAGGCAACATAACTCTTAAAATACAGAAATAGATCAATCTGCAAAAGAGCTTCCAACCAGCCAAAAATGTATCTCTGCGCAAATATTCGAACTCAGGTTCGAAACTCAGTACCCCATTCACGTTGCCTCTGACACTGCGTCTCAAGCTATACTCAAACTTGCCAATGCTTAAAAAAAGGGTCGAACATTCGGATTTTCAGTTTAAAAAAATTCGGAGAGTCACGAAGATTATTTCAAGATCTAGTTTTAAAGAACAGATTTCAATAAGGAAGAAGAAACCTAAATCATCAGTATTGCAATTTCGAAATGTAGTTTTGGAATTTTTTAAAATAGAGATACGTGAAAATGGGACTTACTACATTTTTTAAGCAACCATTTCACTATCCAAGGGGGGGATTTTAGCCATATAGCAAAAATAGAAGCCATTTTTCAATTTTAAAATAAATTGCATTATTTTGCATCCAGCATTCGTCTGTTGTTGATCGGATAAACCACGGAAAACTACCAAAAAGAGCAGCCGGCCGCTAGAATTCTCCTCCAGACAGAGGCTGAACTCGGCCTAGATATGTAGCTAGTTCATATGTCCTAGTAATAATGTACTATGTCGAAAATCCAGTTTCCGTCCGGACTCGTAAACAGTAATTTAGATAAACATATCCGAAGGCTGGAAGAGGTCGTTCTCTACAATGACGGTTGGGCACAAGTAGGCAACACTGCGAATTTTCCCAACCGTGCACCCGTGACTGCACATACGACACAGACACCACATCCAGTCGCAATTCAAAACAGATTTAGTGTTTTAGATTATGAAACAGATTTTCCTCGCCTTCCTGATCCTCACTACCCTTCCCTTCCATCGACAAATACATGCACAAACCAACGCAAACAGGCTAGGAAGCGTGTCAAAACCAAAACACGTAAAGCATCGCATCCTAGCCCACTTGAAAACAAAGCCATTCCTACTGAGCCTAAAAAACAGGTACTTATTTTAGCTGACAGCCATGGTCGCCATCTTTCCTCCATTCTCAGTAGGAAGTTACCCCCCAACTACTCAGTCTCGTCTATTTTTAAACCTAACGGGAGGTTTGCAGACGTGACTGCAGAGTTGGACACTCACACGAAGACAATGACCAATCAGGACACAGTCTTTATCATCGGAGGGCAGAATGACATTAATTTGGGCGGTAACTTTACACCTGAGCAACATGTAAACAAATTACAATGTGCCGCCCAAAATACTAACATTGTAGTCTCGACTCTGCCCTTCTGGTACAACAGGCCAACACTCTGCAGCGAGATTAAGCACGCAAACCAACAACTAAAACTGCAACTGAGAGAAACAGATGTAACACTTTTTGAAATGAATTTCCTCTCAGTAAAACACTTCACCCGGCACGGTCTCCACATGAACCTTGCTGGAAAACATGCAGTCGGTGAAAAGCTTGCACAATACATCATCAACTCCAGTCCTACGCAGCCTCCTGCCAAAAATCCATCCCTTTCACCTTCCTTACGTTCCCCTCACCCCACCCTTATTCTGAACCCTCTTACCCCCTCCTGTGAACCTACTCCCGTTTCTTCCATTCCCACTACCAATGACGCCTCTATTTCCTCACAACCTGTGACTGCTGGGACACATTACAACCTTCGACCACGCACTCGAGGTAAAAATGGAGTAAATATATAGCAACTACAGTCAGATGCAGCAGAAAAACATTCGTGTAGGTACTTGCAAAAAATAAAGATATTGCACCATAATGTTCAATCCCTTTCAAATAAAACTGAGTTTATCGAGGCAGCTCTACAGAGCGATTTAAATCAAATGGATGTTCTTTGCTTTACAGAACATTGGTTATCTCCTAATGAACTTAGCATTTTCCAAATTCCAAACTTTTACCTCGCAGGCTATTATTGTAGAAAAAGAGAATCTCATAAAAGTCCGGCATATGGAGGTTCTTGTATTTACGTTAAAAATAATATTGATTCTATCTCCTTGACGGAATTCAATGAGTATGCCGTTGAAAATGTTTTTGAAATTTCTGTTGTACATCTTCCTGTGCTAAAAATGATATTGCTTTGCATCTACAGGCCTCCAACAAAGAGAGCTGCAGATTACATTTTGTTCTTAGAAAAACTAGAGATAACACTAATCAAAGTCATCAATCGCTCTTTTGAATCCATTGTTGTATGTGGAGATTTTAACATCGATTTTCTGGTCGAATCTTGCGAGAAAGAGCAGTTTCTTAACTTAATTAATTCCTTCAATTTAGATATTACAATAAAAGTACCTACACGGATCACAGTAAATTCAAAGAAAGCAATCGATCAAATTATAATTAACAAAACCATTACTCGACATGAAATTGAAACAAAAGATTTAGGATACAGTGACCACGATGCACAAATTCTTACCATTATACGAAATGCGAACAATGACACAATAAATAATACACGTATGTGTAGAGTGTTTTCTAAAAGTACAATAAAATTATTCATTGATTACTTGCTGCAGGAGTCATGGGACGCAGTTTATAATACTATGGATACAAACGATAAATATTATTCTTTTTTTCAACGCTTTCATTTCATTTTAACACTTGCTTTCCTCTTCAGAAAAGAAAATTAAATATTTCACGCAAAAACAATTCTTGGATAACACAAGGGATTAGAACATCATGTTAAAACAAACGAGTTCTTTCTTTCATTTCTAAGCATCATAACGTATCTCAAGATTTCCTCCTGTACTTTAAAAAATACAATCATTGTTAAGAAAAGTCATAAGGCAGGCTAAAATCATGAAACACGATCAGGATATTTTGAACTCAAATAACAACACACAATCAATGTGGGATATAGTAAAAAATGCGACCAATCCAACTAGAAACCTTGTAGAGAATGTTGTTTTAAAAGATAACGATAGAGATGTGAACGATCCGGCAACAGTGGCTAGTCTCTTTAACCAATACTATTCCAGAATTGCTGTCGATCTCACTAAGGGTTTTCAGCCACAAAATTCAACATCTGACGTTTCCCTAAAAGTCTTAGACACTATGTTCGTTTCCGAAACCTCTTCCTATGAAATTCTCAAAATAATCGGTAAATTAAAAAATAAATATTCGGCCGGTTTAGATGAATTTCCGGATTGTTTGTTAAAGACGTGCGCGCCAGCCATTATACACCCGTTAACTCACATATTTAATGCATCCTTATGCACCGGAATTTTTTCCAGATATTTTTAAAACAGCTAAGATTAAGCCGCTCTTCAAGAAAGGCAACAAAAATGAAGTTCAAAATTATCGGCCAATTTCTCTTTTGTCAGTTTTTTTCAAAAATATTAGAGAGACTTTTTTATGTGCGAATGGAAACCTTTCTCAATAAACACGACGCGTTTTCAAATTACCAACATGGATTCCGGAAATCAAAATCTACGGAAACAGCCATTTTTTCTTTTCTTAAGGATGTTGCCTCATCATTGGATCAAAACGAAGCAACTATTGGAATATTTTTAGATCTTTCAAAAGCTTTTGACGTCATTGATCATAACATTTTACTTTCAAAATTACCTTCGTATGGAATCCGTGGTATTGCTCTAGATTGGCTATGTTCGTACCTTAAACAACGATCTCAGAAAGTAGAAATACCTTACTGGAATGATGGAACTTTATGTACACACCTTTCCGGTTCTTTGCCAATTGCACGTGGAGTCCCGCAAGGATCGATTTTAGGCCCTATTCTCTTCCTATTATACGGAAATGACATGCCCTTAGCGATTCGAAACCGAAGAACAGTTCTCTTTGCGGATGATACAAATATTCTTTGCAACAAAGAAACCGTAAATAGTACAATATCAGACGTTTCAAATTGGTTCCGTAATAACAAATTAAAAGTAAATGAAAATAAAACAGTTTCAATGCAGTTTTCCATATCAAATAAAAAATTCTGTACTCCATTGAAAATGAACGATGTGCCATTGACTGATGTTAATGTAACAAAATTTTAGGTCTATCAATTCAGTCAAACCTCAAATGGAATGCCCACTTAAATGAATTGAACACAAAATTAAGCTCATTATGCTACGCGTTCAGAATTCTTTCAAATTCCGTCAGCCTTCATACAGCTCGTTGTGTATATTTTGCCAACGTTCACTCCCGCCTGAGATATGGCATAATATTTTGGGGAAACACATCTTATAGTTCACAGACTTTCAGATTACAAAAAAGAATTGTACGAATAATAAGCAAATCCAACCCACGTGATTCTTGTAAGTCACTCTTTATTAATCTAGGAATTTTACCATTACCTTGTCTCCTGATTTACGAATCAGTAGTTTTTGTCAAAAATGACTTACTTAAGGGTGGGAATATATTTTCAGCAAACGCCGATGTCTATAAGTATAACACACGACGTAGTAATCATATTCACCAGGTGGCAGTATCAACAGCTCACTACAAAAAATTCACAAAAAATTCATGTACATTACTCTACAACACTTTGCCAGAAGACATTAAACGATTAAATTCAATAGAAAAGTTTAAGTCCCAAGTAAAATCTTTTCTGCTGCATAACTGTTTCTATACAATTCGAGACTATACCGAGCATCAAAAAGGAAAGTAGAATTAATTTTAACAATGATAGTTAATGTAATTATTTATCATGTTGACTGTATAATTCTAAAGAACCTGTAACAAGTATTGTACCACAGTTTCTGGGTTGATGGCCCCCATCTCGATCAGGTTTTTCGTCCAGTTTCCCTGATCCTTGAGCAAATGCTGAGATGGTCCCTTGTTTTGCTTCTGGACATAAATGTAACTTCATTATTTGTGCACGTCTTCTGAATTTTAGTGGGAAATATAGTTATTCAAATTATCGTTTCTCATATTATCTCGGCAAAAAGTATTATTCTTTCATGAAGAACATGAGGGTTCAGGGCAGGAATTTATAGCTAATTCACCTTTGAAAATATATTTTATTATATAGGAGCGAATATTTTGTCAACAAAACTCGAAAAAAAACTCTCTTTTCTGTATTCAAAATTCGACTAGAATATGGTTTAGGATAGAGACCACAGAATTATGAAAACGTGCACAAAATTCACTTCTCCCCATAGCTCGTCATACGCAGTTTTTAACTGTTTTTGACGTAAATAAAATAAAAATAAATAAATAAATAAACTCGAACCCGAAGACCTCCCGGTCAGAGACACTGATAGTGATATCAATTGATGGCCTGAATCACGTAATCCGGTAAACAAATTTCATTTTCACTAAAAATGCAAATATTTGATAATGTTATTCTCATTCTGCTCCTACTGGCTGAATTCTCATACTCAGTGCATCACTGTTTGCATCACAGCTGACGTCATGCGACAACAAGGTTCCGAAGAAAAGCCCACCCATATTAAACATTTCCAATTCACATTTTTCGGTACGAAACTGAAGTGTTTTTTTGATATATATTTTGTATGTAAAGAACTGTTGTACTATGTCTATAATGTGCTAAATGTACTGTCTTTGCAATATTTGCGAACACTTTCTGTTCAAATATTTAATGTATTGCTTAGTTCTACACGAATTTTATTTGTTAGTTTTGTACAGTGAGCGGGCTACTTTTTGGAAATTTTTTTTTTTGGAATTGTTCAGCACCAATTTTGCTGCTGCAAGCCACTAGTCTATATTACTGATTTCCAATGCCGCCAGAAATTGAAAGAAATTATAAATCCTCCGGCCATGAGAGAGGTATCTATTGTTTCGTTGGATATCCAACTTGCGAAAAATAAAAAAAAACTATTAAAGAGTTTCAATTTTGACTTAAAATGCCAAAATTTGATTGTGTTATTCAGCCTATTCTCATACTGTGCGAACCGACATTTTCGTGCTTTCTCATCCTAGTATTTTCCCTCTTTTAAACAAAAAATGTTTGTATTTTTTGATCAATGTTGAGTTAACTTTAGTCAGTTGTTAAAAGTATAACTCGGCATTCCGCTCCGAGCTACATTAGGAGAAGGTTGTGTTTCGTGCTCCGCTCGTCGCTTCGTAAGCAGCCTTCTTATTAGTGCCACACCCCAGCGGACGGTCGACAGCAGGCCGCTAGGCACGGCTCACGGCCGCTACCGCCGCATTGCTACACAACGAGTGGTTGTGTCAGTGTATTGTGTATCAAATAGTGTTAAATTCGTAGCTGAATTTTGTGCTGAACAAAGTGCAAACTCCGTTATCGGAGAATAAACTGCGTCATGGCAGAATCCACAGACTTTCTTGCTCAATCAGTCACAGAAACTGTGTCAAGTGCGCTCAGAGATCCATATCAATATCATGAAAATCCTCCCACGCACCTTCTACAAGATGTCATACAACAGCCAGATGTCCAACCAATGGATCAACTAAATACAAATTTCGAGCAAACCAACAATACAGATACGATAAGTGCACAAGGGCAGCAGCCCAGTAAAATCCCCGCCTTAACCATACTCTGCCCTCCCAAAATCTCACCTCCTTTCCACCCACAATATATAATGTCCCTATTCAAAATCGCTTCGATCCTCTTGGTAACTATGACGCATCAGCAAATCCCACATCCCCAGATCCACCAAAAATCAAAATTCCTCCCATTTTCATTCACAATGTTCAAGATCATCCTAGTCTCATAAAAACCATACATCACGTTCTAAAGCATAACCAATTCCAAACCCGAAACCAATCTAAATACACCCAAGTGATTGTTAACAGTATTGAAGATTATAGGGCATTAAGACAAAATCTGCAAGCAAACAACCTGAACTACCACACGTAACAAGACCCAGGCAAACAATGTCAGTGGTGTTCCGGTCGATTATAGTGAAAAAGCTGTAGAAGAAGAACTCATCAAAAGAAACCTTCCTATTTTAAAAGTCATCAGACTCTCTGGTGTTGACAAAAAACAGTGGCCCTTGCGTGCTGTCACTCTGAAAAAAACAACAATGCCCACATCTACAACCAGACTGAACTTTTTCAAGCCGTAATATCGGTGGAAGAAAGAAGACGTCGCCCCGGGCCAGTTCAGTGTCGAAGATATCACGACTTCGGTCACACTAAGAAAAACTGTGGACTTCCAGTGAGGTGTGGTCGCTGCTCGAAAAACCATGCCACAATAGACTGCACCGAAGGTAATGTGCAATGTGCAAATTGTACTAAACCGCATCACGCCAGTAGCCGTGAGTGTACCACCTACCAAAATCTGCTTCACAGAAAAGGTATTCCATTTGCACCAACACTCCTCGCAACCTCCCCCATCCCACAAAGTTTCCTCATACCCGCCCCAAAACTTCAACTCGTAGATGTCTCCTCTGCACAATGACCTTTCGCCCCACCAGGAATCAATTTCTTACCACCGAAGCCAAAACCATGGACCCCAAGGCAGCAATTTAGATCCTATGCTAATATAGTTCGCCAGTATCAACCGTCGCCTATCTTTACAACTCACAGACATCCTGCCCAACCACTCTCTCCTTGTTCCCCACAAATGATAGTTAGTCTCCCAAATTGTCAAAGATTCACTCACATCCATCCTCAAAAATCTCATTGCTACAATCATCAATACCATAGTTCAATCTATATCACTTCCCCAAACCCTACCTCAAACATGCATAAAAAAACACTGCTTAACATCCTTTCCTGGAATGCCAATGGAATACGTTCTAATATCCTCCTCAGTCAATTTCTCCACGCCAACCATATATCAGTAGCCTGTATAAAAGAAACGCACCTAATTCCATCAAACCGAATCTACATCCCAGGATACATCATATACCGTGCTGACAGACCAAGAAAACGAGCCAGTGGTGGTATGGCCTTTTTCATAAAGCAAAATATTTCACATTTACAAACTCCTTCCATACCCAATTCACTATTCGAAAATGTACGAATCACTATCAAAGCAACCTCCGGCGCACTGCTCGATATTACATCCATTTACAAGCCACCAAATATACCTTACCTACCCAACTCAATAAATCATCATACAATTGTAGGCGATTTCAATGCGAAGCATACGGCTTGGGGCAACAAACTCACCACTTATTCAGGCATCAGACTCCTAAATGATATTAATAACCTAGGCCTGCATATCCACGCCCCCTTCTCTCCAACTCACTACCCGTCTATATATAACCAGCAACACGACATAATGGATTTCGGGCTCTCACTAGACCTCCAGACATCCATAGCGGTGGATACCCACATTGCGCTACCCTCCGACCATCGATGAATTATCTTCAGATTAGGACTTTCAACTTCTCCAATTAAAACCCTCTTCCCCTTCAACCTAAACAACATCAACTGGCACCACTTCCAATCCCTTCTAACTCAATTGCTCCCTTCGATACAAACTTTACCCTCTGAAAATGAAATTGACAAAGCCATATCCTTACTAACCCATGTCATCCTTGATACTCTTGATTTAATCACACCTTCACCCAAAAGTCCAAATCCCCTCCCCCATCCCTACCATAATCCTAAAACTCATATTTCACAAGAGAACTATCCTAAATCATTATCTCCGCCATAGAACTCCTTTTCTGAAATCTTACTTGAACCGCCTAATTAAAATAGTACGAAGACTCCTTTTTCTTGTCCAAGCTCAATATTTCCACAAACAAATCCAAACTGCACTTCCAAACGACCACTCACTCTGAAACTTCACTCGCCGTTTACTAAGAAAACAAAATCATATCCCCATCCTCCAAACACTTATCACTCTGGCCTCCTCCCCTACAGATAAATCCAACACTCTTGCAGTCTATTTTCCATCCCTCTTCAATCCACATCCTCCCACAAATCCTGAATTTAACCAATCAATTGAACATGAAGTAAACAACCCGCAAATCACTGTACCTCATCCCATAAAATTCATCTCCCCATTGGAGGTAGCTTCTATCCTGGCTAAAAATGCACCCACAAAATACTTTGGTCCAGATAAAATACATTAATCCTAAAACAACTTCCTTTCAGAGCTATTGTACATATTACCTACATCTTCAATTCCTCTCTAAGAATATCTTACTTCCATACAGCCTGAAAATAGTACATGTTATACCCATCCTAAAACCCGGCAATGATCCCATCTTCTCCATCAAGCTATAGACCCATTAGTCTCCTTACATCCATCAGCAAAATCTTTGAAAAGTGCATTCTCTCTCGCCTAAAAACTTACTTCAATGAAACTTCAGCTATTCCTTATCATCAATTTGGCTTCCAATCACTAGTATCAACAAATCATCCGATTCTCAAACTCACAGAAGGCATTCTTGAAGGTTTCCGCCAATTTTCCCATACAATAGCCGTCTTTCTTGGCATTGAAAAAGCCTTTGACTTTGTTTGGCACCTCGGCTTATTATTCAAACTCGGTACCCCGCAGTATCTAATACGCCTAATTAAAAGATTCCTCGCGAATAGATCCTTCTCCATACGTTTAACCGATGCACCCTCTGCGCCTGCTCCCATCTTAGGAGGCGTACCTCAAGGTTCTGTCCTAGCTCCAACTCTCTTCAATATTTTTACTTATGACGCACCGACCACCCCTAACACATCCCTCGCACTCTTCGCCGATGACCAAGTCATTTACTCGACAAACCAAATGCTGGACGACGCAATCCTTGATGTTCAAAACCACCTACACCAAATCTCCGAATGGGCTAATAAATGGCGCATTAAATTCAACCCAACTAAATTTCAAGCCAAACTCTTCTCTCTACGCAGACCATCATTACCTCCTCCAATAGCTTACAAGACTATTTCTATTCCCTGGTTGCCTTCCAACACATCAGTAAAATACCACGGAGTCCTCCTTGATCGTCGCCTAACCTGGAAATCCAACATCCACCACAGACTTGCCCTAGCCACGCAAACAACTCATCAGCTTTTTCCAATTCTACGTCGATCTTCGCCCCTCCAAATTCAGATTGATACCCACCTTTACAAAGCTACGATCAGACCAATGTTAACATACGCAAGTCCTATTTGGGGTTCAGCAGCCAAATCCCTTATCCACAGGCTGCAGGCATTTCAAAACCATTTCCTAAGGATCATAACCAAAGCACTCTGGTTCATACCCAATGATCTTCTTCATCTAGAGCTCGGCATACCCTCCATCACCACTTTCATCAAACAACCCACCATTAAGTTTTACCACAAAATTCCTACTAGCCCACATGCCCTACACTTCCAATTAGGGAAAAAACCCCAAACAGATCACGCATCCGTAGGAATCTTCCCAGGCACTTTTTTGACCCACCTTAAACCCCTAAAACATAAAAATCTCCTAAATAATTCTAAGTGAAAAAATATGAAAACTAAGTTTATCTCAACTCTGTAACTCTGTGTGAAATATATTCAAACCCATTGCAAAAGAGGTTGTACACCTGAATGCAAATAAATTTTTAAAAAAATATGACTCTAAAAAGAACTTTAACTTGTGATAGTTGCCGGTTTATGCTACAAAGCAAAGTTGCCGGTTTATGCTACAAAGAACGGAGAAAGAACTATAAGAAATAAATGAATGGTATCTTTAGAAAACTAAACAGCGATTGGTACCAAAAAGTTAAAGCGGTCGCATGTCCGTTAAGGGCCCATTCTTACCGTAAAAGGAAGGACAGAAAGAGGATCCCCTGAGACGGAATCCCACCGCACCACTACCTCCTCAACCGCCACAATGCACCTAACTCGAAACACCATTTTAGGGTTAGTAAATTTTAATAAAAGACCTTTTGCTTTTGAAAATACGGCACAAACGAAACGAAATTTTATTTGATCAAAGCGGTATAATATTTATATTTTAGTTTAACGATTATTTTGAAATTTTCAGAGGAGAAAAAGGAACATCGTGACGAATTTTTTAGGGTAACGACTAATGTTGAATTTTGTGTTTTGAGCCTCTTCAAGAGATCAACAGCAATTCTCGTAAAATATTAGTTAAAGGGACTAGCCACTGTTGTCGGATCGATTACTTCTGTCATTATCTTTTAAAAAGACATAATCTACAAGGTTTCCAGTTGATGTGATCGTGTTTTTTACTACATTGCTCGTTTTTTTATTTGAGTCCAAACTATTCTCATCATGTTTCTTGACTTTAATCTGCCTTACAGCTTTTTTAGCGATCATTTGCATTTTTGGAAGTAGTGGTGGAAATATGGGGTACGTTGTGATGCTTAGAATTCGTATGGTTTTACAAAATGCTCTAATCCCTTGTATTATTCAATTTTTTTGCAAAATGTTTCATTTTCATTTTTTAAGAGGAAGAAACTACTTAAAGTACAATAAATTCCAAGATTCCATGATGTGTTGGTGTTCGCTTTTCTTGTAGTCGTAAGGATTTGTTCATCTTTGCCATTGTATCCTAATACTTTCGTTGCAATTTTATATATAGTCGTGGGTTTCGAAAGAGTAATATTTAATCAAACGATGAAAAATTGAAATCGTAATATTTAAATGTATTTTGAAATACATTTTTATCGATTATAAGTATTTACGTGTCTATAGTAGTTTTAATAACAAGTTACATAATTCTGGTTTAAATGACGCAAAGTAAACAATACAATTTTTTTCTGAAAATTGATCCTTATACAGTGGAATGCAATAAAACTATAAAATATAAACTTAACAGCCGACCAGAATCATCAGTAGTGAATGAATGAGAACTCTTGCATTCGGCTTGGATGACAAGAGTGATTGATGACTGATTATTTTGTCATCGAAATCCTACCATTGATTATTTTGTTTCTAGGCGCCTGAACTACTTTGGTGATTAGTCCCGTGAGAGTAGTGCGTGGCGATGTTCACCTGCTAGGACGTGATATCGGGCGCTAACCTACACGTCAGCTGGAGGGGTTTTCTATCTTCCATTTTTCCCAGCTGGGAACCGCTGAAGCCAGAACAAGCTTTAAGCTCCCGACGTGTGTCTCGACATGTGTATTAGCATAGTGCACGTGTGTCTGGGTAAAGGGGAGAAGAGGGTGCAAGGATGAGGAAGGAAAGATTGCGCGCTATCCGTGCCCCATTTTTTAGGGCACTGCGTCGGCATTTACCTGATATTGATCACGGAAACCACAGAAATCTATCGATCATAGCAGCCAGCCGCTAGAATTCTCCAAAAGTAGCTCAACTCGACGGAGCAATTTGGGTAGCGACGAAAATGCACCATAGTCGGAACTCCACCCCTAATCAGAGACGCTTCAGCGGCTACGATTCTTGTCACTACGCCATCTCAGCCGGTCTAAAGGACATTACTGATTTGAAACAAATATTTGAATGATTTTATTAATGCGTTAGTTACCATTTATTATAATTAATATTTCTACTGTAATTTAAAAAACACAAAATATGCATGTAACAAGCACTGTTCTTCTATTAATGTCAGCTTCTGGGTCAATGATCCCAATCTCGATCAGTTTTCCCAATCCATTGAGTTTCGCAGTTTCCCCAATCCATTGAGCAGATGCTGAGATGACCCCTTGTTTTGCTTCGGGACATAAACGTGGTTCCACTACTGTTGTTTTACGAAAAATAAATAAAAATAAAAATTATGAAGATAAGATTGTATTTTATGCACTGAACTGTTGTGTAGAGTATTTTAAAAAGTTCAAGTTACAAATCATTTTAAAGTTTCTTATAAATAAATTGTGTAATTTAATTTTGAATTGAATTGATGCCTCATTGTACGTGGCGAGACTCAGGCCATGAGGGCTGCTCTTCCGTCTGACCACGCAAATTTCACTATGCCCTTTTCACCGTCTAGCGGAGAAAGAAGGTATTAGTTGGGTGTCGAAACAGGCGATTTTGAATATAGCTTAGAGGCTTCATTGAGGCTTGAGGAACGTTTACACGCAGTAAATCTACCAACATGGGACAGCCGGCTTTACTTCCCCTCCGAAGGAAGGCGTTTGAAGGATTTTCTCGCCCTTATTTTGGATTTCACAACCGTTCATTCATTACATAGTCACGCTATTGAATGAGAATAACACGATAGTATAATTAATGAAGGGTTCCAATATAATGGTTACTTTAATGAGTAATTAGTTGCTGATAAAAGTCTTAACATATATATTTAAGTTGCCGACAAAAATGCATTGCAGTTTCATTGCTTTAGGTGTAAATAGTAGTTGTTTTGACTAATTTTGTGTTTTGTTGGGAGAAACATTTGCAATAAGTTGAGTGAGGTTGAAATTTATCCGCAAAGCACAAGAAATCGTGTCGTTTTTATAATTAGTTAAGAGATTGTGAAGAGACAGAAAGGTACTGTAGACGGCAGGACCATCGAAGACTAGTTAATAATGTCTTGTTTAATAAAAATCATAGGCGTCTCAGTTACATTCACAACGCCTGACATGCCTTTCTACCTTTGGAGGACTTCAAACCAACTAAGATGAAAAGAAATGTAAATTGTAGACATTGTAGGAATAGAGCCTCTTGCAAAGTTTCGAATACACACTTGCAAAAACTAGTGAACATGTTCATTTTAATTTTAGTAGAACGGAAATATTATTTTAAGAATATTAAAGAACAGTAAAACCTCGTCCAACATGGCAATTTTCTTTGAAAATTGGGAGCAGTTTTTAAGAAAATGGCGTTGAAGTGCTACAGCAAATTTTTGAGTTTTTAAAAAACTTCATTTGAAGTCATTTGAAGCACTTTAACTCACAAATACAACAGTGTTTACAAATTCCTGGTAATGTGCATATTAACAGTGCGGGAGACCTTTTAAAAAAATTATATTTGTGTAATTTTTGAAAAAAACAAAAAAATTCCAAAAAATGGACCTTTCCGTCATATTAAAGAGTGCAATTAGCACTATCCTTTCCAAAAGTTTGCAGAAAAAATTTGGAGGCATGTATAAGAAAATGGCGTTTGAGTGTTTCTGAAGATGCGGAATTTTGAGCTAGTTTTCACAGAAAATGGTTCAGTTTTCGAGAAACTTTACTTGACATTATTTAAAGCACATGTGCCCATAAATATAATGATGTGAACAAATCGCGGCTATTGTAAATATTAATGACGCCAGAGACAAGTCAAAAAAAATTTTTTTTGGTAATTTTAATTTTGGTAATTTTTGAAAAAATGACGTTTGTGTCCTCTCATAGAGTACATTAGTCACTACCCCTACCAAAAGTTTAAAGAAAAAATTTGGAGCAGGTTTTGAAAAAATCTTGTTTGCGTAATTTTTTAAAATTGCACATATTGCACGCGATATTGCGCGAAAACTACTAAAATTTTCAAAAAATGTACAGGATCTTAAAGAACTCACTATGGAGAACACATTTAATTGAAGGAAAAATCTCTATCTTTAATTTTGTAGTCGTAGGAAGAGGCCGAAAAAAATCAAACTTTTGCAATTTTCGAAAATTCAGAGTTAACCGTGAAAATGCCAATTTGATAAGTGTAATTTACTCTATTCTTACAAGAAATTTAAAGATAAATTTGCAGCCGTTTTTGAGAAAATTTTGAAAATATCCGGCGGGTTTCATGTAAAGTACCCCAACTTTGATAGTCATTTTTAAAATTTCAAAGCTTTTACTCGAGCTAGATTGACTTTTTTTTCAATTTGATAAAATCCTACGTATGGTTTAGGCGCTAGTAGTGTTCACAGACGGACGAACAGACGGACAGACAGACGGACGGACAGACGGACAGACGGACGGACAGACGGACAGACAGACGGACGGACGGATAGACAGACGGACGGACGGACAGACAGACGGACGGACGGAATGACAGACGGATGTTTTGCTTTCATTGGTTTTTCGGTATCAAGGATTCACAAAATAGGGATTCTGGCTACACCACGTTTTAGGGGATATTTTTCTTAATTCAGCCACTGGTTTTATCCACCTTTTTGTTATCAGGGCCCGGCAATGATTTTTCTCTGCCGAAAATTCGCCGTTTTTTACGCAGCATTACATAACTTTCCCTATACTACGTATATTGCTCCGTATATACGTATGTATACGGGAAAGTAAAAATTGAAGTGTACCAATCGAACAAGTGCCCACTTTTAATGTGAAAATGTATATATTTTGTATTCATATCACTTCCTTTGAAAAGTTAGATAAACGCCTACAATTCTAAATAATATGATATTTTGATAATACTGTTTGGTGTTAATTGGATGTTTACCGAAAATGATCATCAGATTATATTTTTGTCTTCCTGGGGCTTTTTCCAGTTTCAGGGATGCCGATTTCGACTCTCTGCGCCGGGTACCCACTATGATCCTCTTGGGGACACACATTAACCTTTACACTAGACACTGACACACATGCGAGCTCCTCGGTCTGTGGTCAGCAGACAAGGCCTTCCGCGTCAACACACAGACATGAAAGCAAGCGACCAATCCATGTCCATGACGGGACTCGAAGCCGCGACCGTTCGAAGAGAGTGCACCCACACTCAGGTGATCTAAGGTTGCTGCTAAGATATCTATTCTGCGTTGTTGTGGTTTTGAAGTCGATTTGTGGCTCATGACGAAAACTTTCTCGACCACAATGTTTGGGTTTCGCTGCGTTGCTGAGTGTGATGCAATTGCCGAGTTCATCTGGACGGGCAGCTCAATTCGCAGTAATTAAGCTCCAGGAAGCAGATGCCTCTGCTCGTTTGTGGCGTAATGCCTGGGTCGACCGGCATGGCTGAAACGCGAGAGTGCCGGATTAAGGAGCGAGTTGGCCGCATCTTTGCCTGGAGAGGGAGAAGACGCAATATTTTTTCTCAAACTAAACGGACCACATCTGCAGAAAAGAACCGACCAATAAAATGTAAAAACATACTTAATGCTGTTTCTTTGGTGAAATTACTTGAACTTGAAAAATTATTGAACCATTATTTTCAGACACAAAAGAATCAACTCTTAACCTTAATTTAAATACTAAATATGAACGGTTTAAGAAATAACTGACAGGAACACCCCATAGTAGTTTCTACAGAAGGGAAAGGTGGCGTGATTTCTTTCAGCTAATATGAAATCTCATTTAGTGTCTTCAGAGTAAAAGATTCAACGGTCATACACTGTTATATTTATGTGAATACAGTTTATTCACAGCAAACTTGTTAAAACAGAAAAGATTATAACAGGGTTAGGAAAAGATTATCCATTGATTATTTAATTAGGGAAAATGTGTAAAGTTCTGTGAAGTTTGAAACGCAGTACCAGTAACTTAACAAGCAAGCTACAATAACCTCTGGACAAAAGGCAATTTGGTGGGAAAAACTATAGAATTTTTTCTGCTGTTTGGAGATAATGAATCCGAATTATATCTTTGCAACCTCATAACCGTGCGTTAGTAGTGATAAATTCCGATGAAACTGCGAAAAACTAAAACAAATGAATTTTTCAGTTTGCTGCATATAATTTAAAAACTGGCGGGCAGTCTATTCCTCGGAGTCTTCCTTGGAGTATTAAAAATCAGTACGCTGGAGAGTGTGAGAATAGGCGGAATAAAGCAACCAAATGTTTGCACTTTTCTGCCAAAATCGAGACTTTCATTGCTTTCAGATTTTACCGAGTTCCAAAGTTTTTACATGAAAACCTCTCACGTGACCCAAAGCTGCATAGTTTCCTTATATTTCTCTGCGCATCGGAAATTAGTCATATAAATTCCACAATAAATTTTGTTACTCGAGTTCAAATTATCTTGACCATGTTTCATGATTTGAGCCTTCCTTAAGACTTTTTTATCATTGATTTTCAATTTTGGAAGCAGAGGTAGAAATTATAAGATGATTAGGTAGAAGTAGAAGTGAAGAGGTAGAAATCATATGATGTTTAGAATATTGCAATAAAGATTTTGTTTGGTTTTATATAATATATCCTTTGTGTGATTCAAGTATTATTTATTTGTTAGATGTTTAATTTAATTTTTTTAAAAGAGGAAAGCACTTATTAAAGTGAAATGAAAGAGTCGAAAAATAATGAATTATCTTTGTCATTTTATCAACGGTATTGTAAACCGCGTTCCGTGAAGTGTTGGTGTTCGTTTTCCCGTAATTGTAAGAATTAGTGCATCGTCGTCAATGAATCTTATTTTACTCTCTCGCCTTACGAATACTTCGTAAGAAGAGAAAATTACGTTATCGTGCGCCAGAAAACGGCGAATTTTCTCCAGAAAAACTCTCACTGTCGGGCTCTGGTAACGAAAAAGTGGTTAAATCCTGTTGCAAAATTTAGAAAAAAGTCCTCTAACTCGTAGTGTAGCCAGAATCTGTTTTGACGGCTCTTGATACCGAAAAATCGATTGACGGTAAAACGTCAGTCTGTTCGTGGTCAACGCTAGCGTCTAAACCGTTCAGCCGATTTTCTTCAAAATTGATATTCCGCAATCGTTTTTGTCTGATGTCGAGAATCCTGGAACTTGAAACCGATATTTTAATTTTTGGGGGTACTTTACATGAATCCCCTCTGACATTTTCAAAGTTTCAAAAAATTGGCTCCAAATTTTTGAATTGATTTTTTATTAATTAATAAAAATTTTAAATAACGCGAAGGACGTTTATGAGAATGATGTAGGTATAATTTTCATTGATATTCCCAATTTTCGGAAATTACAAAACACAATTACAAAACTGCAAAATTGAAGATAGAGATTTTTTCTCTGACAAAATCGTTGTACAAATTAGCACTTTAAGTAAAATCGTGTGCAATTTTTTTGAAAAAACGAATAGATTTTGCGTAAATTGCGCATGAAGATCACCCAAATTTTGTTTCTCAAAAACTGCTAAAAAAATTTTTTTCTTTAAATTTTCTGCACTTATGTAATAAGGACGGTAAAAGTGTGGTGCTAGTCCTATTTCCGGGTATTGCTTGGTTTATCGAAGATTGCAAAAAATAAAAAAATAAACTACAAAGTTGTAGATAGAGATTTTTGCGTCAGAAAAAGTCTGTGTACATTATCGTTTATTGAAGTTGCAAAGCAATTTTTCTGCACATTTTATGCACTGTTACCTTAAGCAAAAAAGTGAATACTTTCTAGGAACTTCTTGAGTAATATACAGATACATCAATACATTGAATAGATTTACAGGAATGTATGTTACTTTTTTATAATTTCTTGGTAGAGTTAGGTACTGTGAAACGTTTGGAAATATATGTTTCATCGTGCGTTAAGCGTTTAAATGTATTTAATTCCTTATTTCAATGGCATTTTGGCACTGGCTGAATTAACTTCCAATTCTATCATCTCTTATTTCTCTTCACCTGATGCTGTAATTTCCACACCCTCTGCCACTGCTGGGATAACCCTTTTTTCTTTGTCCATGCACGAAGGGTAAAGAACACAAATTATATTGGAGTTTCATAAACGAATGTCGTGAGGCGGCTGATTATTTCCATCAACAAACCCAGCCGCCCATGAGGCCCTGAGAGCGCTTGACAACAGCGAAGAATTTGCCCTCACTGTAGCAGCAGCGGTGGCGCTCGGACCGTCACGGACGCAAAAAGTGGGAGCTGCCAAAAATTTTCCTGAAGTTTAGACAGATGAACAATGCTTGTATTACTATTGAAATGTGTTCGATTTTACTTTAAACGTAAATTGACACTATAATGTCGGCCACTAAATTTAAGGTTCCCTATTTGGTGGCAGTATACAGCTTGCGCCGCAAGCAAACGCCACGCCAAAAAAGTGATGTGAATAAAACGAAAAGTAAAAATGCGATTTAAAATAACAAACGGCATGTCAACTAATTTCATCTTTATGTTCCGGAAGTAGTCACTACTACTACTACTACTACTACTCTCTTGTGCTGAATAGTACACTGACAGTGAGAAGAGCGGTGATTTCTTGTAAACCCGTATGAAACGTATTGGAGGCAACACCCTTGACATCATTACTGTACCGGAGAGAGGACTCAGTGCATCAAAAGATGTTCACATCAGTGCCTCTGATCAGGAGGTCCTAGGGGTTTGAGCACCGACGGTGATAGGATTTTCGACATAGTACATTATTACTAGTACATATGTACTAGCTACATATCTAGACAAGAGTTCAGCCTGTCTGGAGGAGAAATCTAGCTAAAGATGTCTGCTTAAGGTGGCTCCAGGCATCAATTGATGTCATTGTAGTGCCTCTGACTGGGCGGGTCCTAAGTTCGAGTCGCGACAGCGGCAGGAATTTCGACACCATCTTGATGGCTAGGTCGAATTCAAACCGTTGTTTGGAGAAGAATTCTAGTAGTTGGCTGCTCTGATGGGAAGTTGCCCGTGGTTTCTGCTACCAACACCAGGTTAAATCCCGGAGCAGTACCCTATCAAACAGTGCACGTACCGCACGTGATCTTTCCTTCCTCTTCCTTGTCCTTTCCTCCCCCCTTACACACAAACATGCACTCCACTACTACACATGTCGGGAATTGATGGAATCAGTAACAATCAATCAATGAATCATTACTGTAGGTAGAAAAAATGGGCGTCTCAATGTTATTTTGGAGCAGATCTCTCCATAAGGAGTGTCCCAGTCTCACGGTTGTCCCTTGCTCGCCACCCTCTCCTTTCTGAGCACCAATAGATACGGTCCGCGCAATCAGTCGCGCTCGGAGAACCCGACACCGGATGCCACAACCGTCTCCATCCTGCTGCGTCCCGCGGAAGAGGCGGGCAGCGGCAGCGCGCGGCGGGCAGAGGGCGGGCGGCGGAAGCCCACAACGCAAATGGTGAGCGGGGCGGGGGCGGGGGCGGGGGCGGGGGCGGGGGCGGCCACGGGGCGGACGGTTCACGGAGGAGAAATGACCCGCGGAAAGAAATATCAATACTATCAAATATTTCTAGAATTTAATCACTATCTTTTTGAATTAACAACGTGTATTCTGCGTCTAATTTGCAGATTTTTCATGATGTTCGGTCACCTCTGCTATCTTTGTTTGGGGCTCCACTCGACAGGCTGATTTTAGATCAGAGCCAACACTGCCGCTGAATTCTGACCCGGAGGTCCTAGGGTTGACGTCCGGCCGGCGGAAGATATTCGACTTTACCTACAGCTGGGTCGAATATAGCCGCAGTCCTGGAGGAGAATTCTAGTGGCCGGCTGCTCTGACCGGTAGTTTTTCGTGGTTTTCTCCGATCAACGCAAGCCAAATGCCGGAGTAGTACCCTAACAAACGAGCCCGAACCGCGCGATATATCCTTCCTCTTCTTCAACTCTCCTCACCTCTTACGTACACTTCGATTTACATGCACTACACTACCATACAGCTGTGAGCTTAGAGATTATCCCGGTTCCTCTGGACGGTGGTACAGTGTTCCTCTGGGGGGAGATACGTGGAGGGAGACATTCCCTGCAAGCCATCGTGAAGGCCGGTGTGGGATTTCGCCATCCAACGTGTGTACCGCTACCTGCCGTTATTAGACATTCACTACACTAACGGACTAACGAATATAGCAGTTGCCATACCTGGAAATAATCAGTCGGTCTACGGAGCGTACCACCGCGGGCGCAGGGGCCAGCACATCATTCGCGTGCTCGGCCTGCCTACACTGGGCCCCTCCTTCCCTCCCCTGCGACCGGCGCTGGGCGATTCCTCGTTTCTTTTATTATCGTACGAAACTGTCGAGAAACTGTCTACGAGGTAAACACCACCTGCCATACGCTAGAATACATAATTATAGTGTAATATCAAGGACTTATGTCTACTTTTCAGCCATTTATTTATTCTACTTATTTTTGGGTTAAAAAATGTCAAGCACGGTATGCAGCGGCGTAGTAATGAACGCTGAATACGTAAAGATGCGCCACTTCTGGGTGCGTAGATTGAACTGATTCTTCCGAGGAAAACGCTAGCCTGTGTATTTAGATGAGAACTGCTCAAGAGGGCGGGCCCCATCGGCGTGCCTTGGCTCTGTGGTTATCCTCGGGCGACCGCTGTGGCCCGCTGCTTGTCGAGTCAGTCGGGCGGAAGGGAAGAGGCTCGGGCGTGATCGCTTTAGTCTAGTGAAAAGAGATCGGAATACGGGCAACTGCAGCGAGTCACCGCGGCAAGCTTGGACCGAATTCCTTCATTTGAGCAGCTCTACTTTAAATAACCCATACATTATTGTACAAGAATTAGAATGAACATCTTCATCCACTCAGATACGATAATTGAGCAGTATTGGTAACTACATTTGATGAACTCCCTCAAAACCACCTAGCAAATTATTCTCCCAGAGAATATTCCTGTGGGCTGATACGGGACACTTTCTGCTTCCGCAAGGAACGCGAAATTACTGTGTCCTGTTTTTACAAAACAAGCTACACGATTCTCTAAAAAAACTTCAAAATTGCGACAAAATGGTAATGAGTAAAATCATTAAGCTTCTCCAAGCCGAACAGGCAATCTGACCTTCAATTTCCTGATCCATAGGAGAGGCGACTGTATGTTTCTCTTTGAAAGCCTAGAGTCCAATTCGTGAAACCATTTCATGACAGTTGCTGGCGATTCGGGAAATGTTCTGTTTGTCTTGCTATTTATCTTGCGTTGGCAATTAGCAGATGAGTGCATAAAATGCGTATCTGCCATTTCTTCAATTAAAGTGTACGCTAGTGGAGGGTTCAAATGACTGTTTGCGCCTTGATACAACCTACTCTGCGACGTGACTTAGCAGTACAGTACAGCGACAACCGTCATTAATTACGGGGGCGTCCGGCCCCGTGCCGGCAACCCATTATATCAAACTCCACAACCCGCTCGAACGCCATGGTTTGTGCGCCAGAACCATCCAGTAGTATAAAAACAGTACGCAGAAAACACACCCTATTCCCTACTTTTTACTATCTCGACGTACTACAAATTTACATAGTAAAGAGAAATTTGTATAATGCTGCGGCAAAAATAGGCGATTTTTTGACAGAAAAAGTCGTATTGTGAGTCCCTCATGTCGAAATAATGGATAACTCTTGTTCCTAAATGTCTGTTTTCCGTCTGTTCCTTTTTTCGTCTGTCCCTCTATTAGTGTGTCCGTTTGTCAATTTGTCCGTCTGTCCGTCCATCCCTGGTGTACGCTAGCGCCCAAACTGTTCAGACGATTTGCCCCAGTTGATCTGGACGAACTCAAGGCCCCACGAATTTGAAATGCATATTTTGATTTTTGGGGGTACTATACATGAAATCTCGACATTTTAAAAACTCTAAAAAATGACACCATTTTTTATTAAACTTTTTTTTCGGGCGGAACAAAGAACGTTTAAAAAATGGAAATCTCATATCAGTTAAATTTTCGAATATTGAAAAAATTCAAGATTTTTGCGATGTCTTTCCACAACTACATAATTAAACACAGAGCTCTTTCTACCAAATGAAATCACTTTTGACTAATGATATAGATCTTGAAATAAAAACGTACGAAATTTTTCGAAAATGTGAGTGGTTTTCTCGTAAATTTGTCTAAAATATAGAATTTTTTAAAATTATTTTTTAAAGTGTCCACTTTTTTATTTGTTTTTTTTTTTGGATAGAGAAAAGTACGGTTATAAAATGGCGCAGGACCTGTTTCCGGTCAACTATAGTAGTTTTCAAAAGTACAATATTGACGATATTGATTTTTTCCTCTATCAAATCTGTTTAAAAAATAAATCTTTAAGGGGCCATCCATAAATTACGTAACACAAATTTCGAGTATTTTCATTTCTCCCTCTCCCCCTTGTACGTACCCGTAACACGCGCTTGAACACCCCCTAATTGATTACATAACGCTTGCGACAACCCCCCTTTTAAATGCAAGAAGTGAAAATAAATTATAGCACAGTAAAAACAATTTGTATTTATTTTACTGGTGTTCAATATTAAAATTAATGATAAATAAAGTAGAAATTAGTTGGCAATGCTGGTTGCACCTCCTGCTAAACAACTCTCCCATTCCCTGGTCCCCATTAAATTCATCTGTCAAATAAGAAACCAAATTGAAGCAAGACCATCAGAAACTTCATTAACTTCGACTCATTATAAACCGTAAAATTAGCCTCAGCCCCGAAAATACAGTGCTCTTATACAAATCCATTCTCCGACCACTCCTTCTTTACGCACGCTCGATCTAGTGTCATTCAGCAGCATCCCACATAAACAAGATCCAAGTCTTCCAAAACAGAATCCTCCGCATTGCAACCAAAGCTCCATAATTTGTCAGAAACTCAACTCTCCATTGAGATTCCAACCTAAAATCATAAAAGAGCAAATCATTCACATATCCCACAATTTCTTCTTCCACCTAACACAACCGAACCATCCTTTTACAACCTTGACATAGATAACTTCCCTTCCTGAGAATAAAAAACAGATATCCCCTTCATTCATTCTTAAACTGCTTTTCTACCTCTGAATAGTAATAATAACTTCAGCAATTGAAATCATCTCTAGTGATGATCTGGCGGTGCTCAATAAGTTTCCCCACTCGTACTTTTTAAGGTTAGCATAAGCCATCAATCATCTGTGGAGCCGTAAGGCTGAACGATGTAAATTCAGACAAAAATAAATGAATTGAAAAAAACAAAACCAGAGAGGTCGGGGTCAAGATATATGAATCGGCAAGGTTATCGGAGTTTCCTTAACAAGGAACGGAAACAAGTTCTGGAATTTTGACGCAATGCGAGCCTCACGGATTCAAAAGGGTGAAGGAAGGAAAATAACAAAATTCTTTTCACTTCTGACGAACTGTTTCAGATTCCATAATCCGTCGCGGCATCTCTGCTCATTAAGGTTGCAGTCGTAAATCGTTATCGTCGTTGACCCTTGGAGACCTTATGGGCAGTGTAATTGCCGTGCGATCAAAATATGGGCCTATCTTTTTGTACTGTACAATGTGAAAAGCGTTTATGCAAGTTTCTTTCACTTGTTCCGGCTGGGACCTTGCCACGCTGGTGGGAGATACCTGGTTAGGGAAAATCATCGCCAGAAGACGTAGGTCGGCGCCGGTCGGGAGCTTAGAGCTTGTCCCGGCTGGGGCGGTGCGCCACTGGTTGGAGATACCTTGTACGGGAAAACCCGCTACCCGAAGGTAGGTCGGCGCCGGGTCTCGCCATGCAGCGGGCGAAGATCACCGCCGAGGATCTCCCGCGATAAAAACAAGTCGCTCTTGTAACGCGGTAATGCCCAAGTCGGGGACTGGCCGTTCCAAGCCGAGAGTCACATGGAGCTATTTTCACTTTAAAAGGATTTACAAAATGCTTAGTTTTCTTATTCTGGCGTACCCTCATATCATTCTGTACTGATCGCAACGCAGAATAGGTATCTATAGAACATGCAAGTGCGCATCGTGACAACTGTATACGCGGCGGGGCACATAATATCGTATATCTTTTGCACGCATTAAGAACGTACGTTAGTGCGTACAATAAGTGGCGTCCCTTGAGCATGGCAGCAACATATAGAGCCGTGGGTAGCACAACGATTTTCATATATAGCAGCTTCTATGACGTTATCTGCATTGCCTAAAGACAAGTGACCATTAGAGTGTTATTAACGCTTTAATGCAGGAAGCCTCTCATCAGCTGGGAGGAGCGAGGCGGCTTAGTGGCCGCCGGTCGCGCCAACGGCGATTGTCATATGCGCGGGCGCCTGTGGGCGGCCCGGCCCCTCCGGCCTCTGCGCAGCGCCGCGCCGCGCCGCCCCGCGCCGCGCCGAAGGGAACGTAGGCGGCGCGGGCTGTACAGGCGGCACATGTTCTGCATACAGCGCCGCGCCGCGCTGCGACGCATCTTCCACGGCAGCAGTTGCTCCCGTCAATGAGGATGCCGCTTCTTTTCTGTGGCGCGCAGCTGCCTGCGGCGCGTGGAGCTGGAGCTGCTTTCCACGGCTCCACATTGCGCCTATTCTTTGTCTTCGGGGGAGGAAGTGCGGAGCAGGAAACGGCATTGTTGCGCACAATGCCTCCCAAACCTCATTCACTCGAAGAGAAAATACTTGACGTGGAAGCAGCTGAAAAGGAACTTCATGGAGACATGTTGATCCTTCAATTGGATGGTAGAAAATCCGTTGCCTTTTAATATCCCTAAAGCCTTTTAATCATTTCAGTTTCTCATCTTGTACATTCTTAAATAGTAAAGATTGTAAGGTTGTTGCGGAAAATTCCAATTTTTTGCCAGAAGAAGCCTATTGTGGAGACTTGATAACCAAAACGTGGATAAACCTTGATACTGTGTGTAATAAATTCCTTCCTCTAATATGTCGTGTGTTCAGAATCCACATTTGGTGGACGTTTCATACTGTCTAACCGTTTGTGATCAATGTTAGCGCCTAAACCGTTCAGACGATTTTTTTCCAAAATTAATATTCCCCATTCGATCTGGACATACTCAAGGCTCTACGAGTTTCAAACGGTTATTTTGATTTGGGGGGGGGGGGGGTCTTCTTCACTAGGAGCGCGAAAGACATATATAAAATTTACTAAAAATAACGCCACAATGTGCAATTAAATTCTTTCTCGGAGAGAGCAAAATACGCTTAAACAGTGCAGATCTCATTTTCGATGAACTCTTTGAATTTTCGAAAATAGCACATGTTCAAAATTTATTGGACGCCTTCCTACTTCTACAATTTTAAAGATAGAGCTTTTTCTGAATGAAATCTGTTCGTCAAAGATAGGTCTTGAAAAAAAGCCAGCGTACAATTTTTCAAAAATACGAGATGTGTTCGCGTGATTTTGCTGGAAATATAGCAACAGCAAATACAATATTTTATCAAAAAGTCTCCAAATTTTTCTTTACTTTTTGTCGAAGAGCCAAGTCCGCTTATAAAAATGTCGTAGATCCCATTTTCGGTGAAATCTCTGTATTTTCGAAAATTGAAACAAATAACATTGCAAAATTACAATACTCATACTAAAAATATTTTCTTAAATGAAATATGTTTTAAAATATCACATCTTTAAAAGAAGTTATGTACAATTGTTCAAAAATGTGAAAAGTTTTCGTGTAATTTTTGTTTGAAGTGAAAGCAATTAAAAATATTTTCTCAATAATGACTCCAAATTCTTTCTTTAATTTTGTCCCTCGGAGTGCGTTTATCACTGTGCGTTAGTGGCACTGTTTCCGTTTTCGTTGTACTCTTTGAATTGCCGAACATTGCAAAAGTTGCAAATAATGCCAGAAAATATGAGCTATTATAGCGGTACTAGTTATTTTTGTGTTTACATAGAGAATTCGACAAATTTTGAAGTGTTTGACTTTACTACATTTTATTATTTTGCGTCTGAATTATTCGTTTGGTGATATTCAGAAGAACTTGAATTACGATTTAGTTGTATTAAATATTAGTTTTGGTTACTACTTGAAGTTCATGCAAAACTTTTCGTCAGTAAAGCTAAAAGAGTCAGGGACCCAAATAAAAAAGAGGTAAGAAGAGCAAAATGAAAGAGAAAAAGTTAATTACATTCATTTTTTGGATGACGATCGTTTAAATAAAACAGCAATTTACTACAGAAACGCGTGGAGAAGGGACTCAGGAAGCCCGCGTTGAATGAGGCACGCCTCGCTTAAGATAGCTCAGGATTTGCCCATTCGAAAACTTCTGTATGCAAGAGTGAGTGCTTTCGAGTGGGAGATAATAGTTCACTATTGAGATTGTGGCTTCATCTAATCTAATCTAATTTAATAATACCAAAGCGAAGGTGCATTGCTTGCTGGGTTTTTAATCAATATGGCGTTTTGACGGAGTGGCTTCAACCAAACGTGCTAGAGCATCGCAAAGACGCTAACAGGTAACTGCAAGGTGACGCAGAATTTCAAGTACAGAAATCTCCAAGTCTTCCGATCATACATCAAACATAGATAAGAGTGACTTTGAAATGAAATTATATCTGAGGGGAATTTCAAAATTTGCAACACTCTTTATTGTCTCTCTCATAATACATTTCACGTCACAAAGAGTTTCACGCTGAGGTGGTTATGGATTCTAGGGAAACAAGCAAAATTATTTTCGAATCAATTACTTTCACACAACCATTTACGATTTTGTGCCATAACATTAAAATGACACTTAAGTTTCTCACCTTACAACGTTTACATAGTAAAGAGAAAATATTGTAATGCTTGGAGAAACTACTAGAGAAGGTTGGCATAAACTATTCGGCGTGTGGTGCAGGGATAATGTTCCTGACGTGTTAACTTGAAGGATCTGTGTTCGAACCTCGGCCCGGAGAAACAAATTGCTGGTTGGAAACACTTTAGCAGATTCAAATAATATAAGAATATATCTTAGACCAGGGCTCATCAGAAAGACGATTCGTAAGCAAAGAGCCGTCGGCAGTGGCTGGAGCGGATGGCGTGAGCAGCATCCTGGGGGGGGGGGGGCGTACAGACGTAGAAAAGATAATTCGGACGACTCAGTTTCACACCAGACGTCGTTGCAAAATATGTTGTCATGGAAGAGGAAGCGGCTCTGGTAATAATAGACCGATAGTTTTTAAAGAAAAATGGAAGCTTTTATTTTCAAAAACTGACGATAATGTAAAATGTTCGTTTGTCTTACGAGCCGACGAGTCTGTCATATACGCTGCCTTAATTTTAAGTTTGTTTGGGTTGTTATGTTTGTGGAATTGGTGTGGGTGAGTTTGTTGGGTTGGTATGTTTGTGAGCAATTTTTTTCTATCAGGACTGAGAAGCACTCTCTTAGAACACAACTTGACAAATGTCCTGAGTCAAATTGCGCTGAATCATTTGGGACAAATATTGAAAGCATTGTGCGAGAAAAAAAGATTTAAAAAAATTAAGAAACAATTAACATGTCTCTTTAGAGTAAACGCTGAGTACTTTCTGGTAGTTTGTTTGCATTATAACACTTGGATAAAAATATTTACATTATTTCTGACAATTGAAGATTCAGTAATACTTACTGTCGCAAAATTTATCAAAGATATTTGAAGAAATTCTTTCCTTGACCGGAATTACTTGTTTAATTATTTTTACCTAATGTTAGTGGATGTGACAATAAGTATCCTCAGGTAATGGTAATGACTAATTTGGTATTTGCGCAAGAAAACGGAACACGGCTGTCAATGGACGAAATGAAGACAGTGCGGAGCGATAAACGGCACGGTTGAATCTCTCATATCTCTGTGCTCGACATTTGAATTTCGTGTAGTGCTCCCGCTGGGTCCCGCCCGCTCACTGGGAGCCGGGAGCAATCGGCCTTGGCTCTACAGAGCGAAAACGTGATGAACCCTGTCGTAGACGTTAGAAATAATGCAAGAAAATCTTTCGTAGCACCACTTGTTATTTTTGGAAATTTGTAACAACGATAACTCTGAAGTAGGTCGTTCAGATCTTTCATATTGCGCGAAGCTGATGTCCCGGATTCTGTGATTGGAGGCCAGAACTGCACTAGCCTCCGCATGCCTTACTACTGTTGCGCTAGTGGGGTCGCAGAATGCGAGTCAACTGAGTCAATGGCGCGATTGGGAGGGCCCTCAGAGGGCGAATCACAACTGGCCTCACAGTTGACAGAGAGGGTTACCGTTGTCGTAATCTTCGCGAAAGCAGGAAAACATACACACGTAATTTGACGAAATTATTTGTTGAAATAAAAATAAATTTGCGGAAAAAAGCTCAACGTATGACAAAGAGGAAGCTTGCTAGGAAAGTTGTATAGATTGTAGACGAGGCTTGATCTCTCTTGCATTTTTTCAAAAATATAATCCTAATAAAGTTACAATACTTTCGAAATTACTGGAAGTAAACAAAGTTTAGAAAATTGAGTTACAATAACGGCGTGTTAATGGTGTTTACGTACATGATTATTTCATCAGACGTAATAAAACATTTCATGCAATTTGACACATGAATGAGATATGCCATGCATTGTACAATGCCATTGGAACATTATGTTTTACTGTTAAAAAGGCCAGCTTCAAACAAGTAAATACTACACCGTCAGCCAAAGTGATAAATTGCTATTTGGTGTGATAACTAAATGAATGACCGAGAAATAAAGTGATGGCAGACGAAAAAAAAAGTTTCGCTTTCTGTCATGAAGGATGGCAGAGGGCGAGGACTGAGCGGGGCGACCTTCGGCCGAAGGCTGCGCGAAGCGTGTTCGAACCCCCTGCCGACCGCCGCCGCCTTCGCGTGCGCGCGCAACGAGCCTGGCTCCACCACCTGTTCGATTGTTCCAAGTGGAAGAAGAGCAGAGAATGGTCATGCGTGCGCAGGGCCGAGGCGAGGGAGGGCGGCGACGGCGCGCAGGTGGCTAAGAAAGGACGTTGCGAATATCCTCCGCGTCGCGCCGCGTCGCGCCGCGTCGCGCCGTGCCGTGCCGCGCCGCGTAGCACCCCTCTGTTGTCTCCGCGACTGCGGTGATCGTGCACCAAATACCAGGGCATCGTCCCGCAGCTGGCGCGGCTTCAACCGCCCGTTGCGCACTCGCCGCCGAGCGAAGGACGCCGAAGGTCCCGGGCATCGCCCTGCGCCCCGCGGCCACGCCCCGCCTCTCGCCCCCGCCCCCGCCCCCGCCCACCGCTCTTGCCCACGACTCGGCCCCGCGCCCCGGGCCTCGCGCCTCCCGCGTAGCGCCCTCGCCCCCGCCCTCGTCCCCGCCCACCATCCACGCGCTCCGCGCCCCGCGCCCCCCGCGCCACGCCCCCACGCTACGCCTCACGCCGCCCGCGCCTAGCCTCACTCCTCACGCCTCACGCCACGCCTCCCGCACCCCGCCCGCGAACTCAACGCTCTTTCTTTCGGAACAACGCTTCAAAATAGAAAGCTGGTGGTGGCAACGACAGAATGAGCTGCATTTATATTGGCATCTGGAGGTAGGCCAGCAATCGAGACGCTGGTCGAGTTGTCTCCCTTGCCCCGCTCCCACCCCGCACCCCATCCCCCCCTGGGCGACGCTTATTTTCGGTCTTGGGAAACGTCCGACTCATTTCCTACTGTTGCTGAGCAAAATTAACCGACCGTCGTACATTCGTGCGTTGTGGCTACAGATAGTAAACAACACGCCCACAAACCAGGAGTGGGGACGTGAGTGCCAGACAGAGACGCGAGATGTAGGGGTGCACACGACCAACGTCCTGTCCCTTCCCAGGGCTCCTTTCCACTCTCTCTCTATGCGGAGCCACGGACCGACTGTAACATAAAAGTAGAGTATAAGAAAAGTAATATTCCTTTATTACACTGCAAGTGTTCATTCTAAGAGCGCTGTTGCCGCGCCAGCCTCAGAACACGCTAGCCATCACAACAACAATACTACTACTAGTAATAACAATACAACAATAATGATAACAACAACAATAAAAGCAACAATACTCGGAGATACAGCCCGGTGTAAAGCAAACTGTGATTGGATCGCATCGAACAGAACGGAGCATATGCACGTAAAATCCACTGTTTAACTACTTCTATAGAAAACTAATGGAGCTACAACAGCCTTCTCGTATCATTGGTAACGAATACGTAATACTATAATATTGCACTTTCTATCCTACTAACACCTTGGCCATCACTCGGAAAATGCAAATGATATAACGCAAAATTACGCGAAAAATACTAATATTTAAAAAAAGTACATGAAATAATTAAAATATGGAATATAAGAAAGAAGATTGCATTATAAGAGAAAATTCTAATTTCAATACTAAGGGTGTTAGGCAGGTTCGAAAACATTTCAAGTTCGTTATCACATAACTCAAAATTACACGAAAAATAATATTTTCAAAAATGTTAAACTGCAATAATTTAAACATCTCGTATTGAGGGATAGATTGCATTATAATGCATTATATCTGTAGATACAATATTGAAGATGAAAGACAAACTTGAGAAATTTGAAATTTTTTAAATGTAAATTGATCCTGTGTCATATTATCACGGGGGCATTGCGAATTCCAGCAAACAACTTTAAGAAAATGATGTAGAGGCATTTTAAAGAAATTCTTATTTACTATTATATTTATTATAATATTATATTTACTATTATATTTAGTATTATATTATCACTATTTTACAGAAAATTGCGTAAAAACTACTCATAAATTGAAAAACATTCTAATACATGACTTTAATTAGAGATCTAATTGTGAAGAAAAGATTTCATTTACAAAAATATCTCTATCTTCAATAATATAGTTGTAGTAAGTGTTCGAAATCCTTTTTACTTTTCCAATTTTCCAATTCCAATTAAGAAGTTTCAATGGAAATCGAGCCTGCGCCAATTTTATAAACATATTCCTCTATTCAAGCAAATAATTTACAAAACAATTGGAGTCATTTTGGGGAAAATTTGAAAATGTCGTTGGGGCTTAATGTATAGTAATACCTCCAAAAACGCAAAGATCTATTTCAAATTCGAGGGTACGCAACATCAGCCATATCGTTTACAGAATTTCAATTTTGGTAATACTCTTGGGACAAGATTAGGCGTCAATGTTGTTCACAGACGTAACGATGAACAGACACAAAATGCCGAAAACCATTATTTCAGTGCTAGAACGAAAAAAAACGTTGACTTTGACTATAGTACTAAAGGGACTATTTTATTTTGTGTGAATTTTTATCTCAACGCTCAGCAATATTGGAATGGATTCTCTCGCACAGTACCGGGTCTACAATGCCGTAAACCACACTTCGGAGGATGGGAGTTTGCAGTTGGGTGCTACATTAAATCAATTTTCAGTTTTCATAGAATGTTATTTAGAAAGTGCAGTTTTCGCACGTGTACAGATTGTACGAGTATCTACTTATTTATACGTATATAAGAAAAGAACAAATTCTTAAGTAAGGGAAAAGACCATTTTTCCCTAGTCTGAAACATCTACAGATGTGAGAGCGCAGGCTTCCTCTACCGGTGTCAGTAACTATTTGTCTGTCGGGGAGACGCTGCGTCCTAGGCACAGTTGTCATCGTTTCAACCGCCATGCTATGACCTTCCTCCTGGAGGAAGGTCGCACGTGCCTAGGACGCGGCGTCTACCAGACAGCCAAGTACTTGACTACAAATGCCTTATTTTTTTAAACTATGCCCTAGCTATTAAAAAAATATGAAACAATTCACAAGTGTCGTGAGATGAAGTTTTAATATTATTTTCGTATCTGTATCGGCGTTCAAGGACAGTAAAACTGTTCTTTCAAATCCGGGTCCAACCTGTTCCTCTTCATTTCCCCACATGTCCCCCAATTATCCTTCAAATGTGACCAAATTATTATTTAATAATCTTCCAAAAACTATTGTCTTTCCTTAGTGTATGATATTCTTATACAAAGAATTAGGAAGCTTTAAAAAAACAATGATTTGTAACTAGGCCCTACATTCCAATGTCAAAATACTACTGGGTGCTTCAACAATGTATACAAATGCATAACAAAAACTAAAATAAATGCACAGAACCGTTGCAGTCATTTTCAAAGTATATTTATAGTCCAGGTGTTTTAAAGGGGGAAAATGTTTTTTTTTCAATGTAGCCCAGTAATCGAAAACACCTGAAAGAAATGCACAACAATTTATGCTTTAAGAGAACATTTGATATTTTTTCGAGCCTGTTCCAGGCTTCTAAGGCACAGTTGTTATTTTTTTGCACAAATATTTTTTTGTGTTTGAATTTGGGCCTGAGAAAAATATTGAAACATATTTTTCTGATAGTACAAATTGTTTTCTTATTTATCAAATTTTTGCACTCAGATAAAACAGTGTTAACTTGACGAAAAAAATTTAAAATAAAAAAACAGTTTTTTTTTCTGTAGATGGGTGTGGGTGATGGAACGGGGGCTAAGAAACTTTTCAAAAATATTATTTTTATGTTAAAATTATAGTTGAACTACTCATATGTTATACTACTCATATATTTGGTTCAGGGGAACGTTTTTACCATCATATCGGGGGGGGGGGACCTCTACAGTTAAATTACAGACTTATTTGTGAAATGTCATTCATAGATTGTGTAAACTAAAATTTTTATTGTTTGATTGATTTTCGAGCGCGTTAACTGCTACGATCATTAGTCCCGTAAGTATAGAGCATGTTATTATCGTAAGATGTGGCGATGAACTTCCCCGCAAGATGGCGTGATGCGCGCCGACCTACATGTCGGCTGGCAGGCTTTTCCGTGACCAGATATCTCCCATCAGCAGGGCACCGCCCCAACCGTCACAAGTTCCAAGCTCCCGACTGTTCTCCCGGCAAGTGTGGTAGTGTAGTGTAAGAAAGGGGCGAGTATAGGACAAGGAAGTGGACGGAAAAGCCGCGCGCGGTCCGTGGCCCGTTCGTTACGCATTCGCCTGGTGTTGAAGAGACCATGGAAAACTACTGATCAGAGCAGCCAGCCGCTAGAAATCTTCTCTAGACATGGGCTAAATTAGGCATAGCTACGTAGCTAGTTTCGAAAATCCTACTACAGTCGGCACTCGAACCCCAGGACTTCTCGGTTAGAGATACTGGAGTGACATCTATTGATACCCAGAGCCCCCTCAGTCGTTTGAACTAGAGGTGTGTTCTACCACACTAAGCTCTAAAGTAAGAAAAAATAAAATATAATAAGCATTTACAAATTCATAATAATGAATTGAATTATTATATAACATAATAAGTTATTATAATTTTAAATAATATGTTCTTTTCGCTCTCTATAATCTGAGGATGAACAAGACATTTGAAGCCATTTTTGAGAAAATGGCTTCAAATGTTTTGTTTGAGCGTTTCTGAAAATACGGAATTTTGAGCTAGTTTTCATAGAAAACTATTAAATTTTCGAGAAACTTTATTTGACATTATTTAAACCACATGTAATCATTAATATAATAATGTGAATAAATCGCCGTCAATGTAAATATTAACATGAGAGATAAGTCAACAAAATTACACTTTTGTAATTTTTGAAAAATCAAAAGAATAGAGCAATATGGCGTTAATGTCATCTCATAAAGCACATTTAGCACTATCCATAAAAAAGTTTAAAGAAAAAATTTGGAGCCGTTTTTGAGAAAATCTTGTTTTTGTAATTTTTTAAAATTGCAAATATTGCACGCAATATTGCGCGAAAACTTTCAAAAAAATGTACGTGATCTTAATGATAGAACTCACTTTGGAGAACAAATTTTATTTGGGGGAAAAATATTTATCGTCAATTTTTTAGTTCGAAGTAGACGCCGAAAAAATATCAAGCTTTTGCAATTTTCGAAAATTCAGAGTTAACCGAAAAAATGAGACATTTTCCACCTTAATAAGTGTATTTTGCTCTATTCTTACAAAAAAATTAGAGAAAAAATGTGGATCCATTTTTGAGATCATTTTGAAATTGTCCGGGGGTCTTCATGTAAAGTACCCCCAAATTTTGAAGAAAGTTTTTCAAAATCTCGGCGCCTAGAGTAAAAGCAGATTGACCTAGGAATATCCATTTTGGAAGAAATCGCACGTATGGTTTATGCGCTAGTGTTGTTCACAGACGGACGGACGTTTTGAAAAAAACACTTTTTTGGTATCAGGGGACCCCACAACGAGTATTTCGGTTAAAATCTCGAAATCGATTTTCCGCAGCATTACATAACTTTCCCTATACTTCGTGTATTACTCCGTATATACGTACGTATATGGGAAAGTAAAAATGACTGCTGCCACCAAGTACTGACGTCAAAAGCTTCTCCTAACACAGGCTACCAATAGCAATAAGCGAATGTATTAAGTCTCAACATTTATTTTAATCACCATCAATTTCCGGTTGTCCAAGTTCAGTATCTGGGTCACAAACGTCATTGTCAATTAGTTTTCCTTCGATGTTAAAATGTCGATTCAATCAAATCCATATTCATCCAAATCATTTAATTTTGCTATAGTCTCAGAAGCAGTGAGAGATGTCCACAGCCAAGGCTTCAAACTATGTAACACTATTTTTCTGTAATCACAGTTTGCACTTCAAATCTTTCGGTAAATCCCAAAAATTATATGAAGGAGTTTGCCCGGCACTGGTGGCAGTTAATATACTGTACCCGTAATTGGGTCCAAGGTACTGGTTTTGAAAATCCATCCCCACTTTACTTTCTCGTGCTCGTAGGCTAATACAGAGAAAATTAGAGAGCGTTAAAAAGTCGATGTCGAAATGGAAATATGCGTTGTTTTTTAATTGTCCATCCGTTTATAAACAACGCAAGCGCCTATACCGTGCATAGTATTTTCACCACGATGGATATTCCCTAATCAATCAGACTGTTGCGCGATCCGAATTAGAAACCGATTTGTGGGCATTTCACATGACCTCTGGCTCCATATTTTTTCTTTACATTTTTCGTTTGAATAGTGAAGAGTGCGCTTGAAAAAATGGCGACGATCCGATTTTCAGTAAAAACCTTTAAATTTTCGAATTTTGCAAAAGTTAACAATTTTACGACCCTTTTAAACAAATACTTTATTGAAGATAGAGATTTCTTTCTGAATGACATTAGCCTTTCACAGTTAGATTTTTCATTAATGTTATTTATATTTTTTTTAGAAAAAGAGTAGTTTTCGCGTAATTTTGTGTGAAATCGTGAAAATTTAAAGAAAACACGTTAACATAATTTTTCTCAAAACCGGATCCAAATTTTTCCACTAACTTTTCACTAGAATATATGATATATACGAATATATGATATATACGAATATACGAAGATATGATTTTCATTAAACCTTTGTAATTTCGAAAATTGCAAAAGGTTCAAATTTTGCTTTTGAAGCGTCCCGACCGTTGGTATTCTTAATGAGTGTGGTAGTATAATGAATACGGCCAGTCTTGACCGTGCGTGGGCTACCACCCCACACCACGACCTTGTTCTACAAGGGGCATAAGAACCGGAGGTTGATCCTTAAGCTTTTCGCTTTTACCGTAACACCCCGACGCCACAGAAGTACACCGTCAGGCTGGCATCCGGATCCCGCCGGAACGCAGTTTGCCCTCATGGCAAACTCCCCATTCAATGCCTGGGTTGGGCTTTGCCAGCTCCAGAGCTACTAGCTATCCAGGCCAGTATCGGAGTCCAAACAATGCGCTACTCACGTGTGCCGGGAACAAGTCCCTCCTCTTTGCCCAGAGTATTAGACCGGGACCCAGCAAGAAAATCGACGTATGATAAGCACAAAGCTAAATGTTTTTGAGAAGTTAGCCAGTGTGACGAGGAACAAGGAAAAGCAAGTGTGGCGGCCTGTAGGTGTCGGCGTTGCGCTGCGCAATATTTTAATATATCGAAAAAAAACTAGGCCATTGGGGAATGAGTACATAGCTAATTCTAGTTGTATATTGTTCGTTAGTTAGCCAAAGTGGGAGGGAGTTGTATGCCATACCGAAGCGGCGTCTCAGACACAGAGGGGAAGAAGAGATACAGAGAGGAAGAAGAGACACAGAGCAGAAGAAGAGACACAGAGGAAAGAAGAGACACAGAAGGGAAGAAGAGACATATGTAGAGAAGGGGGGAAGAAAAGATACATACGTAGGTCATTCAATAACTAAGGAGAAAAATTGGTCTGGAGAAAAAACAGTGGGTAGGACAAGTTTGGTAATTTTAGGACATTAAGTAGGCATCACATGGGATGATCCTTGACCACCTGGAGGATCATCATTGTTGTGTTTATAACCTCAAAATTAAGTTGAACGATGGAGAGCCCGCTTGAAAATTCGACTTTGGTTGAAGAACGTTCTGTGATCCGTTTTGTACTTGATGAAGGTGAAAAACCAGCTAATATATACTCCAGAATGACGAAAGTCTATGATGAAAGTTGTAAGAACCGCGAGAATTTTTACGAGTGGGTAGAAAAGTTCAAAAGTGATCGAGACTCAATGACTGACAAACACCGAGCTGTCCGCATCAGGAGGAAAAGTCATGTTCACAGTGTTTGGGGACGCTATAGGTGCATTGTTTGTGATTATTTCGAAGAATAATGTATAATAATTAGTAAATACTTCTAAGATATGCTTTTAAACAAAGTGAAGCCAGCCATGAGAGAGAAACGTCGTGGATCTCAGAGGGGAGTTGTGCTTCTCCAGCAAAACAACGCATGTCCGCACACTGCTCAACAAAGCTGTGAAACTATCGAGAAAATGTGTAGGGATGTACCCTTACAGCCTCGATTTAACACCATCTTATTTTCATTTGTTTGGTCCACTAAAGGAGGCATTACGTGCAAAGAAGTTCCAAGGTAACGAGGATGTCAAAAAATTTGTGGGAAATTGGTTGTAACACCAAGATAAAGTTCGTTATAAAGAAGCTGGTAACCCGTTGGGACAAGTGCATAAATATTGGTGGAGATTCTATTGAAAAGTAGGAAAAGTCTTGTTTTGTAAAAATAAACGTTTATTTCTCCAGACCAATTTGTTTCTTTAATTATTGAATGCCCCTCGTAGATGGAAAAAGAGAGACAGATGAGAAAAGAGACAGAGAGTGGGGAAAATAAGAGAGGAGGAAAAAGACATAGGCGGAGGGAGAGAGGAGAAAAAAGATAAAGCGAGAAAGAGGGGAAAAGAGTGGGGAAAGAAAGAGAGAAGGGGAGAGAAATATTTCCTCCATTATTTCATCTGCGAAAGCAACACGCCGGGTACCAGTTAGTTAATGAATAAATGTAAAACTATCAGCTGGTGTATATGTTATTATTTTCAACTAATTTCATCTCGTATTACTGTGTAACTTTATCTCTTTCATTCTAAACAATACCAACATTTATTTTCATTTATATTCATAAATAAATTAACGTTTTGTTCGCACCTGATGTTGCGTATAAATATTATGCCAAACGTCTTGTTCCAATATTATAAGAAAAATAAAACTTTTTGAAAACTTGTACATTGATTGACCAAAATAAGAAGGACATCCAAGGGTTATATTAATATCATAGGATTTCTGCAATAACCGTCTTTAACAAATATTAATACATATAAAAAGTCAGCATAAATACAACTTAATTCACCTATTTTTTTTATTTTTTTTTTACAAATATACAGATTTATTCCTCTCCGTAGAGACATGATATCGGCATGGCACACGTATATTCGCATTTCAAACGTTAAACATGTCTCTAAAACGTATGGCACGTATACCTGTAATACGCCACACTTATAAAACGTTTACAACTTTAGAGGTTATTTCTCGCGTTCGAGATATCCAATTGGTATGGCACTTATGACTCGTCTTGTAGACATTAAAATAAATTGAAAAATATTTTTCTCGGTGGTGTACCTATGATACATGGATTAGTGACATATTTGACATCTTTGAACCAGTATGGTGGCTACTTAGAGACGCCGCAGCGGTATGGCGTGGTCATAATCGGCAATGAAAAATAATTTTCTACCACTGGACCACAAAAATAGCTTTGAGCTCGTAATCCAAGCGGGCAAAAAAAAAATTACACGTTCAATTCAATATGGCGAACAGTTCGAGACGCCGCTTCGGTATGACATACAACGCCCTCCCACTTTGGCTATCTAACGAACAGTATACAACTAGAATTAGCTGTGTACTCATTACCCAATGGCCTAGTTTTTTTCGACATATTTAGAAAACTGCGCAGCGCAACGCCGACACATACAGGCCGCCATTCTTGTGTTTCCTTGTTTCTCATCACACTGGCTAACTTCTCAAAACATTTTAGCTTTGAGCTTATCATACGTCGATTTGCTTGCTGGATCCCGGTCTATAGCCACTGCCACAACGATGCCGAGAGTCCAATGCGAAGAAGAAAGATCTACAGCAAATAGAAATATATTGTCGGTCCCCTTCCAAAAAAATCAGAAAATATCCTATGCGGTTTTGTTCCTCTTAAATTGCACTTTTGTACACTTTGTCCCAACAGCGAAACAACTAGATATTACAGGTATCCCAAGCTTGGTTCACATTTCTCCACAGTCTGATATAAATGTGTACTTTCGAGAATATTTCAAAAAAACTTTGATAAAGCCATAAAAATCATTTTTAAACGTCCAGCGAGTGATTTAAAATTAGTAGTTTCATATGCATCAACTAGTACTCAGAGGAAAGCAGTATGTAAAGCTAAAAATATCCTGCTACACAGAAAGAGAAGTAGTGTGGAACAAACCATACTTCTTTGAAGTGTTGTCCAGAAGAGGTACCATTTTTATCAGTTTTACAGATTCAGAACAAGAGAAGGATTAAAATCATGAAAAAATCACTTAAGCAATCTTATAGGTTACTAAATAAAATATAATTTTCATAATACCCTTCTTCAACGTGCGAGGGATAGAAGAAATGTTATTTACGAAAAACATCTTTGCTATTTGGCCTTCGATATCTCGAAACGCGCCTGCAATATTTTAAGGATAATTTTTGCATGTCCTTATCTGCAACGTCTAAACGAAGGTGTAAACAAAATTTCAGCTAAATGAGAATTTTTCCGAGAGTCGTGGCTTTTTACTTTCTCGCCTTTCGAACACTTCGTAAGAAGAGAGTTATGTAATCGCGGGAGAAAAACGGTGAGTTTTCGCCAGAAAAACGCTTATAGCTGGGTCTGATAATGAAAAAGTGGATGAATTCTATTGCTAAATTTAGAAAAAAATCTTTAACTCGTGGTGTAGCCAAAATCCACGTTTTGTTGCGTCTTGATACTGTAAAATCGATTGACGGCAAAACGTCCTTCTGTCCGTCTGTGGTCAACGCTAGCGCCTAAACCGTTCAGCCGATTTTCTTTAAAATTGATATTCCCCAATCGATTTGGCTGATGTCGAGGCTCCTGGAATTTGAAACCGATATCTTAACATTGGGGGATACTTTACATGAAACCGTTGGACATTTTCAGTTTTCAAAAAAAAGGTTCAAAATATTTTATTTATTTTAGCTGCACTTCTTTTGTAGAGTTTAGTTTTTCTTGGACCCAAACATATTCTACCAAGAATTAGTTCAAATATTTGGGAGCATTTTTAATCACCTTATTCCGCTAGCCTTTGCTCATGTAATCTATGAGCGGAGAATGTCAATAGGTAGTTTACACGCACTGTAGATGTTTCCTTCCTCCCTACGGAGTAGAGAGAAAGTTGTGTAATGCTGCGCAAAAAACGGAGAATTTTTGACAGAAAAACTCTTATTACAGGACCTTGGTAACTAAAAAGTGGATAAATCCAGTTGCTAAATTTAGAAAAAAAATAATCTATCTCGTGGTGTAGCCAGAAAACGTGTTTTGTGGGTCCTTGATACCGAAAAATCGACTGACGGCAAAACTGCTGTCAGTCTGTCTGACCGTCTGTGCATAACGCTAGCGGCTAAAACGATTTTCAGCCGGTTTTGTCCAAAATTGATATTCCGCTATCGATCTGGCTGATGTCACGGCCCCTTTGAAAGAGAAATATTAATTTAGGGGTTACTTTACATACAGCTCCTGGGACATTTTCCAAATTTTCAAAAAATAGCTCTATCGTTTTTGATTACATTTTGTTGTTGATAGTGTGAAGGACATTTAAGGGAATGTGTAGGTCTCATGTTCGTTGAAAACCTTGATTTTTCGAGAATTGCAAACGTTCAACATGTTTTCGGAGTCTTCCTTCAACTAAAATTTTAAAGATAGAGATTTTCCCCCAGAATTAAATCTGTTCCTTAAATATAGATTTTGAAGTAAGATCGTGTAGAATTTTCAAAATATTCGAGGACTTTTCACGTAATTTTGCGTGAAAATGGGGGAGAAAGTACGTGCTGTTTTAGGACCACTAGTTGTAATATTTCACGTACAAACTATCATTTTCAATATGCTTTCTCCTCTAAAAAGTAAAATCATAATCATACAATCGGATTCCTTACTATAGCACCCGCTCTTGAAATTATTTCATTGTACTCTTGGAGGGCGTATATGCGGTCTGCTTGCCTGAGATGACGTTTCAAGGAGGCAATATCTTTCGCGCTGACTTGCAGCCAGCATAAAAAAATATTTATGTCATTCAGTGCACGAAAGGGGCATGTGCTTGACAAGTATCATTTCTGCATTCCTTTTAATTCGTGACCATCCATTTAATACTTTAAATTATTACTTTTCCTGAACAGAAAGATGCATCTATCTACGAAGAATAAGGATTCATTGTGAACTCAAAATTACACAAAGTGTCACATATACGGTTAATGTTCTTACTGAGTCAGTTTCATCTTCACGAACTACCTAAAATGTGTTCACGCATCTTCTATAGACAGGGAGTCAGCAAGAAAAGACACTTATAAGCTTAAAGCAAACATTTTGAGATGTTAGCCAGTGTTATGAATAACAGGGAAACGAAAGTATCGTGGTCGAGAAAGTATCGTGGTATGAGTAACAGGGAAACGAAAGTATATAGGTGTCGGCGTTGCGCTGGGGAATTTTTTGAAGGTGTCGAAAAATCTATGCCCTTGGAGAATGAGTACAAAGATAATTCTTGTAGTATATTCTTCATTAGACGGTCAAAGTGTGAAGGAGTTGTATGCCATACCCCCGCGGCGTCTCGAACTGTCCGCCATACTGAATTTAAGAGTAATTTTTTACGCTCTCTTAGATTACCAGTTCAAAGCAAACTTTCCAATGATTAAAATTGTTTTTCATCGCAGATTATGGCCGTGTCATACTGTTTCGGGTCTCTATGTAGCCGCAACACTGATTCAAAGATGTCCAACCTTTCACTATTCCATGTATCATAGGTTCAAGTTTCGCGGTCCGTTTGACCCCCGTGATGCATTTTGATAAATAGATGCAATGCCATACTGATAATCATGACGTCATTAAATGGCCGTCATACTGAAAACCTATTTTTCCTTAACATTTTCATAAAGTTATTGGTAAGTCCTGGAAAATAAATGTATGACGTTATATAATAATAATACGGCGCTCAGTTTGAGACCGGCCTACTAGTGGTGTGCATATCTTAAGATTATCCCGGAAAGGTATCGTAATAGTAGATGGAAATAATCCCACATTGTCCATTACATGTTTCCAGCCTGCCTGTCAAGAAGATCTTCTAGGAGTGGCGTGAAAACATCGAACTGAAAACGTATTTCACAACTTTCAGTTAAATTGTCTGGCTCAGAACGCTGACGCGATTCGAGTTTATTATTCCATATCCACAAGTCTTTCTGAAAGTCCGCATCTCTGACAAAGACAAGGATGATTGATAATATTACCGTTTTATAAAGCATTGCGTTGTGGAGGACTTTTATATTGTCTTAGTCCGCCATCCGAGGACTTAGCATGAGCGTCAGTGTCGAAGAATGAGAAAATAATAATAATAATAATAATAATAATAATAATAATAATAATAACCGAGATATAGTTATCCGGGATTTGGAGAAAAAGTCGTGTCTACTTGTAGACGTTGCTGTGCCATGCGATCAAAACGTCGTAACCAAAGAGGTAGAGAAACGTCTTAAATACAAGAGTTTGGAAATCGAGATCAGCCGAATGTGGGGCGTAAAAGCACAGGTCGTCCCGATAGTCATCGGAGCTCTGGGATTTGTTCCGCAAAATTTGTGTAAAAACTTATCTAAACTCTCAGGCAATTCAAAAGAGTGGGAAGTGCGAGAAATTGCTTTATTTGGAACAGCCCACATTTTGCGCAAAGTATTGTAGAGGCACCTATAGTCCCTAGATCTACTCCTTAGGAAGCTGGTTGCAACCGGAGTAGACTTCATAATTAACCGACACATAACATCTCTAGTCGTGAATTAGAGGAATAATAATAATAATAAGATAAATTGTATCTTTTACTACTACTACTACTACTGCTGTAATAACATTAATTATAATAACAATGCATTCTTTATTGCTAATACACAGATACAGATATATTAGCAATGGGCGAGTCTCATCTGCACAATGATTCACAGACTGATCAGATTATAAGAACAAGGCGGCGGAGTGATTAGATTCTTGACTGTGCGGGAGGAGTCCGGGATGAGCTCAATCGACTGAGACGCGCCTTATTCCGGAGAGCCAAGAATCTAAAAGGGAACATATTATTCTAATAGGAACATTAACATTTATATCATTACATAGATGTATGTTATAATTGCATTAGAGCATAAGGTACAGGACGGTGATGCAATTCAAGAAAGCACAGTACGAAATATTATAAATTTGGAATAGCCGACCTAGATGTCCGAAGTGGCTAAGAGCATGTACAGACTCAGCGCTTCAGTCTGAACATGCGGGATCCGAGTCCCGCTTTGGGCATGGATGTGTCCCCCTTGCCGCTCATAAGTATATGTTGTCGCGCAGGACCTCGCGTTCTGTTGACCCCAGATCAGAGGAGCCCGCAAGTGTGATGGTGTTTAGGGTACAATCGATTATGCGTCCCAACGGGACGTAAAGGTAACCGGCTGTCGGCTGGATAAAAGCCCTAGTAAAAATTGGAATAAAGTCCTTCTAGTTCAGTAAGAGTGATTTCATAAATGATTGTTAAGAAAAGAGAAAGCTGCAGTGAGAAAACAAGGGTTAGATGAAGATTAAAGGTGGTTGGGAAGTTGATTTTTGTAAAAAGGTGCAAGATAACTTATGCCAGCGCTAACTTGGTAGTTGTATGTTGAGGAACAGATTAAAAATGCGTGGTCCTAATATTTAGTGTTGCCTACTGTTTGATTCCGTGCGGTAACTCATCTTATTTTGTGCATACACAGGATTTCCTGATTTCGAAACCGAATGACTCAGGTTAAGCAGATAATAAATGCACTGTTGACGCGTGGTCAGCCATTCAGCTTTTGCTCGGGAATCCGAGATAAGGTCAAATGTAAATCGAATTCAACCATTCTGGGCTGCTTGAATCCTGTATGCAATGTACGCGTTTAATACTATAAAAACACATCTGAATGTTCAAGAATTAGAAGAATTAGGGAAGATGGCAATTGTAGCTTGGTTTTAAGTTTTAATAGTTTACGGAAAGGATATAACCTAAGCATGGCTAAATAGGAAGATTAATACTAATTTCTAACGTGTAGGGAAAATTACCAAATTTTACCAATAACACTTAGAGATTTACAGGAATTCATTGGTTGTATGTGAGTAACGTCAATGTCAAGAATAAATTGGGAATATATTTAACTCTATCAGTAGGATCAACAATCATAATATTACTTTTTAATAGTTTTACAAGTAGTCAATTTTCAGCAGATCCGGTTTTGATGATACCTAAATCTTTTTGGAAAAATTATTTGGGGATTTGAGCTGAATTTGGATGGAAAGAGAATAGCATCAGCGTACATAGTTAAAGAAGAATTAAACTGGCAAGGATAGTCGAGGTCGCGAAGGATGAAAGACCGTGGCTGACTTGGCTTGAAGGGTCACGGGTTCCAATCCGTTACGGGCATTGATGTGTGTTGGTATGCGTGTACCGCTACCGTTTTCCCAAAGTTACAAAACCAACGCCAAATAACAGTGGTCGTTATATGGCCATGGCAATTGAAAAGCAACCTTCAATAAGTAAAACAGAAGAATTAAGTTTGCCAATTGGTAAATCTGCTACATAAAGGACGTAAAAATGAGGTTGATCCCCGTGAAACACCACAATTAAAGTACTTTAATGATAATGGATGAATGCCAAATGTATATAGTCCTTTACTTCTGTTACTAAGAGAATTTTCAAACCACTGAACAGCTACTAATGACAGTTTTCAGACGGATTAACTTCGGTACATTGCTTCAATGGTACTTTGTGTTAATGCTTTTGAGTAATCCAAAAGAACTTCTGCTTACATCAGAATCGTCGTACGCTGATATCATCAGAGACATTATCCATTGTTCTGACCATCCTGCATTTACTTTAGATACCTGATAGATATTCTGGGATAATTTTTTTTATCCAAGTATTCCCGAAGTCGATTCTCGTTTCCTGAAGTTGGATCTCCGTTTTCTCTAAAATGTTTGACTTCAGTAGAACTGTGCTAATTGGACGCAGTGTTGATACCGATGTTGAGGTGGAGTATTTCGGTACAGGAGACGATAGATTAGTTTCCAGGAGGAAGAGAATTTACACCCAAGGAAACAATTTAAAATATATGTGAGATGTTTAAAGCAGCGCTGTAAACACAGTGATAAAGTTTTTCCCGATAAAACGTCCGATGTCGATGAATTTAGATTAATCTGTTTCACTATAAGGGAAATATAATGATCAGTGACACTTCGAAATTGAAAGGAATATCATTACTTACAGTTTTCTGTTGTAAATGTGTCTTATTTGTTGCAACCGGGAGAGGGTATAAACTGATATCACTGTAGTTCCTTTGACCGGGAGGTCTTAGGTTTGAGTCCCGACGGTGGCAGGATTTTCGAATAGCTAGATAGGTCGAATTCAGTCCCTGTCTGAAGTGGCTGGCAGTCAGCTGCTTTGATCGGTAATTTTCCTTCGTTTCACCGATCAATACGAGGCGAATGCCGCAGCAATACCCTAACAAACGGGCCAGGGACCGCGCGCGATCTTTCCTCTTCCTTGTCTTCCTTCCTCTTCCTTGTCCTATCCTCACCCTTACACATACTAACACTTGCATGCACTACACTAACACATATGCTGGGAGACCAGTCGGGGACTTAGAGCTTGTCCCGCCTGGGGCGGTTCCTCGCTGATGGGAGATACTTGATTGGGGAAAACCCCGATAGCCGATGGGCTTGTTGCTGGATCTGGATCTCATGGTTGCTGGGTGCTGGATCTCACCATCCAGCGGGGGAAGATCACTGCTAACTCCCGAGGAAATAACCATTCACTACACTTACGGGACTAATGATTTTATCACTTGACGCGCCTGGAATCACTTATCAATCCATCAATTATTATCTACAGAGGGAGCAACTTCAAGTTTAAAGTCAATGAAATAATTCACATATACATAGCACTGAAAATACGTCATTTGAGAACAAGAATGGACCTTGAATATTCAGTTCGGCTTTTTCTATTAATCTCCAGTAATCTTAACATGTTGTGAACGCTAAAAGGATAACAAAACTAATACGAGAACAATCATAATAACAGAAAGAATATACTGACTTTCAGACTTTTGTGATGAAGTATAACATTCATAGGTCTGTGATTAGTGTTATATGCAATGCATTATTCGCAAATCCTTTATTTCTCCTTATTTCTTGAATCCCAGCTATGTATACTTCGCTTATTCTCTGACGGGAACTATGCAGCCATCACTAATATTCGTTGACAGTAAGTTGAATAATGCACTAACTCCAGAGAACTTTAATGAGAAAATCAACCAACACATCCGGCAAATCACAAGCTGGTGGACCAAATGAAGAAAATAAGTGAAGCCCGTCGTACTGCAATTGCAGTTGGTGAGCCTTCTCTCAATACGGAATCATTTTATGCAGCATTTTATTAGAGAAACGTCGCTCAAAAATGTATTTTTAAAGGGATTGAAGATCATCTTAGACTAAAAATGCAGAGCTTAATGGGATAATCAAACGGTAAATATGTTTTATCTGAACTTACTCTCGTCGAATGATTGATTGATGATAAGTCATTACGGGCACGCCAACTACTAGGATAATTAGTCCCCTAAGTCTAGTGCATGTTTTGCTCGGGAGGTGGCTGTGGTTTTCCCTCGCTCGATGGCGAGATCCGGCGCTGACCTACCGTGGGCTAGCGGGGTTTTCCTCAACCAGGTATCTCCCACCAGCGGGGCACCGCACCAGCCGGGACAAGCTCTAGGCCCCCGACCGCTCTCCCGGCATGTGTGGTAGTGTAGTGTATGTTAGTAGAAGTGTGTATAAGGGGAGAGTATAGGACAAGGAAGAGGTTGGAAAGATCGCGCGCGGTCCGTGGCCCGTTAGGGTACTGGTCCAGCATTCGCCTGGTGTTGATCGGAGAAACCACGGAAAACTACAGATCAGAGCAGCCGGCCGCTAGAATTCACCTCCAGACAGCGACTGAATTCGACGTAGCTGACAAGCCAGCGTCGAAAATCTTGCCAAAGTCGGGAATCAAACCTAGAACCTCCCGGTCAGAAGGGCTGCAGTGACATTAGTTGATGCCCTGAGCCATCTCTTCCGGTTTGTTGAATGAGCTGTCGTATCATCGATGAAATTGGGCAAAACAAACACCGTTCGTGATTCATCAGATGCATCAGTTTAAAAACGCTAGGCCTCTCAAAGTGGTATTTCCAACGGTTGATTTACCTTGAATGTGTTGAAAAATAAAACCAAGTTCCAAGGAGAAGTAACCGCAGACCTCAGCAGAGGGGGATCATGAGAAACCTGATCTTACAACTGACCTCAGCAGCAGATAAAGGCGTAAAGATAAAAGTATTACGAATGTTTGGGGAATGGGGGTTTGAAGAATAACTGAGAATTCACCTGATGTTGAACATTGTACTAAAATTAAAATATAGACAATCCTAAAAATATCGGTGAGCTGTCTTTGTCGTGGAATGCGGAACAAGCAAACAATGTTCAACAAGGACGCATTCTCGTTTAAACACACGTTTCGACGTTCTTTTATATACAGAGACATGCTCGGAAGTATTTTCAATGAAAAAATAAGAAATCACGAAACTATGATTTATCTAACAACATATATAAAATCTATATTACAGTAACGAAGAGTAAATCGTTCTATATTGAAATGTTCTCTAAATATTATATTTAACAAGATATATAAATATTGTAATTTGTGAGGGTAATGGTTTGTGAATTTTGAGGAAAATGTATATGGGTAAGGGAGTACATGAACTTAAAGCTAAATAGACTTTGCAATATTATTACTAGTGAACGTATTCACATGTAAGCTTATCTCAGCAAGGAAGATGCCCCTCTAACGGAAATACCTGGAGAAGGAAAGCCCCGCAAGCCGACGTGTAGGTCGGCGCCGGTTCCAGCGGGGGGAGAAACAACCTCACCTCCCAGGATATAACGTACACTACACTAATGGAACTAATGATCGTCGCAGTTGACACGCCCGGAAACACCAATCAATCTGCCTGACTTACTCTCTGCTTCTCGGAAATCGTTTCAGAAGGCAAGGATGAATGGATGGGTGTTAGCGAAGCAGAAGTACACGTAACCACTGTTCCTTCATGTGCAGCCCACTCGATTGAAATTTGACAAACGTTTCTTAAAGCTCATTGTCTTATCATGGTTTCAGCAACCTACTGGTAACACATCCATCTGTCAAATACGCAGAATTCATATTCTATCAGAACGAGTATTTGCTACGAAATGCGACTGTTCACAATCACACGTGTCGTAAACCTTACGTTTACCACAAACGTTTGCTCTGTTTGGCATAAAACTCGTATTGTGTGTATCAGTTGTTATCCATGATCGACAATGTTTTGTTTTTGAAAATTTGAAAATGTTTCTGCCGAATAATTTCAAACACAAATATGAATTTGTTCTTACGTATTAGTTTTTCTATGTTACGTATTTTGAAAAAAATACGTATAATTACATATTTTGCTATTTTATTACAATAGATTCCGTTTCTTGATTATTATTGTTGAGTGCCATTCAGTTGTAAACGTTAAATGTAATAAACAGATTGTTGATCCATAGATTTAATAACACTTCTTTATGAAGACTTAAAAGATGTTAGAAAATATGTAAAAAGTGCTGACATTCAAGCAATTTAGTGAAAAGAGTTTTGCAAGAGATGGTAGATATATTAGTAGTTTCTAAGTGACAAAACAATAACGTAACCATTTAATTTTAATTAGCTATTTACGTAACCATTTAAATGATACCAGAAAGTATGTGCTATGTTGTAGCCCGCTAGTTTATTTTTAACACCCGCAGATTTATTTGCTGTTATAAATATCGTAGATGTTGACGTAAATTTACCAATCGATAAAGTCAACACTAGATATTTACAACTATAAATGGGTTTATAGGCAGACAGCTCTAGGTGGCCAAGTGCTGACAACATACCTGTCACGACGTAGACTCTCTCTCACATCGGTAATAGTCCAATGAGCTGTTGACCACATTCAGGAATTATTATATTTCAGGGTTATTTTTTCACAATATTGATTTTCTACTTTAATTTCAAATATTATTATACAGCAATTAAAAGAGCGTGTTTGTAATGAATAAAAGGCCATTTGATATTAACATTTTTGAAGAATGAAGGAAAATGAAAAAATGAACTACTTTAGGTACTGATTCTGAAGCATTTGAATAGACCCCATTTGGAGTTAAATATTTCTAACGAAGTGTTAGAATTTTATTTTTTTTAAGTATTTTTAATAAGCAATGGGACACGTTTGCTAAACGACCAAAATAAATAGTGATGCAGGCTTCACTTCATTTCTCTATGATATTTTCATCGTTATTTCATCGTCAGTAATGAATGTGTTATTCTAATCATCTATTGAGTTGCGAAAAGGTTTACGAACAAACAATATTGTTTAGCTAAGATACATTAGAAAATGAGAAATCTAAAAGGACTTCGATTTTATTTTTACAACGTTCGGCAAATCGAAAAGAAAAAAAACGTTTCAGACTAAAGTTTTCCATTTCTATAAATAATGTGAACATACTTTAATGATTTTTTGTCAGGAAATAGAAGAAAAGAATTGAAGTTAGGTGGGCAGTGCGTTTTTATGAAGTGAGAGAGAGAGAGACCGAACATTGCCTTCGATAGCAGTGTAATTTTTTCCCCTCTCTTCCGTCTACGTCGGTGCTTTCATTTGAATACTATACAGTTTCGGCTATTACAATCCTTCAAAATGTCGTCAGAAATCCTTAGTATCACATTACGGAATGGAATTCTTAAGGGATATTCAATACTTCCATAATAGAACTCAAATACTGTTTAAAAAATACCGAACACGTGCTCTGCAGTGGGATCATTTACGACCCCGGTTGCAGCCGTGTTACAATATATTGTTTTTTTTACCGCGAGACTCTGAATTGAATTGAATTGAATTGAATTGAATTGATGCCTTATTTTACGTGGCGAGACTCAGGCCATGAGGCCTGCTCTATGGGGTTGTTAAAGCAGGAATAAGTCAAAAGCTTTGCGTGGGGATCAATTCTGAACATGAACAGACAAGAAAATATTGGATTAATGGTCTCCCGCCACACTATAGTCCGGTTCTGGGATTAAATCATCCATTTCTTGAAAATGTCATTATATCATTTATATATTTTTGCTACATCGATCTCTTATTGCAAGCATGTCATGGTCGCGGACGAGGTAACCAGCTTACTATAGTTGGCGGGCACTGCGTTCAGAAAAATTGGCGCGAGGTTTAAAAGTAAGGTTGCACAATACAAGGGAATGGCGGTACTTCACTGGATACCTGCCCCATGACGGAGAAATTATTCACTGGGAGAAGTTACTTGATAGTTATTGTCACAAAATTTAGTTGTTTAATTAAATTTAGTTGTTTAAATAAATTTTAGTTCTTTAGTAATTTAATTTAATTGTTATTTTCTCTGTAAGGCAAATAAATTATCCATTAAAATGGAATAATACATTACAATTTCAAATTCTCCTTAGAGAAGAAAAATTTTTAAAATAAAGTCAAAAGGATGTTGATTTTATAATCCTCTTTACTTAACAGTGATGTAATATCATGAAATTTCTACGTTCAAGTTAGAAGGTTTAACAGACAAATATTCTTGTCTTTAAAAAGCGTTGTCCGTCCGTAAGTGACAATTATTAACTTATAGTGTCATGATAATTTATTTCTCATTATTGCTAAATACAATAAATAACATGTCGTCCAGGCTATCCGGGATGAGCCGCGTCGTCGATTTGATGTCTGACGTTTCGGCCAACATATTGTGGCCTTCCTCAGAGCGTACTGCTGAGGAAGACCACAAATATGTTGGCCGAAACGTCAGCCACCAAATCGACGAAGCGGCTCATCCCGGATAGCCTGGACAACATGAATTCCGGCCGCGGAAGCCTGCGCAATCACAATAAATAACAATCATTTAATAACACAACACAATTTGTCATTAAAAAGTATTCCTGTCTCTTAGCAAATATGTTGATATAAGGGAGAATTTAGTAAAAAAGTAAACATCAAATAGCAGTAGGGGCGAATTTTCATGACCTAAAACATCCCCAAAAATGTTCAATAAAATGCTCTTAAAATGTTTTAAAAGTGTCCCAAAAACCAAAGAAAAATAATCTAAAAATTGTGATCAAAACCAGTTCGGATGAACAACTCAAACTGTTGGATATGTTACTGATATAATAGCTTGCTTCCGTTCAAGTGAACTTCCAAACTTTTGATTTGGACTGTTCTTTACTAGAAAATCTCTGTCTTTAGTTATCCCGAAATCGGCCGAACCGACAATGGAGCGACACAGGAACCTTAGATTACACACTAACAACGGCTGTCATACAATTTCTGAGCGACGAAATGAATCGGCTTCTCAGGACATCTGTGGGGAACAGTTGTTGCATCTCGTAAATATTATTTGAAGCAAGTATCATTAAAATGATATTAAAATCGATTAAATCAGCAAAAAATGCATTAAAAATAACGCAAAAGGAAACAAATGACTTATTAGTCGAAATCGAACAAAAAAATGCAAAAAAAATGACGTATGAAAATGGGTCATTTCCTTGTGTGAGAGAAAAAATGAATTTCTAACTAAACAGCATTGTTTTAAAGTGACAACATAACATTTCATTAAATCCGCCCCCTAGTAATAAGTAGTGAAGAATATACACAAAATAGAATTGTCGATTATTTGATAGAAAAAATATGGCAACCAGATTTTCGGATGAAGCCACTATTCGCCGCCTCGAACCGCCCCAGCTTTCGCATGTTCACCCCTTTTTGAATTTTAAGGGGCAATGAATGCAGAGTCAGGGGAAGTTGCCCGTGCCCGTAGGAGCGCCGGGCTCCCTACGCAGGCAAATAGCTCGTGCGGGCGCGGTTTGACGTGCCTGCCTTATTGTACTCCAAATAAAATTGTGAATGTAAAATTTAATTATATATTTAGAATGTTAAAGATTCTTATGACATGTGCCATTCTGTAATAATTTTCTGGACCATTTCGTAAAGTTTCAAATATCTTAAGATTAAAATATTAAGTAGTGTTTAAGAAAGATTGGAAATTGAAAGTAATTCCGAATGTACATCAACTATCACAAAAATACCACGCAATTTCACAGGACTGCATATTAACGCAGGTGAATAGCAGATTATGAATTTTCAAAGAAGAATAGTACAACATGCAGTTCGAGATGTTTGCTTACAATCACGATACTTCTCATTATTAACTTATAAGCTTATTGTCACTAACGGCTATTCAGTAAATTCAGAAGCATTCCTTGTGAACATTCACCGTACGAGGTGGACAAATTGTGGTTTCCGAGTTGCAAATAGTTTAAAACTTCGAACTTCAAAAATTCGCACAAAAGAAATCTCATTGAAGTATACATTGGAAGATACGACCACGTCTTGAAAAGGGTGTAGAGACATTATCTGAGCTACTGGAATTCAAACGTAATAGTCGTTTATTGTTTACGAAATTACTGGCGCCTTTAATCCGTAGGTACCATCTCCGTATCACAAAACTAGAAGTTATAAAACATTTGATGACCAATGAATTTAATACAATAAGTTTTACTTAAACTTTGAAAGTTGATTAAATTTAGTTAACGATGTTCGGTTACTAAACTGCAAAAACAAATGTACGTAGGTTAAGCTGCTTAAATTTCAGGCATATTTGTTTTGGAAGCATGTTAGTTTTTAAGATATTGGCAATACATCAAAATAACATTTTTAATTTAAATTTTCAATATTAACAATCAAAGATTGTGATCGCAAATGTGTATGCGTCCCTATGTAGTGCTACAACCTCTTGTCTGCAGGCGAATGGCTGTTGTGTGACAGACGGTTCGTGAGGTACCCCCCACGACGACCCAGTCCAAACTGGCGGAGATGATGGGAAAAGACGATAGCGCCCTGTTCGTAATGTGTTTTTATCGAGTGCGTCTTCGAAATTCGTCTGCAAGTGAGCAGGGAAACCGCGGAAATTAGGAAACAGGGCAGTTGACGTACGAACGTCACTCCGGCGGGTCCATGAACTTCCTGATGTTTAACACATCAAGCCTATTTCCGGCTCCTGTCAGGATAAGTTTGCGACCACCCAGCTTCGACACTCTCAAACGTATGTCGTTACGAAATTCCGTTTCCTTACCTTCGTTGTAATACATTGGTTCCAATATCTTGGCAGTAGGTGTTTGGATTTTTAAAAAAATATAAAATTCGTGCCAAAGTTTCTGTATTTCCCCTTTTTTTACATTAGTATAATGTATAATATTCTTGTCATCATATTACAGCGCAAATAAAGGTGAAATACGCACCGAAACATTGGCACGAACAAATGATTTTCTATCTTTTTTCATTCAAATGACGTATTGTGAAGATATTGCAGCCAATTTGTATGGCGCTGCCTTTTCTCACGCCGAAGCCGATGATGCATATCGAGAAATTCAATCCCATTGAAAGGGCATTGAGCCAACGCAGCTTGCTCAGGGGTTGGAGTATTGTTCCGGCAGACAGAGCAGAAGACTGGTGTTCCAGTCCTGCGCAGGCAACGCGTGTTTTTACCATGTCGTTGTGAGCCATTCGCTTCATACGTGAACATGTGCTGCGTCTGAACAACGCCCCGTCCACAATCACATCCTCTCTCATCTCCGTTCCCTCCTCACGATCACCCTTCCGACCGCGACACCTTTTCGTGGAAGGCAGCGCCTGACCACAAGCGTAGTCACCAGGCTGGGAAAGGGAGGCCATAGAGGGGTGCGTCTCCTTCCCTCTCCTAAAGCCCAGTAACGAGTGTGGCTCTCATCATGTTTCATCACCAAGTGTATCGAACAGGGCCATCTAATTCGAATCACGAAAACATTTCGTTAAGCACATTAATTTCTTTTCTTCTTAGTGTTTTACGAAGAATCTTCAATTCTCATCTATGCAAAAAAGGTTTTTAGTGATCGTTATAGGAACGTTAATACAAAAACAAGAGAGTCAAGCAGCGTGTCTCACTCAAGATACAAAATTTCAATCCAACAAAATCAGTATTTTAGATATGTATAAACGGTTCTTTCCAACTGAGAGTAATGGAAAATGTAAATGGTGACTTCAGGGCACCGACGTTAGAATATTTGACTAGTATGTGATTTGCATTCTTGAAGGAACGTTACAGATTACGAAGCAGAGATCTATGCACTTATCTTCCCAATTACGAATAATAAATGTTGAAAAAGAATGAAAGAAAAAACGTGCTGATCGCTTCCCCATCACAATGACAAAAGGAGCGCCATTTCCCGACATCGGAACCTGGCCGCGGCAACGCAAGCTGCGGCCACATCCAACCGCGCGACTTCCTGCTTACACTAGAACTTCTCTGAAGAAATAAAATGGCGTAGGGTAGTGGGAAAGTATTTTCGTTCGAATCATTAGCATAGAGGCACATTTCAGTATTGATAATTATTATTCAATATTATATTTATATAATACATATTATTTCCATTATGTTTTGCATGGGAGATAACTCAATAACGAGAAGAAAATAATTGTCAACGACATTACAGTAACGTTTACTTGAAAGAAAATAACGATTCGATGATGCAACTATGAAAGACAGATATACTCGATGATGCATATACCTTATGCAAAGAAACGCATCTTTTTAAGGAATCGTTCGGTTGCTTCATGGTGGCAACCGTGGTGTGAAGAACGCGGTTCGAGCTCTCGTCGATTTCTGTCATTCCCGTGAAGTATCGGAGCAGCCGCATGCGAGGCTGCGTCAGAAGACCAACCAAACCACAATGACTGTACTGCGACTTAACGCAAGTACACGTGTTTTTATTATTTGCTTGCACTGTCAACGGTAGGCCTCTGAGCGGCCGCATGCTTTCCGGGCCTGTCGCATTTCGCCGGAACCTTACCTTTTCTTCCATGCAGCTTATGCTTTGCTTGCGGCTGCCGACGTTGGCGGCCGGGCCAGCGACGGGCGCAGGCGCGGGCGCAGACTCCGGCGCGGGCGCTTGGAGCGTTCTCGTTTTCCGCCATGGAGGAAGCCCGAAGAGAGGACAGCGAGCGGCGGGACGGAAGCGCGGAGCGATGTGCACACGAGCGGGGCGCAGAGGGGCCTGAGCTGCGTCGGACAAGCAACGCAACGAGGGGCGTGGAGAGAGAGACTCGGCGGGGAGCGATCGGAAAACAGCCGTGGCGAATGGAGGCGATGGAGGCGACGGCACTGTTCTCCAGCGGCCGGGAGGAGCACTATACGAATGCGTGGTAGTCGCTTCGCTGCCTGACTTAAACCGGGCGCGCACAGCGGGCGGATGCGCCCGAGTCCACACGACACGCCCCTCCCCGCCCTGCGCCCTCCGCCCGCCCGCCCCGCGCCGCCCGCGCCGCCCCCGCCGCCCGCGCGGCCCCGCCGCCGCCCGCGCGCCCGCGCCGCCCGCGCCGCCCGCGTCGCCCGCGCCGCCCACGCCGCCCACCCCCGCGCCGCTCGCGCCGGCCCCGCCGCCCGCGCCGCCCCGCCGTCCCGCGCCCCGCCGCCCGCGCCGTCCCCGGGGCCCCTCCGCCCGCGCCGCCCGCGCCGCTTGCGCCGTCCGCGTCGCTCGCCGCCCGGGCTGAATCGCGTCGCTCGCGGCCACGGACGCCGGCTGCCCGCAATATGCTTGCTCACTTAGCGGGCCTTAAAAGGAGTGTTTTCAAACTGGACTCTCTCAAATGCTTTCAAATAAAAACAGCCGCCAATGCCGCCAAATGATTCTGCTTAATAGAGAGAAGAAAGCGAGCCCCTGCTTGTCACTGCTGTCCATTTGAATAACAACACGTTTCCACAACAGTTGAACGAGGTGCTGGAAGGCCTGCTCTCACACATCTAAGAAAAGTATGACAACGTGCATTCTATTTTGTATAAATCTTGACGACACACTACTAAATCAATAAGTCACATTATTATTATTATTATTATTATTATTATTATTATTATTATTATTATTATTATTATTATTGTTATTATTATTATTATCAATCGTACACAGTTCATTTCTACATCAACAGACGACACCATCTCCCAAAGCATAACTACTAAATTATTAATACACCTTATAAATTAATTCTATATCAATAAACAAAATTAACAATTATCACAGAGGCAAAAAACTAATGCGTATTGATGTGCACAATACAGAAGCATATACTTACATTCATGAATGTAGAAAACCTGAAATCTTCCATTACTTCCCAGTCCTGACCAATGAACATGTACTGAGTAAACCAGATTTCTGGAGTGTGTTGCCGATACTCTTAATTCTGAGTGATCTTTAGAGAGTACTTTACTGCTTCGGAATGAAGAACAGGCTGCTGAAAGAAGTGAAAGCCGAAACAACGACAAGAGCAGTCTTTCTCTCTAGAATGTCTCTAGGATTCTTCCTGCAGAATATGGGTCAATTACGTTAGACTATTATTATTGACTTTTCTTTATAATTTCAACTGGGCAAAAGGAATATATCTTTTGGTGTCTTAGAATCAGATTCTGTACTCGTAAAAAGGAAATTCCCCTAATCCCACTTGAGCTTATTGTAAAAATCTTCGACCAATGCGACAAGCCTGAAGTAAGAACTGCATATTGGCCAACAGTTTGCAATTTTATTGGTAGTTAAAAATTCTCATTTTTTAAAAAAAAATGGTCAACATCACTCCTTCCTATGAAATAACCCAATGCATTTATAAGAACTTTCTCCAACCGCAAGATCTATTTCAATTGCATTGCAGCGCCCCATGCTTCGTGATCTTCTCTAATCTAGCTTTCCTAATATTATGGGTCAGAGGGAACTGCAATATTAATTATAGAGGCCATTTATTAGTTTTATCAATGAGGAGGATAGTCAGTTCTGTTATAATTCACTGTTCTGTCCGTGATAACAAATCAGCCCCAGTACATCACATGCTTCTTTGTCTCGAATACAGAGGCTGGACAATATTGTAATATGGCGTAAGAGGGTGAAGTAGGTCGTGTTTAACAGCAAGTTATTGATGAATCAATTATGCGAGTTAGTTGTATTTCCAAGATAGGCGTTGTCTGATAATGCCCGACACAGCCTGCCATAATGTTCAATGAATTCGCCATACGAGTTCACACATTCGGTGTCTATCAAATTCATCTTCATTACATTTTTCTCGTAGATTTTGGTTCGCAGAGCCTGATCTTGGATAGCCATTACTGGGGATATATCCACTTATTAGCCAATGCAAAGACGCAGCTTGTTGTTCTTCCAAGTGTTTGGAAAACTTTCCGTGCAGGAGTTTTGCCTTCCAAGAATGTAGTTGATCTTGTGTATTTCGAATGCTTTTCATGGCGTTACAAGATTCATTGGCGTTAGACCTAAATCAATTTCATTAACCTGCTGCGTAATTAGGTCAGAGGAGTTGATCAGTTTATTTTTCATATTCTATTCTTCTTTCCGACATAACCAGTGTACGGAGGTTGTATATACGGAGGTCGTTATCCGAATATATTTGTATATACGGGCCTCTTTCTCGTAATTTTTGGGTGGATAGAGTCTGTGGAAAGATTGGCGTGCAGACTTCAGAACTAAGTGAGCACTCGTCTTCTTATTCGGTCTAACAAATTTATATCAGAGTTAGACCATTTATTCCAAAAGAATAGGTTAATGTTGGTACGGCCCAGGTGTTGATGGCTGTTATAATGTTCTTATCCGATAATTTTGTGTTAAAAAGTTAAGTTATTCTACTCCCGTACTTTTCTTTGAAGTTCTTCTTAGCTGTGTTCAATCGTGGAGTTCAGACATATTCCAAGATATTTATACATAGCACAAAGTGCAAATTTTTATTACTTTAGAACTGTTGGTTAGGTTGTAACGTTTCCAGTTTTCGAAAATTGAGAATAGCGCATTTGTTGATACAAAATGACATCTTGACTAAAGATAGCCGCAATGTTGATCAAGGATTGCAATTGTTTCATGGTTCCAGCATAGAGTTCAGTTCGCCCATTAAAAGAAGATAAATGATCTTTTTAACATCTTTTATCTTGTACTCCAACTTATTTTCTTGCATTGATGCAGATAATAGATTGATGGCTAAACAAAAGAACATTGCCGAGAAGGAATCTCCTAGGAATATTCCTCTTCTAATGTTAATGGATGCATTTTTTTTCTATTTTCAATATGAAGGTTTTGTTCTCCAGCATCACCTTCAAGCATTTAATAATTCCCGGGAAGGTCTTGTAAATTTCAAGAACTTTCAACAGCCAGTCGTGAGGGATTGAATCATACGTCTTTGTATCATCTACAATGCATACACGTAGATTTCGCTTCTCAGTTTGCACCTGCTTCAGTATTATAGTGTCGGTTGTATGTTGCTGTTCTTTTGGGATTGGAAAGTGCTTCGGAGAAACATCTTGCTGTAGCTCCATGTGAGGGCATCAGTTTCAACCAAAAATTCTGGATTTCATCGGGACCTGGCGCCTTCTAATTCCTCTTTCTCATTAGTTCCTTTGTAATATCTTCAGCTGTAAATCTCATTTTCATTTTCATTATTTCTGTTTCAACTTTCTTGATTCAGGTTACATATTGTTGGTATCGTTCTGGTTTATTATTAATATTATCATTATTATTATTATTATTATTATTATTATTATTATTATTATGTCTCTATATCACGACTAAAGATGTTATGAGTCGGCTGAATATAAAATCTACTCCAGGTTGCAACCAGCTACCTAAGGAGCAGATCTAGGGACTGTCGGTGCCTCTACAATACTTTGCGCAAAATGTGGGCTGTTCCAAATAAAGCTATTTCTTGCACTTCCCAGTCTTTTGAATTACCTGGGAGTTTAGACAAGTTCTTACTCAAATTTTGCGGAACAAATCCCAGAGCTCCGATAACTATCGGGACGACCTGTGCTTTTACGCCCCACATTCGGCTGATCTCGATTTCCAAACTCTTGTATTTAAGACGTTTCTCTGCCTCCTTGGTAACGACGTTTTGATCGCAAGGTACAGCAACATCGACAAGTAAACACGATTTTTTCTCCAAATCCCGGATAACTATATCCGGTTTGTTTGCCGCTATCGTGCGATCAGTTTGAATTTGTTGGTCGTACAATATCGTACACAATCCAACAGACGTCACCGGTTTCGGTGAGTGTTCGTACCACTTGGGGCATGTGTTTGGAACTTCGAGGGCGGTACAGATCTGCCAGTGGAGGTAGCTACACACCCTGTCGTGTCTTTTCAAGTATTCGGTCTTTGCTAGGATTGGACAAGCTGAGACAATATGATCAATGGTTTCTACTTGTTCCTGGCAAATGCGGCATTTATCATCTTGGGAAATTTTGAGAACCGCTTTATCATAATGTCGTGTTCTCAAGGCCTGATCTTGGGCAGCTATTACAAGTGCTTCCGATTCTGGCTTCATTCTTCCCCTTTTAAGCCACATAAATGATTGATCTTTATTGATCTGCACCTTGTCCATTCTTTTTAGATATTGTCCGTGGAGTGGTTTGTCTCTCCACGATTTCTTTAACATTTTTGTGTCTCACATTTCATGTTTAGTAGTGTTATGTTTGCAAATGAAAAGGAGGACGCCAACTTAACTTCATTTATTCTTTCAACATCTCATTCAAATACATAAGAAAGTACATAGGAGTTGCTCTCTTCGGGCTAATATTCACATCCAGGTCAGGTTTCCGCTAGTGCTTCACGCGGCACTACATCTGTCCCTCTCGGCGTGGCTCCACCGCGTGCGTTTACGACACACAATCTCGCTGTGCGTCACACAGCACGGTCCCTCGGGCTGGCAGTCGCGACTCGTCCCGCACGTCTCCCGTGCGGCTCTACCGCGTGCGACTCCGGCACGCAATCCTGCCGTGCGTCACCAGCACGGCACCTGGGCTGCCCGTCGCGACTCCACCCGTGCGGCTCCGGCACGCGTCTGCCCGTCTGCTCTGCGCCCACTGCCTCGGCGCTGTCCCGGGTGTCCCTCTGCTGCCGCTCGACTATCGACTATTACTATTGACTCCTCCTGCCAGCGCCCGCTCCCACTTAAATAGGGGAGGTGCGGTTCAGGTTAGCCTCGCCCACGAAGTCAACAATGAGGAGACTCAACTCCGGTGTTGGAGGCATGGTGGGGGTATGTACGAAAAACGTCGGCAGCTATTTGAAAAATAATACAAAAAAAACCGAGTCCCTTCGCCTTCAGCGACATCACGCGGCGAAAGAAGGACTTATCTCGGCTTTTCTCGGCCACCAATCGTCAAAATTCGTTTGGTCCAAGTGGCGCCCACGAAGTCTACAACCAGGCGGTGTACGGATGTGCTTAACAGAAGACAAGAAGTTCAAAGGAAGTAGTAAGTAGTAAATAATTTTGTAGAAAAAATGTTTGAATTAAATTTTGTATACGATGCTTTGCTGCCATTGGCTGTTTTGAAAGCCTTCGTAGTTCTTTCAATTGCCACGTGAGGTCACTGAAGGCGAAGGGACTCGGTTTTTTTTTGTATTATTTTTCAAGTAGCTGCCGACGTTTTTCGTACATACCCCCACACCGGAGTTGAGTCTCCTCGTTGTAGACTTCGTGGCCTCGCCTCAAGGCTCTCCTTTTCGCTGGCCAGCGTTCCGGGCCAGCGGGCTCCGTGGCGCGCGGCGTAAAGCTGCACGCGCCAGCTTTGAAATGCTGAACACAGCAAGTAGCATCAGAAGTTCAGTGTCTGTGTTATTCGGCGTGTCTTGCATAGTTTTCGTTCGCAATGCTTCTTGCTACACTAACAATGCCTCTGTTTCCCATTCTTCGGTCAGATTTCATGACCTGCCTCATTAGAGGGTCATCTTGATGGCTGACTACATACTTCCCAACTATTGCATTGTGCCAGGAGGCTTCAATTTGTCTGAGGCCTCTTCCTCCTTCCTTACGTGACACATAAAGTCTATGTACATCAGCTCGAGGGTGGGCAACATGATGCATTGTTAGCAGTTTTCTGGTTTTTCGATCCATGATGCGAATTTCTTGCTCAGTCCAGTCCACTAGTCCGAAACTGTATTCGGCTACAGGCACCGCCAAACTACCTATTGCAGATATTTTATTCCTGGAGTTCAGAGCGGACTGCAGGACAAGTCTCACTCTTCTATAATACTCCCTGCGAATTCTCTCTTTCATTGTGTCGTTCGAGATGGTCTCACATTCTTCAATGCCCAGATATTTGTAAGTTTTACCTGGCTCAAGATCTTGAATCACAGTGTGCGTATCAACTTCAATGTTCTCTGACGTTGTCAGTTTGCCTCTTTTTAAATTGATTTTTGCACACTTGTCAAGACCAAACTTCATGCAGATGTCATTGCTAAAGTCATTCACGACAGACAGCATTTGGGAGAGAATCGCTTCATTCTTAGCAAACACTTTAGATCATCCATGTAAAACAAATGTGATACTGGCCTTTCATCACCATGGAGCTTGTAACCAAAGTCAGCTTGCGACAACTGTCTCGATAGTGGGATCAAACTAATGCAAAACAGCAGAGGGGATAGTGAATCTCCTTGAAAAATACCCCTGTTAATCTGAATACTTCTGGTTTCTACTGCTTCCTTTCCGCTGTGTATTAGTAACCTGGTACTCCACGACTTCATACTAGCCTTGCAAAATTCAATAAGTCTAGGATGAAATCGATAGATCTCCAGGGTCTTCAAAATCCAATCGTGTGGTACACTATCAAAGGCCTTTTGGTAGTCAATCCAAGCCATGCTCAAATTACGTTTTCGTTTCTTTACATCATTCAAGATGTCTTTATTCAGTATTCATATTCTCAGTATCATATTATTATTATTATTATTATTATTATTAATTTACAACATTGTTTTTCTCGGTATTCGACGGATATATATATTGACTTTGTGCGGGTTAATAACCAAGACACAGGCCAATTCATGTTTCGTCGTAATTTAGGAATTTTCGCACAATCCTGCATGTGTTTAAGATTATTGACTTTTGCAAACATTTTGAAAGTATCTTGTTGCATTTGAATAGTTCCAGGTTTTAATGCATGTTATTTGGTACAACTCCTGTGCAAGAAATGACCAGAGGAATAATATGGACTTTTTGGAGATGCCATAGTGCCTGACTTCTGCTGCTAGTTCTGTGTACTTCGTTATTTTTTCTGCGTGTGCTGTTTGAAGATTTGCTGTTTGAGGAATAGTGATGTCAATCAGGTATTATTATTATTATATTATTATTATTATTATTATTATTATTATTTTGCGTGTCGGCCATTACTGACCACGCTACACGATTACAAGGCCAGTCGTATTCTATCCTGGGGAGAGATTAACGTGTGCCATTATGGGGATCAGCTATTCGAATGTATCCCTTGGTATGACATGGTTGTTACACCTTGAATGCTTATGAGGAGATGATGGGGTGAAGGGACAATCAAGAAACTATGACCATGGATACGCCGGACTCGAATCTGCAGCCTCCTCGGCGTAGACCACTGCTGCCGCAACTGTCTGAGCTACGAGGCTGGTTTATTACTTTTATTGTTATTGTTGTTGTTATTGTTGTTATCATTACACTGATCAACACACATTTTCTTGCCAAACAATTTAAAGGCATTTTAGGGCATGTTTGATGCACAGATTCCAAATATTGCATTGGTTTTTGGTAGATTGGCTCTAGTTTTTCAGATAATCGCATTGAAAAGTATTATTTTTTATTTTATTGAGTAAGGCTATTCGTAAATTGCATAAACCTTGAACTAAATGTAACTAAATATGTCTATTTTATACAAAATGAAACTATGAAATACGTAATATTAGTATATTCATATTTACAGATCGAAACGAATCACAATTAATTGTTTGAAAAACTGTGTATGATATCCTTTTATGTGGCAAGTCAGAACAAACAAACTGAAGGCTCCTGTGGTAGTGTGCCATTGTGTCTATCCCATCTGCCCTGATATCTATTTCCATTACCTTTATTTCTTGATGAAACCGCTCGCTTTGTGCCTAGGAAATATTGCCAAGATTTTCTGAAAATGTATGTAGATCGCTATCGAGATAGTGTACCTTCATGTTCATAGTTGCACCCAAATTCTGAAAGTTTAAAAACAAGTCTTGCATCGGTAATTTTCTGCTTTATGATTACCCAAAAAAAGTTCTTGACAACAATGACCAGTAAGCTGTAAAGTGTCTTTGTCACTTCCGATGTCAAATATTTTTCTTTGTTGGATGCTAAACGTTCAGCTGCTTGGTTTGGGAAGCCGAGGTCAAGAATTAAATCACTAAGCTTATCTTAGAAAAAGAGCTGGTTTATAACAACACTTCCTTCCATTATTCCCTGCCACTGCTAACTTCTGCATTTCACCCTAGAATCTGTATATCCTCATTATCTGACATAGGAATTTCAGGGAGTGTGCTGAACACTGGTATGGGAACATCAGGTCCATGTGGCTCAGGTCACCTTCAGTTTTTCAGTTTTGCATGACGAAGACTCCACAAAAAGTTTGCATAAACATATAGGGGAGCCCACGATTTATCTTCATCGACCAGTTTTTATACCAAAATATGTTTTTCTATGAAGTTTGAATGGAAAATAATGGAAGAAAAGAATTGGAGTTAGGTGGGAATTGCGTTTTTATGAAGTGTGTGTGTGTGTGTGTGTGAGAGAGAGAGAGAGAGAGAGAGCGAGAGAGAGAGAGAGAGAGAGAGAGCGAGAGAGAGAGAGAGAGTTGAATGTCTTTATGTCATTTATATATTTTTACTACATTCATCTCTTATTGCAAACATGTCAGGTCGCGGACGAGGTAAGAAGCTTACTAGAGCTCGCGGGCACTGTGTTCAGAAAAATTGGCGCGAGGTTTAAAAGTAAGGTTGCACAAATACAAGGGAATAGCGGTACTTCACTGGATACCTGCCCCAATGACGGAGAAGTTACTCACGGGAGAAGGACTTGATAGTTATTGTCACAAATTTAGCTATAATTGTTATTTTCTCTGTAAGGGAAATAAATTATCTAATAAAATGGAATAATACATTACAATTACCGATTTCAAATTCTCGATTGAGAAGAAAAATTTTAAAAATTAAGTCAATAGGATGTTGATTTTGTAATCCAATTCACTTAACAGTGATGTAAATCATGAAATTTCTACGTTCAAGTTAGAAGGTTAACAGACAAATATTCTTGTCTCTAAAAAGCGCTGTCCGTCTGTAAGTGACAATGTTAACTTATAGAGACATGTTAATTTATTTCTCATTATTGATAAATACAATAAATGACAATAAGTTAATAACAACACAATTCGAAAAGAATTCTCATTAAAAAGTATTCCTGTCTCTTAGCAAATATGTTTATATAAGGGGAATTGTAAAAAATAAAAATCAAATAGTAGTAGGGGCGGATTTTCATGACCTAAAACATCCCCAAAATGATAAATAAAATGCTCTTAAAATGTTTTAAAAGTGTCCCAAAAACAACAAAAAAATCTAAAAAATGTTATTAAAACCAGTTTGGATGAGCAACTCAAACTGTTAGATATGTTACTGCTGTAATAGAGGGTCTTGCTTTCGTACAAGTGAACTCAGCTTCCAAACTTTTGATTTGGGCTGTTCTTTACTAGAAAATCTCTGTCTTTAGTTCTCCCGAAATCGGCCGAACCGACCATGGAGCGACACAGGAACCTTAGATTACACACTCACAACGGCTGTCATACAATTCTGAGCGACGAAATGAATCGGCTTCTCAGAACATCTGTGGGGAACATTTGTTGCATCTCGTAAATATTATTTGAAGCAAGTATCATTAAAATGATATTAAAATCGATTAAATCAGCAAAAATGCATTAAAAATACGCAAAAGGAAACAAATGACTTATTAGTCGAAATCGACAAAAAAATGCAAAAAAAAAATGACGTATGAAAATGGGTCATTTCTTTGTGTGAGAGACAAAATTAATCTCTATACTAAACAGCATTGTTCTAAAGTGAAAAAATGACATTTCATTAAATCCGCTCCCTAGTAATAAGTAGTAAAGAATACACACGTAATAGATTATTTGATAGAAAAAATATGGCAAACAGATTTCGGATGAAGCCACTAGTCGCCGCCTCGAACAGCCCAGCTTCGCATGTTCACCCCTTTTTGAATTTTAAGGGCAATGAATGCAGAGTCAGGGGAAGTTGCCCGTGCCCGTAGGAGCGCCGGGCTCCCTACGCAGGCAAATAGCTCGTGCGGGCGCGGTTGACCATATTGTATTCCGAATAAAGTTTAATGTAATTATATATTAGACTGTTAAAGACTTTATGACATGTGACATTCTCTATTAAGTTCTGGAGTATTTTGTTAAGTTTCAAATATCTTAAGATCAAAATATTAAGTTGTGTTTAAGAAAGATTGGAAAAATGAAAGTAATTCCGAATGTACAGCAACTATCAAAAAAATACACGCAATTTCACAGGACTGCATATTAACGCAGGTGGATAGCAGATTACGAATTTCAAATCTGTAATACAAATGTACATAGGATGCTTAAATTTCAGGCACATTTGTTTTGAAGGCATGTTATTTTTTAAGAATTTGCCAATACATTGAAAGAATATTTTTATTTAAATTTTCAATATAACTATCAAAGTTTGTGATAGCAAATGTGTATGCATCCCTTTGTAGATCTACAACCTCTTGCCTGCAGCGAAAGGTTGTTGTGTGACAGACATTGATGGGACAGACATGAGGTATCCCCACGACGACTCAGTCCAAAATGATATGTTACAGATATGAGACAGAATGTTGCATATCTGTTTTGTTGTGTATATTCCCATAAATATAGCAAAATACATTAGGATTATTCAAAAACGTCTTCCTGAAGAACTCATTGTTTTGGTAGAAAAGAATTAATGTCTAAGCTTAATCAAAGTATCCTGAAAATAACGTAACATTTCATGTTTAAAATGAAAAACAGCGTTTATACAAGATATTTGCGTTAAATGCTGTGAGTTCAGTGATAGCATGAATAGGTATTCAGTTAAAGAATGGCGGTTCGCAGATTTTATTTGCCGAGAGCTCCGCGAGAGTCTTTGGGCGTAGGCTTTTCGTCGCTGTAATGATTAATATTGAAATTAAATAAAA
>JAHLJT010008446.1:173692409-173707900 GCA_031308135.1 Acheta domesticus | reverse complement strand
TTTTATTTAATTTCAATATTAATCATTACAGCGACGAAAAGCCTACGCCCAAAGACTCTCGCGGAGCTCTCGGCAAATAAAATCTGCGAACCGCCATTCTTTAACTGAATACCTATTCATGCTATCACTGAACTCACAGCATTTAACGCAATATCTTTGTATAAACGCTTGTTTTTCATTTTAAACATGAAATGTTACGTTATTTTCAGGATACTTTGATTAAGCTTAGACATTAATTCTTTTCTACCAAAACAATGAGTTCTTCAGGAAGACGTTTTTGAATAATCCTAATGTATTTTGCTATATTTATGGGGAATATACACAACAAAAACAGATATGCAACATTCTGTCTCATATCTGTAACATATCAGTTTGGACTGAGTCGTCGTGGGGGATACCTCATGTCTGTCCCATCAATGTCTGTCACACAACAACCTTTCGCCTGCAGGCAAGAGGTTGTAGATCTACAAAGGGATGCATACACATTTGCTATCACAAACTTGATAGTTAATATTGAAAATTTAAATTAAAATATTATTTCAATGTATTGGCAAATTCTTAAAACTAACATGCCTTCAAAACAAATGTGCCTGAAATTTAAGCATCCTATGTACATTTGTTATTACAGATTTGAAAATTCGTAATCTGCTATCCACCTGCGTTAATATGCAGTCCTGTGAAATTGCGTGGTATTTTTTTGATAGTTGCTGTACATTCGGAATTACTTTCATTTCCAATCTTTCTTAAACACAACTTAATATTTTGATCTTAAGATATTTGAAACTTAACAAAATACTCCAGAACTTAATAGAGAATGTCACATGTCATAAAAGTCTTTAACAGTCTAAATATATAATTACATTAAACTTTATTCGGAATACAATATGGTCAACCGCGCCCGCACGAGCTATTTGCCTGCGTAGGGAGCCCGGCGCTCCTACGGGCACGGGCAACTTCCCCTGACTCTGCATTCATTGCCCCTTAAAATTCAAAAAGGGGTGAACATGCGAAAGCTGGGGCTGTTCGAGGCGGCGACTAGTGGCTTCATCCGAAAATCTGTTTGCCATATTTTTTCTATCAAATAATCTATTACGTGTGTATTCTTTACTACTTATTACTAGGGAGCGGATTTAATGAAATGTCATTTTTTCACTTTAGAACAATGCTGTTTAGTATAGAGATTAATTTTGTCTCTCACACAAAGAAATGACCCATTTTCATACGTCATTTTTTTTTTGCATTTTTTTGTCGATTTCGACTAATAAGTCATTTGTTTCCTTTTGCGTATTTTTAATGCATTTTTGCTGATTTAATCGATTTTAATATCATTTTAATGATACTTGCTTCAAATAATATTTACGAGATGCAACAAATGTTCCCCACAGATGTTCTGAGAAGCCGATTCATTTCGTCGCTCAGAAATTGTATGACAGCCGTTGTGAGTGTGTAATCTAAGGTTCCTGTGTCGCTCCATTGTCGGTTCGGCCGATTTCGGGAGAACTAAAGACAGAGATTTTCTAGTAAAGAACAGCCCAAATCAAAGTTTGGAAGCTGAGTTCACTTGTACGAAGCAAGACCCCTCTATTACAGCAGTAACATATCTAACAGTTTGAGTTGCTCATCCAAACTGGTTTTAATAACATTTTTTAGATTTTTTGTTGTTTTTGGGACACTTTTAAAACATTTTAAGAGCATTTTATTTATCATTTTTGGGGATGTTTTAGGTCATGAAAATCCGCCCCTACTACTATTTGATTTTTAATTTTTTACTAATTCTCCCTTATATAAACATATTTGCTAAGAGACAGGAATACTTTTTAATGGAGAATTCTTTTCGAATTGTGTTGTTATTAAATTATGTCATTTATTGTATTCTATCAATAATGAGAAATAAATTAACATGTCTCTATAAGTTAACAATTGTCACTTACAGACGGACAGCGCTTTTTAGAGACAAGAATATTTGTCTGTTAAACCTTCTAACTTGAACGTAGAAATTTCATGATATTACATCACTGTTAAGTGAATTGGATTACAAAATCAACATCCTATTGACTTAATTTTTAAAATTTTTCTTCTCAATCGAGAATTTGAAATCGGTAATTGTAATGTATTATTCCATTTTATTAGATAATTTATTTCCCTTACAGAGAAAATAACAATTATAGCTAAATTTGTGACAATAACTATCAAGTAACTTCTCCCAGTGAGTAACTTCTCCGTCATTGGGGCAGGTATCCAGTGAAGTACCGCTATTCCCTTGTATTTGTGCAACCTTACTTTTAAACCTCGCGCCAATTTTTCTGAACACAGTGCCCGCGAGCTCTAGTAAGCTTCTTACCTCGTCCGCGACCTGACATGTTTGCAATAAGAGATGAATGTAGTAAAAATATATAAATGACATAAAGACATTCAACTCTCTCTCTCTCTCTCGCTCTCTCTCTCTCTCTCTCTCTCTCGCTCTCTCTCTCTCTCTCTCTCTCTCACACACACACACACACACACTTCATAAAAACGCAATTCCCACCTAACTCCAATTCTTTTCTTCCATTATTTTCCATTCAAACTTCATAGAAAAACATATTTTGGTATAAAACTGGTCGATGAAGATAAATCGTGGGCTCCCTATATGTTTATGCAAACTTTTTGTGGAGTCTTCGTCAGTGCAAAACTGAAAAACTGAAGGTGACCTGAGCCACATGGACCTGATGTTCCCATACCAGTGTTCAGCACACTCCCTGAAATTCCTATGTCAGATAATGAGGATATACAGATTCTAGGGTGAAATGCAGAAGTTAGCAGTGGCAGGGAATAATGGAAGGAAGTGTTGTTATAAACCAGCTCTTTTTCTAAGATAAGCTTAGTGATTTAATTCTTGACCTCGGCTTCCCAAACCAAGCAGCTGAACGTTTAGCATCCAGACAAAAGAAAAATATTTGACATCGGAAGTGACAAAGACACTTTACAGCTTACTGGTCATTGTTGTCAAGAACTTTTTGGGTAATCATAAAGCAGAAAATTACCGATGCAAGACTTGTTTTTAAACTTTCAGAATTTGGGTGCAACTATGAACATGAAGGTACACTATCTCGATAGCGATCTACATACATTTTCAGAAAATCTTGGCAATATGTCCTAGGCACAAAGCGAGCGGTTTCATCAAGAAATAAAGGTAATGGAAAATAGATATCAGGGCAGATGGGATAGACACAATGGCACACTACCACAGGAGCCTTCAGTTTGTTTGTTCTGACTTGCCACATAAAAGGATATCATACACAGTTTTTCAAACAATTAATTGTGATTCGTTTCGATCTGTAAATATGAATATACTAATATTACGTATTTCAATAGTTTCATTTTGTATAAATAGACATATTTAGTTACATTTAGTTCAAGGTTTATGCAATTTACGAATAGCCTTTACTCAATAAAATAAAATAATACTTTTCAATGCGATTATCTGAAAAACTAGAGCCAATCTACCAAAACCAATGCAATATTTGGAATCTGTGCATCAAACATGCCCTAAAATGCCTTTAAATTGTTTGGCAAGAAAATGTGTGTTGATCAGTGTAATGATAACAACAATAACAACAACAATAACAATAAAAGTAATAAAACCAGCCTCGTAGCTCAGACAGTTGCGGCAGCAGTGGTCTACGCCGAGGAGGCTGCAGATTCGAGTCCGGCGTATCCATGGTCATAGTTTCTTGATTGTCCCTTCACCCCATCATCTCCTCATAAGCATTCAAGGTGTAACAACCATGTCATACCAAGGGATACATTCGAATAGCTGATCCCCATAATGGCACACGTTAATCTCTCCCCAGGATAGAATACGACTGGGCCTTGTAATCGTGTAGCGTGGTCAGTAATGGCCGACACGCAAATAATAATAATAATAATAATAATAATAATAATAATAATAATAATACCTGATTGACATCACTATTCCTCAAACAGCAAATCTTCAAACAGCACACGCAGAAAAATAACGAAGTACACAGAACTAGCAGCAGAAGTCAAGGCACTATGGCATCTCCAAAAAGTCCATATTATTCCTCTGGTCATTTCTTGCACAGGAGTTGTACCAAATAACATGCATTAAACCTGGAACTTATTCAAATGCAACAAGATACTTTCAAAATGTTGCAAAAGTCAATAATCTTAAACACATGCAGGATTGTGCGAAAATTCCTAAATTACGACGAAACATGAATTGGCCTGTGTCTTGGTTATTAACCCGACACAAGTCAAATATATATCCGTCGAATACCGAGAAAAACAATGTTGTAAATTAATAATAATAATAATAATAATAATAATATGATACTGAGAATATGAATACTGAATAAAGACATCTTAAATGATGTAAAGAACGAAAACGTAATTTGAGCATGGCTTGGATTGACTACCAAAAAGCCTTTGTGTACCACACGATTGGATTTTGAAGACCCTGGAGATCTATCGATTTCATCCTAGACTTACTGAATTTTGCAAGGCTAGTATGACGTCGTGGAGTACCAGGTTACTAATACAGAGCAGAAAGGAAGCAGTAGAAACCAGAAGTATTCAGATCAACAGGGGTACTTTTCAAGGAGATTCACTATCCCCTCTGCTGTTTTGCACTAGTTTTCCAACTATCTAGACAGTTGTCGCAAGCTGACTTTTGTTACAAGACCCATGGTGATGAAAGACCAGTATCACATTTATTTTACATGAATGGTCCTAAAGTGTTTGCTAAGAATGAAGCTATTCTCTCCCAAACGCTGTCTGTCGTGAATGACTTAGCAATGACACATGCATGAAGTTTGGTCTTGACAAATGTGCAAAAATCAATTTAAAAAGAGGCAAACTGACAACGTCAGAGAGCATTGAAGTTGATATGCACACTGTGATTCAAGATCTTGAGCCAGGTAAAACTTACAAATATCTGGGCACTGAAGAATGTGAGACCATCTCGAACGACACAATGAAAGAGAGAATTCGCATTGAGTATTACAGAAGAGTGAGACTTGTCCTGCAGTCTGCTCTGAACTCCACGAATAAAATATCTGCAATTTGTAGTTCGGCGGTGCCTGTAGTCGAGTACAGTTCCGGACTAGTGGACTGGACTGAGCAAGACATTCGAATCATGGGTCGAAAAAACAGAAAACTACTAACGATGCATCATGTCGCCCACCCTCGAGATGATGTACACAGACTATATGTGTCACGTAAGGAAAGAGGAAGAGGCCTCAGACAAATTGAAGCCTCCCGGCACAATGCAATAGTTGGAATATGTAGTCAGAAATCAAGATGATCCTCTAATGAGGCAGGTCATGAAATCTGACCGAAGAATGGGAAACAGGCATTGTTAGTGTAACAAGAAAACATTGCAACGAAAACTATGCAAGACACGCCGAACAACACAGACACTGAACTTCTGATGCTACTTGCTGTGTTCAGCATTTCAAAGCTGGCGCGTGCAGCTTTACGCCGCGCGCCACGGAGCCCGCTGGCCCGGAACGCTGGCCAGCGAAAAGGAGAGCCTTGAGGCGAGGCCACGAAGTCTACAACGAGGAGACTCAACTCCGGTGGTGGGGGTATGTACGAAAAACGTCGGCAGCTACTTGAAAAATAATACAAAAAAAACCGAGTCCCTTCGCCTTCAGTGACCTCACGTGGCAATTGAAAGAACTACGAAGGCTTTCAAAACAGCCAATGGCAGCAAAGCATCGTATACAAAATTTAATTCAAACATTTTTTCTACAAAATTATTTACTACTTACTACTTCCTTTTGAACTTCTTGTCTTCTGTTAAGCACATCCGTACACCGCCTGGTTGTAGACTTCGTGGGCGCCACTTGGACCAAACGAATTTTGACGATTGGTGGCCGAGAAAAGCCGAGATAAGTTCCTTCTTTCGCCGCGTGATGTCGCTGAAGGCGAAGGGACTCGGTTTTTTTTGTATTATTTTTCAAATAGCTGCCGACGTTTTTCGTACATACCCCCACCATGCCTCCAACACCGGAGTTGAGTCTCCTCATTGTTGACTTCGTGGGCGAGGCTAACCTGAACCGCACCTCCCCTATTTAAGTGGGAGCGGGCGCTGGCAGGAGGAGTCAATAGTAATAGTCGATAGTCGAGCGGCAGCAGAGGGACACCCGGGACAGCGCCGAGGCAGTGGGCGCAGAGCAGACGGGCAGACGCGTGCCGGAGCCGCACGGGTGGAGTCGCGACGGGCAGCCCAGGTGCCGTGCTGGTGACGCACGGCAGGATTGCGTGCCGGAGTCGCACGCGGTAGAGCCGCACCGGGAGACGTGCGGGACGAGTCGCGACTGCCAGCCCGAGGGACCGTGCTGTGTGACGCACAGCGAGATTGTGTGTCGTAAACGCACGCGGTGGAGCCACGCCGAGAGGGACAGATGTAGTGCCGCGTGAAGCACTAGCGGAAACCTGACCTGGATGTGAATATTAGCCCGAAGAGAGCAACTCCTATGTACTTTCTTATGTATTTGAATGAGATGTTGAAAGAATAAATGAAGTTAAGTTGGCGTCCTCCTTTTCATTTGCAAACATAACACTACTAAACATGAAATGTGAGACACAAAAATATTAAAGAACTCGTGGAAAGACAAACCAGTCCATGGACAACATCTAAAAAGAATGGACTAGGTTCAGATCAATAAAGATCAATAATGTATGTGGCTTAAAAGGGGAAGAATGAAGCCAGAATCGGAAGCAGTTCTAATAGCTGCTCAAGATCAGGCGTTGAGAACACGACATTATAATAAAGCGGTTCTCAAAATCTACCAAGATGATAAATGCCGCGTCTGCTGCCAGGAACACGAAGAAACCATTGATCATATCGTCTCAGCTTGTCCAATTCTAGCAAAGAACGAATACTTGAAAAGACACGACAGGGTGTGTAGTTACCTCCACTGGCAGATCTGTACCGCCCTCGAAGTTCCAAACACATGCCCCAAGTGGTACGAACACTCACCAAAACCGCAGACATCGGTTGGACGCTATACAATATTGTGCGACCAACAAATTCAAACGGATCGCACGATATCAGTAAAAAACTGATATTGTTATCCGGGATTTGGAGAAAAAATTGTATCTACTTATAGATGTTTCTGTGCCTTTTGATCAAAATGTCGTAACCAAGGAGGCAGAGAAACGTCTTGAATATAAGAGTTTGGAAATCAAGTTCAGCCGAATGTGGGGCATAAAAGCACAGGTCGTCCCGATAGTTGTCGGAGCTCTGGGATTTGTTCCGCAAAATTTGTGTAAGAACTTGGCTAAACTTCCAGGTCATTCAAAGGACTGGGAAGTGCAAGAAATAGCTTTATTTCGAACAGCTCACATTTTGCGCAAAGTATTGTAGAGGCACCGACAGTCCCTAGATCTGCTCCTTCGGTAGCTACTTGCAACCTGGAGTAGTTTTTATACTCAGCCAACTCATAACATCTTTAGCCGTGATATAGAGACATAATAATAATAATAATAATAATAATAATAATAATAATAATGATAATATTAATAATAAACCAGAACGATACCAACAATATGTAACCTGAATCAAGAAAGTTGAAACAGAAATAATGAAAATGAAAATGAGATTTACAGCTGAAGATATTACAAAGGAACTAATGAGAAAGAGGAATTAGAAGGCGCCAGGTCCCGATGAAATCCAGAATTTTTGGTTGAAACTGATGCCCTCACATGGAGCTACAGCAAGATGTTTCTCCGAAGCACTTTCCAATCCCAAAAGAACAGCAACATACAACCGACACTATAATACTGAAGCAGGTGCAAACTGAGAAGCGAAATCTACGTGTATGCATTGTAGATGATACAAAGACGTATGATTCAATCCCTCACGACTGGCTGTTGAAAGTTCTTGAAATTTACAAGACCTTCCCGGGAATTATTAAATGCTTGAAGGTGATGCTGGAGAACAAAACCTTCATATTGAAAATAGAAAAAAAATGCATCCATTAACATTAGAAGAGGAATATTCCTAGGAGATTCCTTCTCGGCAATGTTCTTTTGTTTAGCCATCAATCTATTATCTGCATCAATGCAAGAAAATAAGTTGGAGTACAAGATAAAAGATGTTAAAAAGATCATTTATCTTCTTTTAATGGGCGAACTGAAACTCTATGCTGGAACCATGAAACAATTGCAATCCTTGATCAACATTGCGGCTATCTTTAGTCAAGATGTCATTTTGTATCAACAAATGCGCTATTCTCAATTTTCGAAAACTGGAAACGTTACAACCTAACCAACAGTTCTAAAGTAATAAAAATTTGCACTTTGTGCTATGTATAAATATCTTGGAATATGTCTGAACTCCACGATTGAACACAGCTAAGAAGAACTTCAAAGAAAAGTACGGGAGTAGAATAACTTAACTTTTTAACACAAAATTATCGGATAAGAACATTATAACAGCCATCAACACCTGGGCCGTACCAACATTAACCTATTCTTTTGGAATAAATGGTCTAACTCTGATATAAATTTGTTAGACCGAATAAGAAGACGAGTGCTCACTTAGTTCTGAAGTCTGCACGCCAATCTTTCCACAGACTCTATCCACCCCAAAAATTACGAGAAAGAGGCCCGTATATACAAATATATTCGGATAACGACCTCCGTATATACAACCTCCGTACACTGGTTATGTCGGAAAGAAGAATAGAATATGAAAAATAAACTGATCAACTCCTCTGACCTAATTACGCAGCAGGTTAATGAAATTGATTTAGGTCTAACGCCAATGAATCTTGTAACGCCATGAAAAGCATTCGAAATACACAAGATCAACTACATTCTTGGAAGGCAAAACTCCTGCACGGAAAGTTTTCCAAACACTTGGAAGAACAACAAGCTGCGTCTTTGCATTGGCTAATAAGTGGATATATCCCCAGTAATGGCTATCCAAGATCAGGCTCTGCGAACCAAAATCTACGAGAAAAATGTAATGAAGATGAATTTGATAGACACCGAATGTGTGAATCGTATGGCGAATTCATTGAACATTATGGCAGGCTGTGTCGGGCATTATCAGACAACGCCTATCTTGGAAGATACAACTAACTCGCATAATTGATTCATCAATAACTTGCTGTTAAACACGACCTACTTCACCCTCTTACGCCATATTACAAATATTGTCCAGCCTCTGTATTCGAGACAAAGAAGCATGTGATGTACTGGGGCTGATTTGTTATCACGGACAGAACAGTGAATTATAACAGAACTGATATCCTCCTCATTGATAAAACTAATAAAATGGCCTCTATAATTAATATTGCAGTTCCTCTGACCCATAATATTAGGAAAGCTAGATTAGAGAAGATCACGAAGCATGGGGCGCTTGCAATGCAATTGAAATAGATCTTGCGGTTGGAGAAAGTTCTTATAAATGCATTGGTTATTTCATAGGAAGGAGTGATGTTGACCATTTTTTTTAAAAAATGAGAAATTTTTAACTACCAATAAAATTGCAAACTGTTGGCCAATATGCAGTCTTACTTCAGGCTTGTCGCATTGGTCGAAGATTTTTACAATAAGCTCAAGTGGGATTAGGGGAATTTCCTTTTTACGAGTACAGAATCTGATTCTAAGACACCAAAAGATATATTCCTTTTGCCCAGTTGAAATTATAAAGAAAGTCAATAATAATAGTCTAACGTAATTGACCCATATTCTGCAGGAAGAATCCTAGAGACATTCTAGAGAGAAAGACTGCTCTTGTCGTTGTTTCGGCTTTCACTTCTTTCAGCAGCCTGTTCTTCATTCCGAAAGCAGTAAAGTACTCTCTAAGATCACTCAGAATTAAGAGTATCGGCAACACACTCCAGAAATCTGGTTTACTCAGTACATGTTCATTGGTCAGGACTGGGAAGTAATGGAAGATTTCAGGTTTTCTACATTCATGAATGTAAGTATATGCTTCTGTATTGTGCACATCAATACGCATTAGTTTTTGCCTCTGTGATAATTGTTAATTTTGTTTATTGATATAGAATTAATTTATAAGGTGTATTAATAATTTAGTAGTTATGCTTTGGGAGATGGTGTCGTCTGTTGATGTAGAAATGAACTGTGTACGATTGATAATAATAATAATAACAATAATAATAATAATAATAATAATAATAATAATAATAATAATAATAATAATAATAATGTGACTTATTTGATTTAGTAGTGTGTCGTCAAGATTTATACAAAATAGAATGCACGTTGTCATACTTTTCTTAGATGTGTGAGAGCAGGGCCTTCCAGCACCTCGTTCAACTGTTGTGGAAACGTGTTGTTATTCAAATGGACAGCAGTGACAAGCAGGGGCTCGCTTTCTTCTCTCTATTAAGCAGAATCATTTGGCGGCATTGGCGGCTGTTTTTATTTGAAAGCATTTGAGAGAGTCCAGTTTGAAAACACTCCTTTTAAGGCCCGCTAAGTGAGCAAGCATATTGCGGGCAGCCGGCGTCCGTGGCGCGAGCGACGCGATCAGCCCGGGCGGCGAGCGACGCGGACGGCGCAAGCGGCGCGGGCGGCGCGGGCGGAGGGGCCCCGGGGACGGCGCGGGCGGCGGGGCGCGGGACGGCGGGGCGGCGCGGGCGGCGGGGGCGGCGCGAGCGGCGCGGGGGTGGGGCGGCGTGGGCGGCGCGGGCGACGCGGGCGGCGCGGGCGGCGCGGGCGCGCGGGCGGCGGGGGCCGCGCGGGCGGCGGGGGCGGCGCGGGCGGCGCGGGGCGGGCGGGCGGAGGGCGCAGGGCGGGGAGGGGCGTGTCGTGTGGACTCGGGCGCATCCGCCCGCTGTGCGCGCCCGGTTTAAGTCAGGCAGCGAAGCGACTACCACGCATTCGTATAGTGCTCCTCCCGGCCGCTGGAGAACAGTGCCGTCGCCTCCATCGCCTCCATTCGCCACGGCTGTTTTCCGATCGCTCCCCGCCGAGTCTCTCTCTCCACGCCCCTCGTTGCGTTGCTTGTCCGACGCAGCTCAGGCCCCTCTGCGCCCCGCTCGTGTGCACATCGCTCCGCGCTTCCGTCCCGCCGCTCGCTGTCCTCTCTTCGGGCTTCCTCCATGGCGGAAAACGAGAACGCTCCAGCGCCCGCGCCGGAGTCTGCGCCCGCGCCTGCGCCCGTCGCTGGCCCGGCCGCCAACGTCGGCAGCCGCAAGCAAAGCATAAGCTGCATGGAAGAAAAGGTAAGGTTCCGGCGAAATGCGACAGGCCCGGAAAGCATGCGGCCGCTCAGAGGCCTACCGTTGACAGTGCAAGCAAATAATAAAAACACGTGTACTTGCGTTAAGTCGCAGTACAGTCATTGTGGTTTGGTTGGTCTTCTGACGCAGCCTCGCATGCGGCTGCTCCGATACTTCACGGGAATGACAGAAATCGACGAGAGCTCGAACCGCGTTCTTCACACCACGGTTGCCACCATGAAGCAACCGAACGATTCCTTAAAAAGATGCGTTTCTTTGCATAAGGTATATGCATCATCGAGTATATCTGTCTTTCATAGTTGCATCATCGAATCGTTATTTTCTTTCAAGTAAACGTTACTGTAATGTCGTTGACAATTATTTTCTTCTCGTTATTGAGTTATCTCCCATGCAAAACATAATGGAAATAATATGTATTATATAAATATAATATTGAATAATAATTATCAATACTGAAATGTGCCTCTATGCTAATGATTCGAACGAAATACTTTCCCACTACCCTACGCCATTTTATTTCTTCAGAGAAGTTCTAGTGTAAGCAGGAGTCGCGCGGTTGGATGTGGCCGCAGCCTTGCGTTGCCGCGGCCAGGTTCCGATGTCGGGAAATGGCGCTCCTTTTGTCATTGTGATGGGGAAGCGATCAGCACGTTTTTTCTTTCATTTCTTTTTCAACATTTATTATTCGTAATTGGGAAGATAAGTGCATAGATCTCTGCTTCGTAATCTGTAACGTTCCTTCAAGAATGCAAATCACATACTAGTCAAATATTCTAACGTCGGTGCCCTGAAGTCACCATTTACATTTTCCATTACTCTCAGTTGGAAAGAACCGTTATACATATCTAAAATACTGATTTGTTGGATGAAATTTTGTATCTTGAGTGAGACACGCTGCTTGCTCTCTTGTTTTGTATTACGTTCCTATAACGATCACTAAAAACCTTTTTTGCATAGAGAGAATTGAAGATTCTTTCGTAAAACACTAAGAAGAAAAGAAATTAATGTGCTTAACGAAATGTTTTCGTGATTCGAATTTAGATGGCCCTGTTCGATACACTTGGTGATGAAAATGATGAGAGCCACACTCGTTACTGGGCTTAGGAGAGGGAGGAGACGCACCCCTCTATGGCCTCCCTTTCCCAGCCTGGTGACTACGCTTGTGGTCAGGCGCTGCCTTCCACGAAAAGGTGTCGCGGTCGGAAGGGTGATCGTGAGGAGGGAACGGAGATGAGAGAGGAGTGATTGTGGACGGGGCGTTGTTCAGACGCAGCACATGTTCACGTATGAAGCGAATGGCTCACAACGACATGGTAAAAACACGCGTTGCCTGCGCAGGACTGGAACACCAGTCTTCTGCTCTGTCTGCCGGAACAATACTCCAACCCCTGAGCAAGCTGCGTTGGCTCAATGCCCTTTCAATGGGATTGAATTTCTCGATATGCATCATCGGCTTCGGCGTGAGAAAAGGCAGCGCCATACAAATTGGCTGCAATATCTTCACAATACGTCATTTGAATGAAAAAAGATAGAAAATCATTTGTTCGTGCCAATGTTTCGGTGCGTATTTCACCTTTATTTGCGCTGTAATATGATGACAAGAATATTATACATTATACTAATGTAAAAAAAGGGGAAATACAGAAACTTTGGCACGAATTTTATATTTTTTTAAAAATCCAAACACCTACTGCCAAGATATTGGAACCAATGTATTACAACGAAGGTAAGGAAACGGAATTTCGTAACGACATACGTTTGAGAGTGTCGAAGCTGGGTGGTCGCAAACTTATCCTGACAGGAGCCGGAAATAGGCTTGATGTGTTAAACATCAGGAAGTTCATGGACCCGCCGGAGTGACGTTCGTACGTCAACTGCCCTGTTTCCTAATTTCCGCGGTTTCCCTGCTCACTTGCAGACGAATTTCGAAGACGCACTCGATAAAAACACATTACGAACAGGGCGCTATCGTCTTTTCCCATCATCTCCGCCAGTTTGGACTGGGTCGTCGTGGGGGGTACCTCACGAACCGTCTGTCACACAACAGCCATTCGCCTGCAGACAAGAGGTTGTAGCACTACATAGGGACGCATACACATTTGCGATCACAATCTTTGATTGTTAATATTGAAAATTTAAATTAAAAATGTTATTTGATGTATTGCCAATATCTTAAAAACTAACATGCTTCCAAAACAAATATGCCTGAAATTTAAGCAGCTTAACCTACGTACATTTGTTTTTGCAGTTTAGTACCGAACATCGTTAACTAAATTTAATCAACTTTCAAGTTTAAGTAAAACTTATTGTATTAAATTCATTGGTCATCAAATGTTTTATAACTTCTAGTTTGTGATACGGAGATGGTACCTACGGATTAAAGGCGCCAGTAATTTCGTAAACAATAAACGACTATTACGTTTGAATTCCAGTAGCTCAGATAATGTCTCTACACCCTTTTCAAGACGTGGTCGTATCTTCCAATGTATACTTCAATGAGATTTCTTTGTGCGAATTTTGAAGTTCGAAGTTTTAAACTATTTGCAACTCGGAAACCACAATTGTCCACCTCGTACGGTGAATGTTCACAAGGAATGCTTCTGAATTTACTGAATAGCCGTTAGTGACAATAAGCTTATAAGTTAATAATGAGAAGTATCGTGATTGTAAGCAAACATCTCGAAACTGCATGTTGTACTATTCTTCTTTGAAAATTCTAATCTGCTATTCACCTGCGTTAATATGCAGTCCTGTGAAATTGCGTGGTATTTTTGTGATAGTTGATGTACATTCGGAATTACTTTCCAATTTCCAATCTTTCTTAACCATACTTAATATTTTAATCTTAAGATATTTGAAACTTACGAAATGGTCCAGAAAATTATTACAGAATGGCACATGTCATAAGAATCTTTAACATTCTAAATATATAATTAAATTTACATTCACAATTTTATTTGGAGTACAATAAGGCAGGCACGTCAAACCGCGCCCGCACGAGCTATTTGCCTGCGTAGGGGAGCCCGGCGCTCCTACGGGCACGGGCAACTTCCCTGACTCTGCATTCATTGCCCCTTAAAATTCAAAAAGGGTGAACATGCGAAAGCTGGGCGGTTCGCGGCGGCGAATAGTGCTTCATCCGAACATCTGGTTGCCATATTTTTTCTATCAAATAATCGACAATTCTATTTTGTGTATATTCTTCACTACTTATTACTAGGGGGCGGATTTAATGAAATGTTATGTTGTCACTTTAAAACAATGCTGTTTAGTTTAGAATTCATTTTTCTCTCACACAAGGAAATGACCCATTTTCATACGTCATTTTTTTGCATTTTTTTGTCGATTTCGACTAATAAGTCATTTGTTCCTTTTGCGTATTTTTAATGCATTTTTTGCTGATTTAATCGATTTTAATATCATTTTAATGATACTTGCTTCAAATAATATTTACGAGATGCAACAACTGTTCCCCACAGATGTCCTGAGAAGCCGATCATTTCGTCGCTCAGAAATTGTATGACAGCCGTTGTTAGTGTGTAATCTAAGGTTCCTGTGTCGCTCCATTGTCGGTTCGGCCGATTTGGGATAACTAAAGACAGAGATTTTCTAGTAAAGAACAGTCCAAATCAAAAGTTTGGAAGTTCACTTGAACGGAAGCAAGCTATTATATCAGTAACATATCCAACAGTTTGAGTTGTTCATCCGAACTGGTTTTGATCACAATTTTTAGATTATTTTCTTTGGTTTTGGGACACTTTTAAAACATTTTAAGAGCATTTTATTGAACATTTTGGGGATGTTTTAGGTCATGAAAATTCGCCCCTACTGCTATTGATGTTTACTTTTTTACTAAATTCTCCCTTATATCAACATATTTGCTAAGAGACAGGAATACTTTTTAATGACAAATTGTGTTGTGTTATTAAATGATTGTTATTTATTGTGATTGCGCAGGCTTCCGCGGCCGGAATTCATGTTGTCCAGGCTATCCGGGATGAGCCGCTTCGTCGATTTGGTGGCTGACGTTTCGGCCAACATATTGTGGTCTTCCTCAGCAGTACGCTCTGAGGAAGGCCACAATATGTTGGCCGAAACGTCAGACATCAAATCGACGACGCGGCTCATCCGGATAGCTGGACGACATGTTATTTATTGTATTTAGCATAATGAGAAATAAATATCATGACACTATAAGTTAATAATTGTCACTTACGGACGGACAACGCTTTTTAAAGACAAGAATATTGTCTGTTAAAA
>JAHLJT010008446.1:173659073-173692309 GCA_031308135.1 Acheta domesticus | reverse complement strand
CCACGAGGCCGACAAAAAACTCTTCTGGATTTCACGTTCTCGGCGGTGAGTAATCTTCACGTAATCGGCAACCTTTGTTTCATAGACAGTTTCCTTTCCCTCGAATATATGCACTGGAGTACCTTCAGGTCGTCCTGGAATTCAGTCCGCATAGAATTAACCAATGTGTCACTATTTACTTGTACTTCTTTATTTCCCGCTGAAATGCGTTTCGATAGCAGCTTGTCGTCCATGGTGCGGATGCATCCCACACTCTTAATTTCTTTTGTACACCTCGGTGAGATGTGTCCATACTCGTTGCACTTACAACATTTGGGCCCCTTATATCCCAGATTGTACAGTTGATCCTTTCATGTTCCTTGGATCCGCACTTGAAACACCGTTTCTGAGCTGGTCGCTTGTCACTTGAATTCTTGTAGCATTGTGTTTGATCTTCTTTTGTTGAGCTAGTTAGATTTTCCGTCCCCTCATTGCGGTACTTGCTCTCTTCCTTCTGTGCAGTTGCTATTCTTTTGATTTCACTTTCATCTTCTCGAAGGCCTCTAGGCATTTCTTGAACTCTTTGATATTTTTTGCAGTGTACAAAATGGCTTTGTTGTTTTCATAATCTTGTATTCCATCGATGATATACTCGATGAGTGCTTCCTCATCAATTTTCCTTGACCTGCTATTTCCATCATCGAATACAAATATTGCTTACATGTTTCATCAGGTGACCGTTTACATTGTCTGTGTAGTGTAGCACTGCTAAGCTTGGAAGTAAATTCTTTTATCAGGTCCTTCTTGAATTTTTTCCACGTTGATAACTTCTTTGTCGACATAAACTTCTTTGCTGAGCCTCTAAGCGTACGTTCGCGTAGATTATCTTTTTTAAGTCTTCCCATTCTAATAATTCGCTGATATCTTCAAATTCTGAAAGCCAATTTTCAACTTGAGCTACATCATCACCTGAAAATTCTGTTAGACTGCCCTCAACATCACAGATAGTAAATGTCGGCTTGGCTCTGTTAAGTTCTCGTCTGTTGCGTGATATGTGTGCGTCACGCGTGTCGCGCGCTAGTCGATCACTGATTCTTCGTCTGACGAGCAGTCGTACGTAGTTCGCCGCACTTCCTTCGTTTCAATCACTTTTTATTCGTTCGCGGCCCGACGCAATTACTCGACACCTTTTTACTTTCCCGAATACGTACGTATACACGGAGTGATATACGTAGTATAAGGAAAGTAATGTAATGCTGCGCGAAAAAATGGCCACTTTTGGCGGAAAAAAATTATTGCCGGGCCGTGAAAACGAATAAGTGGATAAAACCAGTTGCTAAATTAAGAAAAAAACCCTAACACGTGTGTAGCCAGAAACCCTGTTTTCTAGGTCCTTGATACCGAAAACCCAATTGAAAGGAAAACGTCCGTCTGTCCGTCTGTCCGTCCGTCCGTCTGTCCGTCTGTCCGGCTGTCCGGCTGTGAACACTGCTAGCGCCTAAACCATACGTACGATTTTTCCAAAATGGATATTCCCAGATCGATCTGATTCTAGTCAAAGCTTTGAGATTTTGAAAAAGATTCCTCAAAATTTGGGGGTACTTTATATGAAGCATGGACATGGCATACGTCCGATTTTCACGGATAACTCTGTATTTTCGAAAATTGTGAAAGTTTGAATTTTTTCGGCGTCTTTCTCCAGCTACAAAATTGAAGATAGAGATCTTTTCTTCAAATAAAATTTGTTCTGCATATTGAGTTCTTTCATAAAGGTCATGTAAATGTTTCTCAAAATTTTGTAGTTTTCGTGCAATATTGCGTGCAACATGTGCAACATTAAAAAATTACAAAAACAAGATTTTCTCAAAAATGGCTCCAAATTTTTTCCTTAAACTTTTGGTAGGGATAGTGGTAAATTTACTCTCTCAGATGACATAAAAGCCATATTGGTCTAGGTTGTTTTTTTCAAAATTACAAAAATGTAAATTTTTTCACGTTTCTCACGTCAATAATATTTACATTAGCGGCAATTTGTTCACATTATTATATTTACGAGTACATGTGCTTTAAATAATGTCAAGTAAACTTTCTCGAAAACACTACCGTTTTCTGTGAAAAGTAGCTCAAATTTCGGCATTTTCAGAAATGCTCAAACACCATTTTCTCGTATATGGCTGCAAATTTTTTCTTGAAACTTTTGTAACAGATAGTGATAATTACACTCTTTAATATGACGTAAAGTTTATTTTGAGTAATTTTTTGTTTTTTCAAAAATTATATAAATGTAAACTTTTTGAAAGATCTCTCACATCTTTAATATGCACATTATCCGCAATTTGTAAAGATTATTATATTTGTGAGTGTAAGTGCTTCAAATAACTTCAAATAAAGTATTTTGAAAACTCAAAAATTTTCTGTGAAAATGAACTTCAAATTTCGCATTTTTAGTAGTGCTAAAACGCCATTTTCTCTTAAACGGCACATACTTTTTAAAATAAATTGCCATTTACGGCTAGGTTTTTGTGTCCTTTAATATTCTAAAATTAATGTTTCCGTTCTACCAATAGGAAACCGAAAAATTAAGAAAATGACAAAGAAATGTACTTTTGGCGGTGATGGTAGCTGGCAAGAAAGAGTATGTGGCAATTCCGAATAGCTAGCGAAGACCCAAGAAAATAGAAAACTATACGGGAAAGTCTGTGCCATTCTGTAGCACCACTAGTTGGTCTTGTTACACATATAATCGCAAAGCAACTGTTCGTAGTACTCGTCGCTGTTTATATTGCTTTCTGCCCCTGACTCACTGTTCTTGTCTCTTCCTCTTTCTTCTGGGTTCTTGTCCTCCCCATCCGTTGAATTGTTTTGTTCTCCCAAGAAGATTGCTGCTGTTTTCAACCTTTCAACAAGATGAAGCTTCTTACCACCAATCGGTAACTTCAGTTTTCTCAATTCTTCTTGCAGCTGATCAATTGTAAATTTTTCTATCTTCTTGATGTCGACTACAGCTTCTTCGTCCGTGATCGTCTGTAGTATCGCTTGAGTCCCATTATTTTGCCCCGCCTTGATAGTCTTGTGTCTGCAGGTCTCGACCGTCGTTTCTTTGCCTTCTGCCATCGTACTCGTTGTTTCGTCAGAACGACGTTTATCCTCTTGGCGTGCACCAGAATATGACTTGAAACACGAACAAACTTAAATAAACTCGTGGTCGTCTTTCCACTTGTTCAACACAACTGGCTTTGTTCCGTGTATAAGCGATTCTGTCCTACTAACCTCTTTTCTTCTGAAACGTTCCGATAATCCGCACCAATCTTTTCCGGTATTTGCCCGTAGATCCCGGCTGAGCCCCCAAATGTAGGAATCGCAGGCTTACGATTCCCAGAAAAGGTACAACACGAATTGCCGTAACGAACGTGTATTCACTAAGGAAAGATACAAGCACACCTTTCAACACAATAGATCAGACTTCATAATAATATTGTTTCTCTATGGCAACCATTGTTCTGCCTCTTCCACCACGCGGCGCCGTCGTAGCCCAACACCGCGCTAGTCAAACATCAGATCCCATATATGTATATATATATATATATATATATATATATATATATATATATATATACATACAGGTGAGTCACGTAACTTTAGCACCTCCTGTAACTTTTGAACGGTTGAATTAATGCAATGCAGTTTTCACTGAAGTGCATGAGGGAATGGGGCTAATTGATACGTGAATTCATTTCTGTTTTATCACTTGTATTTTACGAGATATTTGAGGTAACTTTGTTTTTTCAAATGAAATTATACATATTTTTTCAGTCTGTCATGACGAGCGCAAAAAGACAAATCCAATGATATAGACATTGTTATATATTAGATAAGCATTTTTTGAGTAATTTCGATTTTTGCAACTAGGGGTTAACGGATATTTTGAATGTACTCCTAACAGTCCGCCGCACAGTCAGGCAGCGCTCCATGTAAGGAAACTTATGATTTTGTTTGTTTGTATTTTTTTTTTGTGCACGAGATCAGTGGGCAATCAGTTTATGTATGCTTATGAGTGCAAGAAGTAAACACGTGACAATACCGAAACCTTTGCTTATTTTCCCCTTTGATAGTGATCCTCCAAAAAACTGGGAAGGATTTTTTTTATCAAAGCTCTCCACGGCGAAGACTGTCACCGGCAAGACGTTGTCTGGGGCAATCTTCAGGGTCCCCTCCCCACTATTGAGGTGGACGCCCCAAAGCCGCAAGGGTTATAGGACAAAATGTGTTTACCTTCTATGAATATAATGGGGGTACCGTCACCGCTAACTTAGCGTTTACATGAATTCCAGAAAAGTAAAGCAATTCACCACGAGAGAGCGCGACCTTTCGGACCACGAAATCTAATATTCGCAGTACCTCAAAGGTGACACCACTGTTGATAAGAGGTTTGTGAAAGCACTCAACGGCAAAATCAAACAACCAATCACAAATTAAGAAGACTTCGGAAGTAATTTTCTATAATGAAGAGCCGACCTTAGCCATTTTGATCTACGCCGTGGGAAGGAACACTTCGGATACGGAAGGCTGGAGAAGACTGCGAGACGGATTTCACCATTTGAAGGATTAGAAGAAGCTTAATAAAGCTTTTTTTTTGTTTCTTTCATATTCTGCTTTGGTTTTCTTACGCTTTGTACTCTGGTACATAATAATACTATGCAACTTTTTTGGGCTTCGTCTCACATTGACGAACATTTAATAGTTCTGTGAAACTATTCTACGGAACCTAACTACACCTCGCCAACCCGGAGGGGAGAGATTCATAGGAACACCTTCGTGGGACCGGTCCGCGCGGCGAGGGAAGATATTGGAGGAGCTGCATACGACCTTGAAGGAATTCCAAACGGCTGCCGCAACGGAACATTAACAATACACTCCGAAGGCTACTGTAAGTCGTATCGACTCCATTACTTTCATTCGAAATTCTGACGATGACGAAACGTGAACTAATATTGTATGATTTCATGAACGACTAGTTTCTCGTGAAGGCATGCATTTTCTTAGCATTTGATGGTAACTAAAGATAACTTTTGTATCATTAACTTATGCTTAAAAAATCGTAAATTGAACACAGATGTTATTTAGAATTCATTTCCTTATTGTATATGTATAATTCAGTGTATAAATCCATTGAAGTTGAATTCATATTTGAGTGTTACAAATAAGTGAGAGAAACAATTAAATTTTGTGTATAATATGATAGAAGTTTAGATTTTCTTTTTATTAAACATTCATTTTTTTCTCAAATCGACCAAATAGAAACTTGGCTAAAATACTAGAGTTCAAGTCAAGACCTCTTTGTATATTGTAACAATTAGTAGGATTTAAACATTCAAAAGGGTTTATGTGCCACATGTGTTCTTTTGTTGTTTTCTTCCAGTGTAGTGATTCATGAAAGTGTTTATGTATACAGTGTTGTTTTTTTGTGTGATTTTGAAAGGTAGTGTATTCCAAGTGTATTTGTGCAGAAAGTAATATCTGTATCAAGTATAGGGAAGGTATCGATACCCGGGATGGGAGAGCTATCTGTATGAGCATTCGCTTGATGAGTGGATTAGTTTCAAATTACTTAATTTGTACCCTCTTATAATCAGAATACATTTGTTGTTTTTTTGCTAAACAGAAAGCAACTCGACTTTTTCTTTTATATACATTTCTGACGATAATAATAAAAAAAGAACGTACCCACTCCCATTCGGAGAGTCGTTGGACATATTCCACGTCTTCCAACAATTCTACGGTGTGTACCACTACACCCGTATCCGCGCGAAACTACATTTATTGCTCGAGTGACACGCGGCCATCCTCACGATAAAAGTGTTAAAAGGAGGATCTGCGGTCACAATATATATACACAGGTGGGCCATTTTAATCTACCGGAGCCAATACCTCAAAAACTACACATCAGATTAAAAAATGGGTAATAAAAGTGGCTTGTTTCGGCAGGGGACATCCAATAATACCCAACACCATCCCCTACCCACACCCCATGGGGTGGGGGAGGAGGAGAAAAACATCTTAAATAAGAACCCCTGTTTTTTATTGCAGGTTTGGATTCCCAGAAAAAAGTACTCCCATTTGATCTATGATCACATTCATTTTGGCTGACAGATGGCGCTGTAATCGACAAAAATTAAATTGGTTAAAAAATCATCAAAAATGGGCATATTTCGAGAAAAAAAACATGATATTAGAAAAATAAAAGTAAATATAAACTATATTTTCACAATTGATACCCTGGGGCACCATTATTCACCGACGCACACAATCCCTTATAGCCGCGGGTCGGTGATGGAGTTGATAATTGATAAAGCCATCTAAAAATAAATTTGCATCAATAATAAAATCAAAACATTCCATTCGGTAGCGGAAAACCAAGATTTGAATAAAAAATTGGTTTGTCATTGAAGATTTTGAAACAATTTCCACTCCCATAAGTGGGGGTGAGGTGCGTCGGTAAATAATGGTGCCCCAGGATATTTTTTTTGGAAAATATCGTTTACATTTACTTGTATTTTTCTGATATCATGTGTTTTTTTTAATTAACCAATTTACTTTTTGTTCATTACAGCGTATCTATCAGCCAAAATGACTGTAATCATAGGTGAAATAGGGGTATTTTTTCTGGGAATTGAAAGCTGCAATAAAAAATGGGGGTTCCTATTTAAGATGTTTTTCTCCCCCTCCCCCACCGCCAGAGGGTGTGGGTACGGGGTGGAGTTTGGTATCATTGGATGTCCCTTGCCGAAAACAGCAACTTTATTACGCATTTGTTTTGATACGATGTATAATTTTCGAGATATTTCCCCCGATAAATTAAAATGGCCCGTCCTCTATATTACGTTGTATCGAAAACAATAGAATTCAATGGCTTAGTGAAAAAAGTTAGTTATTGATGCAAAAACAACATCGGCTCCAATAAAACCGTTTTAAAAATGGATTTAGGGATGTCACAAATCGCATGGAACCACCTCATTTGTCGGCCTTTTTTCGCTACTTTTTAGAAAATAACGAATAAATATTATTTAATGTGATTTTATCAACGGATTTGTGGCTGAGGTGGTGCCCACGTTACCCCGCAACAATACTATTATCATCAAACAATACTTATTTGACTCAAACAGTGTGCCATATTAGTTCGGATATGGTCAGTTTTACGTTAAAACTATAGGAACAGACACTTTTCAATTGGCCACAGCTTCGTAAATTTGTATCCAAATACTTTTAATTTAGATTAGATTAGAGCTCAAAATCTCTACTTTAAGAACTTTACTTGGCACAATTTAACTATTTCATTGCAATCGGCTACAATTACACCGCGCGCCATCGCTATTTACGACCCCCATTTGTGCCGCACTGCTGTATAATGATTTCTTAATTCGCTATTAGGCTGCATTGAAGATATTTATAGAGGCTTAGCGAAACAAAGTAAGTTTTCATTGCAAGAATAACATCGGCACCGATAAAACCGTTTTTAAAATGGGTTCAGGTGTGCCAAGAAACCCATAAACACATTTTTCGTTACAACACAATTTGGAATTTCAATAAGCTATTTTTCCGTGTTTGTTTCGGTGCGTGCAACAGTGCCCATTTCATCGCATCCGGAGGCCGCCCGGGCCCACGCCGCTGAAGGAGGCACACTTACTAATGCATTCTGAAACCCACCCTTTCTTTTTTACTTTCCCGTATATACGGAGTAATTTATGTAGTGTAAGGGAAGTTATGTAATGTTGCGCGAAAAAACGGTGGATTTTCGGCAGAAAAAAATTCATTGCTTGGGCCGTGATAACGAAAGAGTAGATAAATTCAGTTGCTAAATTAAGAGAAAAAAATCTCCTAACACGTGGTGTAGCCAGAATCCCTCATTTCTGTGTCCTTGATACCGAAAAAGCAATTGAAAGCAACGTCCGTCTGTCCGTCAGTCTGTGAACGCCACTAGCGCCTAAACCATACGTAGGATTCTTTTCAAATTTAAGAAACCCCTGTCGATCTGGCACGAGACGAAGCTTTGAGATTTTGAAAAAGATTTTTATAAATTTGGGAGTACTTTACATGCAGCCCACCGGACATTTCAAATTTCCTCAAAAACGGCTCCAAATTTTTTCTTTAAAATTCTTGTAAGAATAGAGTAAAATACACTTATATAGGTGGCATAGGTTCTAACTTCACGGTTAACTCTGGATTTTCCAAAATTGCAAAAGGTTGAATTTTTTCGGTCTTTTCCAACAACTACTATGGTCATTTGCGCCTATGTCAAATTATTTCAAGACCAGAACGCACTGTGGCAGTGGAAAGCTAAAATATGTTTTAAATGGAATGTAAAAGGTAAGTAAAACCTCATAAGGAACGTGTCCAATTAAAAAGGGGTTTGGCAGAAATGAGACAGATAAACACTTTAAATCTCCTATTAAAAGCCAAATAATTGGCATTATCCTCTTCTCTCAGATAAGGCTGCAGATGTAAGTCCCTCGTAAAATGCGAAAAAGCTGGCAGAGGAGATTCGTCATTTCGAAGTATCTCTGACGTTAGAGAGCTTGCAAGGAGATGCTTTCGGTGGCTGTGTTATCTTCCCACAGTGCAAGAGAACCTAATCCACAGTGAGATCTGTTTTGCAGTAATCGCATGTGGGGGTGGGCCCCCAAGAAGAAGATATCCATGGGAGAAATGGCAGTGACCAATCCGAAGGAGTGTTAGAATAATCTCCTCGCGCCTACATCACGAGATGAGGAAGGCCAAGGATTTATGGAAACCTTGATACTCGTGAGCTTAAAATCTGAGTCTAACTTGACGAAATCACATCCGTAAATTGAAGAGCCGATGTGTCACTTCTGAACCTCCACCGCACCATTACAGGCAGCTCTCGGGGCGCAGACCTTGTGTGTCTCTTGCGTTCGTATAGGACCCTCATCCGCTCTATTTTGATTATGGATGCATTGTGTATGAGCCAGCTTCTCCATCAACCATCCGGTCATGAAATATCATTCACAATGACGGTATAAGGATTAGTACAGGCGCCAACCCCATGAGTCGCATTGAATGCCTCTTGGCCGAAGCTGGAGAACCATCTCCAAGCCGAAGGCGAGATATTTTGAACGCCTTGCGAAATTATCCATTGTCGATACCCCTTCACGCCAAGCAGTCCTTCACCCTACCAACCTGACATCGTATGCATTTAGACCGTGGCTACCCGATTCCTCCGGAAATCCGTCTCATATGCTTTTACAGAAGCTAAATAAAAAATTGCGCAACCCTGTGAACCCCCCTCCACCCAAAAAAAAATGTTTCCCTTGGAAACGTCCTCCGGCTCTTAATATACCTTAGATTTTCTAACCTCCCTAAATCCCGCAACTTCCCCCAGTACATTTTTAACGGAATTTCAGGCCGCGAAATCTATGTCTCCATTACATTACTTCATGTGCACTAATGGTTCCCCCCAAAATGCCAAAGTAGGATGTGCCTTTTACTGCCATAGTGACACGCAAGAGTTTTCGATTAGACCAGACCTGCACAACGCCTGCTCCCGCGGGCATTCTGCACTTGCAAGCCGTCGTCCTGCCCGTGGCAGCGCCGAAAGTGCAAGTACTGGGGAGTAGGAAAACTTTGCGGGGAGGGGAGAAGTTGTGACGTACCACGACGCGGCGCGTAGATTGAATGCCTGGGCGTCTAATAATGATCCACATGCTTCAAAATTAAATGCCCATTTGTTTAAATGGATTATGTCTAGTATTTTCAAGTTACCAGGGTCATAATTCACTGGTTACGTTCGTGCTCTACTGTATATCCATCTTTGTGTTCCACCACTGTATGTATTTCATTTTCTAATTTTTTTAAAGAAAATAACATGTTCATTGTGACTCTTAAGCAATATTTTAAAGCAATAGCTTTAAAATATATGCTTATATATAAGAGAAAATATTATTAATTCTATCTAACACAAAATTACAATTTAATAATTGATTGTTCACCAGGAATGTTATAATCTCCAATCATAGAAAAATGAACAAAATCATGAGAGCAATTTCTCACATCAAGATTGACATAAAATAGAATATGTGGCAATTCCAAGAAGAGTAATGTTAATAGCACAATTTGTGACCATATTTTCCCCATTATGAAACTGAATAAAAGAAATCAACAAGCAAACTTTTGTGACGATATGTTACGGACAGTCATAAGATAATCATGGGTATTGGTTAAATAGAATGCAAAGGGCTTTATATTTTTATACGATCTCGTACACGACTCGACTCTCTTGTCAGAATTTAGAACAGAAAATAATCATGATTTTTTTAAGGAACAATATGTTTTTGCTTTGAGAGAACCGTCTTATTCAATTAAACATAGTTAATAAAAAATAGTTTATTGCTGTCATCATCAAACAAAAACAATTCCAGTATCAAAATTTTGTTTTTAGCACAACACTAAATTTGTGATTACATCGTAGCAAAGAGAATTACATTATAAGCCATACAAGCAATTATAATACTTGGTGTCGAAATCTAATATGTATAATTCGTTGTTTCATATTTCGCCTTGTCATATACCGTGAACAAACATTTGCAATATAATACAAAAGGCAATATTACTTGAACTGTATATGACCCGTCATGTTCTTGCCGATTGCTCTTTAAATTTACGCGCCGTCTTTCGAATAGCGCATTCTGATTGGTGGTCCCCACTCCTAGATTGGGTCTCATCCCCACCCTTCATCGATTTTCTCGTTTGCACCCGAGTTGCCCGCACGCAGCTCCTGAGGTCAGTAAAAGTGCAAAATGCTGTGCAGGTCTGGATTAGACTCTTCGTGCAGCTTCTTTACTGCAGAAAAATCGCGTCCGTGCGTCTGTCCGTCTGTGAACACGACCACCGCCTAAACCATACGTAAGATTTTCCCCTAAACGGGTTTTCCCCAGTCGATCTGGCTCGACTCGAAGCGCCACGATTTTCAAAAAAAATTCTTCAAAGTCTAGGAGTACTGTACATGAAGCCATCAGAACATATTCAAAATTTTCCTAAAAAACGTCCAAATTTTTTCTTTGAATTACTTGTAAGAATAGAGTAAATTACACGTACAAAGGGGGCATAGGTCCGATTTTCATGATTGACCCTGAATTTTCGAAAATTCCAAAAGTTTGACATTTTGCAGGCGTCTTCCTTCAATTACATTTTTTTTATTTCTTTGGTGTCGGCCAGCTATTCGGACTTGTCACATACTCTTGCCAGCTGCCATCAATCGCCGCCCAAAGTACATTTTTGACATTTTAACAATTTTTCGGATTCGTAATAGTAGATACGAAATATTATTTTAAGAATATTAAAGAAGAGTAAAACCTCGTTGCAATGGCAATTTTCTTTGAAACATTTAGAGCCGTTTTTAACAAAATGGCGTTGAAGCGCTACTGTAAATTCGAAACATAAAGCTCTTTTTTAGAGAAAATGTTTGAGTTTTCGAAAAACTTCATCAGACGTAATTTGAAGCACTTACACTCACAAATACAATAGTGTTTATAAATTGTTGGAAATGTGCATATTAACGGCGTGAGAGATCTTTCAAAAAAATTACGTATACATTTGTGTAATATTTGAAAAAACAAAAAAATCCCCAAATGAAATTCACGTCATATTAAAGACTGCAATTAGCAATCTCCGTTCGAAAAGTATGAAGAAAATGTTTGGAGCGATTGATGTGAAAATAACGATTGAACGTTTCTGAAAATGCGGAATTTTTTTACTAGTTTTCACAGAAAACGGAATGCGTTTTCGAGAAACTTTATGACATTATTTAAAGTCCACGTGCTCATAAATATAATAATTTGAAAAAAATTGCCGCTAAACGTATACATCAACGAAGTGAGAGAGAAGTCAAAAAATTACATTTTTGTATTTTTTGAAAAAAACAAAGAATAGAGCAATATATCGTTTATGTCATATTATAGAGTTCCTTAAGCTCATTTCATACAAAATGTTTAAGAAAAAATTGGAACTGTTTTTGGGAAAATATTGCTTTTGTAATTTATTAAAATTGCAGATATTCCATGCAATTGTATGATAACTACTAATATTTTGAAAAATGTACAAAACTTAAACGAAAGAACTAATTTTGAAGAACAAATTTTGTTTTTGAAGAAAAATCTCTATCCTCAATGTTGTAGTTGTAGGAAGACGTCGAAAAAATCAAAATTTTGCACTTTTCGAAAATTCAGGGTTAACCGTAAAAATCGACCCATGCCACCTTTATAAGTGTGTTTTACTCTATTAATACAAGAAATTTAAAGAAAAAATTTGGAGTCGTTTTTGAGAAAATATTGAAAATGTCCGAGGGGCTTCATGTAAAGTACCCCCACATTTTAAAGAATGCTTTTCAAAATCTCAAAGCTTTGACTCGAGCCTCATGGAAAGGGTTTTCTTCAATTTGAAAAAATCGTACTTACGGTGTAGACGCTAGTACTGATCACAGACAGACGGACGTTTTTGAAAAGAACCACTTTTTCGGTACCAGGGGACCCAAAAACGTGTAATCCATTTTCACAGCTTTACATAACTTTTCCTATATTACGTATATTACTCCTTTATATATATGTATACGGGAAAGTAAAAATAAAGGCATACATTTTAATAATATATGGTGAATGTTGATTTTTAAAAAAAATTTCTATAGAGATCAGTAATGTTTTAACAAACAACGGATGAGATGTGCGTTCTACTGTTTTCTTGCACTTTTCACATTCTCTGGATGCTTTGCGCTTTAATTTTCTCAGACAAATTTCACGTCTTGTTAGTTCTCTTTCGTGCAACTTGTTTTTCTTGTTTTTGCGCTGAATGCAAATATTATATTGTTTTAGGTATCAACACTCGCGACAATCGTTTAGTAGAAATTATCTCATAATAGTACATATTAGGTATCAACACTCGCGACAATCGTTTAGTAGAATTTATCTCATAATAGTACAAGGGCGATTACGATCCAAACTTGTGTCTACAATTCTTGTGTGTGGAGATTCCTGGAAATATCAGTAATGTTTTATCCTCCTGAAAGTTTATCGTAGTCTACTTCGAATGTATCTCTGGAAACAAATTATCGCAAGGGCTCCGTGGGCGTGCCGTTCGGTTCTGCTTGTCAACGCAGGTTGATCCCACTTTCCTCGCCACTGCGCGGAATGAGTTTGCAATACATTCCCTTCGCGCAAGGGAAAACTACAGAACGCAAAGAGTTTTTTTAGAATACTTTCTTTAACTTCATATAAACGTTCTCGGTACTATGAGATACTTTATATTTTAATTGTATTATAATGTAGTTAGCACGTACATCAAACACTCTCAGAAAGCCAAAATAATAAATTATCTCGAACTTGAAAAAGCTACCAACCGATCATAACGGAACGCATTAGAAAACTCATTCTCGCGGTACTAAGGACCGACCCGACTTTTCACGAGGCATCAAGAGGTCGAACGCCAACACCCTCCAAGAACGAACTGACGTCACGAGACGAATCTACATTCCGTTTTGAAAACATCGATTGTTACGATTCAACCACTAGTACTTAGCTCAGAATCTGAGATGAGTAAACAGTTTTGCTCTGGAAATAAGCAAACGAATATTTTAAATATAGAAACAATTTTTCAGTGATTTGCTTAGGAGAATGACTAATTACCTTCATTCCATGGAATGCACGCCACTGGACAACACAGTACACATGAAGTTGACATGACAAACTTGGGCCTAATGACCCTCAAAGTAGTCTCCTACTACTGTCACCAACGATGTGGGAGGCGCTGAATACCATCAACCTCAGCATTTGCCGCACCATGTGTGAATCAGGTCATCTGTTGGTACACAGCATTAGCAATGTCCTCTCGTGTTGCAAACCGTCTTCCTCGTAGTGGTTCTTTAATCTTGCGAATGAGATCAAAGCCACAGGGCAAAATGTCGGGAGAGTACGGTGGGTGCTCCATTCTTCCTGTCCCCAACGTCGAAGTAGTTGCCTACACACTCTGCTTTATACAGTTTTGGATTGTCGTGCAGATTTATTGCACTGTTCACAAGATCCAGACGTTTCTCCCGAACGCCGCGTCGTACCTGTCGCATCAGGAAATCCCTGTAATACTGTGTGGTCACTGTTCTGCATGAGGAATAAAGTGGCAAACAATGGCATCCCGGACGTCATACGCGATGATCACCATCAATTCGATGGAGAAGGATTCTGCTGGAACTTCTGCCTCCTTGGTGTTCCAGCATGTCGCCACTCCGCGGACTGACTTTTCAGTTCTGGTGCGTATATGCCCTGACCCAAAGTTCATCGATGGCGATTATTAGTGACAAGAATTGATCACCGTCCTGTTGCAGCGTGAAAGATGGTCGGACCATATCATATAGCGCACCCACATTTAAACTTCCATCAGTGTATGCGGTACCCACACTGTTTGCGATTTTGCGTAGGTGCAGCTCATTACGCAATATCCTGTGGACGGTGCGTTTCTCGATGCCACTTGCCCTCTCTAACTCCAGTAGCGTCCATCGTCTGTCTTCATCCAGGAGCTGCTCGATGACGGCACGTACCACGTCGGCTCGCACACTGGCAGGTCGTCCCGAACGTTGCTTATCACTGCTTGACACACATCCTTGCTGAAACCTTCCTACACACCGTCCCACTGTACGGTAGGGTAGGGCATTATTCTCTAATTCACTGTGACAATCCATCGTATTTCTTCCTCGGAGAACGACTCTGATGTAAGCGCGCCTGCTCAACACGGGCTACTTCCATTCTCGCACGAACTCACGAACTGACTGATTACAGAGCCATCTGTTTGTTCTGCATACACAATATGCCCTGCAGAACTCCCACACGACACATATACGTTTGTGATCCGTTCACATTCTACAAGAAAAAAATTGCCATGACTTATGCCCCAACGCTCGTATTTATGTGTGCTCCAAATAAAGTCAGATAACGTTTCTCAAAAACTAAACGTTTTCTCTAAAACTAGCACAAAATTCCGCATTTCCCGAAACGCTCAAACATTTTCTCATAAATGACTCCAAATTGTTTCATCAAACGTTTCGAACGGATAGGGCTAATTGCAGTAATTTTTTCAAAAATTACAAAATTTATGTAAGTTTTTTAAAAGATCTCTCACACCGTTAAATTGAACATTTCCAGTAAATTGTAAAAATGATTGTTTTTGTAAGTTCAAGTGCTTCAAACTTACTTCTAATGAAGTTTTTCGAAAAGTCCAAAAGTTTCTGTGAAAAAAAGCAAATTTCGAATTTACAGTAACGCTTAAATGCCATTTTCTTAAAAAGGCTCCATATTTTTCAAAGAAAATTGCCATTGAGGACGAGGTTTTACTTTAATATTCTTAAAATATTTCCGTTCTATTATTAAGAAACTGAAAAACTAAGAAAATGTCAAAACATGTATTTCGGGCGGCGATAGATATATGGCAAGTCCGAATAGCTAGACGGAGACCAAAGGAAATAGAAATTAACACGGGAAAGTATTTCGGAAAGTCAAAAAATTTCTGTGAAAAAGAAGCTTCAAATTTCGAATTTACAGTAACGCTTAAATGCCATTTTCTTAAAAAGGCTCCATATTTTTCAAAGACAATTGCCATTGAGGACGAGGTTTTACTTTAATATTCTTAAAATATTTCCGTTCTACTATTAAGAAACTGAAAAATTAAGAAAGTGTCAAAAATGTATTTTGGGCGGCGAAAGATATATGGCAAGTCCGAATAGCTAGACGAGACCAAAGGAAATAGAAAACTAATACGGGAAAGTCTGTGCTATTCTATAGCACCACTAGTTACGTATGGTTTAGGGAGGGGTTACTAAAAAGAGTTTTCGGAAAGAATGTCTCCATCAGGCAATGATAATACGAAATTGACTAGGTCGTTCTGAAATTTCTGGGCGATTTGATGCTATTGCAACGACGTATGTCGGTGTGATTTCGAAACTTCCCGTACAGGACAGACGCGCCCCTTTTGGTATGGTTTCTTTGAGTTTGAAATTAGGAACACACGAAGCACTTTACTCATGGACACCGCACCAGAAGAATTTAATTTTTAAATTACGGCAACATCATGTGTGCTTCTCTAAAATGCAAGAACGACGACTGAAAGTTTGTTCGATATAAATGTGTAGCAAATGTACTCTCAGGAAAGAAGTGTTGCATGTGCAATTTACACTCACTGTTGCACTCACTGTTGCACTCACTGTTGTACATTCCGTAGTACCATTAGTGTCATGTCGCGCGTGACATTTAAGTTGTCACGCAGTCAGCAGAGCAGCGCGCCATCTTTTGAGGGCGGTTTGCATCATTAGTGGGCTCGGGTCACGGCCCAATGACATCGGGCTGCGAGGCGAGACTAGCAGAGCTCGGCGCCGGCCTAGAAGAGGGGCTGGCCAGTGCCTCGGAGCACAGTCTGCCCGTGGAGCTTGTTAGCGTGAGCGAGTCGGCTACGAGAGCGCTCAACGCGTGCACAGTGACCAGAGACGGAGTTCAACCTGCGGAAGTGAATCGTCGAAGAGGGGCTACTGCATCACTCGGCAGGGGTGACGCGAGCCTGTACGAGCGGTGGGTGTTGGGGTGCCCACGCCCGAACCGAGCCCAGGAGGACTTGCAAAGGACGACTACGTGGGAGCGGTAGAGTCGCCCTCCCAGAACGGAGACGGCCCCGACGGGTCCGCGGCCTTTGCAACGGAAGCCGTCGGTGACAGCTGGACGGGAGAGTTCTGCAGCAAAGGCCTTCCGCTCTCCAGCGAACGGAGAGGCCGGCCCGCCGTGAGCAAGGACGCGTCACGCTGCTAAGCTATAGACGAAATATTGTTTTGGAAGACGTTTGTTGAGTTGAGGGTTTTCGCAAATGTTGGCTTAAATAAATGAATGTAAGAGAGAAACAAAACTCTCATTTCTCAAGACATAACAACTAGTTTAAATTTATTGCAAGAAAAGCCGAAACTCGCCGGTCGAAGTTTTTCAGACAGAGCCGATTACTCAAATTTCAGACCTAATTAACAACGACAATACAAAAGTTGCGGGAATAATTGCGTATGTTTACGTATATTTCAGATTGCAGACTTTGTAAAATTATAAGGAGGCTGAGATCTGGTCAGTGGACGGACGCCACTTGTTAAACCAGACTTTCTCTGGGTTGTATGAACCTGTTTAAAGATTCGTTAACGCTACTGGTCCTGTAAGTGTTGTCTTAATGGAAGAAAGCGTTGCACGAAGATTAAGTTTGCCGATTCGTTAAAGTATTCTTTAAATTATAGACTGAAAATCTGTCCTGTAAACTGTTAATCAGTCGTTAACCTAAGCTCTGGAACTGCCTACGCTAGTACGAAAAAGTTATTTGCTTATTAATGTCGAGGGTGTGTGAACAGTAGACCTAAGGATAATATTACAAGTGTGAGTGATTTTCTTGAGCATTAAAGCTAGGGCAAACATTTTCCCAGCATTCGTTTTTTTCTTGTTGGTGTCAGGATTTTCAATTGTATTTCAATACTTGGTTATAATATCCAAAAGGTACCCATGGTTCCCAGAGTATCCATGGCTGCAAGGCTTCTCGGGAGATGGCTGCCGTATGCGGAGGAGCGTTGTCCTGTTGAAATAGGGCATGGGCGTGGGCGTTCACGAACGGCAGAGACACCTGTTGAAGAATCTCTTGAACGTACCGCGCGGCTGTTACGGTGCCTCCAAGGAACACTAACGGTGAACGGGCACCATGGAATATTTCACCTCGTATCATTATTTGACTGGCGGGACGTGTGATGGATACCACAAACCGCTCGGCGAGGCGCTCCCCCACTGCGCCTCAGTCACGGACCCCGGTGGTCGATGCCATTAAGACAGAAGCGAGAGTCGTCGCTGGTGATAACCCACTACAATTCTGCATGGTCCCCAGGTCCATCGTTCCCGACACCAGGCGAGTGTGTAGCGACGTTGCTGGCGTGTGAGTGGCAGGCGTCGTAACGGGTGGCATACGACGAGCCCTGCGTTGTGCAACCACTTGCCAAATGTACTGGCACTTACAGGATGTGACAGTGCAGGCTGCACAGACCGCTGAATCACCGCTGAAGCACCTATCATTGCCGTTGGATCTGTTCGCGCGTGGCGGACAATCCGTCGATCCTCCCTCCTCGTGGTGCGTGGCGGACGTCCAGATCTTGCATTTCGTATGTGTATGACTTCCTCAATCCATTGCCGCAAACAGCGGGCGATGGTCGTGTCCGTACGAGCGGCATGGCGACAGGACCAACCAGCCTGCCGCACACCCACGATGCGCCCCTCTCAAAAGCTTCTATCTGGACAACCGGCTGTCGAACGCGTCGCCTAGGCATAGTGTACGTGCAGATGACGCTCTGGCGACTTTACCCGATGTCAGGTGGACGGCACGGCCGGGTGAGCCCCTCTTATCTCGCACGGTGGGCGCGATGTCATGCCCCTACCCCCGACCATCTATTGCGCGGCCGACCGTCAAAACGAAATCATTGGCTTTGCTATTGGTGTGCAAAATACCCACAGAGTTTGCAGCGGTTCTGTAGGGTCCTTCGGGGTGCAGCTTTTTTATGACGATGAGTGTATATACAAGCACTTAAAGCAATATTAGTGACTGTATGATTATCATTTACACTGGGCTGTATTGACCACGTGACGAGGCAGCGGCAACTTACCTAAAGCCATACTCTACCATCGAACATCAATATTTTAAACATGAATAATCAAACATTAATGACTGAATAAATATAAGAAACGTGCCTTAAAGGCATTTTACTCCATTGCCATTCCTATCATAAGCCACCCACGTAGTTCGGCATGGCAGGGGATCACCATCTCCCATGTGCTACACACAAAATCTGTTTTACACACAACGAATGCATCCAATTGTCGCAAAGTCACCCCATTTATCACTAGATAAATAAATGAATACGAAATCATCCATCAATATCGTCGATTAAAGAATATAAACTGTGGTATCCCCCAGTCAGAAGAGAGCTTGGTGTTACGCTCCGCTAGTGGAGGGTCGCACCCCCTCCCCTTCCCCTTCCCCTTCACCTCTACGGGCAGTGGGAGTTAAAAACCTGAGCTGGGCAGCGGAGCGCCCCTTTTTCTCTCGACGTCAGTCGTCTGCCGCCACCGACGCCACGGTTCGTGGCGTAACCAGCACCCGGTCGGGTCGGGTGCGAGATAGAAGAACGGAAGAGGACGGGACCACAGTGTAAGATATATAGGTGTGTCAACTAGCCGCCTTTTGAACAAAATTTTTGAAGCCAGTTTGAGGCTAGTTCCTCGCTTATCGGTACGATGCGCACGATCGAGTTGGGCATTCACGATGGTGTCTCGCGATTTAGTGGCTTCCACCAGAGGTTATAAAGCTATTAAATGGATCACTATCTTGTCCCAAAAATGCCCAAGTCGTTTTGCAGCGCTTACATAGCGAGAACTGTGAGAACTAGCCTCACATTAGCTTCAGTTTTAGAACGGGAGTGACCCACCTATATCTCTTACACCGTGACGGGACTCCGTCCTCCCGGCCTGAGAACCTGGGCACAGTGGGCGCCGCCCGCAGGCTACAGCCACCGGGACCTTCGGGGGCCTGGTTCAAAGCGCTCAACGTAACCGGCGGACTCATTGCTGGCCGCCCCGTCAGAGGAGCAAGGTTACAGTAGTATTATTTTAACGTGGACGCTCAAGGTCGTGGTCTCAGAACTACCGGAAGAGTTCATTCTTCAAACATAGCTGTTTTGGGGGAGCGCGTCCTTTCCCAGCACGTCTTGACAGTTCTGTAAACATTGACCCTGACTGTGCGTATCTGCGAGGTGCAAGCTTTCAGTTGCGTTTCCTACTAGAGTGGAGCATTTGTACGTGATTCGGAAGTTGTGTTTTTGAGTGATTATCGTTCTGTTAGTGATTATTGCAATGCGTCCGGTTCAGAGCAAGTTGCATAAGGGAGGACTTCACAGTCAGAAACGTAAAGTATTTGCCAAAGTATATCATTTTATGAAGAGAGAAACAAATGGTGTTAAAAAATGTCACAGCAGTTCTTAAGAGAGTGGCAGATGCTACGGGTGTTTCGGGATGTCCTATTCGCGGGCTTAATAAGAAAATGAATTCTATTGAACCTAGGGAATCGTGTTCATATTGAACTTCTACTAAAGAGAGGGAAAGGAAGAACGTGGAATCTGCTCTTGAGGGTTTCAATGAGAGTCATTCACCGCACAATTATTTAATGCACTATATCAAGAAATGGTTATTTGGAAAAGGCGCAAACGATAGAAATGCTAGTTATGATAGTGAGGAAACTGGAAACAATGGAAAAGATTAAGATGATGGCGGAGGAGCCGCGCCATCACGTGAATTTAGTGCTTCTCCACTACCGAACGAAGACACTACAGCAAATTAATTTTCAAGGAAGTTCGCTAGCACGTGCGGTGCGAATGTTTTTGGAATGGGCAGACGCGCGAAAGTCGCCTCCTGGCTCCCTCCTCACCACTTTCAGGTTCCCCCTCTACTCGGCGGCCACGCTAGACAAATTTAGCTGTACCAGCAGCTGGCTGCCTACCTGCGCGGCCGGCGCTACGTCCCAATCTGAGCATCGAGCGGCAAGAACGCCACCTCGACTAAAATTCCTTTGTTTAGTTTAACTCTGTTGAGTTTCATGTATTTAGTTTGTGACAAAATTAAACTAATTGATAACATCATGGTGTTCGATCGAAACCTGGATCCTGCAAATACAACATACACTCCTGTACAAAATACACAAAATACCGCTTACACCGATCACCAACACATTGCCAGATGTTGCACATCGAGTGCCTCACCAAGGACAGAGGTAGAAGGAAGAAGAAGGCTTCTGCACCCTGGTCACAAGACAAAGGTCTCACGAAGGGCAATAGAGGCGGAATCACGTGTCAACCACTTATACGCAGGAAGTGGGTGGTGGTCGCAGCAGGAGTACGACGGCCACTCCAAAGCTACGATCTGATTGCCAGTGTTCCCACCATTGCTCTGAGATAAAAACTATATGCACATGGGCGTGTGCAAGAACATACAAAGTATATACAATTACAGGTACTTACTAATTATTTATGACTAATATGAAATGTTTACATTGAAAAAAGTTTTATATATTTTATGTCTCTTTGCAGGACTTTATTCTAAACGTCACACTTCATCTTTGCTTCACTCGTGCTATGAAGTTCATGAACAGCTGAATACCTAAATATTTAAAAGTATCATATTTTCCAAGTTCTTGAACCTTTGTGCCACTCATCAGTGTATGTTTGCCAGTATCAAGAATTCTCCCACACTCAAATGCACTGCAGCACAGTTTTCAATGCCAAGCTTCATACAAATAAAGACGCTACACGACTTTTCAAGTTCAAATATCGAAGTAAGTTGGTTCTTGCCTTTACGCACAGCTGAAGATCGCCATGTAGAACTGATGATAAAAGAGAATTTGGGAATTATTTGCGATTACGTATCCCGTTCTTGAATTGCAGAGCAACCCGCAAATATTTAGGGCTATGAAGTTCCGAAGGTCAATTATTTGAGAATAATTAAATGAAATTTCCTCAAGTTCTGATTCACAAAAATCCTTATTCTCAAATTAGTGGGAAATGACTCACCGTTCACTCGTGTAACAGAGGATGCTCACACCTTTCCTTATTTCTTATTCGGCCTCTTTTCCGGTTAAGATTATGTTCTTACGCGGCGTCACTTTGTTTGTTTTTTAAAAAGACAATCATTTTGCAGAATATCGTGAATTCCAAACTCAACACATCATTCTAACTACATTGATACATAAAGTATACGATATCATCTCCCAGGTGGGCGACATGATGCATTGTAAGCAGTTTGTTCTGTGTTCTCGGTTCTGTGTTCATGGTTCCAATTTCTTTCTAAGTTTAGTTCATCAGTCGAATGCAAGCGCCGCCAAACTACCAAATGCAGAAATGCTATTTCTCGAATTCAGAGCGAACTCCAGGGCGAGTCTTACGTTTCTCTAATACTCCTTTCGAGTTGTCTCCTTCATAGCGTCGTTCGAAATGTTACATTCTTCAATACCTAGGTATTTGCAGCTTTGCCTTGTTCAAGGCCTTGAATCAAAGCGTTCATATCAACTTGACTCTATCGTTATCGCTTTGTCTCTCTTTAATTTTGCACATTTCTCAAGACAAAATTTCATGAAGATGTCATTGCTGTATTCATTTACGATAGACAGTATTTGGGAGTGAATTGCTTCATTCCTAGTATACAATTTGAGATCACCCATGTAAAACTAATGAGTTGGATTTTCATCATTATGGTACTTGTAACACTTGCGACATTTGGAGCCTATACAAGATATGTTATTTCTTGTAGAAAACCGAAAAGTGATTTAAGAATCTTATCCGGAATCCACTTACATTGATGAATTCAGGAAATAGAAAAAAATGTAGACTATCTAATTTGAAAACTTCAAGGCCATTGGTTACGTTTGCCTACCAGACTTGTATACATTAAACGCGTTGCTTAATTTGTAGAAAAAATAACAACGCAAAATTGAAAAATAAACTTGAAAATGTAAGCTACTTATTTAAGTGTACTGTCTAACCGCTAAGGGCAATTAATCGCTCAGAGTATGCGATCGTAACGAATATGAAGATCACGCCTACTGTGCAAACTTCACGAGGAAAAACCTCCTCTGGTAAATGTTCGGTAATCCCCACAACAGGAATAGAAATGTTGATCTGTTGCCATGTTGGCAAGAATGTTTGATAAAATCTGGACGAGATACTTGAATAATTCACTCTGACTCGTATGCAAACTATTTGAGGTACTTTACTTCTCAAGCCAGATAGACAATAAATCCACGATCCACAAATAGCAAAAAATAAATAAAACGCGCAACATCTCAAGGATATTGCATTTTAGAATGGAAAACAAAATAGCAAACTATCATCAAACATTCAACATTGAACATTCATCTGGCCGAAAACTCGCCCAGCTGTGGTCGCTTCGCCTTTGAAGAGGCCAAGGGGGAGCGCTAGCATGCGAGTTAAGTGCCAGGAGTCCTGTAGACCGCGAGTGACTAGTGGGCCGTGTAGGTCAAGTGCGCGCAGAGTTTGTATTATGAATGTTATGTGGACCGAGTGAGAGGCACCGAAGGGGCGGAATCTTGGACGGTTTAGTTTTGTCCTTTGAAAAGCTATTAATAATATATTAGTTTAAAAATATGAATTTATTAATATTATTAGTTTAATGAACAGCATTCGATATTAACGGCATATGATTTTTGTGGAAGAGAGTCATAAGCAATCTATTCCGACCAGTTTCTATTTGTTGACTTATCGTCTCCTAGTAGATATTTCCATTTGCGTCATCATTCATTTTCATCTCACTTTATAGATTACGTCAAGCGCATTTTTTAATCGGTTAATAAGATTTCTAGATAAGGTTAAATTTATTATGTTACATTTTGTGACTACTAGAAGACTACATTTGAACAGTTCAAAACTATGCGCTGATTTTGGTTTCTGTATTTTCCACAACATACTAGTTTTAATCCACCTCGGGGTCTAGGAGGCAAACTTCGTGGGTGTGATTGTGCGCGATTGAGTGTGTGTGTGTGTGTGTATGTGCGTGCGCGCGTGCGTGCGTGAGTGTTTAATTTTGTTCAAATTCAGGAGTGCATAATTCAATAATATTGTTATGACTGCCATTAAAATTCCATGCACTGCATATTACAAAAGTATTCTCCTCTTCGTTCTTTTTAAAAATCATGGAAGGTGTCAGTCGATCTCTGTTATATGACGCAACTGTGGAACTGTTTAACAAGCTTCGTGATGCTCTACTACATCGCGCCATATACATTCAGAACTAACAGGATCAATGATTGCGAGTTTTGAACTAAGACTACCTTAGTCTATATTGCAGCAGACTGCAATAGAAATAAGCTGAATGTACACTGACCCCAGAGCTAGCAACACTCGAAACTCAGATCTGACGATCTTCGACACGCCCAGAGTAATATGTAATACGAATGTCACCGGCAGTACAGAGTGACTGTTTCAAGAATACTTTTGACACGAAATGGGCGTGCAAAAATCAGCTCTCTTTATAAATTCATGATTTTTTTGTGCACACTTGTATTACTATGATTACACAATTTGCATGTTTTGCCAATTCCGAAATGAACGTTCGCAAGCTACGAGAATGGAAAATTGATACAACTCCCCGTTTGGTACAGTCCGGGGCTAAGTGATTACCCCACATCGTAAACTGAATCCTGTCATGATCTGTATCATGGTAGTGTAAATGTCTCATTATATTACATCAGCGACATAGTTTGATTCGTCCATGGTGGTAGTGTTTTCAGGACCGAGAAGTAAATATTAATTATCTTCGAAAATTGTTATATTTTCATATATGGCCAGTGCCTTGAAATACCTTAGTTTTCAATATTTTTGTTCATTAAAAATTTTCAGGTGTGTGAAATGAAAGATTGGAGGGTTAGGAACACAATCAAGACAGGAAGCGCATCATAATTAAACAATTAATTATATGGACAATTAATCATGACCTGTACTTTTCGGGCCAAGTGGTTATCAAGGAGCCGCAGTAAACCACCCACTAAGACTTTTGCCTTACCCTTAATAAACATTAAGGTAGATCAAAAGGGGCACTGGCTGTTTGGTAAAACGTCATCTGTCACACCGTTCAACAAAAATGTTGGTTCCCAAAAGCAAGTGCAGAACCTAGAAGCATTTATTTATGCAATATCCAGAATTGTGGTCCGTTCTTCTGTTTCATGTATTGGAAGAAATATTAGAATAACATTCTTTTATTTATTTATTTACGTCAAAAACAGTTAAAAACTGCGTATGACGAGCTATGGGGAGAAGTGAATTTTGTGCATGTTTTCATAATTCTGTGGTCTCTATCCTAAACCTAAATCTAGTCGAATTTTGAATACAGAAAAGAGAGTTTTTTTTCGAGTTTTGTTGACAAAATATTTGCTCCTATATAATAAAATATATTTTCAAAGGTAAATTAGCTATAAATTCCTGCCCTGAACCCTCATGTTCTTCATGAAAGAATAATACTTTTTGCCGCGATAATATGAAAAACGATAATTTGAATAACTATATTTCCCACTGAAATTCAGAAGACGTGCACAAATAATGAAGTTACATTTATGTCCAGAAGCAAAACAAGGGACCATCTCAGCATTTGCTCAAGGATCAGGGAAACTGGACGAAAAACCTGATCGAGATGGGGGCCATCAACCCAGAAACTGTGGTACAATACTTGTTACAGGTTCTTTAGAATTATACAGTCCAAATGATAAATAATTACATGAACTATCATTGTTAAAATTAATTCTACTTTCCTTTTTGATGCTCGGTATAGTCTCGAATTGTATAGAAACAGTTATGCAGCAGAAGAGATTTTACTTGGGACTTAAACTTTTCTATTGAATTTAATCGTTTAATGTCTTCTGGCAAAGTGTTATAGAGTAATGTACATGAATTGTATGTGAATTTTTTGTAGTGAGCTGTTGATACTGCACCTGGTGAATAGGATTACTACGTCGTGTGTTATACTTATAGACATCGGCGTTTGCTGAAAATCTATTCCGTCCTTAAGTAAGTCATTTTTGACAAAAACTACTGATTCGTAAATCAGGAGACAAGGTAATGGTAAAATTCCTAGATTAATAAAATAATTTAATTAATTAATAAAAATTCTTGAATATTTAGTGTTTCGTGAGTAGAGACTGGTTTCTGCAACTCGTGCATAAGTTGTCACACTGCTCGGCGCAACTTTTGCACCAATAAAGAATCCAGAAGTGTATCATTTAAGAAAAGTTTACAGTTTGTAGCAATTCTTTGACTTGTCATTTTTTAATTAATGTGACCCGGGGCGAATCCAGCTGATCATTTGGAGGGGGGAGATCAGATATTATTGTTAAATAATAAACATATTTTTTATTATATTGTATATTATTTTTCTAGTGTATATATGAAACTGTACAATATTAATTTTTAAATAATTACATAATTCCAACATAAATATTTCAATAAATTTAGCTAAATAAAGGAAGGTAACAAACGAAAACTCTTTTGGGCCTTTTGGAGGGGGCATGGCCCTCAATGGTCCCCCAAGTGGATCCGCCACTGATGTGACCTTTCTATAAGTATATTATAATGACTGTCGTTAAGGTGTGTTCGTAGCGTGCATTCCACCATTCTTCTAGCTGTGTATTGCATGCAATATCAATTATTAATTATTACTATTATTATTATTATTATTTTTACGAATTGATATGATTATATATATATATATATATATATATATATATATATATATATATATATCCCGCGGCCCAGGGGAAAATGCGCATTTCTTATTTGCCGAGTTTCGTGTGCAAATATGTTTGCGCGAGAAATTTGCCGGATCTCGTGCATCTAACAATAATCCTTTTGCTATTCCAATGGTCTGGAGTAAGACGGCAAAGCCTAGTGCTCGCAGCTCTGAGGAGAAGCCACTGCTCGCTCTTCCTCTCGGGAGTTGTTGCGTGCAAGAGGGAGCAAATGACGTCATCGACGTCGTCAGTGCAGCGCCCAGCGGCAGGCTGCACAGTGGGCTGCGTCGTGTTAATTTGACTTATTCCTCATTTCTGTTTCTCTATGTTGGCAAAGAATATGACGAAAGAAAAGCAGTTCCATATTCTTCAAATTCACATATTGAAACATTTCTTACACCCAAAGACGAGTTTTAGTTTGAAAATGTGTTTATTTACGACATGGTATCGTGCAACTACGGAGTACAAGTACAAATGGTTACCTAGAGGTGGTTGTTATGTATGATAATAAGTCTTTCGATGTGGTTGTCTGACTTCCTGTTCTGCATGCATTATATATCTTTGTGAAAGTGACAATAAAATGTGTGTACAATAACAACAATTCTGGTAGCAGAGCGTAGTTGTGGAGTTCAATGTGTTTTGAATTGTTTTAATTACAAGAAAATACGGAAGTGAATTAAAACAATGGCTGAAGGAACATTCGTAAAAATTTAAACGTTAACAAATTTCAATTATAACTTATGGACTCTTAGAATAAGTGCACTCATCAAGTCAAAACATTTATATGACGATGTTATTATAAACGGAGAACCAAAATTAGACGAAAAAGATGAATTAAGAAATGACTGGCGCGACTGGTCATATACAAATGATGAAATCATGGGAATGATTTTTTTAACATTCTCAGAAGAGCAGGCTTTAGCGTGCAGAGGAATTTAAAGTGCTAAAGAAATTTGGGAGACAAAAGAAAAGACACGAAGGAACCGAAAGGTATCGACTTACTATGTTGAAGATGAAGTTAGCAAGAATACAGAAAATGGAAAGAGAAACTATTGGGGACTTTTAGACGAGAGCAAGAGGTTTGGCATGTAAAATTTCTGAATTGGGGGTCAAGAGTGGAAGAACTTACACATTACATAATAGATAGTTTGCCAAAATATTATAATGAAGTTGCAACAGCATCGTATGCCAATCTACACGTTGATTTTGGAGTTAATGGGAGAGAGCCTTTTACGACATGAAACTAGTGGTGCTACAGAATGGCACACGCTTTCTCGTACTAGCTAGTTTCCTAATTTCTGTCACTGAGTCTAGCTTTTTGGTCGTGCCCCATCCTTTTACCAGCGGCCATCTATTGTCACCCAAACATTATTTTTTCACATTTGCTAAATTTTCGGTTTCCTTATGAGAGAAACGAAACATTATAGTACGATTTTCACAAAACTTCCCCAGACAGAAATTAGCTGTTTCACTGCCATCCAATCGGAAGCTTACATGTCGCTACAGTGACGTCACTATGGTGACGTTCAAGCTCTCGATTGGATGAAATCGTCAACAGTTGTTTCCTGACGGGGCAGAGTTGCGAAAATCGCACTATACTTTAAGAATATACAAGGGTCGTTCCGAATGCCTCTCATTTATTTGTAAGACAACTATAGTAAATAAAAAGAACTTATACAATGTGTTAGAACAGATCATTTTTGAACACTGCACTATTTTTCAATATAGTCTCCCTTTATTTCTACGCCTTTTAACCACCAATGAACAAGAGCCTGCATCCACGCTGGTAAAACTGCATACCAGCCAAGTTGACATGTACGGGGAATTCATATGGTGTCATTGCATGGATTGTCGTTTTATTTCTGGCGCATAATGGTGACATCATATCTCGTAATAGTTATTTTTCAATCCAGAAAACCGCCACCTTCAACTTCGTATTGGGTCAAAAGCTCACAATCTTCCATTCGGTGCTGTTGATTTCCTGAGTGAGTGATCGCGGGACCCACCTTGCGCACAATTATCGGTAACTCACTTTACTCAGCGTTACCTCTAATGCATTGCAGCCAATGTTCAGCGCCGTACGCAGTTACCCAGCACTGTACCACAGTCCCCCTCCATAAACCTACTCTCGCGGATGAGTTGATCGAGGCGCTCCATCATTCCGTGGTGCTGGCAGCTGTGCGTGGACGACCGCAACGCGGTTTGTCTTTCACGTCGCTGTCACTACCGCTGAAATGCACTACCTATCGTCGCCACACTGTAGCTGTACAGCTTCATGTAAAAGTTCAGTAAGAGACTGTGGATGTCAATGCGTGCAATTTCCTCCGAAGTGAGAAATTCAGTCATACATCTTTGCTTCTGACGCGCGTTCTAGCTAGACGCCATTTTAGCGTACTGTAACTGTGCTTCTATCTGACAAAATAGCAACGAAATTAACGAACTTTAAAGAGAAAGATCAAATTCCATTATGACACCACTCACATTCGTTTTTGAGGTCATACCCCACGTAAAAAATTGGGAGGCATTACTTCGGAACGACCCGCGTAATATAAGAATAAAACTTTGGAGCCGTTTTTTACGAAAATGGCGTTCAGCGTTACTGTAAGTGCTAAATTGAAAGCTTTTTCACAGAAAACTATTGTGCTTTCGAAAGCCTTGATTGGAAGTCATTTGAAGCACATTTACTCACAAATGCAATAAGAGTTACAAATCGCTGGGAAAGTTCGTATTAAAGGCGTGAGACATATTTTAAAAAAATCATTTGTGCAATTAAAAAAAAAGAATACAGCAAAATTAATTTTAGGTCATATTAAACTGTTCAATTAGCACTATCTGTACGAAAAATTGAAAAAAAATTGGAACCATTTTTGAGAAATTGACATTTGAGCGTTTCTGAAAATGCGGAATGTTGAGCTCGATTTCACTGAAAACGGTTGAGTTTTCGTGAAATTTTATAGGATATTATTTGAAGCACATTTACTCATAAATGCAATAATGTGAACAAATCGCCGCTAATATAAATATTAATGACGTGAGAGGCTAGTCAAAAAAAATTATATTTTTGTAATTTTTGAAAAAACAAAAGAATAGAGCAATATAGCGTTTCTCATCTAAAAGAGTATATTTAGCACTATTGCTGCCAAAAGTTTAAAGAAAAAAATTGGAGCACTTTCCGAGAAAATCTTTCTCGCCTTATGAATACTTCGTAAGAAGTTATCGTACGTCACAAAACGGCGAATTTTCGCCAGAAAACTCTCATTGTCGGGATCTGGTAACGAAAAGTGGGTAAATCCTGTTGCTAAATTTCGAAAAAATCCTCTAACTCGTGGTGTAGCCACAGTCCATGATTTACTGGCTCTTTATACCGAAAAATCGATTAACGGCAAAACGTCTGTCCATTTGTGGTCAACGTTAGTGCCTAAAACACTTATTGCTCAATGCCAAAGTGTTGTTCCAGAACTGGAGAAGTGGCTGGTTCGATTCCCGGTCTAGGTAGATATTGTTATTCATTCTACATTTGTCTTACCAATTTTCTGCATAAAGCATCCAAAATTTCATTCGCAAACAAGGCAAATATTTGAATTCTGAAGAAATTACATATTTGACGATTATGTAATTTCGATTTAGTAAAACGATTTGTATAAAAAATTAACGTAAAATACGACTGCTTCTAGTATTATTATACAACTATGCTAGGGATGTCTTGCTACAATTTTATAGTTCAGAAGAGAGTTGAATAAACTCATCTCTTTTGTTGAGAGACATTATCGATTTTCTCCCTTTCGAAGTATCAGGTCTCAGAATTTCAACTGTCCTTCGTAGTTACGACTGCAGGTCAAAATGAGATAAGCATGCAGCGTTGCCTTTCGGTAATGAAACAAAAAACAATATTTTCACTCACAGCCAAGCAAACGGACCTTTCAACTCCCATTCATTTTTCGACTACGCTCACCATGCAAAGGACAGCGAGTTATCGCATTAGCTGATTTGTGGCATGTCGTTTATTAAACGGAATTAAAGTATAGGGGGATTTAGAGATTTGTTTTACTTCAATATTCTGAGTATATTCTTCCCTGAAAAACGACGATTGAGTGACGGGTTCTAGATCATGGAAATTAATTCATATTCGAGTTGCTAGAATTCTTTCTTGTTAAGCGATTCCCTTCCCGAGGTATTATGTTTTGATGTTGTTTAGAGTAAGAAAGATCTTTAAAAACGAAAGCAATCTCCAGATGCATTTAACGTCCATGCTATTAAAATAAATGCAGAATTGTTCAAACATTGAGATTATCGGCGACTTCAGTGTTAACATTTAATTTTTACGTATGCTGATTGTTTCACGTCATTTGAGGAATTTTTCTGTTTAGTTTTTAAACAGAAATAATTTTTTTAATGTTTTGGGGCTTTTGGTCCTGCTTATGCTGGCTGAACACTTAGAAATCTTCAAAAAGCCATGGGCGGTCCAAACTCTGCCATGCGAGTTGAATTGTTATAAAAACATGCGCGCGCGGATCAGGGTTAAAATTTATTATTGTTATCTCTACACTATGTTACGAATATTTTTCATTTCAAATACAAGCGATCGATTTTCTAACTTCTTCAGAGTTAATTTATTCGCCTTCTTCGCGAAAGCGAATTATGACTGATTTATGCATAACATTGTCAAGAAAAGTGTAGAATGTTGTAATTTAGACGATCTTGTGATGATTTAGAATGGATAAAATATCTTCCTAGACGCGGAATCGAACTCACCACTTCTCCAGTTGTGGAACAACACTTTGGCACTGAGCTGTCTATTCTCTGCTCCATTACTGTTCTTATAACAACACATTTTAAATTAACGAAATTGGATGCAAGATTACGTATACAAAAATTATTGTCAATTTAGCTTCATGGTTATTAATCATTGAAGCCTCTTTCCTCTGTACTACTACAGTTAGCTCTCAATGAACGTTAAAATATTTTATATGCTCGCTAATCAAATAAATTGATTCTTCATAGTTCGGTCCAGAGAACGTAGTTTTCAAACCCACCAGTAGATCTCGTTGTCGGCGGTCAGGGATGCCCATCGCCATCAAGCCTGCGGGCCAAGGCATTTTCGACGCGAAATTTTATGTTTCCACGAGGGTACAATGACGCCGCATCAAATGTGGATAACAAAACCGTTACAACGACAAACACACAGAACAAATCATTGACGTTTGAAAATTCTGCTATATTGGAGAAGAAAGAGTATCAAAGTTCAATAGCATTAAAGAAGTGCTGGAAGAAGATGATCACACGAGGAATTCTTCGTTTTGTACAAGTTGTATGAAGAACTTTCAAAGGAAGCAGAAATGGATTCAGAGATAGGTGGTCTGGACATGCATCCCAATATAGAAACACATTCTGAACAGCCGGATCAAGTGCCAGGAGAAGATGTGAAACGTCATCGGCAGCTCTTAATACAGTGCCAAACTGTGAAACGCAACAGCCGAGAGCACAATCTCCAACTGACGTTCTCAGAAATAGTGTTCTGAGACGTTCGAATGTTCCACATTTGTTGACTAATATGGCCAGAAACGTCAAAAAGAAAAAAATAATGCAATGCTCAGCAAAAACAGTTTGTGATAACGTCCAGACAATGGAAAACCCTCCATAAGGAAAAGGCAGATACAAAAGAAAATGAAGAAAGGGCGAAGGAACACAGAAAGATAATATGCCCCTGACAACAAAGACAGATGGAAGAAGGAAATTGTCATGTAGGTTTGCCTGCAGAACGTGAAAGCAATAACCACAATATCACTACAACTAAATTTGTAAGAGGAGTGTTATTTGGAAATAGCACTGAAGGAATATACAAACAGAATGATAAGCATAAAAACACACCATCTAGAGGAAACTAACAATCAGGCCAACCTCAGGAAAACAAACGTCAATTCAGCACAAAGGTTTAAACACACTTATAGGAGGTGTGAAAGAAATAAGGACATTCGTCAGACGAGCACTTCTGAAGGCATTTACAAGATGGAAAGAAGTAGCAGCAAATCTCTGTCCTCCAGAAGTCCAAGGAAGTATTTTCTTCCGAGCTGCTTTCAGTGTGGAAACACATTGAATTTTAAGAACTACGGCGTTGTTCTGCCAATTGTGACAAAAGGTAATTTCGCAAATCATTCCGTTCCTCAACGATTCTTATCCGGAAAGTGATTCAGACGACGAAAAATTTTTTTGTGTAAAATGTTTTTAGACTTATTAAAGGTACCTCAAGCTTAATAAACCAGCAGTAACAGGTCAATTGCGTTTAACAATGCTGTTTGATTTTGTTGGCGTTTTACAATCCATTTTCTGAGGCCCATCACTATTTCTGTACCCATCACTATTTTACGAAGTGCCCACAATAGTCTTGAAAGTGCCTTCACAATATTTTCTGCCTTACATTAGTTTAATATATTTATAAAATGTGAAGTACAATTTTCAACTATTTAACGTACTAGTCTCATAAATGTTACACAGATCTTAGTAATTCATTCGCCAACTATGAATTTTCTATTGTTAAATAAACAATTATATATTGAAAAGAACATGTTGGTTGCCCTTAAAGTGTCCATCACTATTGCTCTCTGCCTACTTCTACGCCACAATATAATCAATACAGATAAAGATACAGAACTTGGCTGTTTGTGCTTTCCCAATTTGCAACTTTCAAACAGATTTTTCAACTCTGTTATTCGATTTCCAAAAGTATGTCACGTCAAATCAATCGTTGTTTTGTGTGCATCTGTAGAAACCGATTTAAGTAGAATTATGAATATATCAACATTAAATTGAAATACAGTTTAACGACAACCCATGCGATCAACTTACATCACCATAACAGTTCCGAAATTTATTAA
>JAHLJT010008446.1:173513586-173650985 GCA_031308135.1 Acheta domesticus | reverse complement strand
TTAAAGCTTTCTAATCCTCTGTATGAGAATAATCAACGCTAAGGAAATATAGTGTTTGGCAGTTTATTAAATAATAATTCGGTCATATTTGAGGGATAATTGGGGGACCATGTGAACAATGAAGGGGAAGAAGGTTTAGACCTAGATTTACAAGAACTGTTTTTACTTGTCTTAGAACACAGACACAGGCACGAAAACAATCTTAAAACTTCATCTCAGAATGCTGTGAATTTTTTTCATATTTTTTTAATAGCTGGGTCATAGTTTAAAAAAAAACTAAGACATTTGTAGTTAACCACTTGGCAGTTCGGTCGGTAGTTGCCGCGTCCTAGGCATGTGCGTACCTTGCTTGAGGAGGAAGGCCCCAGAATAGCAGCTAAAACGTTGACAACTGAGCCTAAACGCGGCGCCTCCCGGACAGATAAATAGTAACGCATTGGTTGCGGAAACCTGTGGTCTCACGTTTGTAGATGTTTCAGACTAGAGAAAAAGTTGTCTTTTCCTTTACCTAAGTATTAGTTCTTGAATACGTATAAAAATAGAGACACTCGTACAATCTGTACACGTGCGAAAACTCTGCACTTTGTATACATGGTGCGAAAATTGAAAATTGATTTAAATGTAGCACCAACTGCAAACTCCATTTCCCCGCATTATAGACTATGCGAGAGAATTCATCTCCAATATTGCTGAGCGTTGAGATAAAAATTCGCAGAAAGATAAAAATAGTCCCCGTTAATTTTATCGGTGAAGATAATTTCAGTATTTTCCTTCAATTTAATTTTACATTGATATTCGGCTTCTCTTTTCTGTCCATCAGTGCTAAGGAAGGGGGCAACCCAAAAAGAACTAATATGCAAAATTGTAACATAGGATGTTCACTAAAAGTGGTATTTTGAAAAATACAGCCCCAACAACCAATAATCGGGGCCTAATCTGTTCCCCTTCACTTCCCCTTGAAGTGTCCCTTATCCTTTCCCATTTGTCATCTAACCCGTTCCCCAAAACATGTCATCTGGTTAGAATTTACTTGTTCTCAAAAAAAATAAAAAAATAGGTCGTGTCCCCATGAAAACAAGGCAAACCTTGTTTAAAAGGCCTACGAAGCATCGCTTCCGAGTTATTTGCCATTATAATGTGTGTTGCAATCTTTTTTGTATGTCATAATCCTGCAAACTTCTATTTTTTTCTTCTAAAATCTGTTTGATGTAGGATGGGGTGTAATTCTTTATCCATCAGTATCACACTTACAAGGTCATGTGTCGATTGGTTCTTATAAATTGCCAAAACTATCGTCTTTCCGTAGCGTAACGATTACTTATGCAAACGATTAGAAAGCTTTAAAAAATGATACTTTGTACGTATATTCCAAAATCAAAACTTTATTGGGTGCTACAACAATGTATACAAATGTATAATAAACACTAAAATAAATGCACAGAACCACGTTGCCGTCATTTTCAAAGTATATTGAAGGTCCAGGTGTTTTAAAGGCGGGAAAATGGTTTTAATTTTTTTAAATGCAGCCCAGCAATCAAACAAATATGAAAAAATACACAACAATTTGTGTTTTAAGAGAAATCTTTGACCTTTTTTTCAAGTCTGTTCCAAGCTTCTAAGACACAGTACAAATATTTCTCGATAATTTTTTTCGAAAATATTTTTTTGTGTTTCAATTTGGGCCTGAGAAAAATTGAAAAACTATTTTCTGATAGTCCAAGTTGTGTTCTTATTTATCATATTTTTTTCAGTCTGATAAAATAGTGTTAAGTAGTCGAAAAAAATTGAAATTAAAAAAACACGTTTTTGGCTGTATAGGGGTGTGGGTGGTGAGACGGAGGCTAAGAAACCTTTCAAAAATATTATTTTTATGTTAGAATTATAACGTAACCAACTTATATGTAATTTGGTTGAGGGGAACTTTTTACCATCTATATCGGGGGGTACCCTTTAAGGAAAAAATTTGGAGCCGTTTTTGAGAACAATTTGAAAATGTCCGGGGACTTCATGTAAAGAAACCCCCAAATTTTATAAAATCTTTTTCAAAACTCTCAAAGCTTCGGCTCGAACCAGATCGACCGGGGATATTCTATTTTGGATGAAATCGTAACGTATGGTTTAGGCGCTAGCAGTGTTCACAGACGGACGGACGGGCGGGCGGACGGACGGACGTTTTCCTTTCAATTGGTTTTTCGGTATGAAGGACCCAGCCAAGGAGGGATTCTGGCTACACCGCGTGTTAGGGATTTTTTTTCTTAATTTAAGCCACTGGATTTATCCACTTTTTCGTTATCAGGCCCGGCAATGAATTTTTTCTGCGGAAAATCTGCCGTTTTTTCACGCAGCATTACATAACTTTCCACTAGTACTACGTATATTACTTTAGTATATACGTACGTATACGGGTAAAGTAAAGTAAAGTAATAAGTAAAAATATGGAGTAGTTTTCGCGTAAATCTTGCGTGAAATAAAGGGAGTATTTGTAAGTAATTATGTTCTTAAAACGGAATTGCAAAAGAAAAATTCTGAAGATAGAGATATTTGTTCTAAATGAATCTGTTCTAAAAAAATCATGTCTTAAAAAAGTAAAGTAATTAAATTAGTCGTTTTTTGTGTAATTTTCTGTTTAAACTCCATGTAATTTATAAAAAAGTCATTTGCTCACGAACGGCTCCATTTAAAAAATGTGTTCCGTAGATCAAATTACGTCTAAAAATGGAGCAGGTCTCATTTTCGTTGATATCTTGGAATTTTTCGAAAATTGCAAAAGTTATAAATAATGCGAGATTGTACGTGCTGGTGGCAGGATAACTAATTTTTAACTTTTTTGCAGGATAAAAGAAATATTTTGATCATCTGGTTGAGAGTTGTTTTAGGAGATATTGAGAAAAGGCAAGAAAACAAATTATTGTGACCTCTTCAAACATTTCGTACTAACCTGCAAACAGTACCCGTTGTTTGCGTAAATTCTTAGTCCTCGTCGGACGCTTGTCAGTTTTCAAGGTTTATATTTATCGTGGAAACTGGGATCAGCGCTACAATGAATTTCTTTATGTTGTTTCTGTTACCTTTTTTTGAATTCACTCTTAACACAAAAATAAATTCAGAAATTATTATTTGAAAGTGATGTCGACTGCCGAAAAAAGGAAAATCAAAATGTGCTAATTTTAAGAGTACGAAGGAATGTGTGTGTTTCTAATTTATGATTTAATACTAGAACTTCTTTATTTAATATCGATTTTAATATTCAGGTGTCTTTTAGAGGGAGGGGTTTCTAAAATCCTCCGACGCTTTTATGTAATAAGAACGGCCCTCTAAATGGGTCGCTCTACTAGATATGCTCTCTTTTAAGCAGGGGCGGCTATTACAGTGAGGACGTAGTGAAGTGATTTCATATAAAAATTATATTTAAACTTATTTTCCTTATTATATATGTGCTTTTAATAGAATGTGTGTGTCTTTTTGAAGTGGCACCACGCGGAACTCAACTCCGCTGTTTTAACTCACGAAGACGCCGGATGAGTGCGGCCACCGGCCACCCCGCCTGAAATTGTTAGGGAGGCCGCCTGTTAGAAGCGGCCTCAACTCGCACGGTGCAGATTGCCCCTCGGGGTTACTATGAGAACCGTGATGCCACCCTCGCGTTAACAGCGTGGTTTCCACGCCTTCTGCTGTTTGTTCTGGTGAAGTATAGAACAAGAAATATGAATACTTTTTCCAGTATGGCAAATTCGTTTGTATGCAAACTTCGATTAAGATGTGGGGGTATCAAATATGAATACTGAGTATGACATATTAAATTTTATGAGAACGCATATTCCGATAGTAAGGACGAAGATAAGGAAGTTTTAAGTCGTAAGTCATAGATGCCCTAATAAATCTCTCTAAATATCGGTAGAAAATTAAATTTCAGGAAAGCACAAAGGTCAGAATACAATTAGAATGTGATTGACATTTTTTGGTCACGTTGCTTCGCCAGCGCAGTAACCTAGGAAAAGCGAATTAGCAGCTTCGGCATTTGCACATTGTTGTCACCTAAAATTAAGAAACAAATGTTTACGAGCAAATAAATATTACAAAGTATTACGAATAATGTAACAATGTTAGGAACAAACGTGTTTACGAGTTTCTCAACATTCCTTTCTTTTGTTTGCCTAGTTAGTGTTGAGAGCACATGGTAGAGTGCACAATATGCGGCAGCGCCGCCCCCTCCACACCCAATATGTCAATCACATTCTAATTTTATTCAGGAGACAGGCAAGTACGGGAAAGGAGGGAGATCAGTGTAAAAAAACAAACATTATTATTTTGAATAGACAACTATGAAGGCAAATAAAAAAAGAATAATCAAGGTGGAAGGAACCAATCTAAACTTAAGTACAACCAATAAATTATAAAGGCAAACAAACCATTCTCTCGTTCACATATTACTTGCAGATTATGCAACGTCACGAGCTACGTGAGGTAATATGGGAAGCGCCGCACCCAGCAAAAATGTAATAGAATTAATCAAATGTTATAGAATCAATAGAATTAATAGAAGAGTTCATCCTGGTATTACAATGTGAGAAACGTTTCTTTGAGGCCTTCGGCCTAAAAAGTTTAGTTTTTAAGGCACTAGAACGCATCGTTTAGGAGTTATTTAACGATAAAAGTTTCAAATGCGCCGAGTGCGTTGCGGTTGCATTTGGTGTGAATGTTTTGTTTTGTTTTGTTCTGGCAGCGCCATGTAGGAGGGTTACAACAGAATTAACAAGCACATAAACCTTCTGGGTAAAATAAATACGTAGAAGTGCCAACTTTCATGGAGATCGGTCTACGGTGTCGCAGAGTTTACCTCCAGATTTTACAAGAGTTTACCAACATCAATTTTTCTTCATACAGATTGTTCTCCTTTCTCATGGGCATTCCATACTACTCTCTGTAGTATTTTAGTCGAGAAGTTCTGGACTTCATTCTGTTGAAATGTTTAAGCCTATTTTCTGTGAAATTTTATTTTCTTAATTTAATTGTAAATTATACAGTAAAATTATGTTCACAGTGTGAGTAGTATTAGAAATTTATTTTTATAATATTGAAAAACCTTCAATTGCTATCCTTTTCATGTCCTTATCCAACCACTTGGGAGACCATTACTTTACATTCAATAATATTTCCTCTCCACAACGAGGGATACAAGTCTTTTTCCCACATGTGAAATCTTTCTCCTTTCTTTTCTCTTTCCATTTTGAAACTCCTACACACAGAGTATGATGCAAAAAACAACTTTTCACCGAACTCGCACTCAGCTCACGCTGAATGTAGACAGTAACACAAAATACAATAAATGAAGTGAAAAACACCCCACACTTCTATCAGCAAAACAAATTCGAATTCGCGCGTACAGAGGACGTTTCAGTGAAAATGCGGCGTTGCCGGTGGTGAAAGAGCAATCAGCAAGATTATTTATCAGGAAGATATCTGTCAGATATTTTAACAAGAAAGACCTTGGTGAAACGAAAAATAAATATCAGACACTTTTATCTGACAGACATGTTATCTGTCGGATTAGTATTTCGGAACTTTATCAGACATCGGTGAAACAGGCTCATAGAATAATACATCGGTGTCTTGGTGTTTCTTTGAATAATATTGTAATTCAAAAGAAACTTCTGCAGTTAATAAGGATGCAAATGAATGAAGACGTCACATAGTATAAGTCTGCAGCCTTGAAGGATCGATTTGGAGTATAAGAAATAAGCGATTTCAATGATTATGATAAGCATGTGCAATACATTTATATTTCACTACTAGCTCTTCACCTAACTTCACAGATACGAGCCACCACTGTCTAAGGCGTGATTCAAGTTCTATTAGCAGCCTAAATATTTCTATGCCATTGAAAGTATCGAAATGCGGTTTAAAGGCATTCGAAAAATGACGCAGGAGCGTACACGATAAAATACTTAATTTGTTTCCAACACATTCGCTGTGGGCATATTTTACGGAATTCTGTTCTAACAAATAATACTATAGATTTTTTATTTCGTTAGCACAGTTTTAATTTTCTGGCAATGACTTCAACGGTATATGTGTAGCTTTATTTGAGCAAGTGCTACTGGCGGTTTTACGCAATACATGACGCTTCGCCGCACAGCGTGGGGCGGTCCAGTCCTACTTCCGGGGCGTCGGCATGCGTTACGGACCGGACGGCCCCTGCGCGGCCCAGCGGACGGAACCCAGAGCAACGCGCGCTCTCCAAAACATATGCGCAGCGAATGTTAGGAACCAAGCAACCGTGAGCCCCCAACGTCACCTACCGAACGTCGAGGTCTTCAATGGGACAAACATATCACTAGGGAACAAAAAAATATTTTGTTCATACCTCCAGGATGAAAGTAGGCGATTTCAAAGAAAACGATTACGCTGATTTCGAAAAGAATTATAAAAAGTTTCTATCATGCAAGGTTCAAAAATATATAAACATATTTCGTATTAGAAATAAACGTATACTAATTTCCAAATTGTCGTTCCGGTTATATTCCTTCAAAATTGTATGACCATGCTTCATATTAGGTAAGAACAAGTTAAAAATGGAATATGCATATTCATGCAAAAATATCCCCAGATTAAAATGGTTTGGTGGAGTTCTCCACAACATTGGTAAAGCGAATGACAATGATTTGAGTTTTCCACACAATCTCAACCTAAGGTTCGTTGTACAGGTGACACAACTGGTGGGAAGCCTATGGTTTTTCCTGATCACGAACATGACAGCCAAAGTATAAAGAATATGCAAGTTTTGTCATTTCATCAGCGGTGGCTGGAGCCCCAACAAACTGCGGGTTGCAGCTGCATGGAGTGATGGGAATATAACTTCCAAAATTCACTAATATATATATACGTGTTATTTTGTTTATTTAATTGTAATTATCATATGTCAAGTCTGATGAACCTGCAACTAATTTTTAAAAACGACTGTCATACTAATTGGCCAGGTGATGTTCGCCATTTGACCAGTTTTTTATACCATTGACATTTTTTATTAAAATATTGTTTGTTAATGATGTGGTTCCAACAAACCAGGGCAATAGATTTTTGAAAAATACCCCAAATAGAGTCGAAGAGTCAAAAAGGAAATAAATTTCAAAAACAATAATACAGAGTCTGTTTCATTAAGGTCAAAAACCGTTACAATTAAATAAAACTAAGTTAAATAAGTCTATATTCAAACATTACTTCCATAATTTTGTGCGTATTCTGTGTCGGGTATGTTCTCCTCCCGCGCACATGGTTGTTGCTTTTATGTCCAATGGGCACACGAGTGTAGTTCTGCGTTAAGACAATTTGAGCCAGAAACAGTATTCGTACAAACACAAAATTGAACAAGTTTTCGAAAATACGGTGATCGCACTCCGCATGCACTTATGCAGTGCGGTGATCGAACTCCACAACAAGCACTTGTTTGGTCTCGTTTTACACTATTTATTTCATGATCTTCGTTGTTCTTATTGCTGCTATTACTGGTAATAACGAAATTATTGTATTTAGAAATCCTCCATAGGGCGTGAACCGAAAGGAATTTTTAGTAAATTTTGCACTGTATTCATTGTCAGAAAAATAAAACACTCAAGCAAAAAACTGTCAGTCTTACGTACGTCCTTTACCGCAGCAACAACAAAAACAACAACACTTGAATAATAAAATATCCATCACACACTTTTTGTACTGACTACACACAAAAAAGCTCCCAAAATAACTGGGAATCGACTGTCGCGTCGGTGGAAGAGTATTGCGTGCATAAGAAAAGGAAAAGAAAGGGGATTTCTTCCACAACAGCCATCTTTACACAAAACAATCTACACTCTTCAAACAAAAGTTTTTAATCAACAAACCTTACATCGAATGAAAATAATTTCGCCAAATAGGGATAAATAATTAATTCAATACCGGCAAGTATTGACTGAACTAGTGTAATGTCAATAACAGCGAAATTCGTAAAATTACACTGCAGCGAGTCAGACAGAATATAGGTATTTCCATGAGACTTCCCTCGGTCGCCGCGCAGCGCTAGACAGCGCCACTAAAACGGTGTATGCCGCCCCTGTTAAAATCGAAGGGCCAAAGAGTAAATGCAGTAAACCCAGTAACACAGGCAGTATCGAGGAGCGTGGTGCACTTCGTGGCAAGGCACCAGACACCGGAGAGAGCGCCGGTTGGACGCTCTTGGTTACAAAATCATTTCATATACATCGATATTGCTGCAAGATCTTGAATATTGAATATCTTTAAAAGGAAAATATATATTCTTAAGATATTATAAGATATTTTTAAGATATTTATAAGATATTTTTCGATTACCTGGGGATTGTGCAACCGTGCGGCTAAGCACGAGCCACCACTGCATTTCTTTTTTTTTACTTTCTCGCCTTACGAATACTTCATAAGATGAAGTTTAGTGAGTAAAGTAAGAGAAAGTTCTGTAATAGTGCGCCAGAAAACGGTGAATTTTCGCCAGAAAACTCTCATTGTCGGCCTCTGGCAGCGAAAAAGTGGAAAAATTCTATTGCTAAATTTACAAAAAATCCTATAACTTGTGGTGTAGTCATAATCAATGTTTTGATAGCCCTTGATGAAGAAAATCGCTAGACAGCAAAACGTTCGTCTATCTGTCCGTCTGTGATCAACGCTAGCGCCTAAACCGTTTAGCCGATTTTCTTCAAAATTGATATTCCCCAAACATTTTCGCCCATGTCGAGGCTCCTGGAATTTGAAACCGATATTTTAATTTTGGGAGTACTTTACATGAAACCCCTAGGACATTTTCAAAGATTTAAAAAAACATGGCTCCAAACTTTTTGATAACATTTTGTTGTTGATAGTGCGAAGGACGTTTAAGAGAATGATGCAGGTGTCATTTTCGTTGATATCCCCAATTTTCCAAAATTGCAAAAAACAATTTCAAAACTACAAAATTTAAGATAGAGATTTTTGCTTCACACAAAGTTGGTTGTACAAAATTAGCACTTTCAATAAGGCCATGTACAATTTTTTGAAAAACGAGTAGTTTTGTCTAATTTGCACTTGAAATTTACAAAAAAAAATCTCAAAAACTTCCGAATTTTTTCTCCACGTATGTAATAACGGACGGCAAACTAGTGGTGATATAGAATGACACGGAGTTTCTCGCAGTAGTTAGTTTTCTAATCCACGTAGTCTGGTGTAGTATTTGAAGCATTATGCTTTTCACAGCTGCCTTTCTTTTTGCCCAAAAGAATTTTTTTTCACATTTTCTCAATTACCGGCTTCCTAATTCTAGAACTGATACAATTAACTCTTGATTAATATATAAGTATCCAGTTCGTAACTATCTCGAATGCCCGAGCGGGTTAAGGTAAGTGCGGACAGAGTGCTACAGATCGAAAGGAGCCGGGTTCGAGCCCCAGACAAGGATTTTAATTTGATGAATGTGTTGTTGCAGAAAAACTACTGAGGATTGTAGAAACTTATTGAAAATCATTTGAAGTACCTCTACTCACAAATAGAACCAACACATAAAAATATACAGGATTTGTAGATTTGTGCTTTCACAATTTGCAACTTTGAAACATTTTTTCGACTCTTATTCGATTTCTGAAATGTATGGCACATCAAACCAATCGTTATCTTGTGTGCATCTCTATGAACCGATTTAAGTAAAATTATAAATATTTCAATATTAAATCGAAATACAATTTAACCAGAACCCATGCGATCAACTTACATATCCCTGACGGTTCTGAAATAATTACTTTCTCTCCTTACAAATACTTCGTAAGAAGAGAAGGTTATGCAATCGTGCGCCGGAACACGACGAATTTTCCAGCTCACTGCGCTTGTGTGGCGTAGAGGTATTAGCGCCAGCACGGTAACTGAGGAATTGGGTTTGGGTCTCGGAATACAAAAAAACTGGCTGATTGAAAACATTTTTGCTGGTTTCTGTAGGTGTATGTTATTGCGGATCATTTAGAAACAATGCAAAAATTTATTTGCTTTTATAGCACTCCGTGTTGAATTTGAATGAGAAAGGAATAAATATTTCTATGGGGCAATTTGGTATACCTTGTCGCGAATTATTTGTTGTTTTTTACATGAATCGGGCATTTCCATTTTTATGCCTCAGCCCGAGTCCCATCCATGCGCGCTTATGTGGCGTGCTGGTATGAATGCCCGCAAGTTAACTCTGAGGATTTAAATCGCGTCTGGGAGCGGAAAAAGATTTTCTGGTTGAAAACACTTTAACTGGTTTATGTATGGTATAATATTGCAGAGCATTTCGAAACAATGCGAGAAAGAATGTGCTTTGGTAGCACCACTAGTTTCCTTTGAAGTTTGGGTGTAAATCATCTACATACATAACATAAGTAATCGGGTTGATTCGTACATTTTCGATGTGAAATGACGATTTACATTTTATCGAAACGTTTCAATTCTACCGATCATTTGGCGAATTTCAGTTTATAAATAAAACACAGAACTGTAATGTATTAATGTATTTGAGACATATGCAAACCAGGCACGAACTTCACGCGCACTGCGGATACAGTTCCGTATGACACCGATTGACTCAGAATCTGCCACCCCAACAGTTGAATAATTGCGATACGGTAAGAGGCTAAAATAATTCCTTTCTGTGACTGATGCGCAGTAGGAAATATTATGGTGCACGTGACTTGTTTTCAAAACATTCACTAAGACCTACTCTTAATTAATTTATTTATTTATTTATTTATTTGTCAAAAAACAGTAAAAACTGTATATGACGTGTGGGGAAAGGAATTTATCTGCGCACATTTTCTTGAGGGCCAGAATTTAAAAAAAAAAACGAAAAAAAACCGAAAAAATTAATTTAGAAAATAATTATTTTAAATAATAAAGATATTTGAAAAATGTTTTTTCCCGAGTTATAGAAAATAAATTTCAACTGTAAATGAACTACAAGCAAAAGGAGTGCTCAACAAAACGTGCGCACAGTGAAGCTACATTTACGTCCAGAAGCAAAACAAGGGGCCATCTCAGCATTTGCTCAATGGATCAGGGAAACTGGACAAAAACCTGATCGAGATGGGGGTCATTGACCCGGAAGCTGAAGTACATTACTTGTTACAGGCGTATTAAATATTTTTTTAAATGTATACAATGCAAACATAAACTAATTCATTATATATCTTTGTTTTGTTACATTAAACATTATTTTTCTTTTTCACGATCAGTATAGTCTCTAATTGTATAGAAACAGTTTTGCAGCAAAAAAGATTTTACTTTTAACTTAAATTTGTGTACCGACTTTAATTGTTTTATGTCATCTGGCAATGCGTTGTAAAGTAACGTACATGTATTGTATGTTGATTTCTTGTACTGAGCTGTTGATACTGACACTTGATGCACGTGATTTCTACGGCGTGTGTTGTAATTATAAATATCAATATTGCATTGCCTCCGTTAAGTAGGTCATTTTTCACAAATATTACAGATTCGTAAATAAATAGACAAGGCAATGGTAGGATTCCCAGCTCAATGAAAAGAGGCTTGCAGGAATAACGTGGAAGGCAATTTTTCATTATTCGAATAATTTTCTTTTGCAATCTGAAGGTCTGAATACTACAGGATGAGCTTCCCCAGAATATTATGCCATATCTCAGGCGGGAATGCACATTTGCAAAATAAACGCAACGAGCTGCATGAAGGCTGACAGAATTTGAAAGAATTCTGAATGCATAGCATAATGAACTTAATTTAGTGTTTAATTCTGTTATATGTACATTCCATTTGAGGTTTGATTGAATTGAAAGACCTAAAAATTTTGTTGCCTCAACATCAGCTAATTGCATATTGTTCATTTTCAATTCAATTTCAATTGAGCGCGATTAAAAGATGCGGGAATGAAGACGGCAATCTTCGAATAGAGAGGGTAAAAAGACAAACACGAAAACCAAATGTTGATATGTCATGAAAGTGGCATAGATGAACTGAATAAATAATTTATTTTAAATAGATTTTATGCATATTGATTCTACGTATCTTACATGTGCAATTTAAATGTATTTGCATTAATAGCAAAATACGGCACAGTACGGTATAAAGATACGGTATATTTAAAAAACTGTGACGTGATGTGACGTTTTTATTACGATATTCGTAATCTACATGTAAAATTGAGTATGGTGTGCACTCTACTTTCCTAGAGGTAAAAATCGTGCTCCCTAGTGTTATTTGTATGATTATTCTTGTCCCAGTTATATTTTCCCTACCTTTTAATTAAATAAAGATGTCTTCTAAATATATAAAAATAATTCTTCTAATGCATTTGGGAACTCATGAATATTTTTTCCGTTTATATTTTTTTCATGAAAAAGGATTTTGAAGCCTTCCCACCATTCTCCAACTACCTCACAACGGTCGCAGCCGTTTGTTTACATTCAGTTCAAAAGCTATTATTATCACTGCCGTGCTGGACGTGCGTCCGCACGCTATATTTTTCACATTTCTTTATGTTTTACCTTAATTTTGTATGCTCTATTGTTGTTTATAATGGCAAGTCTTATATAATTTGTCATGTTAGTTTATAACGAGTGCTTTGTTTCGTTATAACAATTTTTTCATTGATATTGATTCATTAATCTCTGTGGCTTTCACGTGAACATGGGGTAAAACGTAATCCCCGAAACGTCGCTCAGCAAATGACGAATAATAAACTTTTGTAACGATATTCTAAAAATTGTCGGTTGTTTTTATAAACTGTCTGCCCATGTAAACCAAAATGCCAAATAATTTAATATATATTTTGTGTTTGATAATATAATTATAATTATCATCGTTGTTAACACTTATTGGCTTTGGTGTAATTATTAAGTTCTTATTATTATTGCTTATATTATTGTTATTATTAATACTATTATTATTAATACGGCCACGTTCCTTATACAGTAAAGTGTAGTGCAGAGGAGAGGCGTGTAGAGTAGTGAAGGGGAGTACAGTGTAGTGTAGGAAAGTGGAGTGAAGCGCTAGATATGTTTTAAGTTAATTTATAGATAACTAGAAATTAATTAGAACTAGGATATCAACTTCTAATTCGAATTGTAAATGTTTGTAATAGTTTTGTAATTGATCTAATTCTAATTGTTATTATGTTTCCCACCGAGCATTAGCTCAAAGCGAACTTTAATAAATCTATTTGTGATCACTTTTTTCATTTTTCAACATTAGCGTTAACAAATTGCTTGGCGTTAATTGGGCGCCTACCTGATTCTCCAGTGCTTTTCTTTTTGTTTGACAGGTTCTCTCTAATGTGGAATGATGTGCGTCATCTGTCTGGTAGTGGCAGTATCCACACATCGCATCCTGTCTGTGACCGAAGCTGTGTAGATACTGGTAGAAATCGCCATGTCCACTAAATACTTAGGTTAGGTAGCAGTTCAGCTGTCCGTATGTCCTCTCTGTCCATTTGGTCAGCTGTGGAATGAGTTTATAAGTCCACCTTCATCTCTCTTCGTTGTCCCAGCGTCTTTGCCAGCTCTTCATAAGCCTTTCTCTTGCTCTCTTTTGTACTTCTTCCGTTCCAATTTTGTTCTGCAGTAGCTTCTTTCAAAATACTGTACAATTCCACCCTTTCGAGCGCTAAGAGGTATATTAGGGAAATTCCCGCTGAGACCAACACTTCGCTCAACGAGACCGTCCTGTACGCTGAGATTACTCGAACTGCGCAGACACTGAATGGAAGATACTCTCTTTCCCCAGCTTTGGAAGCCTAGTCTGTCGGCCCTTAGCGGTTTCGCCTATAGCATTTTGCCGTGAATGACGCAAGAGAGGTCTTCTTTTCAAGTGCTTCTGTCCTCACATATTTGGCATCAGTCGTGAAAAACTCTTATTACAAGGCCCTAGTAACGAAAAACTGAATAAATCCAGTTCTTAATTAAGAAAAAAAATCTCCTAACACGTGGTGCAGAATCCCTATTTTGTGGCGCCTTGATACCGAAAAACCAATTGAAACCAAAACGTCTGTCCGTCTTATGTCCGTCCGTCTGTCTCTGAACAACGCTAGCGACTAAACCGTTCAGCCGATTTTCTCCAAAATTGATACGTCCCGAACGATCTGGCTGATCCCATGGCCCCTTGAATTTGAAACCGATATTTTTATTTTGGGGGATACTTTACATGAAGCCCCTCGGACATTTTCGAAATTTTCTCAAAAACGACTCCAATTTTTTTTAAATTTCTTGTAAGAATAGAGTAAAATACACTTATTAAGGTGGCATAGGTCCGATTTTCACGAATAACAGTTTTCGAAAATTGCGAAAGTTCAATTTTATTTGGAGTCTTCCTCCAAGTACAAAATTAAAGATAGAGATTTTTCCTTCGAATAAAATTTGTTCTGCATAGTGAGTTCTTTCTTTAAGGTCATATACATTTTTTTTGAAAACTTTAGTCGTTTTTTGCGCAATATGGCGTGCAATACGTGCAATTTAAAAAATACAAAAACAACATTTTCTCAAAAACGGCTCCAAATGTTTCTTTAAACTTTTGGTCGGAAAAGTGCTAAGATGACATAAAGGCATATTGCTCTACTCTTCTTTTTTTTCAAAAATTGCAAAAAACGTAATTTTTGACTTGCCTCTCACGTCATTAATAATTTACATTACAAGAAATTTGTTGACATTATTATATTAACGAGAACATGTGCTTTAAATAATGTCAAATAAAATTTCTCAAAACTCAACCGTTTTCTGTGAAAACTAGCTCAAAATTCGGCATTTTCAGAACGCTCAAACGCCATTTTGCCATAAATGGCTCCAAATTTTTGGAACGGAGAGTGCTAATTGCACTCTTTAATGAGGTAAAGTTCATTTTGGAGTATTTTTTGTTGCTTTTTTTCAAAAATTATACAAATGTAATTTTTTGAAAGGTTTCTCAAATCTTTAATGTGCACATTACTAGCAATTTGTAAACATTATTATATTTGTGAATGTAAATGCTTCAAATGAAGTTTTTTGAAAATTCAAAACTTTTCTATGAAAAGAGCTTCAAATTTCGCATTTTTTAGTAGTGTTTAAATGCCACTTTCTAAAAAACGGTTGCAAATTTGGGGCCAGGTTTTTGTGTTCTTTAATATTCTAAAATTAATATATCCATTCTACCATTAGGAAACCGACAAATTGTAAAAATGTCAAAAATGTACTTTGGGCGGCGATAGATGGTAGTTGGTTTTCTCAATGAAATATATTTATCAAAAATACATCTTGTAATAAGGTCATGCTTAATTTTTTGAAAATACAAGTAGTTTTTCTATAATTTCGTGACAAACAGAATATCCCGCTGGAAATTTACTGCGCTTCAGACAGCCGGAATTGTCGTAAATTAGAATTTGCAATTTTGTATATTATTTCTTTGTTCAATTTACATTCGACTTTTGTTATACATGCATTAATTGATCTTTAAAGAAATTAATTATTTTCAAATATTTGAAATAAAAATTGCCAGCTCATTAAGGAAGTATCGACAATGCAGGGAATACAACTATTGAATCCCGTTTCGCTCCCGCGAATTTCTGTGAATTACGCGTCATTGTTGTGACGATATAGATGTATGGTATTAGGCTTCTTTTTCCCATACAAGTTTACAAAATGTTTGCATTAAATTTTTATGTAGTTGTAGAATTCACATAGTTTTGACAACACTGCTATGGAAACAGTGAGTTGTTCGCTTCTTTGTTGAATTGGACGTTTTCAAAAAATAGCTAAGGTGTTAGTAGGACAGAAAGTGCAATATTTCAATCTTACGCAGTTGTTTCCAATAATACGGGAAAGTATGTGCTGTTGTAGCACCACTAGTTTTCTCTTGCCTTCCGGAGCCCTCTTCTGTCCAGCCATCTCTTAATAATCTCTCCACACTGTCTTTTATTATAGTCTGCAGTTCCTCTGCAGTGTCTGTCTGACTGACAATGATTGCATCATCTGCGAAGCCTACTAGAAGCGTGCCCTCTGGTACACGTATTTCAAGAAAGTCATATAAAGCGTTCCACACAAGTGGCCAGATTTTAGAACCTTGTGGAACTCCGCATGTCATTTCCTCCTCCAACATCTTTTCGTTGCAGTAATGTATAATTACTCTTTCTTTTAGGTAATTGCCAGTGGCGTCTCCTGACTAGGATATGTGGGGATGCGATTATGATATTACAGGTTGAAGGCATAATTCCACATATTTACAGTCTGTGTCTTTCTATTTTACTCTGAAGTATTTTAGAAGTTTATTTTGCAAATTAGATACCTACTGAATCTTCCTTGAAAATCACCAATTTCTCACTGTATGCATTAACTTACATAAACAAAACAATAAAACTAAAAAATAAACCATAAAAAAGTACATACCTAATTTTTGAACTCGAGATCTGTTCGCGTTGTCTTGGTTGTCAATCACTAATTACCTTTTCGGAATAGGAGAAAGAACTAAACGGAATTTGAAGAATCCTTTCTATAGAACAATGAGACGTTTCATTACTGTTCTGTCACGAGTAACTCATCCACTGCCATAAATGTCCTGGATGAGCACGTCATTTCGCGTCCTTTCACACACACACACGTTCTATTCTTTCACGTTACAATGTCGGATTCTCTTTAACGCATCAATAGTTCGACAAAGTAGTCTAGTTAACGCACATTTGGTACGAAACAGCATTTACGCTACAACGAAGGACACACAAGACGAACGAAATAACGACGCACACACCGTTTCGATTTCACGGACTGTCCCTACCTACTATTTTCTTACATGAAGGCAGTGATCTTGTTTTGTCAGGCCTGCTAACCCACATCGAGTTACCCACGTTACCCACCTGCACTGAATCAGATTAAAATGTGCTTAAGTATAGTTGACAGACTTGCATGAGTTGTGAAGCAAGATAGTGGCCCCCGCGCCCCGCTCCCCGTTTCGAGGCCCACAATCGCGGCACGTGATGTCTGTGATTCCCAGGCGTACTGCCGAATTATGACTGCATCAGAGGAGGGGTATGGAAGGTTCTTGGGAGGGGATACAAAAACGCCAATGAGAACTCAGAAGCCTGAGATGTGAGAGGCCTGGTCACATCATCGGCCGTCGAAACCACACAGCTTGCACACAGCGCATGGCCGTGAGTTCAATGACCTCACCAACGTAGCGATGTCGTTCAAGGGGTGCTTCTCGTCCCGTCACATCCAGCGAAGGAAATACCGCCTAAGGGACAGCGCACGTAAGTGGCGAGAGAGAATAGAGAAACAGAGGGAAATGCTTACGGAAGAAAGTAAATTACTTTACTGAAAAGAGTTTAAAGTAATGAAAAACTAGGGGATGCAACACATCACTCGCATACGTTGAGCCTACGCCACTGGTAATTGCCAACCATTCTCAGCAGGTAATCTGGCGTGTTTTTCCTTTTGAGTGTTTCCAGAATATGTATCGATCTTGCAGAATTGAAGGCGTTTCTATTGCGACAAGGGAACAGAAGCCCCTTTTTGCTCCGCAAAGTCACTTTTCCTTTTTCAGCTACTTTCAAAACCGTCGTGATGGCGTGGATCGTCGAGCGGCCTTTCCAGAATATACAGTCTCTCTGAGACCCATTTTGTTTCTTGTAAACGTTTCTGAAGTCTTTGGAAAAGAAAGCTTTGGAGAAGTTTACCCATAGTACCTAGAAGACTGATGGGCCTTTAGAAAGACATCTGATTCAGGGGTTTGTCCTCCTTTCTTAGCAAAGGTAATTTTTGTCGTTTCCACTTTTTAGGAAACTCTCCTCTCTTCACGCATGTCTCTTCACGTTGAAGACGCAATTTTTGGAATTTTTTGGATAGGATTTTGGGGTATCCTTAATCACTTTCTTCAGTATTTCATTTGGTATGCCTTCAGGACCTGGGGCTTATCCATTTTTTATTTGCTTTCCCACGTGCTCCAATTCCAAATTAGTGAACAGTTGGTCTTCCGTCACTTTACATGGGTCGAATGTATCCCTTATCTAATGGTTTTGTGGGAAAAGATCCTCAACGATTTTATTCACCCATTCCGGATCATCCAGTCCGGGAATATTCAGGCTGACCTTTAATTTCTTTGCTACTATTTTGTAGGGTACATCCCATGGATCATTTTCTGTTTCGAGGATTACGCCTCTCCAGCATTCTTGTTTTTTTATTGCTACTCTGAGCTCTTTTCTTGTACATTTATAATGCGTTTGGACTATCGAGTTGCCTTTCGATCTGGTTGTTCTCTCTCTCTCTCAGCAGCCTCATATACACATCGATTATGCCAAGACTTTCGACTGCGTCGATCACAGCAGAATGTGGACAGCTATGAGACACACAGGAATTCCATAACATCTAATCCAACTGACTAAGAAGTTGTACTGTGATGTGCTCGCAAAAATACGTGTCGAGCAAGTCGAAACATCCTGGTTCAAAATTAATAAAGGAGTTCAAGGATAGCCTGTTCACCATCTACAGTAAAAATATGAACGTGGCAGGGCTAGAGAATTTAGAAATATGAATAAGAATGGAAGGGCGTACGATTAACAACCTCAGATATGCCGACGACACAATTCTACGGGCTAAAACGAAGGAAGATTTACAAAATTCATTGGAAGAAGTCAAGTAATCAGTGACTATGGTCATCTCAACTTAAAGAAGAACAGGATCATGTGCGTAGGAGACGAAGCAGAAAATTTCCTACAAGGCCAAAAGTTAGACTATTGAAGAATTAAACTTTCTTGGAGCACTTTTTAACAAAAAAAGGTAAGGCAAAGTAGTCATGACAAACTGAAAAAAACATGAAAGGCTCAGACATCACGAAAAACACCAAAATTCAAATTTTGGAAACTATGGATAGTGATATACGGCTGCGAGAGCTGGACGCTACGCAAAGAAGTTAAGAGAAGACTTGATGCCTTTGAGTTGTGGACATGGAGAAGGCTATAAATATTGTATGGTCTGATGAAATAATAAAAACACAGGACTGTGAATGGTCCAAGGTCATCAGATTAACAGAAGTCAGGCAAAGAAGGAGGAGCACAATAACAGTGGCTTTAGCGAGAAGATCCAGGAGCTACATTTAATAAGGTGGGAGCCGTAACTTCTGCGCATATCCGTAAAGGATCACTAGAGGTCGTACTCGACCTAAGGACATACTACTATACATCGAGGCCCAGTCGTATTTATCCCAGGGAAATTATAGGGATCAGCATTTCGGCTATATCCCTCGGTTAGACAAGGTTGTAACTCCTTGAATTATGAATTACGAGGTGATAGGATGATGATGCGGGGTGAAGGGACAATCGCAAATACGACCGTCTACGCAAGGTTCGAACCTGCAGCCTCCTCGGTGCAGACGACGACTGCTACAACCGACAGCGCCACGGGGCCGGCATTATTATTATTATTATTATTATTATTATTATTGTTATTATTATTCCATTACATCACGACTGAAGATGTTATGAGTCGGCTGAATATACACTCTACTCCAGGTTGCAACCAGCTACCTAAAGAGCAGATCCGGTGACTATCAGTGCCTCTACAATACTTTACGCAGAATGTGGGCTGTTCCAAATAAAGCTATTTCTTGCACTTACCAGTCTTTTGAATTACCAGGGAGTTTAGACAGGTTCTTACTCAAATTTTGCGGAACAAATCCCAGAGCTCCGATAACTATCGGGACGACCTGTGCTTTTACGCCCCACATACGGCTGATCTCGGTTTCCAAACTCTTGCATTTAAGACGTTTCTCTGCCTCCTTGGTAACGACGTTTTGATCGCAAGGTACAGCAAAATCGATAATAAACACGATTTTTTCGCCAAATCCCGGATAACTATATCCGGTTTGTTTGCCGCTATCGTGCGATCAGTTTGAATTTGTTGGTCGTACAATATTGTACACAATTCAACAGACGTCACCGGTTTTGGTGAGTGTTCGTACCACTTGGGGCATGTGTTCGGAACTTCGAGGCCGGTACAGATCTGCCAGTGGAGGTAGCTACACACCGCTAGGCTAGTCTTTTAAGGTATTCGGTCTTTGGTAGGATTGGACAAGCTGAGACAATATGATCAATGGTTTCTACTTGCTCCTGGCAAATGCGGCATTTATCATCTTGGGAAATTTTGAGAACCGCTTTATCATAATGTCGTGTTCAAGGCCTGATCTTGGGCAGCTATTACAAGTGCTTCCGATTCTGGCTTCATTCTTCCCCTTTTAAGCCACATAAATGATTGATCTTTATTGATCTGCACCTTGTCCATTCTTTTTAGGTATTGTCCGTGGAGTGGTTTGTCTCTCCACGATTTCTTTAACATTTTTTGTGTCTCACATTTCATGTTAAGTAGCATCAGAAGTTCAGTGTCTCTGTCATTTTGGGTTTCTTGTTTGTCTTGTTCGCAATGCTTCGTGCTACACTAACAATGTCTCTGTTTCCCATTCTTCGGTCAGATTTCATGACCTGCCTCATTAGTGGGTCATCGTGATGGCTGACTACATACTTTCTCATCCCGACTATTTCGTTGTGCCAGGAGGCCTCAATTTGTATGAGGCCTCTTCCTCCTTCCTTACGTGACACAAAGTCTATGTACATCAGCTCGAGGGTGGGAAACATGATGCATTGTTAGCAGTTTTTCTAATTTTTCGATCCATGATGCGAATTTCTTGCTCAGTCCAGTCCACTAGTCCGAAACTGTATTCAGCTACAGGCACTGCCAAACTACCTATTGCTGATATTTTATTCCTGGAATTCAGAATAGCCTGCAGGACCATAATTCTTAATACTCCCTGCGAATCCTCTCTTACATTGTGTCGTTCGATATGGTCACACATTCTTCAATTCCCATCTACACTCGTCATAAAAAAGCTGCACCCAGAAGGACGAGGCGGATTGCGTCCATTGATGGCAGGCAGGTAGGTAGAGGATATCGTGCATACAAAATGATTACACTTTTACATTTGTATGACCAACATTTGTTTTGCAACAAGGCCAGAGACGGTGAATTATGGCGTAGGGCCGCCATACTGGCGAACACACGCGTCCAGACGTCGCGGCATGGAATTGTACAGCTTTCGAATGGAGTTCTGTGCTAGTCCATCCCAAGAAGCTTGCACCTGAGAGCGCAGTTCTTGAAGGTTGGTGGGTAGGGTTCGGATCTTGATCGCACACTCCATAGCACCCCAAACATTCTCGATCGAGGAGAGGTCTGGCAATGCGACTGGCCGTGGCAGAGTATCCACGGTTGCAAGGCATGCTCGAGAGATGGTTGCGGTATGCGCACGCGCGTTGTCCTGTTGAAATAGGACATAGGCGTGGGCGTTCACGAATGGCAGAGCCACCGATTCCAGAATCTTCTGAATGCACCGTGCGGCTGTCACGGTGCCTCCAAGGAACTCTAACGGTGAACGGGCACCATGGGATATCGCCACCATCATCAGGCATGGACCCACACCACCATCAGGCGGGTGGGATGTGCGATGGAATGCCACAAACCGCTCGTCGTGGCGCTCCCCACTACGTCTCCACACACGGACCCGGTGGTCGTTGCCATCAAGGCAAAAGCGGGACTCGTCGCTCAACATGACCCGCTGCCAGTCTGCATGGCCCCAGGTCCGTCGTTCCCGACATCAGACGAGTCTGTAGCGACGTTGCTGGGGTGTGAGTGGCAGGCGTCGTAACTGTCGGCGTTCGGCGATCCCTGCGTTGTGCAATCACCTGCCAATGGTACTGGCACTTAGAGGATGTGACAGTGCAGACTGCACAGCCCACGAAATAACATATATCATTGCCGTTGGAATTGTTCCCACGTGGCGGACAATCCGTCAGTTCTCCCTCCTTGTGGTGTGGCGGACGTCCACATCCTGCATTTCGTATGTACGTGCCTTCCTCAATCCATTGCCGCCAACGGGAGGCGATGGTGGTGTCCCTACGACCGGTGTGCCGCGCAATACGGTAACACGACCAACAAGCCTCCCGCACACCCACAATGTGCACCCTCTCGAAAGCGTCTCACTGGACAACTGGCTGTCGAACGTGTCTCCTAGGCATAATGTACGTGCAGGTAAAGCTCTGGCAGCGCTACCCGAAGTCGCAATGGCTGGTGCGGCCGTTTGAAGCCCTCTTATTTACACCGGTGTGCACGACGTCACGCATTTACGACCGACCCCCCCCAGAGCGCGGCCGAACGTGAAAACGATATCATTGGCATAGTGAATGATGTGCAATATACCCACCGAGTTTGCAGCGGATCATTAGGGTCTTTCGGGGTGCATCGTCTATAAAGAAGATGCACCCCGAAGAACCCTAATGATCATTGTCATAAGACAATGAGTGTATTTTTAAGTTTTCCCTGGCTCAAGATCTTGAATCACAGTGTGCGTATCAACTTCAATGTTCTCTGACGTCAGTTTGCCCCTTTTTAAATTGATTTTTGCACACTTGTCAAGACCAAACTTCATGCAGATGTCATTGCTAAAGTCATTCACGACAGACAGCATTTGGGAGAGAATCATTTCATTCTTAGCAAACACTTTAAGATCATACATGTAAAACAAATGTAATACTGGCCTTTCACCACCATGGAGCTTGTAACCAAAGTCAGTTTGCGACAACTGTCTACATAGTGGGATCAAACTAATGCAAAACAGCACAGGGGAGAGTGAATTTCCTTGAAAAATAAGTGCAGGATGAAATCGATAGATCTCCAGGGTCTTCAAAATCCAATCGTGTGGTACACTATCAAAGGCCTTCTGGTAGGCAATCCAAGCCATGCTCAAATTACGTTTTCGTTTCTTTACATCATTCAAGATTACTTTATTCAGTAGCAAGATTTTCTTACAGCCATAAGAGCCTTTACGACATCCTTTCTGTTCAGCTGGCATCAGATGATTCTTCTCTAGATGTCTGTACATTTTGTCAGCTATAGCTGCAGTTATAACTTTGTACAGTTCTGGCAGACAAGTGATTGGCCTGTAGTTCTTCGCCAAAGAAATGTCTACCGCTTTGGGTAGCAAACACGTGATGCCGCGTGTGAGCCATTCCGGGAGTTCCTTTGGGTTTTCTAAAATTTTATTAACAGCTTTTGCTAGATGAGAATGTATGGCTGTTAATTTGTTCATCCCATAAATCTGGGTCAAATCAATCCCGGGGGATTTCCAGTTTCCCATGTTCTTAATTGCTTGGAAGAGGTCCTCTTTCGAGAATTCGTGAACATCTTCCACTGTTTCCACAAGTTCATCGTCAGCATTAACTTCAGATTGAATCCACGATGCGTCTTTGGTGTAGGATCTGCTCTCCTCCCAGATTCCTGTCAATACTTGTTCCTGCCAATGTCCTGCAAATGCTTCGACGTCATTTTTTGAAGGAGTGACAGCGTTGCCATTCGGTTTCTGAGTCAGAGTGCGACAGAATCTCTTAGCGTGTTTCAAACAACAGGTTCTGTACACGGAAATATATTCTGCGTTTGTAACGTCTAATTCATTGAGCCCATGCTTGAATTTTCTCTTTTAGCTTTTCAACTACGATTAGCCTCCTTGTGTCATTCAATTCGGTATTTTTGTTCAACATTGAATATCTTTCGTTGAACTTTAGTGGTGTGCGTTTATTTATAAGATGCATCAGCTAGGAGTGATATTTCATGCCGAGTGTCGGCTATCCGTTTCATAATTCTCTTCGTCCATGGGGGTAATGAGCTGTATACTCTGTTTTGCTGTCGGCCGTCGGTGTTCTTGGCTGGCTCCAAAATTATCTGAGAGACCAGATATCCAGTTGCGTACACGATGTGATTGATTTCACTAATATCTAGATCTCTACTTGGGGTCTGTACTACCTCATTTAAAACAGAATTTGCTGTCGCTATCACTCTCTTAGCGTTGGAATTTTCGTATATTCTCCTCAACGGTGCGTGTGATTCAACTGGACGTTGACGAACTCTTTCGATCTCGCGTCGGAGGAGATTTCGCATGATGTCCTTATCGTGTAATTCATTGCCAGATGAATTTTCACGTGTGTTTCATTGGAAAGAGATGAACCTTCAACAGGACCATCGTTTTCAAGTTCTACATGTTCGACATGTGAGTAGTCCGATCGAAGAACATACTCCGCATTTCTCTGAATGTCAGCAAGTTGTTCTGCTGTGAATTTTCCACTGCTGAGTATGTATCGTCGTTGACTGGCAAGCTTCTTTGAGTCTAGGGTAGGTCTCATATCTGGGTTCCGCTCTCTCCATACCTTCGAACCCCCATTTCTCGCTTTTGCATAGTAAAAGCACCACATTACAGCCTTCAATTCATCCCGTGTCCATCTCTGACGATGGCTTCGAGCTACTGCCGGCTCTGGGTCCCTAGGACTAACATCGGTGGGATGGCCAGAAGTCGACAAGGTGACATTAGTTCGGTTTCTGAGCAGGGATGGGACATTGGTGGAACAAGGCACGTTAAGATTCATTATATTTCTCGTTCTATCCATTTTGCTTATTAGTTTTAAGCGAAAATTCGCAAGAAGCAAGTTCGAGTTCACGGATCACACCTAACCCATGGGTTATTTCCTGCCACCCGTTACTGCGACCCACAGTTGCCTCGGAGCATCCCCCCGCAGGGCCCAGCAAGGGGTCCCTCCGATCGCCAGTCGGCTAAACCCTACGGGATTTTCACTGACTGCTGAAGACAGCCTTCTTCGCTGGCTAATGCAAGGATCGGGCCTCCACTCTAATCAGTGGTCTAGTGTACCAACCCAGTTTTCTCCCGTACCTTCAATGGGCCGACAACAGGAAGTCCAAAGGTCCATGACCCTTCCCTTTCTACTTACTTCGCACTCTCCTCAAATGGAGTACTTCTTCGTCTGACCCCTCACCTTCAACCTATTCAGCAAGAGAGGCCCTACCGGTAGCTAGGCTACCACTCACATAGCTCTCAGGCTCATGGGGGTTCTCAAGCTCCAGCAACTACAAGGTCGTGTACTCCCTAGTTGGAATTATTATTATTATTATTATTATATTATTATTATTATTATTATTATTACCAGGACGGCCCAGGATGGTGCTCTGACACCCTAAGGGGGCTCTAGGGATCATTGACAAGGTCCATGTAGAAAATCTGGGATCAGTTAGAGCCTTTGTTTGGATAAAAAAGCGGGTTAATCACTGTCGTGAGCTGCTACATGACTCCCAACGGGAGATAGACGAATACCGCAGGAAAATTGATGAACAAGGAGGCATGGCTCGTAAGACATCTCTCGTAAGAGACGGAAATATCTTAGTGGGCGGCGACTTCAACCATAGACCACCGGAATGGGGAATGCCGGCGTCGAACACTATGGAAACTTATTGGAGATAGCCAGACAAGAGACAGTTCTGAATGACGGCTTTCAGACGGCCCGGAAAGCGGGAAACTATTCTGGATATCACGTTCGGATCTAGAGAGCTCGCAGCCAGAGTGACGGACTGGCGGGTGATCGAGGTCTACGCAAGCAGTGACCACCAGTACATCACACTTTGTCTGTGGTCGTGAGGGTGCTCCCACCGGCAGAAATCCGGAAGCGGAAAACCGGGCTGGAATGTCAAGTTAGGTAAACCCAAATTGATCGTAAACTGCAACATGGAGCAACAAGGGCAATGCAGCGCTGAGAGGCTTGTGGGAGAAACGATGCTCGGCCTGCAACGCATCAATGCCCCACAAGACAACCCTGAAAGGGCAGACGGGCAGTCTATTGGTGGATGGAAAAGATAGCAGAGCTGAGGAAAAACTGTCTCAAGCTCCGACGGTGGGCCCAAAGAGCGAGACTGAGACCTGAATCTGCGCTACTGTCCGCATAACACAAGGATGCCAAGAAGAAATTGAGAAGGGCGATCGATCCAAGCAAATGTCAGTGCTGGAAGACCCTCATCGGCGAAGTCGACAGAGATCCATGGGAACAGCGCTACGAGATAGTGGCCCAAAACCTCGGGAAGCGGCCACCGGAGAGAAACCTCGGCGCTGATTCCATGCGTCTTATTGTGGACGCATTGTTTCCCAAGACACCCACTGCACCACCGGACAAGCACGCCGAAGATTGTACAGATATCCCGCTCTTCGAAGAACGAGAACTCAGAGAAGCAAGCTGAAGTTATAAAAAGATCTTATACTTATCTTTTTTATGATGCATTGATCGTTGCTCAGTATCAATTGTTAATAATTAAATAAGTATTCGATATTCACAATAAACCAACAGATTTATTCATGATAAATGTGCATACATCTCTCTTGGTCATATTCCTTTTCGTTCCTCCTTTTCAACAATCCCTTGGTTACACATTTTACACGATGCCATGGCTACTGTACATACCTCTGTGCAACACAACCACTAGCCTTCAGAACAGTAAGGGCCCAGGGATTGATGGCATAGTCATAAATCCTTAAAACAGCGACGTGAGAATGCCCAAATCTTCTGCTATAAGAGAGGGTATCTACTCTAAGCGATGGAAGAAGCAGCAGTTGGTCCTAGTGGACAAGGGTAAGGGTAGACCCCACCTACCATCGTCCTAAAGGCCCCTCTGCTTGCTCAACACGGTCGGGAAGGTATTCGAAAAGTTGCTCAAACCACGTCTGATGGCGATTCGCGCTGGCGGGAACATATCGGATAGACAGTAGCGGCTCGTTTCCTGGTGGGGCCAGGTGTAAAAACACGAATATCATCTCAGAATCAATAGCATATTTAATTAGAGAATCGTCATTTAATCGATCGTTTAATTAATATTAATTATCAGTTAATTAAACCTTTAAATCTATAAGTTTTCCTCAAAAAACACGTAGAAAATTTTATTAAGTCATTTACCCAAATATTGGTATGTCAATGGAAACAAAAGATTTTTACAAAAATTACGCTAATGCCATAGCTCATCTCTTGGAATGCTGAGATTTCGAAAGGGGAACGTATCGTAAAATTAAGACTTCGATTTGTTATGCCAGTTGTTTAATCGGCTTGCAGAGAAATAAAATCAGCTACATCTATGTCTTTCTTCACTTCCTCCAAATACACTTCATACGTACAATCTAGAAGCTTGTTTTTTGTTATGTTTTGAGTTATATTTATAAATAGAAGAATTGTTTAAATGATCATCTAACACACTATCTAGATTGCCGAGTAACGATACGTCTACAAAATTGCCATGGTCTTTTGAATTTTCAGATTCATTGTGCCCTCTAATTGTTAGTTCATGAATGATGAGTGCCACATTATTTTACTAAACACTCAATCATTCTACCTAAAATATGTCAATTTTTTCCGACTTGTTCATTATGTTTCTAAATTGAAATTTTGATCGCAGAATCAATCTGTACAACAATATTCATAGTTCCAAAAGTTTTAAATTTGCAAGCATTTTCTAAATGCAATGCACATTCGTCGTGTTTCTTTATCCTTTCGCTCAAATGTTTCAGATCCTTACAGCCTACTGTCGTCCACAATCCCTCACTAAATAATAAACAATAAAAGCAAAATTAGCTTTGTTTTTTCTTCACTCGCAATCAATCATGATTTTTTCAGAAACCTCGAATTACAAAATGTTCGTTTCTTCTTTCCATCAACGTGTGTAAATGATAAGTCCCTCGGTTGATGTGCTCCCAACCGTTTAACATCATTTTTTTCTTCAAGTCCCAGAGAAGAAAACGAAAAGCAGTGTAATGAATCCACTGTGTTCATCTTACAGTGCGCAGAACTTCACGTTCGCTTTGAAAAAGGCGCGCTCAGACTACCATTTCTCTGCGAAGGGCCCGCTGATGCGGGCCCCTAGGACTGCTAAAATTACCAAGCAGTGGTCGTGCCCAGGGCGAAAGGGCGCTGACCTTGTAAACAGAGTGGAGTTATCGCTTTGGGGCCCATGCAGGCCGGGCCCCTTGAGCACTACTAACGCTATCTAAGTGCGGAAAGGAACTATGACAATCAATTCTTGGTTATTAAGAGTTGGAGTGAGTTCTGGGGACGAATTGTCGATCTTCACGAATAAAGAATTCCAATAAAGTACTGCAATTATCATAAAGAGATTACTGTAAAGATAAATAAACATTTTTGTGCTTTATTAAATATTGGTGGGGCCCGGCTCCAGTGGCCCCTTAGGACGAGCCGCCCCTGCGGACAGACAATACGGTTTCAGGACCGGGCCATCCACTGCGGACGCAGCCAAAGTTGTAGTCAGAGACGTTGAAAACGCACGGCAGGTAAACCATCACTCCCCCAAATAGCAACACTAGACATGCGGAACGCTTTCAACTCGGCTAGATGGATATCCTGATGGCTCTGAAGAAGTTTAAGGTATCATACTACATCCTACGAATCCTTAGTGACTACTTGAGGGACAGGAAACTAGAGTATAGCGCCGACGGTCCCCGCAACAGAGACTTTACGGCGGGAGTAGCGCAAGGATCGATCCTGGGACCAGACTTTTGGAACGCCTCCTATGACGACATACCTGAAGACACTGCCCTGACAGGGTACGCCAACGACATTGCAGCCGCATTCCACACACGCACGATGAAAGAACTGTGAACGCTTAACCAGGTGATGTGACACGTCACATGGATGGAAGATCACGGGCTTGGCCTTGCCACGGAAGACGGAAATCGTCCTTTTGACACGAAAGAAGATCCCGACGCTGAATCCCACGATTGTCGATACCGAGATTATCCGAACAAATCCATCAGTGAAATACCTTGGCCTCACGTTTGACACCAAACTCACTTTCGGTGAATTTATAAGACGGGCACTGGATAAGGCTTCATAAGTGACTGGAGCACTGAGCAAGCTGATCGCCAACGTCGGAGGACCGAGACCGAGCAAGCGACGTCTACCCATTTCCGTGGCGCTCTCCATTACGCTGCGTGGATCGGAGACTTGGGCAGACGCACTCGCAAGCGAACACCACAGGCAACGCTTGAGCGCAACACAGAGGAAAGGAGCACTGAGAATTGCCTACTCCTACAGAACTGTGTCCGAACCTGCAGTACTGGTAGTGGCTGGTCACCCGTTCACCTTCTTGCTCAGGAGAGTAAACTCATCCACCAGACGAAGACCTAATTGCGAAGCCCATAAAGAAGCCAGAGCCTTCACAAAGGAGCACTGGCTGAACACCTGGGAAAATGAAAGTAGAGGAAGATGGACAACCAGGTTCAACTCGTATCTCCTTGGATCGGGCGTAAGCACAAGGAAGTTTTTCATCTAAAACAGTTCCTCACCGGCCACGGATATTTCCGTAAATACCTCTCTCTACCGGATGAAGAAAGTACAAAGTGGGGAATGCTTGTACTGCCACACACAGATGACGCTAAGAACACTTTCTTTGTCTACGAGAGATGGGCAGTCGACAGGTCACTAAAAGAACAAGTTGGAGCTATAACCCTTAATATCATTGAGATGCTTACCAGCGAAAAGGTTAGGGGTGAGACATCTACCTACGTGGAAAAAGTACTCCACTCCAAGAAACTAGAAGAAATCCCAGGCCAATAACACCTTGAACGGGTAAAAAGAAGAGGCAATACGACGAGATAAGCCCCTGAGGGCAAACGACAAGACGTCATTCTGAAGTAATGCGAAAGCGGTCCCGGAATGGTTCCCCCATTTAAGGAAAAAAGGGTTCATGGTTTTAAAGGGCGAGAGTCCTACGCGATTAGCCCTGCCACCGAGCGAAAGCTCATTAGCAGAACATAATAAATATTAAATTCAGGAGCGTGCATTCTCCTGAGTACTCATTCGATTTCCAGTTTCCCTAGTAAAAAACAAATAATAAAAATTATCATTATTTTTAAAAAAAGCTCATTAGTTAAGACAGAAAATTATTAGCAAGACCGATAGTCATACTGATCTGTCAGAAACGATCTCTAGGTAGCTGTTCCATTGTGTATTCAAGCTAAGGGAAGTTGTGCTAACGTTTGTCAGACTTCAACTTCCAATTATGCCTAAACAGAGAGTACCACAGAATGTTGCAACTTAATTATTAAAAAATTCAAGTAGATTATTTTGTTATAGAGTAATGTATAATCAAAATCCTTTGGTTCTTTTATCTATGGAAAGGGCTTAGATGTAGGGTAAGAAGAAAATATTTTTTCACATTTTTTGTTTCCAAAAAGTTTTTTGGCAAACTTCAAATTTTTAATTAGCACTACCAAAAACTATAAAAAGAACACCACCATTTCTTTTAGAACAGTCCCTTTCAGCACCTAATAACTGGAATAGTGGCCTGTTTGTTAGGGTTCAGAACTGGCATTCACACAGTGTTGATTAGAAAAATACAAGGAAAACTATCCATCACAGAGGCTGGCCGCTAGAATTCCCCTCCCCACAACAGTTGAATTCCACTTAACTATCTAGCAAGTGTCTAGAATTTACCACCATTGAGACTCAAACCCTAGGATCTCCCAGTCATAGCTGCTGCAGTGGCAACAGTTTTTGCCTTGGGTTAACTCAGCCAGTTTATGTTGGTATCTCCTGAAAGAGACACTCGGAGAGATCTTTTAGGAACAGGCAGAACCTACAGTAGGATAGTGTTCTAAGCATAGAGATAGAAATGTATATTTCAAGCTCATTGGTTTTATGTGTTGGATAGTACTATCTATAACACAATTTGAGTAGCAGGATAGGGAGAGGAACATTTTTCTTAAATTCAAAGACATTAAAATTTCAATTCCTCATAGAGGTCAAAGTGATGTAACTGACAAAAAATAATCATGTAATCTCTGAACAGACGAGATCCTCCACAACAATTGTGTACTTATTCTTGAGACTATACACTACAGAAAAAGTATAAAAATCCAAAATTGATTTTCAAAAAAACTTGCCAGTTACCCCTCTTTAAATAAGATAATAATTCTTCTATTACTGCAACATAAGTTGACTGAAACTGAATAAAACATTTGTCACGGGATCTATTTGTTCTTGTATAATGGTCATCATTCATTGATCAACTATTATGGATTCAAATTCTATGCAAGAACAGTAAACTTGTACAAAAATTTAAAATCAACAGGTTTATCACAAACGAAGAAAACAAAATTCATATTAATGTTCTGTGTAATATATTATATCCACCAAAATATTACAAATGATTAATATAATCGGTTTAATGAACATGCATAACATGCCTTTTCACTCTACTCACAGGTATAAACACAATATCCTTGTCTGACATACCTGATGTTTGACACAAAATGCAGAATCAACACATTAAGTACAAGATCGTGAATGTTAATTCACCATGACTAACAAATCAAGATAAATTCACTGATATACATTACTCTGTATATAAAATATAAACACTAAAGTTATGCACAAACCAATAGCATTACATTTTACCACCAGCCATGACAGAAAATTCATACACAAGAAATAAACTGTTAATTTATTCAACATAAATCTGTTTAAAAAACAGTACTGAACACAGAATGATATCTAATTGAATGTATTGTGAAAACAATCTTCTAAGTGCCAAATTTACAGATTTCAATTCCTTCTTTTGCCCCAAAATTTAGTCTGAGAAATTTTCCATTATATATAGAACATATCTTAGTATGAGATATTCCTAAGTAGAAAATCTATTTTATAATTGAAATATTAATACATATCAACAATTATTGCAGCTCACAAAATAATAAAATATGAAACTGAAATAAAATATTTTTTCACCAGAAGTAGAATTATCACTTGACAAATTTAATCCCTTACACTCAAGAGTTGTAAATGAACTTTTATCTTAGAAATATAATGTACTCTCACAAGTTAGAGAAACCATTAAATCATAATGCAAGCACAACTCACATATCTCATAGATTCCTAAATATTATATTTACAACTTCATTATTCATCACAAAAAACATAACAATACTTCAAATAAGGTCTTCTGAAGTAAAATACAAATTAAAATATTTTGCCACATGAAAAGTAAAGTAACCAAGTTAAAAAATTTTTTTAAAAAAATTGAATAAAGGAAAAAGGGTATGAAATAACATGGTAGAGTTAATGTATGTAGAACCTCTACTTATAGAAAAGTGACAGGGAATGAAACACCTATGTACTCAATGGGCATTAACGTGTGAGAGTTTGTTTGTATTTTAAATGGGAAGTGCACAGGTATCTTGGGCAAACTTTGTCACTTTTTCCAAATCCTTTAAAATACTCACTTACTATTAATATAGAGTCATGAGAATAATTTTAAAACTGAAGGTACACTATTCTATTAGAGCAATACTTCACATCAAGTTGACTTTGTATAGAGATGTAACTTTACAACAAGCATTCTTGGCTTAAAGAGCAAATATATGAAATTCATATTATTTTCATTGAAAAACTAATTTTATAAAATCACATTTTTAACAATTAACATTAGTACTGACACTGTAGAGTTAAGTATGAAAATATTTATATTTTTTGTGTTATTATTATATATTATTATATAGTGTTTGTGTTATTATTATATAATTATATTATTTCTCTCATGAAAAGAACAATACATATTTGGTGTTGATGTGTAATCTTAATAAAAACTCTCCAATAACGGTAGTACCGAGATTGACAATATTATGGAAACAGAGAAACTTCTTATAAACTTTGAGTAAAAATTGTAAAAATACTTTTTAAAACTTTGAAATTCCTGGATTTGTATTATTACAAGAGAGACAGAAGATTTCTGTATACTAGAAACATATTATTTATCACATTATTAAGTGAAATGTCAATGAGTTACTGCCTTAATATTATAAAACATAACAATATCAAATGAGAATTACAATTTACCTTAAAGTAAAGGGTGGACACTCAGTTATTATTTTATTACTTTATCAATAGTTTTGCTGTCAAAAAATTATATATTAATAAGTAAATATTCTTATATTTTTATCTGTTTCAAAATAATATATCTATCTATATATAGATATTGAGTAATGTGAACTGCATTCAGAAGACACAACTTTATAATCGCACTTAATAACACATTAAAACACAAATTTAATAAAAATGGAAGATTTGAATGTCAATACAAACTCAATGAAAGGTCTGGAAAAATTGCAATCAACAATTTAGCCAAAATATTGTTTTATTTTGTAATGAACCTACTATTTTATTTTATCAGTTCAAGTTTCTAAAACTGTTTTAAGCTGAGGCAAAACAAAGTTTTCTGTTTGATAAATCTTTTATGAAATTTTTCCTGGCTTCTTGTATTTTTAAATTTAACTTTTGGGAATACATCAATGACATGAAAGATAAAAATGTGATATATAACATTCTTTTAAAAAGTGTTTCTTAAAAAATAAGAAAATGTTCATGAAAAGTATACACAGAAAATATCTTTGAGGGTTTCACATAGGTAGAAACCACAGAGAAATAATACTAATAATAATAAAATAGTTCATCAATTTTAAAGGTAAATGAGTATCCAAAGTAAATTGAAAGAAAAAAATATGAATAAACAAAAATTATTTTATCCTTATTTTTTGGCCACCATGTGTTTGAAAATTAAACAAAGTAAAGTTGAAAACTTTGCCTTTCTTTAATTGGAGAGCTACATGCAATTATCTTCAATTTCTGTTCAGGCATCTAGGTTTTAATCGGTGTTCCTTTATATTCCTTCACAATTTTACTTCCTTTTTGCATACAATTTCATTGTAATTCATTATCAAATATTTCAGCTCAATTTATCTTATAATTGTTGAAATTACAACATAAACACACATCTTTTTTATGCACTTGGATGCTTGCATTAGTTTTAAGTACTCAAGTGTATATGCCTGCACACTTGACACCAACTTGTGTGAGTGAAAAATACAAATATGTATTACACTATCATCTGTCAAGTGATAATAAAACCTGTTAATTTATTTAACAAAACATATGTTAAATTATAAGAAAGAATATTTATCAGGATCAAAGATCCTGCAAACAAAATCAATTATTACAATTCCTAGCCCAAATTATTAAGAAGATTAAAATGTGAAGCGCAAAGAAACCTACAAAACATTTTGTGATATACATATTTCAAAAGTTTATTGTAGCAAGCTAAACATAGTATGCTTTTCAATTCAAGAATATTTGCATTAATTGGGCATAAGTGATATCAATTAGAAAGAAGGAAAAGAAACAACTAAGAATAATTAAATTATGAAAAACTGAAATAATGAAAAATAAATTATGACACTGAAATAGTGAAAAAATAGCATACTAATAAACAATATGTCAAAAGCTTTTCAAAAACTAATTTCTGCATAAAAATTCATTTAAATACTTTGAAATTAAAAAAAATTCTTTCAATTGACAAACAAGAAAAACTATAACAGGCATAATAATACAAGCAGCATTATTTTTTTAAACCAATGCAGAGATTAAGAACAAAAAACAGAAAATGCAACACAGTAAATAGGGCAAATGACCTCAACTGCTTTCTCAGAAAGCAAGAGCTTTCAGAATACATTCCAAATCATTGCAGATAATCTCATTTTACATGTATTCATTACTGCAAGCAGAAAATACATAGCTCTTAAAAGAATAATTTCATAAAATGACAAAAATGTTCCCCCTACAGTCCATTAGAAACTAAAATTGAGAAGAAAATAAGCTGAATATTAGACAAACCCACATATTACATTAAAAGTACAACTCCAAACTTCAACATTTCAATTTAAATAAAGTGCAATGTAAATTTCTGATACAAACGAAAGTGGAATGTACAAGTAGAAATAAAAATAGGCATTAAAGGTCTTCTTCCTTTTCAACATTTTCAATAGATATACAGTACTTCTAAACCAATATCACTTTTCACATGAAATTATCTTAACAAGAATGAAGAACATAACAAAATACAAACACACAAATCATTTACTTGTGTTTCACTATATTAAGGCCAAATAACTCATGGAAACATCAATTTCCAAAACCTGAAAACACAGAGTAAATGAACATCATAACTTGTGATCTAATAAGAACAGGTACTGATGTATTCAAGTGTACTATCTACAATTTTCTGCCACCTGCTGCTTAGCACATAACTATTATCATATAAAACTGAAACTATAGATGTTAGTTCAACTTCTGGCTCCAAAAATGGAGACAGACACAATAGTTTATTACTTACATATACTTATGTATATTGTTACTGCATAACAGATGTATGTATATATTGTACAAGTTCCAAGCAAAAGAACTATCTTTGCACAAAAAACATGTTTAACATGCAATTACTGAGCTACAAATTATGTAAAGTGCTGACAATAAAACCGCCTGCACTTGAACTGTTTTACATTTTATTACTTCGACAGTTCAACAACAGTAACATCAAAGTTCATTTCTGACCTACATTCCATATTTACTCATATCCAATGTCTATAAGACATTTTCAGAGAAGAATAGCACATACCCACTAGAAAATACAACACATATATTTTCCAATGAGAATTAAACATTATTACCTTTAGGGCAATGGATTTTTACTTATTACATGAATGAGTGTGCCACATACACACACACACACACACACGCTTATTCACTCTCACATGTGCACACACAATCACACACACATACAAATATGGATTCAAAGACGACATGATGAATTTCAAAATATATCTCTCATTTTGATACCCCAACATGAACATATTACACAAATCACACAAGTGCCATAAGTTAATATTAAGTAAGTAGTATGAACAATGAGAAAAAAGATAATTCACAACAAAAATATTTTCATTATATGTGATGAAGAAATGAAATTTTAACAATTATGATGTGATGCTAATGAAATTATTTGACAATAGGTTAACAAATTATATACTCTTGAAAGGATACAGAAAATAGGCACCACATTCAGAAAATGCAATGCTTCAAACATATCTCCAATATAAAGTGAAACTTGCATGAATAAAAAATAACATTTTAATATAATGTAACATGACACTACACAACAAAGTAAGAAAAGTAAATAAATGAACAACAAAGTGAGATACATGAAATAACAACACTCAAATTCTCAATATTTTGTATCTCGTGCATAAATTGTGACTTCAATGGAGCATTTCTATGCAATACATATTTTTTCCTCCATTACAAAAAATTCTTTGTACGTGCCATGAATTACATATTCAAGGAACCATGATTATTTGAAAAGTGTGTTATTATTATAGCATTGATGATGGTGTAAATTAGAATATTATTATTAATATTATTATTCCATGAATATATATTTTGCCGAAAGTGAAGTATTAGTTACAGTGTTGTTTGGTCAACTACAAAGCCTAAGTTTCACAAAACCATGTCAGGAACATTCTTAATGATCCTTTATAGATCATGAGGGTAAGGCTTTGTAGAATGCTGAACAAGAAGTCACACAAAACATTAACATTATGTCAGTGTGCCATGTATATAAGGAACTTTCTTTTGCTTCATTTTTGAAATCCTTGACTTGACTAAAAATTAATTATTAAACTCAGACATAAATTAAAATAATGTTAACACTTTACAGAATAAATGCTCAACTCAATCAATCTGTATTGCATTGATTGCTATAAGTCACTTCACAGAACCTTGGATTTCAAAATATACAACAGAAAAATAAATTGTGAATTTAAATCAACAGAAACAATTGAGTTGCAAATTTAGTGGTAAGGTATTCTGACATAATTTAGATTCACAAAAAGTTGACTAATTTCAACAGTTCATGTTTCTTACATCAATGCATTCACTCAATACAATTGCTTATTTCATAATACTAAGAGATCTGTGACTATGATAAACCTGACATCCACTTACTAATTTAATGAACAGAAATAATTGTACATTATGCTCATTACTACTAAATTTTTTGAAGTCTGCATAGCAAGTAGGTGAAGAACTAAATGTTATTAAATTTTACTAACTTTAACTAAATACCATACTTTGTTATCACATGTTGGCCTGAATGAATGCAATGATTTTCATTCTTCATGTAATTAAAATATATCAATTATAAAGAACTGAATAACCAAAAGAGAAAAAAATAGCAAGGCTACTATAATAGAATGGGGACATTACCTGTATTTGTAAAACTGTACAACCAAGTGAAAGAAAAGAAGCTAAGTTATGTATTCAAATAATACAAGATTTTTTTTTTTTTTTTAAGCATGGAAGCAAAGAAATCTTAATCTAAAACTTTCATATTTGGAAACGCTCTGCAACCACACAGTCAAGTCACATATGTATTGTCAACTCCAATGATAACAATAATGTAAATGAAGATTCTTAAGAAAAGAAAGAGCCATCATTCACATCATTAAACATTGTTGTCTTTGTCATGGGAAGAAAAGAAGACATTAAAAATATAGTGGTCTATCTGAGGAACAACATAAGGTAATTATCTTAGGTCCCAATATACTGTAAGTTTGTACAATCATACTTCTTCCACACTCAAAATGAGGTATATAATATATTTTTAATTTACAAGTGTCAATTACAAAACAGAGATTAGTATGATCATATTACAACAACAACAATAATCCTCAATAATATCCCAATAAATTAACAAGTAAATAAAACAAAATCATTTGTTCAAAGTGGTATTGCCATCATCACTATTCAACTATTTCATTTCATAAGATTTAAAATAAAATTTTAAGATACATTTCAAAATTTTGGAAATGTAGATGAAGTGTCACCCCAATAATTCCAGTTACACCAATTATCCTTTTAGTTTTAAATTAACTATTTTTTCTGTAAATCAAATCTCAGTCTTTAATTCTGTAATGTACAGAATTTATATTTAAAAAAATTCACAAGCAGTCATTTTCTAACTTTCATTCTTACAGTCTCTCTGTGGATCTTGTGCATAATTAGGGCATAATTACATGATTTTTCCTTTCCACCATTTGGGAAAATCAGCTACCTAGTTTTCAGCAAACCATAATCAACATTTCTCAACATTAAACTTTTTCTCAATTCCACAAATTTGGCAGGTAATAAAATGGGATGAATGATGTCTTAACTACAGACTAACTAGATCAAAAATTAATTTTGTTGCACCATAATGAAAGATGTTTTACAAATTATAACATTATATATTTTATGTATAAATTCAGCTCATATTTAATCTTGAAATTTCTAATATAATTTGACAACATTCAGTATGCAGTCTGGAATCTTATCTTATTATATTTTATTCAAATCTCTCTTGAACAACAATGAGCTTCAGTTTTCAAAGTAAATTATACCAAGAAGCAACAGAGGGAACCTACAGTTCACCTGCAGAAGTTTTAGATTTCCAAATGTAGGTATCAATTAACAATAAACAGAACTACACTCATTTTATACTCATAGTAATGATATGGGTGAAAAAAATTCGAAAATTTAAAAAATGTAAAAATAGCATTTGATCTTGTTTTGAAAATGGCGGTCAAAAAATCCTTAACTACCTTATGTTTGCGCAATTCGGTATGCATTATTAGTGGGGAGATCATACAATTTAATTTTTTTAGTGATTGCCTGGATGCACAGCCAACTGTCAATATCCATATTTTAAACATGTATCTGAAAGAAAATTTAATGAATTTTTGCCATAACTTCTACCACTAAATTTGTTTTTTCACTTTATTATTGTGAAAATAAAATTATACAGTTAAAAAAAAAAGAAAAGAAAAGAAAAAAAAAAGAAATTAGTATAATTATCTCAACAGTATAGTTTTCTACAAGCCTCTTGCATCAATTCAAAAAACACATCATAATGTCTCTTGAGATTCAAAAGATATTTGAGAGAAGCATCATTGTCCCACCCATATTACCCATCTTTGATGTAGTGAACAATAATAAAAGAAATTACCATAAATTCAAAAGGTGTCCTGCCAAAAGGCAACCATTATTGCCCCATGAATACGGGTAACGAACCCATAAAATTTAATTAAAAGAATATCGTAAATTTAACACTGAATGAATAATAAACCCAGAATACTGATTCTTTCGAGACCACAATGAGAAACTGATATGGGAAAAGTAATGTGATACGTTTTATTTTGCATATTCACCAGTTTATATGTATACTAATATAGCAATAAGTCTGAAGCTTGTTAACATTTTCTACATAAGAATAGTTCAGCAACTTGAAAACTTTCTGGGACAATCTATACTCACATCACACAGCACAAATTGAAGCTTACAATTTAAGATATTAAGCTTTCAATTTATATTTTTTATTTCCAGAGATTCCATTTATTTTTTCTCCTTTCCTAATTCCATTTACTTGAAAATGATATTACCACCTGAATGTACAAGACTCTTTAATGAGGTTAAGATTTCTAGATTAACAATTTTATTATCTCTATAAAAAATATTAAATTAGTAAATACCTCACTATTTTTTAAGTAGGCCCTACATGAAGTTTAACAATCACACTTTCCATCCATAGCAATACAAAGCATTGAAAGAACTTCATTCAACAGATATTACATGCCAAAATCATTTTTATAAATCGAGAGTAAACTAGCATTTAAGAATACTGCCATACAAAATTTCAAATTATTAGTGTTCCTTTTAATAACAAGTCAAAAGATTTCATTTTTGTATCACTGGAATGTCAATCACTGGAATGGTTGAATGTTAGATAAGAGAAAATTTCAATATTTAATTTTGACACGAGAAACAATCATTCTATTATGCATCCATCCTTTGAAAAGGAGCTAAACATTCTTGACTTATGAGCAGTTATTCCATTTTGTGGAATAGTGAATAGTGATATCAAAAGAATTTGATATCACTAACAGGTAACTAATGTGGAAATCAATATAACATTACAAATGTGCAGTATTTAAAAAGCAAACATAAAATCGTTTTTAGTAACGTGATTCATGATTTGTCACAAAATTAACAAATATCTCACATACTGAAAGGACGACCCTTAAAAAGGCTAAAGTGAACCTCTAAAAAATGAAAGTTAAAATTTTCTTCCTCATGCTCTTAGAAAGGTTCAAAATAAAAAAATTAAAAAAGGCAGCACAAAATTTCAGTCAATTAGGTTGATAATAACCTATGTTATTAAGGAGTTGAAAACAAAACAATTTTCAACATAACTGAAATTATTTAAAATGATATTTAAATCAGCAGTTATATTCAAAGTTGTCCAATTGCTTTCCAGCCATTTCAACGCATACGAAATTCAGAAAATTTTAATTGTAATTGTAAATTTCAAAATTACATTTAAATTGAAAATTATACTGAATATTGTCAACATATTTCCCAACCATTTCAACCTCTTGGAGGCTTTGCTTATATTATCATCTTTGTCCTCATCATTACCAACATTGTCAACATCCAAATCAGCTATAATTTTGCATATTTCTTTTGCATTTGGAACTGCAGTAAGGGAGGGGGAAAACAAACATTTTAACTTTAAATTTTTTTAATGGCTACCCTATTGTATATAATTAAGAGTAATTAGAAGTTTGTAACACTAGAATTTTCATTCCAATGAAATTCTACCACATCAGAACAACATTCTGTCCCTTCCTTTAGATATTCAAAGGCACTTAAAGCAAAGTGCAATTTTTTTCTAATAGAATGCAAGTAATTCGGCAATTAATACTAGTTCACAGATGCACAGAGAAAAACTGCAATAGAATACAGATACCACTACCAACTGTAGCAGTGTAAGTAGATCATTTAAGAAAACATAACAATCAATAACACATAATGAGGTGATCAAGAATTGTGCCATTTTTCTTGTATCTCCATTTCCAATGTCAATTTGTGTAAAATAAATATGTAAATGTGCTCCATTTAAAAATATCTGCTCTCACTTACATGCACAATAATGCATAGTGCATATATTCTCGCACAAATACACATAACCAATGCACATTCATATGCATTGACACAAAGTACACACACACACTTACGAAAGGCACTTCTGCAACACAAAGCTAAAACTTATATGCATCTTATGAAATATCACTACAGTAAACAATAATTGATTACAAAACTTCACAAGCATAAAGTAGGGTGTAAATATATTCTTATGAAATGAAAAATTTTAGACTCAGGCAATACACATTCTTCAAAATAGTACAGCGATATCAATCATTCAATTGATAGTAGTTCTCCATTCTCACATTTTAACAAAATCTAATTAGAGCCTTCACTTATTCTACTAATGTTTGAGGGAATTTTTGAAATTGTGCACAAATAAATCACAGACCATCAATAACAAATATCAATGCACAGTGCTGTTATATATTAAGGCTTTTTCACTTGAGGCATTTCCTCTTGTCATGTTAAGCAACAACAATAAAATGCCAGCCCCTTGACATTTTTAATATACAAAACTTCATGGTTCTACATTGCTTATGAATTTATTTTAGAATCAATAATATATTGCTCTACTTGGGAACATTTTTGTACTAACAAAACTATCTCCTTTCAAATTTAGATTTGAGCAGAACCCTATAAGCACAGTGATGAGGAGTCATAGCCAGAGAATTGGTAGACTCAACAATAGTGTGCATTGTTGCATGCAGTTTCAGAAAATACAAACTACTTCTGCACTCCTACAAATATTCTCTAGTAGGAAATGGCAGACTTGAATTAAACTTTAATTCACAAGAAAACAAACAAAAAACATTTTTTGAATTTCATTCAATAAAAAACTCAGCTAGAGAATCCAGATGTGTCACTGACTTGTACATAATATATTTTTTTGCATTTTCTTCACTTGCATGCACAAGAAAATGTCTGCATTCATATACATTACTTGTTTAAACAACAGGAAATCCTGGATTTAATATTCCAAACCCATTGGGTTGATAATAATATATTCTCAATGAGCATTTCCACATTACTTCTTGCCTGTTTCTTCTTCACTAGACCACCGCTTTTCTTGTTCCTCAAGTTCAAATTCCCATCGTCTTTCCAATTCTAACATATCATTTGCTATGCCAGCTTCATACGTATCCTCCTATAACAAGAACAAAATTAATACATTTTGAATTGTTCATCAAGGTGGAACTATTGCTGGTCAAGTAAGTGCTAAGGTCCAGTATGGAATGTTCCTCCAAATAGACGAAGTGAACAGTGATGAAAAATTCTGCGACCCTACTAGTTAGTAAGACAAGAAAAAACGAAAAACATTTCTTTTAAAAAGTTTTTAAAATTATATGGAGGAAACTACACAAAACACCTAAGGGGTCATCCATAAATTACGTAAGGCAAATTCGGGACATTTTGAAAAAAACCCTCTCTCCCCGGTAATGCACACTTGAATCCTCAATAATTACGTAACACCTGTAAACTCCTTCTACCATTTACAAAATGTAAAAATAAATTATATAACACTGAAAATAATTTGTATTCTACATTCAAATTAATGATAGGTAAAGTGAGAATTAATTGGGTGATGTTGACTGCACCTCCAATATGAGTAGGGAACAATTTTCACACGGGGGAAGAAAGCAAGGAGGGAGGGAAGAAAGCAAGGAGGGAGGGAAGAAAGCAAGAAGGGAGGGAAGAAAGCAAGCAAGCAAGGAAGGAAGGAATATAAGACTCAATCAATATACCATTGATGAAAATATATTGTCAATAATTGTAAACATTTATACAACAGAACTTTTTAATTTATTTATATTTTTTAATTTAATTGATTAATGTTTTATTGTAAGACTGAATAAAAGGAATTATTTCAGCAAATGTTGAAAAAAAGGCTCTCAGCGTAATGTAACACTATACCACCACCAACACCAACACAAACACCCCCATCATCATGTAACGCAGTGTAACGCGTCCTCAAACCCCCTCTCCCTCTCTTTTAGAGTTTTTTTGGACGAGCCCTAAGTAGAAATTGAAAATTACATGGAAAGTATGCTAAAAGAATGAAATACAAAAATTTATTTACAAATACATAAGAACATAAAAAATATAACAATTTCAATAGTCCCTAATAATAATAATAATAATAATAATAACAATAAAAATAATAATAATTTTAAACAATTTCTCATTTTTGATCTAACAGTATACAAATTAATGAAGTTACTATATTGGAAAAACTGTACTTATCATTATTTACAGATATAATTTTAATTTTTTTAAAAAACATCTATCTTCAATAATGAGTCTAAAAAGGGTCCAAAGATGTTTAACTTTTGCAATTTTTGATAATTGAAAGGTTTTATTGAAAATTGTATCTGTGACATTTTAAGAAGCATACTTTTCTTTATTCAAACAATTAATTCAAAGAATTAAGAAGGTATTCTTGAGAAGACATTAAAAATGTTGTAAGGCCTTCATTTAAATTACTCCCGAATATTAAAATAACACATTTCAAATATACCTTGTGTGCGATGAAAACGATAAGGGAATATCCCTTTTGGAGAAAATCCTGCCAATTGCTTAGACATTAATGTTGTCCACAGACGAACAAATGTATTTTTTAAAACAGAAAGAATAAAAAAAAAGGAAAGAAAATTAAATTTTTCGATATTAACCCGGCTGCGGCCCTCAAATTTACTCCTTCTCAAGATCCTTGGGTCCAAATGGACCCATATAATTTCTCTTGCAGATTATTTACTTTTCCAATGATCATATGTAGTATTCTTAATAGGAAGTTAAAGTTAGACACCGAAATGGTAATTATACACATTTATTTTACTTATAAGGTTGTGCAATAATGTAAAATAATGGTCTCTGAACATGTGTGATAGCAAAATAATGAAATGCACGTATAGAAAAATTGCATTACACATGTAGTACAAATGTAATTGATATGATTTTTACCTGTAAACGTTTTTATTTAGAGCAACGAAAAGTAATTTTGTCATCAGTTTTGCAACACACTCAATTTTCCCCTTTTTCGAATAGAATCTGAAAAAACTTAATTTTGAAGACGGTGAATTTTGCTTCTGATTCCTAGTTTTTGACTTCTATTGATGACGAAGTTTGTGGCAGGTGTGTTCTGCGTTCAATAACGGCTTTACAAAAGATTCCCCAAGTTTTCTATAAAAAGTGATACTTTTTATAACATTTTTATCAGCAATCCGAATTTCCTTTTGTGAAAAACACATTTGAATTGATGTAAAATGTTTATTTTGTCAGAGAGAACCACAATAGGCCACAAAAATGTATTTTTTTAATGAATAAGCACTAATCGTATCAACAGCTCCCTTTGTAGAATTATAGGTTGTCATTATTTCTGGTTTCTTTTCTCCAGATTCGCAGCCTCTTGCATCATTGTAAAGGGTGCTTTGAAGGAAAACACACTTGTTCATTCGTGGCACATACGATACTAATGTCGGGTAACTCGCAAAATCGAAAGTAGAATATTAGTTTGTTGTGCCCTTTGTCTGGAGAAATTTTGGCAGTATCGAGGATTTGTTTTTGCGCATAGTTCTACCGAGAGTGATGTCCTGTTTGAGAAGCTCCTTATCCAACTGGTATGATGTAAAGAAATTGTCAGGAGTTATATTGTTATTCTTCAGAAGTGAGGATAATTGTAGCACAACTTTTATTCCCAAGTTTTGTTCTCTAGGTTGCCCTTCTTGTTTGCCAGAGGTTGGGCAGTCCACATGTAACGTGTTTCATTCAAAATTTCCCTCCGTATTTGCCAAGTCAAGGGCATGTGCTGCCGAAATGGACAATTGACTCGAAAAACGCCTAATTATTCACTGATTGTTACATACAATTGACGATTGCACAATATCGGAAGAGGAAGAAACACATCAGAATACTACATTCAAGTTTTAGAAAAACCGTCTATCTGTAGTTTAGAGAGCTAACATTGCTCCCAGCTCTTCATAGTACTTCGAGAGTGTTTTCATAGTTTGACAGTATTATTCGACAAAATATTGTCATTGTACACCTTATGAGAAGATAAAGTCTTCAATGATAATACAATCCTTCCATAGTCGATTTCTACGAATTTACCAAGTTATTATATGAAAATTTCGAACAAGAGTTCAACATGAGAAATGTCACGGGTCCAAATGGACCCGAAGAACTTATGTGTAAAAAAAATTATAATTCCTTTCCTACTGAAAATAAATGAATGACATTTTATACGCGGGTAGAAAACAGTTAAAAAATAATTGTCATGGAGTATCAGAATGATCGTACCATTTTCTTAAGTGATACAAGAAATTAAAATTTTATTTGGGTCGAAATGGACCTGAGGACCACAGCAGGGTTAAGGTCTCCAAAATGCGTATTTGTGCCCAGATTTCGACATCGGTTTTGTGGAGCATCAAATAAGAGTTACTTTCTCTATACAAGGTATAAGAGAAAGTAAAGTACGGAGATATGTTAACTTGGATGGCAAACATTCCTCAATTATTACCTATGATTGACATTTTTATTTAATTGACTACAAAAAATTAATTAGCCTTTCATTTCGAATTACTTCGGTAACTGGAGAAATGGATTTTCAATATGGTACAATTAGCTTCATAATAATTTTCAATTTTTTTTGAAAATGTCTGATTTTGTCTCATTTTGCTCAGTTATCTATACAGTCTTTAGCTTAACACGCAACCCATGTCTGAGAGCACTCGATCTTGTTTTGGTAATTTGGCAACCGCGTCTCTTTGTCTGGCTCGTCGAGATAGCAGAGGAGGAGGTGACCGTCAGGTCATACGCTACAACAACTTCCCGGTTTCTGTGTTTTCTCCCTTAGGCGAGCAGATACGCGGCTTACACACCAGAATCTTTTCGCGCTGCACAGAGTGGGGTGGGATGGGCTGAGGTATCAGCGTGGAAACAAAACGTCTCTTTAACCAATTCTGTCTGGCATGCTTAAGAAACAAAACTGTAATACTGAAGATGTTGAGGGAAGTTATGTCTGATTTATCGATTTATTAACAGCAACGTAACAATAATTATTATTCACTGAGAGCCAGCTCAGAGAGAAATCAGAAAGATATTGTGTGAAACATTACTGCTCTTCATTATTTATAACAATAATTTATTTATTTATTTATTTACAAGAATAAATCCAGCGGGTAGAACCCATTACAGGATTTTTGTACATTAATTAATGGCGACTGCATTCACATATCGCATAACTTTTTTACATAGTGTCTCAACTGGATCAGCAAATAAGTCTATGTCACCAAGCATACCAAGCAGACATATCATTCAAGAGATTAATACCTTGGAACAACTTAGACTTATGTATAAAACTGTTGTTGGTATCTAGATTGTACAGAGGACAATAATATCAAGACGGTCTTACAGATACCAAATAAGAAATTCTCTCAAATATGTAGGGACAATCAATAAAATTTATAATAATTTTAATTATCAGTACCATCATATACATTTTACGTCTCTCCGATAGAGATTGCAATTGAAACTCATTAAGAAGATATCTGTTATCAGTCCCCTGCGGTGGATAAATACCAACTGTACTGATAATAATGTGTTCTTCTTCCTCTTCTTCTTCTTATTCCTCTAAATCACGACTAAAGATGTTATGTGTCGGCTGAATATAAAATCTACTCCAGGTTGCAACCACCTACCTAAGGAGTAGATCTAGGGACTCTTGGTGCCTCTACAATACTTTGCGCAAAATGCGGGCTGTTCCAAATAAAGCGATTTCTTGCACTGCCCAGTCTTTTGAATTACCTGGGAGTTTAGACAAGTTCTTACACAAATTTTGCGGAACAAATCCCAGAATTCCAATAACTATCGGGACGACCTGTGCTTTTACGCCCCACATTCGGCTGACCTCGATTTCCAAACTCTTGTATTTAAGACGTTTCTCTGCCTCCTTGGTAACGACGTTTTGATCGCAAGGTACAGCAACATCCACAAGTAAACACGATTTGTTATCCAAATCCCGGATGACTATATCCGGTTTGTTTGCCGCTATCGTGCGATCAGTTTGAATTTGTTGGTCGTACAATATCGTACACAATTCAACAGACGTCACCGGTTTTGGTGAGTGTTCGTACCACTTGGAGCATGTGTTCGGAACTTCGAGGGCGGTACAGATCTGCCAGTGGAGGTAGCTATACCCTGTCGTGTCTTTTCAGGTATTCGGTCTTTGCTAGGATTGTAAAAGCTGAGACAATATGATCAATGGTTTCTACGTGTTCCTGGCAGATGCGGCATTTATCACCTTGGGAAATTTTGAGAACCGCTTTATCATAATGTCGTGTTCTCAAGGCCTGATCTTGGGCAGCTATTACAAGTGCTTCCGATTCTGGCTTCATTCTTCCCCTTTTAAGACACATAAATGATTGATCTTTATTGATCTGCACCTTGTCCATTCGTTTCAAATATTGTCCGTGGAGTGGTTTGTCTCTCCACGATTTCTTTAACATTTTTTGTGTCTCAAATTTCATGTTAAGTAGCACCAGAAGTTCAGTGTCTCTGTCATTCTGGGTGTCTTGCATAGTCTTGTTCGCAACGCTTCTTGCTACACTTACAATCCTCTGTTTCCCATTCTTCGGTCAGATTTCATGACCTGTCTCATTAGTGGGTCATCTTTATGGCTGACTACATACTTTCTCATCCCGACTATTGCATTGTGCCAGGAGGCTTCAATTTGCCTCCTTCCTTACGTGACACATAAAGTCTATGTACATCAGCTCGGGGGTGGGCAACATGATGCATTGTAAGCAGTTTTCTGGTTTTTCGATCCATGATGCGAATTTCCTGTTCAGTCCAGTCTACTAGTCCGAAACTGTATACGGCTACAGGCACCGCCAAACTACCAATTGCTGATATTTTATTCCTTGAGTTTAGAGCGGACTGCAGGACAAGTCTCACCCTTCTATAATACTCCTTGCGAATTCTCTCTTTCATTGTGTCGTTCGAGATGGACTCACATTCTTCAATGCGCAGATATTTGTAGGTTTTACCTGGCTCAAGATCTTGAATCACAGTGTGTCTATCAACTTCAATGTTCTCTGACGTGGTCATTTTCCCCTCTTTTTAAGTTGACTTTTGCCCACTTGTCAAGACCAAACTTCATGCAGATGTCATTGCTAAAATCATTGATGACAGACACCATTTGGGAGAGAATCGCTTCATTCTTAGCAAACACTTTCAGATCATCCATGTAAAATAAATGTGATACAGGTATTTCATCACCATGGAGCTTGTAACCAAAGTCAGTGTGCGACAGCTTTTTTCAGAAAAATGACACTCTTTCTTTAAACATGGCATCTTGCGAACACTTACAAGAAAGTTTTTTTCTATTAAAATAGTAGCCAAATTTAAGAGCCTGTTATTTGAATTAGAATTACATAAATGTACTTTAATTATTTTCATAGAGCTCATTGTCAATGAGCCACAGAAAAATGCAGTTGCAGGTCAACGACATTTCCCTTGAAACCTACACACGTATACGCCATTCAATCAAGTTACTTACGAAACTTACGAAATGAAATTACACTGATCAGATCCTATTTGATCTTTCCAGAACACAATACTACTGGGGGATTCACACACTCGCCGCGACACCAACCCATAAATGCTTAAAATCAACATTTTTTAAATGAGCGTGTTATTAAAAGTTAACACAATGCTAAATAATATGGGCGAAAAAAAGTGAACATTCTGAATATTGTACTTAATGAATTAGAAACAGAGGAACTCTAATACTGAAATTTGGAATAAGTAAAGGTTTTACTTTTGTTGTTAGTTGTGATATTTGAAATTGCTCAATGACCTCTAGCGGACATTTCCGGAAGTTCCATGCGAGCTTGTGGTGAAGAGAGCGCCTGCCGGCAAGGGTTTAAATTACTTCTCCAGTTGTAAGGCCGGCCTAAACTTCTGACACGCAACACTCACCGTGCTGGATACTCGGATTGACTTGAGATTTTACCAGCTTGTTCAGCACCTTTCAAAACCCCTACATACAATTTTTTACGTGCTATGAAGCATTGCAAGTAGTGTTTTTGCGATAATTAGTATTGGGACCTTTCTTGACCTTACCGACCATACAAGGGCGGAAACGCTGCTCGCCGCTGGTTGTACGGACGTTACTCATACACCGCGCCCTCATCGGCCTATCGGCAAGGTCTCAGTTACTTGGAGGGAAGGCAGGGTGACAAAAACGGGTGTTTACTTTGCAGGTTCAGATGGAACGAACGCGCTTGGAAATCTGACACCAGCTGATAGACGCCGCGTAACGTTCCTAGCGCTGCCGAAGCAACGGCTTGCCCGTTGCGGGAAGCGCGAGGGTCACGAAAGGTCCTGATAAAAAAATGCCTATAAAACGCTATTTATAATATTCCATAGCACTTCACAATTTGCGTATATAGGTTTTGCATGGTGTTCTATCAGCTGGTGAAATTGAATGTCAATCCGAGTATCCAGCACGGTGAGTGTTGCGTGTGAGCGAGTCACCAGGCGAGACTACACAATGGGCATGTGCGCTCCCTTCCCCGCGCCCCCTCCCTGGCCCACAGCTGTCATAGGGCGCTAGACGGAACGATTCCCACTTCTCTTATCTCTTCCTTTTGCTCAGAGGAAACCTTTAAACAACTGGTAACCTCGAACGAAACTGGAACAAAAAACAAATTAATTAGGTTAAGAGAAACAATGTGTTTCCACAAAGTGGCGTGATCTAGATGTTTCCTCAAAATATCTGATTCCATGTCTAATAACTTATGTGTTCTAATATAATTTCTCCATTCTGAAAATTGTCCTCATAAAATTCAGTCTTCGCACCATACGTTTGTTTCAACTGGTGATTTTAAAATTCTGGGTCCAATCTATCACTGCCATGCTATCCGTGAAAAATTTAGTTGGACGTTCAATTAAATCCGTAAAGCCTAAATCTTCAAGTTACGAAACATTCCACTTCTGTTGACGAATAGCATCTTCTATACCTGTCAACTCAGCCTCCATCGTGGATAACGACACTATCTTCTGTTTTGCACTTTTCCGCCCAACCAATGTGTTTCCAATCTTAACCACATAACCAGCGAACGCCTTGCTATACCTTCTAGTGCTGCATCTCGTATCGGAGCTCACGCGTAATGCTCTCAGTGTACCATCCATTCTTAATTTTAAATCCATAGTGCCTTTAAGGTACCTCAGTATTCTCTTCAGCGCCTGCCAATGGAGATTTTTTGGATTCTGTGAAACAACCCAACAATTCTTGATACATCGTCTGGTCAACGTCATCGGAATCATCACAATCATCACTAATTTGCCCAACCACACCTGGAGTACGCACAGGATGACATGATTCCATATTATATCTCTTCAGAATTTCTTTCACATACGACGTTTGGTCCAACGTATGTCCATCCGAACTCTTTTTTATCATGATTCCCAAGAAATTTTCGCCGTTAACTCCATCTGACTCTTTGATCGTAACTTTTCGTGTAAGTTTACAAACCAGATCGTTAATCAGTTTATGATTCTGACCAATAATCAAACAATCGGAGCTCGGAGCGGAAAAAATTGCTGGTTTATGTAGTAGCAAAGTCCTGCGGAGCATTTAGGAACAATGCGAGAAAGTATGTGCTCTGGTAGCACCACTAGTTTTCATTGCAGCCACACACAACAATGTTCTGAATGTGTACATCCGTACAACCGAAATGTACGCTGTGTTGTAATACAAACCGGAATTTTGTCGCGAACCATCTACCACCCATCGTGCTTTATATTTAAATTCATCATTTACAAGTTTTTTTTTCAAACACCCATTTATTATTTAGTACAGTAATCCCTCAACAGTCGCGGGAGTTAGGTTCCCAAAAAACCTCGCGAATGTCAAATCTGCCAATGTTGAGTCTATATTCTAATGAAGAAAGGTGGGTTGGGTTCCTGGCTATCGAAAAGCTGTTTAAAAAACAAAGAAAAAATCTAACATACAATTGCAGAAGAACTGAGTAAGTGCTACTGAAATAATTCCCAATTAATATCCCCAAGAGAAAAAATAAAACAATATTTGAAACTAATTTTAAAGTTAAAAGTGATTAAATATACGATTTGTTTATTTTGTTTGGTTCATGACCCTCCTCTTTGTTCTAATACCCAAACACGGAAAAATCGCTGCTTCTATTTCTCTCTTAAATTTCGAAGTTATTTCCATGTTCGGATCACATTCGAATGTCCTTTCCACCAGAGCTTGTTGAAGTTTTAGAACGCCAATAACAGCTTTAACACTGAAATTGGTCCAGGACGCAGTTCGCTTCTGTTACTTCACTACGTTCCAGGTTTTCTTTGCTGATGATTTCCCGAAGCTGCTCATCATTGGGATCATTATAATGAGTCGCACAGATCCTGAATGGCTTTTCTGTTCATATGGCCAAAACCCTACCTCCAATTTCTCGCAACTGAATTGAATAATTTTACAACTGTATTATTGAACGTGATACTTTGAGCGCCGGTGTCTGCCGAGTTCATTTCCCAGATAACGCTGATAAAGGAAATAGAATGTTCTAGCTTCCAAAAAAGTACGACCAAAGACGCACTCGCGAATGTTAAAACCGGTAGCATTTCTCTAATCGCGAATGTTCGAAACTAGCGAATAGCGAATCCGCGAATGTCGAGGGATTACTGTACTTTATAATCTCCTTTCAGAGAAGCGTCCACTATTTCCCACGTATCATATTTCCTTAAACAATCCAATTACTTTGAAATGGCACTCTTCCATTTACCACTTTCATTTGAGGTAACAGCTTCCTTGTAGTTTCGTGGTAAATTTTCGTTGCACGTAACCATTTTACAAGCATACCTTTTTGTAGCCTTTTTAATTCTTATCGATTTCTCAACGTGATTCGATTTCTCAGTATCTGAAGATAATTCCCAGCCGCTTTTGAAAATACTTCTCCCATCGTCTTTCCATTCCTAGATGTTTTCTTTTCGCATTCTTCCGCAACAACAGATTCAATTTCCGTTTCATTTTCTCGTATCATGTTCTCATCATTTACGTTAACAGACACGTTTTCGATATCTTTGCCTAAACCATCTTCGTCGCACCCTTCTATTTCCATAAACAAAATCACCAGATCCAAATCATCACAATCTTCCTTCTTTAAGATTTCGAAACCAGATTCTTCTTCAAGAAATATCACGTCCGTAGATTCGTGTATCGGTTTTTCAATGCAATCAAAAACTCTGTAGGCCCTTTTGTTCCTGGAGTATCCGATGAATATTCCCAATTTTGCACGATCATCTAATTTACTTCTCGTGTTATTTACTATTGCGTAGTTAACATTACAGCCCAATATACGGAAATGCTTAACGTTAGGCTTGATACCTGTCCATATCTCAAAGAGTGGACTATTTCTCTTGCTACTTGGTGTGAAGTTGTAAACGTAGGACGCAGTTGACGCTACTTCCGCCCAAAATCTCTTCGGTAAACCCGAATCAATCAGTAATGTTCTCGCGGTTTCAATGATTGACATATTCGCCCTTTCGGCGATGCCGTTGCTTTGGGGAGAATACGCAACCGTTGTTTCGTACTTGATCCCTTTTATAAATTCGAGCCATTATAAATTCTCCGCCATTATCACTTCTAAATTATTTCACATATTTGCTGGTTTCATTTTCTCGACGTCTTATAAAAGGTATTATCTTATCAGCACATTCATGTTAATTTCTGATGAACTCTGTAAAATATCTTCGGCTATACTCATCGACGATAGTCACCATGTATTTATTTCCGCCAATAGACAAAACGGACATTGGACCACACAAATCTATGTGTAAACATTGTAAAATTCTAGAGGATCGTTCAACATTCACTTCATTAAATGGTAATCGCGTTAACTCCCCACTAATACACGCTTCACAGTTTTCTTCTTCATTCCGGAAGTCTTCCAAACCCCTAACCATTTGTTTCTGCATTTTCTTGACGTAATTCAAATTAACGTGACCTAATCTTCTATGCCACAATCTTGGAACACTTTCGCTAGATTTAAAGCACATTTCATAACAATCATTTTCTTTGCGTTTCAAATCACTTAACACTTCTGTTAAATCGCTTCCATCGATTCCCACTTTAAGAACAAAACATGAATTCTCGAATGATCCTTTTGCGATTAGAGCTCTTGTATTCACGTCGTAAATTCTTGCGCTTTTCTTATCAAAGACGACTTCATTATTTTTCTTCACTAAGCTAGGTATAGACAAAAGATTCGAATTTAAGTTCGGCACAAATGAAACATTTTCCATTCTTAATTTTGTGACTTCCTGAATATTCGTTAAGCAAAATCCTTTTTATGTTCCCGATACTTTGCGATCGCAGTTTTTGCCCTCATTCTGCTGTTGTTATTTCTACATCGATGATCCTCTCATTTTGCATAAGACCACGTTCGGCAGTCATGTGCGAATCCAACAACCAACGACTGCTTTCCTCCCTGCTAAAAAAATATAAAACACTGCTCCAAATTTTTACTTCATTTCCCCTTCATGGCTACAAGAAGAGACGCTTAACAGAATGACGTGGGTCTCTTTCTAGATGAACTTTACATTTTTGAAAATTGCAAATTTAGAATTAACTAGGAAAACCGGCAGACGTTGTTTTGCCCTTAATCTCCCTCTTTCCCCTCCCATCACCCTCTCACTGCCTCTCCCTCCCTCACCCTGTTCCTGTCCGTCTGTCTCTGCCGCTCTCTGTCCTCATTCACATTTACTTGCAGATTCTGCAAGTCTCTGAGCAAGTGAGGTAACGGGACACCGGACCAGCAAAAATGTAACAGAATGTTCCGGAAGAGCTCATTCTGTAGAATACGGAATGAGAAATCTTTCTTTGAGGCGCCTCGAAATTTTAGTTTTTAAGGCCATAGAACGTATCGTTTAGGAGTTATTTAACGATATACATAAAAAATCCTACCGAATGTGTTGTGGGTTGCATTTGAGGTAAATATTTAGTTTTTGTTCCAAGATTTAACAGCACATAAATCTTCTCGATTAAAAACATGTAGAAGTGACAACGTTCATGGATTGGTCTCACGTTGGCGGTGTTAAGCTTTTATATACAGGATGTCCGGGGAGGAAACGTCGATACTTCGAAAATAATCTTTTAAGACAATTCTAAGCATATTTTGTCTAATAAACTACGTGGATATTCCGAATGGTTGAGCCGCAATAAGCCCTCAAAAGTTGGTTTGAAAGAATGATTTCTACGCAAAAATTTGCATTATGGAAGCATAGAAATACTCCAGAAACATGTAAATTGTTTAATATTTACAAAAGAAATTAATGTATTTGCTCAGACAGAAAAATTAAGCGATAAATAAAAAGGGAGTCGAATTGTGTAAATTGGGTGCTTTTTTATTTCTCGAGAAAGTATGTGATGATGCAGCACCACTAGTCTTCACTAAATTTTCTCCTTATATGAATAAAGGGGGGGAAATGGTGCTTATCTCATTTCCAGAAAACTCACTGTATTGTAGAAAATCGGAAAAAGTTAACATTTCAAAAATTGAAGATTAAAAAGAAGAAATTGAAGATCTGCAACAAAATTTGTTCTTAAGAAAGGTCAAGCGCACTTTTTTGAGAAAACGAGTAGTCTTTTCTTTTTGCTGGAAATTAATGTAATTTATTCATTCACATTCAAAAACAAATTTTTTCTTTACATTTTTTCCACGGATAGAACAAGGGGCACTTTAAAAGAAGGATGCACGTCTAATTTTTGTTGAACTCTGAGTATTCGAAATTTGCATGTTGGAAATAACGCGAGGGACCATTAGATTTTTAAATATTGGCCCAAGTGAGTACGTCAGAGCGACTGTATGGCGTAGCAGTAAAGCGCACAGCGAGTTTACTCGATTTGCCAAAGTTCAAGTCTAGGCGTCGAATAAAATTTTGAATATAATAACTGGATGCCTGGCAAGTTTGAAACAGTAATTTTCATTCTAGGAGGGGGACCTTAACATGAAGCGTCAATTTTCAAATTTTTCTAAAAAATACTCCATAGTTTACTTAGTAATATCTGATTAAACTTTGTCCTCAGCTTAGAGAACGCTTAAAAAAAAGTGCGGGTCTCATTTTCGATGGAATTTCTGATTTTTCGAAAATTGCAAAAGTTCAAAAATGTTTGTAGGTGTCGTCCTTCATCAACAATATTAAAGGTAAAGAATTTGTTTCTGAATAAAATCTGTCCTTAAAAGACATCTAGAAATGAGAACATAAACAATTTTTTGAAAATTTGAGGTTTCCCGTAATTTTACGTGCATAGGCATTTGTCACTTTTTACTTTATCGGGATTACTTCGTAACAAGAGAATATTGTAATTGTGAACAGGAAAACGGCGGATATTCGACAGAAAAATCTTCTTGCTAGATATCAGTAACAGAAAATTGCATAAATCTTGTTCCTATACATATTAAATTAGCTCCTCTAACACGTTGTGTAGTCAAAATTAATGTTTTGGGTGTGACACCGAAAAATTGGTTGATTGCAAATCGTCTGTGGTAAACGCCACCGTCTAAACCAGGGCTGTCCAACTTAGAAGGCCTTATGGGCCACATATCAAATTCTAGTTACGCCGCGGGCCGCACTGTAATTTAAGATGGTTTTCACCCTAATTACGGAAATTATAATGAAACATATATATTAGATACGACTTTTATTCAACATACTTAATGATTAATGTACACATTTCACGTTTATAATTAATTTTTCATATTAATTTACAATTCACATATTGTTTATAATTAATTTTTCATATTAATTTACAATTCACATATTTCACACTTATAATTATAGTTATGTAATTATACAAATGCATAACAGAATAACTAAACAAAACGTATTTGGTTGGCATAATAATTTTTTTCACACCAGTCGCGGGCTGCACAAAAAGATCCGGCGGGCTGGCAGTTGGAAAGCCCTGGTCTAAATCGTTCTACTGATTTTCTTCAAAATTTATATCCCTCGATCCATTTAAAGGAATTCTGAGAAGTGTTATTTTGATTTTTAAGAGTAGTTTACACAAAGCCTCAACATTTTCAAAATTCTTTCAAAAATGGCTCAAAACTTTTAGATTAAACTTTGTTCTCAGATAGCGTAAAGGATGCTTAAAAGAATGTTGCTGGGGATTATTTTCGTTGAAATCCCTGATTTTTTCGAAAGTAGCAAAAGTTCAATTTTTTTCCGGCGACTTCCTGCAGGATTGAAGATAGAGATTCGTTTCCTAATAACATCTGTTCTATAATAGAGATCTTCAAATAAGGTCATGTATAATTTTTCAAAACCATGAGTAGTTTTCGAGTAATTTTGCATGAAATATAGGCAATTTTTAAAAATTATTTTCTCAAAAACATTTCGAATTTTTTCTTTGAATTTTTTCTTTATATGTATCAAAGGACACCCAAAGAAAGGAAGCAAAGGAAGAATTATTGTGGTATTTTAAAACGGAGATATGGCAAGAGTAGAGAATAAACAGTTTTTATTTATGTTTGTTACATAATTTTCAAAAAACTCATTCTTTGACTGCATGCAAATCCATGAATAAAAACTGAGATAAAAACTTTTGAAAATAACAGTAATATTTTGAGATTTAAAAGAAATTAAAACACAGTGCTAAAAAGTGACTTTTTTATTGATATTTTTATTTACATATTCATCTATTTCAAACTTCAATACTGCTTAAATGTGGAAAAAATAATTTAAGGAAAGTTGTTTTTGAGTCTGAGATATCAATTTCTGCACAGTTATTTTTTTCTCATGTTTTGGTTAAATTATATATTACAGACACATAGAATCTTTGGGTATTCAATTCTACTAGAATTTTTTAAGAGAAAATTTATTGTGAAATAATAATAGTAATAATAATAATAATAATAAAATTGTCTTTATTAGTGGCGAGGCTCAGGCCATTTGGCCTGCTCTTCCGCCTAACCACAAAATTATAGCAAAATTATAGCTTCCGCCTAACCACATTATAGCATCAACTGGAAAATAAATAAAGAAAAAGAAAACCCATCTTCTTTGGTAGTGATCTCATGGACATAAAACGACTATATACGTTTTGCAAAACAAATAAAACACCATGTGATACAATTTGAGCTGTTTGTTTTCAACTGATGAACACTCCACAAAGACAAACAGTCATTTCATGAATACTTGATTAAAAATCTCGTAACTATACATTGTTTCTCCACAGATTTAAGATAGAATAATTTTATTTACAATACAAAATTTGCATATCATTATGATTGTTTTTTGTTTTATTAATTTCTTCAAATTTCTGAGTAATTAAATATTAATAACTAGGGAAATTTCCTTGAACAAAAGATAACAAAAGAAATTCTGTGTAATGAATATATGTAAAATAACTTCATACTCACATCATCACTTCTGCACTCTCCATGGGATTTCAAGCCCCAATTCAATGCCCCATTGTTGTTCAGGGTAACAGTAGCAATTGAAGGAGAAGGTAATGATGCAGACATCAGATAATTCTGTGAAAAAGATTAATGCAACAAAAATCAATTAATCACAAAAAATAGTATAAAAATGAAAGTTATTACCAAGTATAGAGGAAGTAAACTTAACACAAAAACAAGATTTATTAACTTCTTTATACCAGAGCCCCCAAATACGAGTTTTTGTGCCGAAAAATCACCGATTTCTACTGCAGCAATACAATACTTTCTATTTACGTATGTAGCAGGGCAAGAAAGTAAAAAGTTTTTTTTTTTCAGTTCAACTTTGCAATACGTTTTTGTTTGGCATATTTTTAAATGAGTATATTCTGTTAAAGCTATTTTACTTTTTTCTGATATGTAGGGGCGGATTTGAATGAAATGTCATTTTTTCTTTTCACTTTAGACTTCAGATGAATCAATTTTACGTTATGACAAAAGGAATTGACCATTTTTACTTTCCCGTATACGCACGTATGGTAAGACCACCAATAATTGACATGTTAAGGGAAAAAACGTAATTGTTTTAATTCTTAGATAATACTTTCAAATAACAAAGTATTGTAATTTTTTTCAGACACTTCAAGACCCTACTTTATGATAAGTGAGTATTACTGATTAAACAGTGAAAATATTTTTTAAAATAAATTTGATCTTAAAAGTTCTGGAAATGCACCTATATTTGACAACATTAAATACAGAGGATCCCTAAGCTGACACATGGGGTACCTATACCTGACACCCGACTCAATCATTAAAGAGAAACAAGATTTGGGTATGCTTTGATTAGGTACATAATTTGCTTTGATAATGTACAACAGTAAAGACCTATATGTCAGTGTAAAATTTGCTTTATTACCATACATTTTGAACATTAACATCAGCTTAATAGTATTGAACATGATACAAAGAAAACGTCAACCTTTATATTTCTTTCGCACTGATTGGCTGTTTGAACACATACCTTATTACAGTCAGTTGTAGGGTCTCAACATTCCCAATTACTTAGTTAAACGAAACATAAGAAATGCCGTTTTCTTTCACAAATTATTTTTTATTTGCATCAACTCTTTTTAAACGGATTATTTTGAACATATCATTCATTGATTCTTGAACAATACAAACATAAATAAATGTTATTGACGTCTCCATATTGATGAATCTTTTTAGGAGCCACGTTTCACCTGAAGGCAAAAATTATATAAGCCTCCTAAAGCTGGCATGTTGGGTACTTCCCGGCTGCGGTCCTCAAATTTACTCCTTCTCAAGATCCTTGGGTCCAAATGGACCCATATAATTTCTCTTGCAGATTATTTACTTTTCCAATGATCATATGTAGTATTCTTAATAGGAAGTTAAAGTTAGACACCGAAATGGTAATTATACACATTTATTTTACTTATAAGGTTGTGCAATAATGTAAAATAATGGTCTCTGAACATGCGTGATAGCAAAATAATGAAATGCACGTATAGAAAAATTGCATTACACATGTAGTACAAATGTAATTGATATGATTTTTACCTGTAAACGTTTTTATTTAGAGCAACGAAAAGTAATTTTGTCATCAGTTTTGCAACACACTCCATTTTCCCCTTTTTCGAATAGAATCTAAAAAAACTTAATTTTGAAGACGGTGAATTTTGCATCTGATTCCTAGTTTTCGACTTCTATTGATGACGAAGTTTGTGGCAGGTGTGTTCTGCGTTCAATAACGGCTTTACAAAAGATTCCCCAAGTTTTCTATAAAAAGTGATATTTTTTTATAACATTTTTATCAGCAATCCGAATTTCCTTTTGTGAAAAACACATTTGAATTGATGTAAAATGTTTATTTTGTCAGAGAGAACCACAATAGGCCACAAAAATGTATTTTTTTAATGAATAAGCACTAATCGTATCAACAGCTCCCTTTGTAGAATTATAGGTTGTCATTATTTCTGGTTTCTTTTCTATAGATTCGCAGCCTCTTGCATCATTGTAAAGGGTGCTTTGAAGGAAAACACACTTGTTCATTCGTGGCACATATGATACTCATGTCGGTAACTCGCAAAATCGAAAGTAGAATATTAGTTTATTGTGCCCTTTGTCTGGAGAAGTTTTGGCGGTACAGAAGATTTGTTTTTGCGCATCATTCTACCGAGAGTGATGACCCATTTGAGAAGCTCTTGACCCAACTGGTATGATGTAAAGAATTTATTTATTTATTTACGTCAAAAACAGTTAAAAACTGTGTATGACGAGCTATGGGGAGAAGTGAATTTTGTGCACGTTTTCATAATTCTGTGATCTCTATCTTAAACCATACTCTAGTCGAATTTTGAATACAGAAAAGAGAGGTTTTTTTTTTGAGTTTTGTTGACAAAATATTCGCGCCTATATAATAGAATATATTTTCAAAGGTAAATGAGCTATAAATCCCGGCCCTGAACCCTCATGTTCTTTATGAAAGAATAATACTTTTTGCCGCGATAGTATGGAAAACGATAATTTGAATAACTATATTTCCCACTGAAATTCAGAAGACATGCACAAATAATGAAGTTACATTTATGTCCAGAAGCAAAACAAGGGACCATCTCAGCATTTGCTCAAGGATCAGGGAAACTGGACGAAAAACCTGATCGAGATGGAAGCCATCAACCCAGAAACTGTGGTACAATACTTGTTACAGGTTCTTTAGAATTACACAGTCCAAATGATAAATAATTACATTAACTATCATTGTTAAAATTAAGGCTACTTTCCTTTTTGATACTCAGTATAGTCTCGAATTGTATAGAAACAGTTATGCAGCAGAAAAGATTTTACTTGGAACTCGAACTTTTCTATCGAATTTAATCGTTTAATGTCTTCTGGCAAAGTGTTGTAGAGTAATGTACATGAATTGTATGTGGATTTTTTGTAGTGAGCTGTTGATACTGCCACCTGGTGAATATGATTACTACGTCGTGCATTATACTTATAGACATCGGCGTTTGCTGAAAATATATTCCTGCCCTTAAGTAGGTCATTTTTGACAAAAACTACTGATTCGTAAATCAGGAGACAAAGTAATGGTAAAATTCCTAGATTAATAATGAGAGAATTACAAGAATCACGTGGGTTGGATTTGCTTATTATTCGTACAATTCTTTTTTGTAATCTGAAAGTCTGGGAGCTATAAGATGTGTTTCCCCAGAATATTATGCCATATCTCAGGCAGGAGTGAACATTGGCAAAATATACAGAACGAGCTGTATGAAGGCTGACGGAATTTGAAAGAATTCTGAACGTGTAGCATAATGAACTTAATTTTGTGTTCAATTCATTTAGGTGGGCATTCCATTTGAGGTTTGACTGAATTGATAGACCTAAAAATTTTGTTACATTAATATCAGTCAATGGCACACATTGCTGCATTGAAACAGTTTTCTTTTCATTTACTATTAATTTGTTATTACGGAACCAATTTGAAACGTCTGATATTGTACTATATACGGTTTCTTTGTTGCAAAGAATATTTGTATCATCCGCAAAGACAACTGTTCTTCCGTTTCGAATCGCTAAGGGCATGTCATTTACGTATAATAGGAAGAGAATAGGGCCTAAAATCGATCCTTGCGGGACTCCACGTGCAATTGGTAAAGAATCGGAAAGGTGTGTACATAAAGTTCCATCATTCCAGTTAAGTATTTCTACTCTCTGAGATCGTTGTTTAAGGTACGAACATAGCCAATCTAGAGCAATACCACGGATTCCATATGAAGGTAATTTTGAAAGTAAAATGTTATGATCAATGACGTCAAAAGCTTTTGAAAGATCTAAAAATATTCCAATAGTTGCTTTGTTTTGATCCAATGATGAGGCAATATCCTTAAGAAAAGAAAAAATGGCTGTTTCCGTAGATTTTGATTTCCGGAATCCATGTTGGCAATTTGAAAACGCGTCGTGTTTGGTGAGAAAGGTTTCCATTCGCACATAAAAAAGTCTCTCTAATATTTTTGAAAAAACTGACAAAAGAGAAATTGGCAGATAATTTTGAATTTCATTTTTGTTGCCTTTTTGAAGAGCGGCTTAATCTTAGCTGTTTTAAAAATATCTGGAAAAATTCCGGTTCATAAGGATGCATTAAATATGTGAGTTAACGGGTGTATAATGGCTGGTGCGCACGTCTTTAACAAACAATCCGGAAATTCATCTAAACCGGCCGAATATTTATTTTTTAATTTATCTATTATTTTGAGAATTGTTTTGATTGAATAGGGTTTAGAGGGCGCTTCGACTGCTGTGGTCATTTGCGCCCATGCCAGAGAATTTGGAGAAAAGAATATTCAGTGTTGCATATGTAACTTACTCACTGTTTAAAAGCATGTATATTGGCTAAAAAGAAGGCTCGAATTCTGCTTCAAGCATACATGTAGAAATGGCAGAAGGAAAACAGAAAAAGGGCGCGTACAATTTATCTTAAAACGTAAAATTGGCTGTAAAGGGGCCAAAAAACAACATAAAACATTGTTATCTTTCAAATAAAATTATATATTCTGCTTTCTCTCAAAAAACAAAAAAGTTTTGAGAACGCAGAATCGTCATCCCCGAGCACCACTTGTAGCGAGTTGCCCAGGTCATGTCTTCGTCGACTGCCAACAAATTTCCTACAGTACAGCAGGACGTGTTCCACGGAAAGAACAGTCTTGCACGAGTCACAGATGGGGGGAGTTTCATTTCGAAGAATGAAACCGTGAGAAAAATGGCAGTGTCCGATACGAAGACGGGTTAAAATAACTTCCTCGCGCCTACAGGACCGTGATGAGGAGCGCCAAGGATACACAGAATTCTTTATCGCACTTAGTTTGAAAGTGCTATTGTACCACTCTGTTTGCCACGCTCTAAGCACGGATCGTTTCAAGAAAGCCTGAACATCGGACAATGGCACAGAAGGGATGTCGATACGAGTTTTACGAGTCGCTGATTTCGCCGCCTGGTCGGCCAGTTCGTTCCCTCTGATACTCACGTGGCCTGGGACCCAACTAAGTACCAGGTCATAGCGGCGGGACAGAAGACGATGAATCAGGCTTTGAACGGATAAAGTCAGGTAGTCTGACGAAGGACGGGAGACGGCTTGAAGAGAGCTGAGAGAATCAGAACAGATAACTACTCGCCGCAACGTCGGTGATTCAATGTATTTTAGGGCCTCAAAAATTGCATACATTTCGGCAGTGAATATACTGCACTTGGAGTGAAGCCGAAATGATTTGGTGGCCCTGATACAGTAAAAACCACATGCCACCGCGTCACTGCACGATGAACCATCCGTGTATAAGAATAAATGATCCGGATAGGATTCTCTCATATCCAGAAACTGCTTCTGGTAAACTAGAGGCCTAGTAGTTTGTTTGGGCAGATTGGAGAGTCTGAAGTCAATACTGGGAAGGAGGAGTTTCCAAGGGGGAATCCGGTCACTTGCGGGTTTCACAGGGGTGGGAAGTTCGACATTTAATTCCCGGAGAAGATTTCGTAATCTAATACCTGGGGGATGGGGTAACAATGTTCGAAGAATGTACGAGGACTCGTACTTTGGGTGGATGATTATACGACGAGAAGGGTGGTCAACCAGTCCCGACACTTTAGCCCCATAAGAGGCTAATAAAATATCTCGCCTTCAGCTCAGAGATGGTTCTCCAGCTTCGGCCAAGAGGCATTCGATGCGACTCGTGCGGTAGGCGCCTGTACTAATCCTTATACTGGCGCTAATGGTATTTAATGGCCGGAGGGTTGATGGTGACGCTGACCCATATACAATACATCCATAATCCAAAATAGAGCGGATGAGGGTTCTATACAAACGCAAGAGACACACACGGTCTGCTCCCCAAGAGCTGCCTGTAAGGGTGCGGAGGAGGTTCAAGAGGTGAGACACATGGGCTTTTCAGTTTACGTATATGATTTCGCCAAGTTAGGCTCTTATTGAAAGTAAGCCAAGGAAAGTTGCAGAGTCCACAAAAGGTAGAAGATGGCTTCCAAGAAAAAGATCGGGTTGGTTATGGAGATGATGAATCCTGCAGAAGTGCATACAGTTAGTTTTTGATGAGGAGAATTTGAAACCTGTCGCATCACTCCATTCCTGCAATTTGTTGAGGACAAGTTGTAATTGTCTCTCTATCACTTGAATACTCTTGGAAGAGCACAAAATGGCAAAGTCGTCAACGAAGAGCGATGCTTTCACCGGCTCTCTGATTATCGACGCTATACAATTGATAGCGATGGCAAACAGAGAGACACTCAGAATTAAGCCCTGAGGGACTCCGTTTTCTAAATGGTGGCTGGCGGATACCCTGTCACCAAGGCGAACGCGGAAGTATCTTGAGGAAAGAAAGGCTACTAAAAAAAGGCGGAGCCGGCCCCTAAGACCCCAAGAATGGATGGTGCGAAGAACTTCCAGGTAGTATCATATGCTTTCTCTATATCGAAGAAAATTGCTACCAGGTGTTGACGTAGCACGAAAGCAGTAGAGATCAGTGTGGTAAGGGTGACAAGGTGGTCCATGGTTGACCTGTTCTTCCTGAAACCACATTGGATGGGTGTAAGTAGGTTTCTCTGTTCCAGGTGCCAGACCAAACGCGTGTTCACCATTCGCTCCAGAAGTTTGCATATACAGCTTGTGAGCGAGATTGGGCGGTAGGTTGACGGCTTTGTCCTGTCCTTTCCTTCTTTAGGAATAGGAATAATAATCGCTTCGCGCCAGGTTCTAGGGAAGGTATGTTCCATCCAAATCTTGTTGAAGATACGGAGGAGAAAAATACGTGCCTCTTCCGGCAGGTGTTTTAACATTTGGTTATGTATCTGGTCTGGTCCTGGAGCAGATTCTTTCCCACGAGCGAGCGCACAGGAAAATTCATCCATGGAGAAAGGGGCGTTATAATCTTCCTCCAGGCAAGTTGAGAAGTCCAATCTGCATTTCTCCATTCTCTTCGTTTTCAAGAAGCTAGGGGAGTAGTGTAAGGAACTGGAGGTATTTTCATAATGACAGGCCAATTCCTCAACTACTTCTTCTGGAGAAGTAATAAGATTTCCATTAATAAGAAGTCCTGGGACAGATGGTGGGGAAAATCTTCCTCCGATCTGTCGGATCTTTCGCCATACTACTTTAGGCGGGGTATGGCAAGAAAGAGAAGAAATAAAGGCTCTCCAGGAAGCGGTCTTACTTTCCCGTATAACTAATCTGGCTCTGGCCCGCTTTCTTTTGAAATCGATCAGGTTTGATGCGGTGGGGAACCTATTGAGCCTCGCGAGTGCTTGCTTTCGGTCACGCACCGCGGTGGCACAGTCAGCATTCCACCAAGGCACAGAGACGCGTCGTGGCCGACACGTAGACGTCGGGATTGCAATGGTGGCTGCGCGAAGAAGGGCGTCGGTGAATTGGGCCACCAAGGTATCGATATTATTTGAAAAGTGGTCTGGCATTATAATTTTCTCGCTAAATGTATCCCAGTCGGCTCGATGGAATAGCCAGCGAGGAGGGTGGATGACGTCTAAATTACGAACATTAAAGTGGACCAAAGTGGGAAAATGGTCACTCCCATGTAGATCATCGAGTACAGTCCACTCTACCATGGTAGATAGGGATGGACTGCAGAGTGCCAGATCGATTGACGAGAAGGAGTTTGTCGCCATGGAGAAATAAGTGTGATTCCCGGAATTCAGAAGAATTAAGTTTTGCTGGTCAATAATATTTTCGAGGATAGAACCTCTCGGACAGGTCCTCGTGCCACCCCAGAGGGGATTGTGGGCATTAAAATCCCCCGCAATAAGGGGCGGGCAACTGAGAAAAAACATTTTCGAGTTCCTCTTGTGACACGACTTGGCCCGAAGGAATATATATACTACACACCGTAAAAGAGAAGGATGGTAGGTGTACCCGAACGCAAACTGTTTGGAGGTCGGTTCGAACGTTAGTGTTCCTCAGAGAACAGGGAGTCACCGATGAGTACCGCGACGCCGCCGTGAGCAGGAAGTCCGTCGTCTTGATCGAACCGATAGATGTTAAATCCGCGAAGAGACAGGGGATGATGAGTTTCCTGAAGACAGACTATAAATGGTTTGTGGCGAGAAATTATTAATCTTAATTCTTCTGAGTGAGCACGAAGACCATTTACGTTCCATGAGAGAGCCATTTTGAGAAATTATTTCTTTGGTGGCTTTTTTTTCTTTCTCACCTTCTGAATGGTTGTAGAGGAACTCTCGTGGGGTTCCTCATCAACAGCAGAGTCATCCTGACTGCTGCTGGATATGGTCGCCTGTGTCGGGGGGATTTCCCGACTTTTGGCCACGGGTGACCGAGATCTACAGGGCCTCGAGGATCGTCCGATGTGATTCTCGGAAACAGAAAGAGGTGGACGGGATTTGGATGGCATATTTTTCCTGGGACGCGGTGTCTGCTTAAGATCGATTTCAGTAGAAGTCTCAGTGGAAGTGGTCGATGTCTTGTGGAGTTTTTGAACAGGTTTTTTGTACTTTGTGAGAATGATAATTTTCCCACCTTGTATACACGCCGAATCTTCGGGGAAGTCTACCGGCGACACCTGACAACTGAAGTGTGAGACTACCGCTGGGGTACAGTGAGTTTGACAACTCGCTGCTACTCCCGGGGACTTAGGTTTTACAGCACTGGAAAAGGATCGTGATAGGTCCACTGGGTTCCTGATTTGGAACCTACGTTTCGCCTCAGGGAAGGAAACCTTTTCGGTTACTCTTATTTTTTGGATTTCCCTTTCCCGGAGAAACGTGGGACACTGGTTGTCGTTGGCTGGGTGATCGCCTTCGCAATTCACACAGTGCGGTAGTTTGTCGCAAGGTTGTGGGTCGTGAACTGACGATCCGCACTTCCCGCAAACCGCGTTTACGGACATACATCGCTGCTGGGTATGCCCAAACCTTTGGCACTTGAAACAGCGCAAAGGGTTCGGCACATACAGCCGCACACGGAGGTTGTAGAAAGCTGTAATGATCCTTTCCGGGAGGGATGGACGGTCAAAAGTAAGGATCAGGGTCGAAGTAGGGATCACTTTCCCCTGCTCCTTCCTTCTGATCCTATACACCTCAGTCACACCAAAGGTCTTAAAAAAGTTTAAAAGATCCTCCTCCGTTTCTGTGGCAAAGTCCTCGTGATTTACCACACCTTTGCACAGGTTCAAGGTGGGATGAACCGTGACTACTACCTGGAGGCCGGCAATCTGCTTCGTATTCGTGTAATTTTTCTAATCTGCTCGTCGGTACGCGCTTCAAAAAGAATGGTTCCATTCCTTTGTCGCACGACCGCTTGGAGCTTCCCGTAGGCTTCTTCGATGGCTCGCGCCAGACGGACAGCACTCACAGTTTTAAAATTCTTACCTTCCTCGGCACATGCCATGAGGAGGAAACGAGGCTTCTTGGGTCGATCTTCTTGTTTAGAAAAAAAACTATTCAAGTCAATAGTTCTCTCTGCACATCTCCTCTTCCTTGCGGAAGAGGGCGGGGGGAAAGGTGAAGTATCCATATGGATGGAATAGGTTCATCCTCGTGTTCCCCACCCACCACGGAGCCCAACAAGGGGACACTCCATCGGAGTGCCAGGGTTGCCACGAGGATATAGTGGGGGAATAACACAGCGCTGCACCGCCGTGGATTCCCCCGCTCATCCTGGAGTTCAGTACAAGACCTAGTCCGAGCCGATTGATCGGGAGTGGGTTAGCTCCCGACCTCCCGTCTAGAAGAGTCCGGGGCCAAAGCAAGTGTGTTGGAACCTGCAGGGAATGTTCCCCAAAATACGTAATCAACGTACCCCTTAGTGCAAGGCGAACAGTAGCACTAGGACTAGATAGGGAAACAAACAGGTCCCTCAACTGCCAGGACACACATTCCCTCCGACACGGGTCGCCATGCACGGCAAACACATGGGTAGGCGTTCAGCATACAGAGAAGGCCAGTGAGGAAGAAAAGAAGTGAAAAGAACGTACATGACATGAAATGAGAAGCAAGAAGATGAAAAAAATGGAGATAGGAACACTTGAGAGTCTTCTCTGCATCCCCAAGTTAGGACGTGGACCAACCCACCTCGACGGAAGAATTGTTTTGAGAATTATTTTGATTAATTTACCTATTATTTTGAGAATTCGAGAAATTGTCAGGAGTTATATTGTTATCGTTCAGAAGTGAGGATGATTGTAGCACAACTCTTATTCCCAGATTTTGTTCTCTAGGTTGGCCTTCTTGTTTGCCAGCGGTTGTGCATTCCATAAGTAACGTGTTTCATTCAAAATTTCCCTTCGTATTTGCCAAGTCTTTGGCATGTGCTGCCGAAATGGACCACTCCAATGGAAGTCTCCAATGATAATACAATCCTTTCGTGGATGATTTATACGATTTTACGAGTTTTTATATGAAATTTCGAACGAGAGTTCAACATGAGAAATGTCACGGGTCCAAATAGACCCTAAGAACTTATGTGTAAAAAAAAATAGAATTCCTTTCGTATTGAAAATAAATGAATGACATTTTATATACGGGTAGAAAACAGTCAAAAAATAATTGTCATGGAGTATCAGAATGATCGCACCACATTAAGCGGCACAAGAAATTAAAATTTTATTTGGGTCGAAACGGAACCAAGGACCACAGCAGGGTTAAGTTGGCACGTATGTCAACTATAGGAGCAGCTGTAACAGTACAAGAACCTGTACCTGACAAACACTTTATTATTAATAACTACTCACATTTTTCCACAAACAATTCGTAAAATAACATTTTTCATCCTGTATCCCAATAAAGCACATGAACAACTAAAAAATCAAAGAGGACGTATCCCAAATATCATGATCAACATTAACGTTTCTTAACTCGGTATCAAATTTAACTTTGCTTCAAATTTACTCATATTTTCTTCCATCCGGCGCTCTCTATGCGCCTGATGCAATATGATGCAATCCATGCAGTACTTGATTGTTTCAACCGGTAAACAAGGCTCGGCAGTGTTGCCAGATGTACTCACGGTCTCCTTGATCACTATACGTTATGATAAGCATTTAAAAATATTATGCCGACTATAGATACCCTGTCACCTATAGGTGCTCTTACCTTATACACGGTGTGGAAAGTTATGAAATGCAGAAAATCGATTTCCAGATTTCAACGGCAATACACGGCAACGTCAATAGTTTTGGGGTCCCCTGATACCGAAGAAGTGTTTTTTTTTCAAAATGTCCGTCTGTCAGTCTGTGAACACCACTAACGCCTAAGTACGATTTTTGCCAAAATGGACATTTCACGGTTGATCTGGTTGTACTCGAGGCGCCGGGATTTTGAAAAACTTTCTTCAAAATTGTGGTGTTACTTTACATGAAGCCCCCCCGGACATTTTCAAAATTTTCTCAAAAACGGCTCCAATTTTTTTCCTTAAAGGATTTAAATTTCTTGTAAGATAAGAGTAAATTACACTTTTTAAGGTGCCATAGGTCCGTTTTTCCCTGTTAACTCTGAATTTTCGAAAATTTCAAGTTTGAATTTGTTTCCGCGTCTTCCTACAACTACAAAATTTAAGATAGAGTATTTTCCTACAAATGAAATTTTGTTCTCCATATTGAGTTCTTTCTTTAAGGTCATGTACATTTTTTTGAAAATTTTAGTAGGTTTCGCGCAATATTGCGGGCAATATGTGCAATTTAACAAAACAACAAAAACATTTTTTCAAAAAGGGCTCCAAATTTTTTCTTTAAAAATTGGTAGGAATAGTGCTAAATGTGCTCTATGAGGTGACAAACATCAGTTTGCTCTATTCTGTTGTTTTTTTCAAAAATGTAATTTTTTGACTAGTCTCTCACGTTAATATTTACATTAGTGGCGATGTGTTTACATTATATTTATAGGTGCATGTGCTTTAAATATTGTCATATAAAGATTCTCGAAACTCAACAGTTTTCTGCGAAAACTAGCTCAAAATTCAGCATTTTCAGAAACGCTCAAACGCCATTCTCTCATAAATGGCTCCACTTTTCTCTTCAAACTTTTCGAGCAGATAGTTCTAACTGCACTCTTTAATATGACAAAGTTCACTTTGGGGTATTTTTTTATATTTTCTAAAAATTACACAAATGCAATGTTTTTGAAAGATCTCTCACACCTTTAATATGCACATTACCAACAATTTGTAAACACTATTGTATTTGTGAGTTAAAATGCTTCAAATGACTTCCAATTACGTTCTTTCAAAACTCAAAACTTTTCTTTGAAAAAGTGCTACAAATTTAGCATTTTCAGTAGCGTTTAAATGTCATTTTCTTAAAAATTACTCAAATTTTTTTAAAGAAAGTTTCCATTTAGGACGAGATTTTACTGTTCTTTAATATTCTTAAATAATATTTCCGTTCTACTATTAGGAAAGCGAAAATTTCAGAAAATGCCAAAAAAATGTACTTTGGACGGTGACAGCTGTTAGCCGGCAAGAGTATGTGGCAAGTCCGAATAGCTAGCCGAGACCAAAGGAAATAGAAAACTAATACGGGAAAGTCTGTGCCATTCTGTAACACCGTAGTTATGTCATATTTTTGCATTTTTCATCGATTTCGACTAATAAGTAGTTTTTTTTACCTTTTCCGTAATTTGAAATGCATTTTTCGCTCATTTAATCGATTTTATGGTCATTTTAATGGTACTTGCTTCAAATAATATTTACTAGATGCAACAAAAGTTCTCCACAGAATTCTCGAGTAGCCCATTAGATTTCTTCCCTCAGAAATTGTAATGTCAGCCGTTGTGTGTAATCTACGGTTCCTGTGACGCCTATCAGCGCCAATGTCGGTTCAGCCGATTTCGGGATAATTAGACAGAGATTCCCTAGTAAAGAGCAGTCCAAATCAAAAGTTTGAAAGCTGAGTTCACTTGAACAAATACAAGTCTGGATTACATCAGTAACGTGCCGAACAGCTTGAGTTGTTCATCCGAACTTGTTTTGATCACTTTTTTGTAATTTTTCTTTGCTTTTAGGGCATTTAAAAACATTTTACGGGCATTTTATTGATCATTTTTGGCGATTTTGTACGTCATCAAAATCCACTCTTATTGATATGTTATTGCTTGTTATTGCCTTTGATACGGAGTTATATATATGTTCATTCAACTTAGAGAATTGGGTAGTCGGGGCCGTTTGTCGCAACTTCGATGTTCCTCATAGAACAGTGTAGCATATTTTGTAATAACAGTTATTTCGGAATGTATTCCTTGCGGCAGCAGAAAGTGCACCTTTCTGTACCACGCATTATTTAAGAGAGAATAATTTGACGGGTAGTATTAAGGAAGTTCATAGATCTTTTACTTACCGACAGACAGTTTTATTTAGGAAATATGCAATATTTTTGAGGGGGAAAATATTGATATTTATCAATTACATCTGATATAAATCGAGCAGTCATTTATCGAGAAGTCTAAATCTGGCTATTGTTAGTCTGAGAATTCAGAAAATGACAGCCGGGAGAATCAATTCAAATTCCAGAGATAATCAATAAACTTAGTCTTTTCATGGACGAATATTTAATTTCCAAAAAGATTTTTAGTTTATCACGATATTTAGAAAATCTTCACGAATGTGGCAGGCTCTAGTTCATATGAATTGGTGCAAATAACAATTCGAGCATTCCATGAGATTCAATATTTTCCTTAAATGTTGGATGCGTCCATCATTTATGTTTACGCCGTCGTGTACTATCATTTTGACAAAATTGGATTTTCTGTACGTACATTAGAAATATTTATTGAACATAATCGACAAACATTTGATACTATTAACGTATTCTAGTATAAACCACGCGATGCTTTCCTTAGAGAATATTACTCGACTGTTTCACCGTTGACGCGGAGAAACGAGGAAACGTTCTGCGCAGGAGACGCCGCCGTCTGGTGTCGTAGCGGCCCGTTTCAATTTCGCACCCAGAAGTGATTTTAAACTCAATTTTCTCAAAGACAATTTTTTTTCGGGAAAACTGGACCTACCATTCTTCATGACTGGCAACACAGAATTCGGAGTATTTTTTTGTAACGGGAGCTTCTGAACATTCTGTATATATAAAAGGAAAACTCCGACACCGTATGACCGATCTCCATGAAAGTTGGGACTTCTACGTGTTTTTTCATCCAGGTTTATGTGCTGTTAATTCGGTTGTAACTCCACTACATGGCGCTGTAGAACAAAACTAAATATTTTACGTCAAATGCAACCCGCAACACAATTGGTAGGATTTCGAATCTATATCGTTAAATAACTCCTAAATGATGCGTTCTAGAGTCTTGAAAACTAAACTTTTGGGACGAAACTTTTTTCACACCTTAATCTACAGGATGAGCTCTTCATGAACATTTCATTACATTTTTGCTGGTCCGGCGCTTCTCGATATTAACTCACATGCAGAATCTGCAATTAAATGTGAATGAGAGGGACAGAGAGCGGCAGAGACAGACATGGTCAGGATGAGGGTGAGGGAGGGAGAGACAGTGAGAGAGGGAAGATGGGATTTTTGTAAAAATGGCTCCAAATTTTTCAACGAAAATTTCCATACATGACAAGTTTTTACTCTTCTATTATATTCTTAAAGTTATTTTTAGTTTGTCATTAGGAAACCGAAAAATTGAGCAAATATGAAAAAAATAAAATATGTTGGGGCGGCGATTGATGGTAGCTGGCAAAAGGATGAGGCGCGACTGAAAAAGTGATATATAGGCGGGAAACTTTTTTTAAAATTTTTTAAACTAAGTCTCAGCAATCGAAAAAAATTCACAACAATATGTGGGTTTAGAAGAATTTGTAAGATTTTTTCGAGTCTGTGCCAGAGTTCCAAGAAACAGTAAAAATTATTTTTTCTTTTTCTTCAATTTTTTTTTTTTTTTTTTTTTTTTTTTTTTGTGTTTGAATTTGGCACTGAGATTGATATCGACGGGCCACGAGGGCCGGAAGCCGTCGCCCTAGCAACGGGGAGGCCGGAGACAGCCGAAACGCAGTATCAATTTGTATGTTCATCTGTAATCTTTCACCATCATCCCGTATCTAAATTTCAGATTTAATAAACACGTGTTAAATTTTATTCACGACTTACTTTGCGTTCTGCATGATACATCCTTCTCGCCCAAGCCCCTCCCATATTTCAGAGCAATTGGGCAAACTGCAAAGCCAAGGAGGTGTCTGGTGGTACGGATCCAGTCAATCAATCTACGACCTATGCGGGGTCTCTCACGTTGGCGATCTTTAAGTGTGCGGCCGGAATGTTCAACCAATTCACGATCTCTAACAGTCATAATACTAACAAGTAATATTTCTTGAGAAAATAATAGGCAGTTGATCAATAACTCGTGCTCGCCGGGCCAAGTTCGACGATACGATTTAAAAAATATTACATTCGAATAAATTTTTGCACTGCATAATGAATTAGTTTCGTTAGCGCGTAGATGCAAATAACCTGGTAGGAAGAAGCAATTGGAAACGTACAAAATAATACCGGCTACGATGGCGTATATAGTGGTCCTCAACTGACGCTTTGTCGACAGAAGGTCCTAGATTCAAGACCCGTTGGTGCCAGGAGATCCTAGCTAAAGAGGTGATTTGAGGCTGCTTCAAGTCTGCTGGCTAAAGTCAATGTGATGAATTCAAGTGTTTCATCTAGCTACTTAAAAAGTGCTTTAAAATTAGGCTTCATGTCAAAATTAGGCAGTTGAATGTGTAAGTCTCCAGTTGAATGCGTTTGTTTTAATTTAAATCTGATTTGGACTTAGTTTTTTAGTATCTTCCCGGAGGCCTTGGGTTCCACGAAATAGTTTAGAATAGCTATCCTAGACAACGAGCCACGGGCCGCGCGCGACCTTTTTCATCCTACCCACAATCCCAACCTTCGACCAAGCGACCAACCCCAACCTTGTTTAACCTCCATTGATCCAAGTAAATCCCCGACAAACGCCGGAAATACCAAAAGAAGCGACAGCTGCGAGTAGGAAGTGGGATAATTAGGGTGATGATTGGCAAGTGGGTGAGGTGGAGGTAGGATTTATGGTTCAATAAATAATAATTTAACCGAAACAATTTAACTCAGATAATTAATATAAAATGAGCAATGAAAACGAAATTAATCACTCACCAGACGTAGTTCTTTTTCCTTTTCACAAATGCCCTGCTCAATAAGTTGAAGTTCCTGAGTAAGTTTTTCTCCTTCACTCAACACAACACCTTCAGTTGCGAGCTGAAATTCGATATGAAATTTTAAAAAGGATTTTTAATCAGAAAGAAATAAAATGCAAATTTAATTTGTAAAATTCTCAATACATGTTGAATGGTACCAGCACAATGGCACACTAACTGACAAAACCCAAGAAATATGAAATTTAAAAGGATGAAGAACACACAAAAGGATACATCATGTTCCAAAATAAAACACCATATGTGGCCCGCATTTAGTTATAGCTGTGGCCTGTTGTGAATACAGTAGATGTGGAAATGTAATGCGCAAGTGGAAAATCGGAATCTACATTTCATGCTCTACGAATGAACAGATAGCGATTTTTAACTTGACAGAAGTAAAAGTTATAGTCATACACCCCAATCACGTAATGTTGAAATAATGTACAAACAGTACAAGAAGGTAGGTAGTATTCGAAGCATACACGCACGTTACCACACGCAATGCGTTGGGCCCAATCTTGGACAGAAAATTAACTAGTGCTACTAAAGCATATACTTTCTCGCATTGTTCCTAAATGCTCCGCAATATAATACGACAAACCAGCAAAAGTGTTTTCAATCGGAATATATTTTTTCCGCTCGGAAATGCGATCTCAAATCCTCAGAGTTAATTTCCGTCATTCATACCACTACACCACATAAGTGTGCATGTATCGAAACTCGTGCCAAGGTATAAAAACGTAAATGTCCGAATCATGTAAAAAAAATGTAAAAAAATCGGAACAAGGTATAAAACATTCCAACGTAGATATATTTTTTTCCTTTCTCATTCAAATTCAAAACGTCAAATTCGACACGGAGTCCTACCAAAGAACATACATTTGTGATTTCTACTTTCTCGCCTTACGAATACTTCGTAAGAAGAGAAAGTTATGTAATCGTGCGCCGGAAAAACGGCTAATTTTCGCCACAACAACTCTTATAGCTGGGGTTCTGGTGAGAAAAAAGGGGATAAAACCTGTTGCTAAATTTAGGGGGAAAAATCCTCTACCTCGTGATGTAGTCAAAATCCAGGTTTTGTTGCTTCTTGATACAGTAAAATCGGCTGACGGCAAAACGTCATTCTGTCCGTCTGTGGTCAACGCTAGGGCCTACGCCGTTCAACCGATTTTCTTCAAAATTGATATTCCCGAATAATTTTTACAGATGTCAAGGCAACTGGCATTTGAAACCGATATTTTAATTTTTGGGGGTACTTTTCATGAAGCCGACGGAAATTTTCAAACTTAAAAGAAAATTTGCTCCAAATTTTTTGATTAAATTTTATTGTTGAACTGTGCGAAGGACGTTTAAGAGAATGATGTAGGTATTATTTTCATTGATATCCTCAATTTTTCGAAAATTGCAAAACAATTTTTAAAAACTGAAAATTAAAGATAGAGAATTTTGCCTTACACAAAGTCGGTTGTACAAAATTAGCACTTTAAATAAGGATATGTACAATTTTTTTGGAAAAAACGAATAGTTTTTGCGTAAATTGCGCTTCAAATGTACAAAAAAATGTTTCTCAAAAACCACTCCAAGTTTTTTTCTTTAAATTTTCTTCACTTATGTAATGATAGGCGATAAAAAATATGGTCTTAGTCATACTTCTGGGAAATACTTTTTTTTAAAAAATAGCAAAAAATATTTTTAAAACTACAAAATTGTAGATAGAGATTTTTTACCTCAGACAAAATCTCTTGTACAAAATTAGATTTTTAAAAAAGTTTATGTAGATTTTTCTGAAATAAACGAGTCGTTTTTGCGTAATCTTCCCTTCAAATTTACAAAAAGATATTTTCTCAAAAACAGCTGCAAATTTTTTCTTTAAATTTTCTCCACGTGTGTAATAAGGAACGGTAAATAAATAAACTAGTGGTGCTTTACAATGGCACAGGACTATCTCGAAGTCGTTATTTTTCTGATGTCCTTCGTCGGAAAAAAAATTGGAGTAAGCCCTTCACCGCTGCCTTGCTTTGTCGCCCTAAAGACATATTTTTCGCATGTTGACAATTACCGGCTTCCTAATGATAGAGCTGATTTTCGTAAAAGAAAAGTAAATGATAGAGAATTTCGTAAAAGATATGGAAAAACTATCTGATACATACTTGTACTTGAAATAAAAATTTCCCTAGCTAAATTGAAGCTAAATTGAAAGAAGGGATTTTTTAGAACCACAAATGCGGTCATTAATGGCTGATGAACATTTTGAAAAACTGTTAAATCTACTGGAAAAAGCTCACTGATAGTCTTTCAATAATTTATATCGTAATTTCCTTGGAAACAATAAAACAAACAACTACGGGACAGTAGCTGATCTTCTGCATTCTTATAAAGCAATGGGATGTAACATGTTTTTGAAAATTCACTTCTTAGACTCTGACTTAGACTTCCTCCCGGAAAATCTTGGGAACTGTCAGCAATGAGCGCGGTGGGCGTTTTCATAAGTAAATTTCTACAATGGAAAGCAGGTACTAATGCAAGTGCAGTTCTAATACGCTGCCTGACTATTTCTGAATCACGAAGAAAGTTGATCCAGATACACAGTATCCCCGAAAATCATCATTACTACTTTCTAAGTACAGAATGAGTCATCAGAATGTAAGTCAGGAAGAGTAGAATATCATTTAGAATTGGACAGCAAGTTACTGATTTTATTAAAAATTATAAAAAGTGTAAATTAATATCACACAAAACTCCTGCCTGATGAACGAACACTGAAATTATACTTGAATTCAGTATGAAAAATACTTCTAGAATCTGTTATTTTCATTCTTATGAAAGAAAATAGTTTATTTTTGTAGACTAGTGTAATTAGAGGATGCTGAAATAATTTTCAATTAATATTTATGAATATAATGACATTTATTATTTAATATGTTACATTTCTTTTTAATCTCCCTCTCTAGTGTAACGTCATACTACAATCACTTCGTAGAGGTCGCCTATTATTTGTATCAGTGTGTGACTGTATTGGCATAACCTCTGCCCAACATAAAATGAAGTTTTTAATTGTTTGGTAATCGCCCAACAATCACATGTTAGTTATTTTACAATTAATATTCAATTAACGAGGTATCCCAGAAATACTTTACTCCTTTTACATTACGAATTCATTCCATATGAATAACGCAGTACCTAAATTCGTTTTCCTTTCATCAATTACATTTCCTAGGAATCATGTTGCGTGGTCTCCAGCCATACCATTTGCAACATGTGGAAGCATTTCGCGTCGGAGATCGTCACTACATGTCGCATTCAGAAATTAGTTGCAAAGCAAATGTGCAGTTTCTTCACAATTTCATTTACAGATGGGTGTTCCTTTACCAATTCTGGCATTCGTAACTTGGATAATTTGCATTATTGGGAGGATGTCAATCCTTATCAAGCGTGGTCCATGAGGAGTCAGGTTCGCTTTTCTGTAAATGTTTGGCATTTGTGGATATTTAATTTTGTTCCTGGTCATTTTGTCCCATGGAAAGGACAATGGAGTATTCTTCAACTTTCTGAGAGAAGCGTGCTGGTGTCTCATTGTTTCGTAGCCACACGATGCGCCTCACAGAAAATGGTACATTCTATGGGACAGTAGGCAGCGTCCTTCAGTAAGACAAAGTATGTGCGGACGATGTGGGATGGCAAAATGTACCTACCAAATAACTGATCTTCCATGTCAATATTTAGACGCACCAGACATCGGCCGGAAAAATCCTGTATTTTCGACACACATGATTTTAGAAATTTCACGTGAAAAATAACATTTCTCCGTTTCATATGATTTCTCACCATATGGTCACTGGCAAAACGTGATCTTGGACCCGCCAATTTTCACCCACGTTAGTGATCGCATATGGTCGTCCTCGCCCAATAGCGAAGTTGTTGCCACTACAATGACAAAAATGTTGAAACAGCAATTTTTGAAGGGGACCTAAAAGGAAGGATTTTTGGAGCGGAACTTGTGTAGAAGTGTACTGAGAAACCTACTCCATAAAATATTTTCCATAATCGATGAAACATGAAAAAGTACGCGAAACACTACCTTCCATTTAACCTATGGGGTGCCCTGTACATTGCAGCAAACACAAGGTTTTTGTTATTAAATGACTGGGGTGTAATTTTCCCTTTAGAAAAGATTTTATGAGATACAAGTGGAGCCTGTAATACTTCGCTGTTGCAATGCATTACACTTTACCTGCTACTGATCACGTGATTTCTAATCACGTTTTACGTTCCGCTCCCCAAAAGTTTTAATAATAGATGAAAGACTTATTTCATCGAATCGGCAGCGCATAAAATACGAACAAACATTGATTTTTATATATTAGATATCTGACCATCACTTGCCTTTTTGCCTGGCATTTGGCTGGATGTAATTATTATTTATGAGTGATTTGTACAATAATTTCTGTATTTGAGATTCATCGCGCTTACCTTTATATAATTTTACAATCAACTTCTGCGTACGCTCATTCAAGTATTAATAGTAATTGAAATCAAGTTCGTCTGGGATATTCAGTTATTGCAAGGGAAAATAATTTTCCCCATCACTTCTTACCTCAACACACACCAAATGAAAATGTGTGCGAGCCCACGAGTGGCTCCACTGAGAAACGGCAGTGATCACAAGTATTTGCCGTAATATTTTGTCATATTTGTGACGTTTGCGTTATCGTATTCTGGTAATTAACGACCCAAATATCTAATGATCTTGAATTAAAGATAAATTAAAATATGTGATCGAATTTCGTATAGAAAATCACTCAATTCCGAATAGATATGAACAGGAACGTGAACTGGGGATCTAAAGGTCGTGAGAAGTTAAATAGATTTAATATCTATGTGTATTTAAAAAAATTTAAAAATATTTTAAATAAATATATAATGAGAAGACATAATTAACATAGACAAAAGAACTCTGTTCAGTAGCAAAATGACATAGCATCTAAGTGGCGAATGAAACAATGAAATAAAACACAAGCGGGTGCAAGAGGAACTTCAAAAGTAAAAATTTCAACGGAACGAGTCGTGACTTGACAGGCAGCGGATGCCGGCTGGAAACAGAATTCATTTTTGTCGATTTGTGTCTCAGTAAGCGACGGATAAAAGGTCGCGAATATAATGAAAGTTTTAATGAGTTAAAATTAATAGAGAAAAGCGCAAAAATACAAATTCGCGGCGTTCTAGATGCCGGGCAATAGTCTTGAAACTGTGTGGACGACCAGAAAGGGATTGGAACGTGGTGAATACAGGAGATGACGCCCACGATGGAGTTTTCCACGAATCGCCAAGTGTGCTTGATTTCGACCAAAGGGAAGTTGCAAAAATAAAATATTTAAAGACATTAAAAGCATAAATGTTCACGACCAAGAATGCTCAATTAGAAATATTTCAATATAATTTTAAAAATCTCTGGAAAATGTAAGTACGAAACAACTGTACATCTCTAGACTTAATAATCTCATCGATAATACACCTATAAAAGAGGAAGAAAAAGTGGAAGATGCATGGAAGAAATTAAAAGATAATATTATTAACGCTGCTGAAGAATCGTTAGGTAAAAGAAAAGTTAAATGCGTTCCATCACGTAAATAAAACACCATGGTTCACAGAAGAAGTAAAGGAAATAGTGAAAAAGAAAAAGGAATCATATTTACAGTACAAATCTTCTCTAAGTACAGAAGATAACATACGTTATAAACAATAAAGAAATATAGCTAATATGAAGATAAGAAAGTTGCTGGGAGAAATTCACAAAGGACTTTGAAAGAGAGCTTTATGGATCACAAAGAAAGGAGTGGAGATTATTGAGAAACAGAAAAGCTGAAATCACTGAAACCGTAAAGATTAATAATAATAATGACAAGGAAACATGGAAAAAATATTTTTCAGATTTGTTCAAGGATACAGAATATAACCGAGAGATATGTTATAAAGACTACTTCAATTTAGATAATGTAGAATTTACTTCAGAAGAAGTGCAAGAGATGGTAAAAAACTTGAAGAACAGAAAAGAACCTAGTAGTGATGGGATAAGTAATGAGTTATTAAAATATGGTGGAAAGAAATTAGTAGATCAAATGACTGTATTATTTAATGTTATAATCAAAGAAGAAAGAATACCAGTAGAATGGAAATCCAGCATAACCTTACCCATATTCAAAAAAGAAGACAAGAATAATCCTGAAAATTATAGAGGTATCACTCTATTAAATACGACACAAAAAGTACTATCAAAAATAATACTACAAAAGATACAGCCATTTATAGAGATAAATGAAGAACAACAAGGTTTTCGTTTAAACATATCAACAACAGACGCCATATTTGTGATTCGTCAAGTAGTCGAAAAGGCGATTGAATTTAACAATCCAGCCTTTCTATGTTTTGTAGATCTAAAGAAGGCATTTGATCTTGTCAGACTACAAGATATAATAACAATTTTGAGAGAGAACATACCAGAGGCATTAATATAAGTAATAGAGGATAGGAATATGAACACTGTTACAAAAGTGCAAATTAGAAATATGGTAACAGATGAAATTACATGTGCATGTGGCATTAGACAAGGGGAATCTCTAAGCCCAATACTTTTTAATTTAATTATGGACAAGCTTATTGACAGCGTAAAAGAAATGTCATGATATAGAATGGGTAGTGCGAGAATATCAATTGTGTGTTATGCGGATGATGCAGTCTTAGTCGCAGATTCAGAAGATAACTTGCAAAGACTTTTTCAAAAATTCTCAAAACGTGCAGAATATTATAAAATGGTCATCTCAACTGACAAAACAAAATCAATGGTGATCTCCAAAGAGCCTATACGCTGTAAACTGATGATAAAGAATAAAATAATAGAGCAAGTAATGAAATTCACTTATTTAGGAGTTGAAATTTCAAGCACATGTAATACATTTAATGAAGCACAGCAAGTAATGAAAGGAACGATAATATCAGGGTATTTGAAAGATGTGACATGGAGAAACAAATTTCTTAATGTAGAAAGCAAAGTAAAAATTTACAAAACCATGGTAAGGCCAGTAATAACATATGGAGCAGAAACAAGGGCCGATAATAGAAGAACCAAGACTCTACTTAGAACATCAGAGATGAGAACATTAAGATCAATATTGGGTGTAACAAAACGGGATAGATTGAAAAATCAATATATAAGAAATGAATGTGACATTATACACATTGTAAAATTTACAACAAGAAGAAGAAGAAGAGAATGGAATGAACGTGTTACCAGGTCGGACAGCAAAAGAATAATCAAGATTGCGAGAGATTCAAAACCCACTGGAAAACGCGATCCAGGCAGATCGAAGAAAAGATGGATCGAAAATTGGATTTCTACATCTCCTGAATCATCCTGACGGTGAAGTATGAAGAAAAACAGGTGTTGACCTTAATAAAGGAAGAAGAAGAAGAATTTTAAAAATGATCAGAAGTAAATTAATGATGGCCATTATAATCAAAAAGAATTAAATAGTTAATTTGTAACGAATCTAAGAGGAAAATATTTATTGAAGCAATGATGGCACTCATATTTCATACGCTGCTGTAATTTCAGTACAAAGACCAATTGCTGTTATTATACAGAAAAGTGCACAGTAAGAAAAACAAACATACAATTTCCCATAATCATAAAAATTATTACCCGCCGTGAACTCATAAGAGCAGTTATTTTCAGGGTCATGAAGAAGAATACAAGGTATTCAGACCCTGAGAAGTATGGATAATTGCACCACACACTAAAAACCTGAGCTATCGAAAACTGAAATTAGAATTAGAAAGAGATAGAAATTAAATAAGATAGTAAAATAAAAGGGGAAAGGGACTATCTCAATAATATTATCATTAGTTTTTCTGTTTTAATTTATTGAGCTATGGAGATATATTTCATTACATTAGGCATCTTCGAAGTAAAAAGGCATTTTATAAACAGAGAATACTATATTTATAATGAAAATGTCAATCATACAAAAATATAAATACATCGCAAATAGTGACCACGATTGTCTTTATTAAACATTCAAAATGATTTCAAAATGCAATACGATACAACTTCACAAGTTGCTCCACAACTCAGAATTTTGTAGGACAACTTAAAGAGCAAATGCTGCGAGAATGCTGTCTAAATTTTGTACCACATACGTGAGGAACAAGCATTTTTGATCAAGAAACTTCGAAAATTAGAACAGGGTTCAAATAAATGATGAATTTTGGGAAACTGCTTACATTTGCTTCCCAGGCACAAGATCCCCATTTCACTAACTTGATGCAACTGCATGTGGAGGAAAATACTTATCAAAAAGTTAATAAACACAAAAAAGACAAACATACTTCAATTTTCGGAGTAGCTTTCACTACTGCCCTCATGTGATGATGTGGACAACTATGGAGGGGTGATTTCTTTGTGCCACACGCGCCACATATGCGTTGATAATTCTTCTCTGTGCTTGATAGTCGCGCCATGGCAAAGGCAGCGTTGCCGCGCATTCTTGCCCTTGTCATATGCGCGCTGCATGCTCTTTCTTGAGCAATCTTTGGATTCGCTTTAGCGAATACATTCCGGGCCTGTATGTGTACTGATAGGATACTCTGATGAGGTGAAATTTCGTGTTTTGGTAACAAATGCGCTCAGCTGGTAGAATAATCTATATGCTTCATTTATTCATTCCGAGTATGTGGCAAGTGTAGATTACGTCACTGGATACACTAGTATTGGGGTTCACAAGAAAACCAGTCATCACTAGTCTCTCAAACGTCACACATACAGAAGTTTTGTACGACGTATGATCTCACAGGCAACAATCTTGAGATCGCGGTTGTGACGTAAAAGATTCAACGCATTTCCAGGTGCAAGGTCAAGACATAACGAACGCCGTCAAGAACAGCGGCGGATATTCGCCTCAGGGCTCGTGGCATCGCGCAACTACTATGGGGCATAACCAGTGCAAGCCCAAGGCATGGGAAATTTGCTGATCAGAAGTCCGGGGTACATGACATACAAATTAATATACTGGTGATGCTACAACAGCATATCATTCCTCGTGCAATTTGCAATTTCCTAAAATTCAGTGTTCAGTAAAAATGAGAACTGCGCCATTTTCTTTGCTCTAAACGTGAGAAGAAGAAAAAAAGATTTTGAATTTTTTTTATAAATTACATTACTTCAAGCAGAAATTACGCGAAAAATATATTTTTTGGTTTAAAAAAACGTACACAATCTTCTTTCAAATTCTACCATTTTAGAACATATTTTCACAACATGAGCTTATTTCAAAATTCTATTCTTTAAAGAATAGATTGCGTAAGTTTACAATAAAAAAACAACATTAAATTTAAATGGTAGGAAATGGTGCTGTGTTTACGATGTTTCCATCATAGAAATGCATATGAGGCGTTGGTTCGCCATCGTAAGTATTTATTTTCGCATAAAGCTATTTCGGCCGCATTGCGGCCATCTTCAGTGCTACAATAATAATAATAATAATAATAATAATTATAATAATAATAATGATAATAATAATAATTTATATAAATTACAAAAAATAAATAAAAGTTTTTTACAGAATATTATTGTGAATTAGATTTAAAGGAAAATATAAAACGTGAAAATGGACACATAATTTTTTAAAAATGAGAAATGAAAATTAAAATCTATTACAAAAAAATATCATGAAACAAATTAGAGTGAAAGAAAACTGGAAAAATTGTAATATAAAATGTGAAAATGGAAAGATAATTTTGAATAACAAATGTACGTTCTGAAGAGAGGTGAAAATAGGAAATGCACAAATACGTAACTAAATAATGCGGCCGCAATAGCTTCATGCCAAAAAAAAAAAAAAACTTACGATGGAGAACCAACGCCTCATAGGCATTTCTTTAAATCTAAAAGTTGAAAATCTTCCTGAAGTTTGGTAATAAAGCGGTCTAGCATGTGTGCAGTTTTCATATTTTCATCTGGTCCCCCAACAGAGATATTACAGTTGAAATTTTGGAAAAATCCAAAATTTCAATTTTAAGGTAATGTAATTTTCAGAAGGTACGTTATTTACCAATGATATTTTACAAAAAATAATTATACTGTTATATGTAAAAGCAGAGAATAAATTAAGGTTGTGATTATATTCCTTCTTTGAGAAATTACTCTCTGACAATCGAATTTCGTTCATTCGCGTTTCATAGATCTGGTCGCAAATATTTCCCAAATAAAAACAAAGAAGGTAGGTAAATAATATTTCAATTTGTAGGCCAGATATACTGAATCCATTGCTTTTTATTGTACAATGCTAGGAAAACTCAGAGCTGAGTAATTTAGGAAAGCGTAAATATCTACAAACCCGAAAAATTGCGCACGGCGTAAAACAAAAATCGGCGCCATTGGTAAACCAGATACAATAAAAAAATTATAGATGTTTTTGAAATGCCAAAACATAAGGAAATTTATGGACAAAATATGAATATTTTTCAAGGTGGCTGAGCGGCCAGTGCTGAAACACTTAAAATGGATTGACCCATATGCGTCATGTTACATCTGAGTCGCATAATAAAACATGCTAGATTTCACAATTTAAAAAAAATGCACTTACTTTTCAAATTGTATGTGATAAAGTAAGTATCAACTAATATCATTCGTGTTTTAGTTTGATTATTTTCCTAAAAAGTTTAGTGATATACAGAAACAGAATGTGTAGCCTTTGTGTTGGTTTTGTAGTTTGTGAAGTTTCGATTCACGACGCCACTAGATTACTATCTCTTCACAACGTTCTCTTACCGCGTTTATCGTCTTAATATGCATTATGTACATCGCATGTAATATAGAGTAGTTCATAATTAAATCGTTGGAATGCGTTTATTACCTGCAAAACATTATGTTACGGCTGAGTTACACTACGCAATAAAGGGTTAAACATTTTCTCAAAATGGCACCAAATATTTTGATTAAACTTTGTCCTCAGCGTAAAAGACGCGTACGAGAAGGGCGCAGGTCGCATTTTCGTTGACATTCCTGATTTTGCAAACATTGCGTAAGTGCAATTTTTTAGCGCCTTCTTACTACTAAAATATTGAAAGAAGGCGATGTTCAATTTTTCGAAACTTTCAGTAGTTCTCGTGTAATTTTGCGCGAAATATAGGCAATTTTTAAATTTTTAAAACAGTTTTTTCTGAAAAACCACTCCAAATATTTCTTTAAATATTCTCCTCAAATGTATCCAGGGTTGGTAAAAAAATGTGGTGCTTGCCCCATTTTCGGCAAACTTTCCATAGTTTCGAAAATTGCAAAAAGTTAACATTTGAAAATTACAAAATTGAAGATAGAAATTTTTGCCTTTGACAAAATCTGTTGTGAAAAAGCAGCTTCTTTAAAAAAGACCATGCACATTTTTTTAAACGAATAGATTTCGCGTTATTTGTGCTTGAAATTTATGCCATTTCCAAACACTTTTCTCTCTCAAAAAACAGCTCAATATTTTTTAAAAAATTGTCTCCGCGTATGTAAACGATATAAAATATGGCGTTAGTTCCATTTTCGGCGAACTTTCCTTTTTTTTTCTTTCGAAAATGGCAAAAAGTCATAATTTCAAAACTACAAGCTCGAGTTCGAAACCGTGTATTTTGATAGTGTAGAGATAAGGCTCACGGCGAGTAAACTCAGAACCGAGTTCGTCTCGGTGCAAAAGAAATATTTGCTTGTTGAAAACATTTTTGAAGGTTTATAGTAGTATTGAAGGTTTATAGTAGTATTGAAGGTTTATGGTAGTTTAATACAGTGGGACAGTTAGAAATAACGCGAGAAAGCATGTGCTGTTGTAGCACTAGTTTCTTCATGTGCCCAGGGACAAACGCAATTTGCGGCACCATTTATCCAACTACGTGTGCTTTACTTATTTATAATTGAAAGGAGCAATTTTGGAAAAGGTTTCAATGAACGTCGTTCAAACCCATTAAATGGTGATGTTGAAGATTTGCCTCATGAATTTCGCTTGTGAGAATCCATTCTTTGATTGATACGTATTAAGATTCGTGCAAGGAAGGAAATCTCGAAGTTTTGTAAGCCGCTACCAAAGGAGACAAAACAATGAACAATTTGGAAAACTGTTATATACTATGTAGTAATGTATGTACTACGTTAAATATTCAACTTCTTTCTCTAGTGAAATTTGAAGTCAATCTTACTAATCGGAACAACAAAATTTGAACTTCATTTAGAATAATGAACAAATCGTAGTTCTGTGAGTCACTTTGATTTTAAATATTTACGTCGAGGCTCTCGTCTATTGTACGTATAAATTACTACAAAACTGTCCAATTTTACAACATACTAGATCAAGTCTGTTTTTAATTGGTCAACTTTATGATACTTAATTTTAAATATTTTTTTTAATTCACAAAATATATTCATATATCACATTCCTATTGACACCAAAACGTGCAAAATCTTCAAATTACTAAACTGATTGTTAGATATTAATTGTTAGGTTGCCTTCCCCCATTCCTATTCAAACAATTTTTACCGCTATCAAAAAGGTTGGAGATTCCTTTATTAAATGTAACGCCGGAAACAGGAAAATCTGTGCTTACGCCTGCGCTTGTGACAACTTCACTCCTTTCATTTGTTTCAGTTCACGATCTTTCTGATAACGATACGAGGATCGCTTCACTTTTGAAGTAAATTGCAAAGTAAGTAAATTTACGTCAGAGGAGAGGGTACAAAACATATTGCATGCACAAAGCTACTTTTTCGAGTAAGGAATATGATCAATGTCGTCGCCCATCCCGTCCGGTCCGCCTGCCTACCTGCCCCACTGGCAGCCTGCGCCGCAATGAGCCGTGCTGCAATACTTTGCGGACTGCAAAAAATCTTTGGGGCGCCCCCTGCAGTTCGTATCGTTCCAATTTAGATTGACATGCTCCTCAAGTTTTAAAATGAGCCCACACCCACCTGTGAAAGTGATCTGGGGGGTTCACAATCTGAAATAAACTTTACACCCTTAGTTCTTTATATTCTATGTTACTCTTTATTAGAGTAGAAACTTATTATTAATTATGAAAATAAGTTATAATAAATCTTACCTTCAAATCATTTATCTTCTTCTGCAAATTTCTCAGTTGTTGTTTTACTCGCTGAGATTCCAGAAGAAGCCTAAAACAAACCATTAATTATATACTTACAAATACATATAGGTGGCTTAAGATACAAAATGAATTTGGAAACTTGGCATGATGTGTCAAGTTTCCCCCACGTGTAATGACGATTTCGCCTTTACCAGAAAAAAAGGGTCATCCTGACGTGATTACAACATAAGCATTTTATAGATAGTTGTACTACAACAGTAAAAATCAAAGGGAAATCAGGCGTGAAATGCAAAATATGTGAGATAAATAACGATATGTGGATAAATGATATCTGTTGGTCAAAGACACATTTTGAAAATGATTACTTTGCTTACACTCCTTTGAGTATTACAGGAATTTCAAATTAACAGAACAGTTCATCAGATTTGTGCATGCCTAGGCTGCGGATTTTTGCTTATTTGCCTATTTTATTCAATGGAAAAAGCAATATTTTATGTTACTTATTCATTTGGAAGCACTGGGAATATGATATGCGAATCTTATAGTGCCTATAAATATTTATTTTTTGCTTAAATGCCTAAATGTACCCAATTCTTATATTTATGGATCAAAATGCAATTATCCTTAGCCAACATTTAAAAAGTAGTACTTTTTTTCCCGTTTTCAACCTGCAGAGTACAGAGAAATCTGTATGTTCCATTTTACTGCTTCGAAAGTGCGGGTATTTCGTATTATGAAACGTACGCAAAATCACTGGTGGTGGTAGTTATTTTTTTCTTTGAGTTTTTAAGCAATTTTTTCTCAAAAGAGGCTCCAAATTTTTCTTGACATTTTCTCCTTGTATGTATCAAAGAACGGTATAAAAATTGGTACCAGGCCCATTTTGCGTTCTGCATTTTCGAAAATTTCAAATCGTTAACATTGCAAAAGTACAGTACTGAATAAAGAGATTTTTGTCTTAAATTAAATCTGTTCTAAAAATCCGATCTTTAAAAAGTCATGAATATTTTTTAAAGTGGTTTTTGCGCAATTTCTGCTTGAAATTAATGCAAATTTTAAAAAAAATGCAAAACCGCTACAAATTGTTTCTTCCATTTTTTTCTTCCACGAATTGAACAAGGGACGCCTAAAAGAAAGGCGCAAGTCTCATTTTCTTTGAACTCTCTAATAAAAATTTTTGAAATATTTTTTAGTAGCAAGGCGCGAAAGTATGTGCTGATGTAGCATCACTAGTTCCATTTGTGTATGCATGGTGACTAAAATCATGCAATGATTCAAATAACGTTTAAAATAAATGTGAGAAAAAGATTATACTGTGCAGTATAAGAGAGTCAGCTTGCGTTTAATGAAAACCAAAAAGGTAGTCACTGCAATTCAGCCTTTTTTGTCCCAATGGCCCAGCAATGATAGAAAGGATTTAGATAGATAGATAGGGTTTATTCTACAATTGGGCTGATGTTGCCCGGTGGCAGAATACAGAAAAACAAAAGTACATTAAAAGTACAAAACACAATTAACTATAAAAACAATATATAAAAAATCAATATAAAAATCAAACGATCATGCAACTGCATTTACATGCCTATACATATACAACAAATGAAACTATATATATACTAACATTTAAGTAATAAACTTACTTACATATAACACCAACATTCATACATACAAACATACACGCTTACATACATATCATACAAAGACAAAAGAACACTCGCATACACACCAACCTACAAGTATTCACTCACAATCATATTCAGACAAATATGGATAATCACTTTTACCTACAACATAATAATATACAATACTTATAATAATTTTTACATTTCTAACAAGTAAAACACTCGTTAACATCAATCAATAAATACGAACTTTTGTCAGAATAGCCTATAAAAGACGCTTAAGATTAGCGAACTAAACTACGAAATGAAATCACTTCACTGCACTTCACTTCACGTCACTGCACCTCATAACACTTTACCTAAATACTAATAGCTCAATACTTTTTAGTTTACTACCCATAATCGCACCTTTCACTTCACTTCACTTCACTTCACTGCACTTTTCACCCTATTGATTAATTTCCTATACTTTTTTTCTAAAACCACGCGCTGAGCAAGGAAAGGGCTCAAAAACTGTCGCAGGCAAATCGTTCCAATCTACGATTGTTCTGTTTACAAAGGAGAATTTGCCTACGTCCGTTCTTTGAATTCTAGTTCTAATTTTATATTTATGATCAAATCTATTAAAATAATCCGGTTTATCTAGCCTTCCCCGTATTTCCTGCCATGCAGGGCCACCAGTGTAAGATTTATACATTACGCAAAGTCGAGCCCTTTTTCTCCGATGTTCTAACGATTCCCAACGTGCAGGTATGTTCTTCCGAAAAGTGTATTTTGCCGCTCAGTGTATTTTGCCGCTGTATTTCTACGAGGATTTCCCAAAACAATGATAAAAATCAAACATTCCATGAGGTTAACTATTTGATGTTCAGAAACTTTCTACACAAGTACATAAATAAGGAGAAGAAAAGATTATAGTGCCTTTTTAAATGACTAGTTTGCCTTTCTGTTTTCAGTTTCAGTTTTGACTAGTTTTTCGTGCCTATAAATTCGGAACCTATTATTTTCCGGGAATTGCTATGACTCATGACAATTTCTGGAAAATGTACCTGGGTATTGAATAATGAATGTGTTTCCTAAATATAAGTAGTATTCCCGAAAACTTGCGTGAAATATAGGCAATTAAAAACAATGTATTCTTTAAAACACAAACAAAAAAAAACTACCTTTTCTTGGATTTATTTCCGGATAGAACAAAAGACGCTTGAAAATGGCGCAGGTGTAATTTTGTTTGAACTATCTGAATGTTCCAAATTTGCGAAAGTTACAAACTATGTGAGAAAGTATGTGCTGTTGTACCACTAGGTTCTGAGATGGATAGGCATCCGATGTTAAGTAGTGCCGGACCACTTAAAATAAAGTGGATTATTTTAGCAAAGCATTACAACGTATTTTTTTATTGATATGGCTGTAGCCAGCTACTTCCCTTGAACTGAATGCACAGTGAAACCCGTCTTAAGCGGCCACCTATAGTTCCGGTGGAAATTTGCCGGTAAAGGAAGTGGCCGCTTGATGATCATTAGGTTACAGGAAGCACACATTATGCCTGAATGTTCTAATTACTATGAAATAAAGAATGTTTCCAATAACCAAAGATCCAAGGTTGACGACAACAGAGGAGAAGTAAGGGTAAGGACGTGCTATTTCATGGCCATATTTATTAAGATCTATTGTTATTTAAAATAAAAATTAATCCCCTTGTCAGATTAGTAACATTGCATGTCATTGTTCCAAGTAATCTGACAACGTATCCCGTTGGATACAGGAAGAAATTTTATAACTAATATCTACCGCTTTTTCACTTTTTATTCAACAGAACTAAAAGAGATTGAAACACTTTTCCTGCAGCAATTTTCGAAACACTTCCTTGCAATGTCCATAGTTCAAGACACGAGATACTATTAGTTCAGTAACAGCGGATCGTAGAGTCTTTATAGTTCGTTCAACATAAAAAAATGTAAACAGAGTCCTGTTGATCAGTAATGAGACGAGCGTCGAGGTGAGTTGAAAAGGCAGCTCAATGCTTTACAGAGCAATGCAGTGCAGTGTGGTGCAATGGAGTTAAGTGGAATTTAGTGCTATCGTGTGTAATGCTTATTATTATTATTATTATTATTATTATTATTATTATTATTATTATTATTATTATTATTATTAATATTATTATTATTCCTCTAAATCACGACTTAAGATGTTATGTGTCGGCTGAATATAAAATCTATTCCAGGTTGCAACCAGCTACCTAAGGAGCAGATCTAGGGACTGTCGGTGCCTCTACAATACTTTTCGCAAAATGTGGGCTGTTCCAAATAAAGCTATTTCTGGCACTTCCCAGTCTTTTGGATTACCTGGGAGTTTAGACAAGTTCTTACACAAATTTTGCGGAACAAATCCCAGAGCTCCGATAACTATCGGTACGACCTATGCTTTTACGCCCCACATTTGGCTGATCTCGATTTCCAAACTCTTGAATTTAAGACGTTTTCTCTGCCTCCTTGGTAACGACGTTTTGATCGCAAGGTACAGCAACATCCACAAGTAAACACGATTAGTTCTCCAAATCCCGGATGACTATATCCGGTTTGTTTGCTGCTATCATGCGATCAGTTTGAATTTGTTGGTCGTACAATATCGTACACAATCCAACAGACGTCACCGTTTCGGTGACTGTTCGTCCCACTTGGGGCATGTGTTCGGAACTTCGAGGGCGGTACAGATCTGCCAGTGGACGTAGCTACACACCCTGTCGTGTCTTTTCAAGTATACGGTCTTTGCTAGGATTGGACAAGCTGAGACAATATGATCGATGGTTTCTACGTGTTCCTGACAAATGCGGCATTTATCATCTTGGGAAATTTTGAGAACCGCTTTATCATAATGTCGTGTTCTCAACGCCTAATCTTGGGCAGCTATTACAAGTGCCTCCGATTCTGGCTTCATTCTTCCCCTTTTAAGCCACATAAATGATTGATCTTTATTGATCTGCACCTTGTCCATTCTTTTTAGATATTGTCCGTGAAGTGGTTTGTCTCTCCACGATTTCTTTAACATTTTTTGTGTCTCACACTTCATGTTTAGCAGCATCAGAAGTTCAGTGTCTGTGTTATTCGACGTGTCTTGCCTAGTTTTCTTCGCATTGCTTCTTGCTACACTTACAATGCCTCTGTTTCCCATTCTTCGGTCAGATTTCATGACCTGCCTCATTAGTGGGTCATCTTGATGGCTGACCATCCCGGTTATTGCATTGTGCCAGGAGGCTTCAATTCGTCTGAGGCCTCTTCCTCCTTCCTTACGTGACACATAAAGTCTATATACATCAGCTCGGGGGCGGGTAACATGATGCATTGTAAGCAGTTTTCTGGATATTCGATCCATGATGCGAATTTCCTGTTCAGTCCAGTCTACTAGTCCGAAACTGTATTCGGCTACAGGCACCGCCGTACTACCTATTGCTGATATTTTATTCCTTGAGTTCAGAGCGGACTGCAGGACGAGTCTCACTCTTCTATAATACTCCTTGCGAATTCTCTCTTTCATTGTGTCGTTCTAGATGGTCTCACATTCTTCAATGTCCAGATATTTGTAAGTTTTACCTGGCTCAAGATCTTGAATCACAGTGTGTCTATCAACGTCAATGTTCTCTGACGTGGTCATTTTGCCTCTTTTTAAGTTGACTTTTGCACACTTGTCAAGACCAAAATTCATGCAGATGTCATTGCTAAAATCATTGATGACAGACAGCATTTGGGAGAGAATCGCTTCATTCTTAGCAAACACTTTAAGATCATCCATGTAAAATAAATGTGAAACAGGCATTTCGTCACCATGGGGCTTGTAACCAAAGTCAGTGTGCGACAGCTGTCTCGATAGAGGGATCAAACTAATGCAAAACAGCAGAGGGGATAGTGAATCTCCTTGAAAAATTCCCCTGTTAATATGAATACTTCTTGTTTCTACTACTCCCTTTCCGCTGTGGATTAGTAACCTGGTGCTCCACGACTTCATACTAGCCTTGCAAAACTCAACAAGTCTAGGATGAAATCGATAGATCTCCAGGGTCTTCAAAATCCAATCGTGTGGTACACTGTCAATGGCCTTCTGGTAGTCAATCCAAGCCATGCTTAAATTACGTTTTCGTTTCTTTACATCATTCAAAATTATTTTATTGAGAAGCAAGATTTCCTTACAGCCATAGGAACCTTTACGACATCCTTTCTGTTCAACTGGCAACAGATGGTTCTTCTCTAGGTGCCTATACATTTTGTCAGCAATGGCTGCACTTATAAGTTTGTACATTACTGGCAAGCAAGTAATTGGCCTGTAGTTCTTCGCCAAAGAGCTGTCTCCTCCTTTGGGTAGCAAATACGTAATGCCGCAAGTGGGGGGAGTTCGTTAGGGTTTTCTAAAATTTTATTAACAGCCTTTGCAAGATGAGAATGTAGTGCTGTTAATTTCTTAATCCAATAAATCTGGATCTTATCAACCCCAGGGGATTTCCAGTTTCCCATATTCTTAATTGTTTGGCATAGGTCCTCTTTCGAGAATCCTTGAACATGTTCCACTGTTTCCACGAGTCCATTGGCAGCATCACCTTCAGATTGGAGCCACGATGCGTCTTTGTTGTAGAATCTGGTTTCCTTCCAGATACCTGACCAAAATGTTTCGACGTCATCTTTGAAGGAGGGGCAGCATTGCCATTCGGTTTTTGATTCAGAATGCGATAGAATCTCTTCGCGTCTGTTTCAAACAACTGGTTCTGTACACGGAAATCGATTCTACGTTTTTACCGTCTTATTCGTTGAGCCCATGCTTGGATTTTTTCTTTTAGCTTTTCAGCTACCATTAGCCTTGTTGTGTCATTGTCAATTAGGTATTTTTGTTCAACATGGAGTATTTTTTGTTGAACTTTGTACGTGTGGTTTGACTTAGAAGATGCCTCGGCTAGGAGTGATATTTCACGCCGTGTGTCGGCTATCCGTTTCATAATTCTTTTCATCCACGGAGGTACGGAGCTTTTTACTCTGTCTGGCTGGGGCCATCGGTGTTCTTGGCTGGTCCCAAGATTATCTGAGATACTAGATATCCAGTTGCATACACGATGTGATTGATTTCAGTAATATCTAGATCTCTACATGAGGTCTGTACAACCTCATTTAAGACAGAATTCGCTGTTTCTATCACTCTCTTAGCTTTAGCATTTTCGTAAATTCTCCTCAACGTTGCACGAGATTCGAATGGAAGCAGACGAACTCGTTCTATCTCGCGTCGGAGGAGGTCCCGCATTATTATTATTATTATTATTATTATTATTATTATTATTATTATTATTATTATTATTATTCCTCTAAATCACGACTAAAGATGTTATGAGTCGGCTGAATATAAAATCTACTCCAGGTTGCAACCAGCTACCTAAGGAGCAGATCCGATGACTGTCGGTGCCTCTACAATACTTTGCGCAAAATGTGGGCTGTTCCAAATAAAGCTATTTCTGGCACTTCCCAGTCTTTTGAATTACCCTACACACCCTGTCATGTTTTTTCAGGTATTCGGTCTTTGCTAGGATTGGACAAGCTGAGACAATATGATCAATGGTTTCTACTTGCTCCTGGCAAATGCGGCATTTATCATCTTGGGAGATTTTGAGAACCGCTTTATCATAATGTCGTGTTCTCAAGGCCTGATCTTGGGCAGCTATTACAAGTGCTTCCTATTCTGGCTTCATTCTTCCCCTTTTAAGCCACATAAATGATTGATCTTTATTGATCTGCACCTTGTCCATTCGTTTCAAATATTGTCCGTGGAGTGGTTTGTCTCTCCACGATTTCTTTAACTTTTTTTGTGTCTCAAATTTCATGTTAAGTAGTTTTGTGTCTCAAATTTCATGTTAAGTAATTATTATTATTATTATTATTATTATTATTATTATTATTGTTATTACTACTACTATTACTACTACTTTGATATTAGTGTATTTTGGAAATCGCTCAAAGAACTGCACTTAAGTGTACAATATTTCCTTAATCTATAACTTCAAAATTGCTAAAGGTGACTAATAGGGATCGGTCTACGAAATATGCCTGGTCGTTCGCCACGCTGTGAGGTGATCGGTTTTATGAGGAAATATTTAATGTGTTTTATGGAAACACCAATTGGATCCACAAAAAAAGGCCTTTTGAGGAGGTGACCGTTTAATTGAGGTGGACCTTTACAAAGGTTTCACTGTTTATTATGGATACGTATTTAAACGATACCTTAAAATAATTATATATTTAATATAATATAACGTATAATTATAAATTTTCTGTGAAAAAATAATAATTTATATTCAACGCGTAATGGAAATTTAAACAGATACAGGAAACATAAGATTATTTATTTCTTAATTTTATATTTTCTCATGTCAAGTAACAATAATGTTCCTATTTTGAATGATGTATTCGCATATATTCGTATCCCATCGAATGTAGTACACTTACGTATATCCTTTCTAATAAAATCAATTTTTAAAAATGAAGTCAACAAATTCGAACCACGCAATATTTAAACTAATTGTATAACTTTTTGTGATAGCGTGCGCAGACGATGGTTATAGAATCTCCGATATTTTGTTTTCCATTTGTGTTAAACTGTGACCCGTTTGTTTGGAATAGTTACAGTTATTTCTCCAAGAAAATAATTTTTTTTTCAACAATTGCTAACATGAAATAACATAACATAAATGGAAACTAAATTACACAAGTTTGAAACTGACTTCAGTTACGGTTTTGCTATAAAAAGGGATTTTTCGAAAATATTTTGGTAATAATAGTAACAAAATATACATTTGGAAGAAATACCTTCAAATCAAAGAAAAATGGCTTAATGTTTACAATACAAAATGAGCCACACATGCGACCACCAAAACTGGAAAAATGTTTACCAAGCAACATACTTCTGATCGCAACCGCTTTCGGTTTTGTTGTTGAGAAAGGACCCACATTAAGAAGTTAGTAATACCCCATCGTTACCAGCACGAACACCGAAGTTAGATGATTCATGACTCACCTTCGTGTCTTCTAAATGTTTAGCATTAGTCAGAATACTCTGACAGAATATTAAGAAGGTTAAGATAAACACTACAAGAGCGGATGAAAACTAACAAGTACATAAAAAAGAAATATAATACTAACGTTTCTGAAGCACACTCAGAATTTCGATTTTGAAGAAACAACTGCGGCGGATCAAGTATTCCATGGCCAATTGTAATATAGCCATCACCAAGACCATTAGAAGTCAGCCCAGGTGTCACAACATGATGACTGCTGGTTAGAGCTGATGAATGAACAGGTCCTAAAACACAAAAGCAATTGTTCCAAATAATATTATGAAAAATATGAGCAATTTGAGCAAAAAGATTTAATCGATAGTCACACAAATTACCCTTCTCTATAGGACAAATTGAAGTTTGTATAATACATTTTGTATTCTTAGAATTCGTCTATCTTATAGAGGAAGCATATTTACATAATAAATATGGTCATTAGAAAATTGCTTTCCTTTAACCCTAGAACACCCAAGGTGGGTCCGTCGGACCCATGGGAGTATATTAATTGCATTTTTAGTAATTTATCTCGAGATTTTGGAAGTACCGCTTTTTGTATTCCTCTGTCTAGGTGAATTATGTGCAATTCATATCATATTTTATAAGTATATACTTTTTTCAAAGTACAAATAGCTTTATTTGAATTTATAACGTTAACACACGTGGTGGGTCCGTCAGGCCCAAAGCGTCTTCTCAGGTTTTTACAACAGTACTATGGACACCATCTGCGTTTACATGAAAATATAATTCATATACTACAATTACAATACTTTTTTATTACATTTCACTCCATTTCGCTCTGTAATTGTTACGTTTATATTAGTTTTTTGTTCAAAATATGGCAGTACATAAATATTCTGCATATATAAACTGATATTACTGATGTAAATAGAGGGAACGCGACTTCCGTGATCTTTCTCTTTGAAGTATTCAAACAATAATTACATCTAGTTATTCTTCTTTTTATTATTATTTTTTTCGTCATGACTAAAAGGAAGCTAAGTAAGATTGATATAACTAATCTTTTTGATTTAGTGGTGACAGCGGAACACATGATAGTGTACCATACCAGTGTTCGGGTTTTGTGGAGTAACAAATACGTCCCAACAATATTTTTTTTTAGCAATAATGAGTCGAGAAAGATTCGAAGATCTGTTACTCTTCGAGCTTTTTGATGACAAGTCAACGCGAAGTGCTCGTAGGGCAAAATATGAGTTCGCTGCTTTTCATGAAATATGGAAACTCATTAGCAACAAGCTCGGCAGGAGAAAGCTGAAATAATATTGCACTACTACAGCTCGGACCTTTCCAAGGACGCTGTAATTTTCGCCATTATATGAAATCAAAATTGGATAAATATGGCATAAAATTATTCTGGATGTGTGACTTCAAAAACTTCATGCCTCTAAAAGGGTTGCCATTCTTAGATAAAGAAGGAAATGTGAAAATACAAATATTGGCTTTGAGGTTCTAGATAACCTTTCTTCTGAGTTTCGTGGCACCCATCCTAATATCACTATTGCTAATTTTTTCACTTCAAAAGATTAAGCTGATCACTTGTTGAAAAATGATCAGACATTGGTTGGTATAATACGCCAAAACTTGATTGTTTTCAAATTGAAATTACTTACTCTCAATTTGAAAGTGATAAGTCTCTACATGAATGTGTTTAAAGTCTATTTTATTAATTAACATTCTCAACTTGCAGCTGAAAAGGTGTAGTTTTTAGTTATGGCAGATCTGGTTTAGAATGGGTTTAGCTTAAAAAATGAATCAGAACCAGATTGAATTGTACTTATGTGTGTGTCTGTATTCTTGGCAATGAGTAGACAAAATACAGTAACTGTCTTACACAGAGTCACCAATTCTCAGTTTTCAAAGGTCCCGTTTGCACTAAACTGTGCTTTAATAAAACTACGATTGCTCCCTTGTGAATTAAATTCGGAAGAGAAAAATATAAACCGTTTAAAAGTTTTGATTACCTTAAATATCCTCGCCCAGGGAAAAGTCATTAGGGAGATTTAGCGCCACGCATAAGGAAGCGACGTTATGCACAGTCACGTGACAGACCTTGAAGACATAACGTCTTACCTTAGGCCTAAGGTAAATAGGGCACGCCTGTAGGAGTCTCTATGGTCACCGTACAAACGGCGGTCTAAAAATACGGAAGGTTGTATTTTTCCAACTCTTTTCAGTTTATACCGAGTCTCGTATGTGAGGCAGTTACAATTATTCCTTACCAACTCCAGAACGCTGGCAAGAATCAATGGAAAAGATTGGAAAGGTGTCAGGTAAGAAATTCGCGAAAAAGTAACTGAAATGATATTTTCGGGTAAGGTTATGTCTTATGATCATAATGAACGCTGTTTTAAGATATTCCCTATGTTCTCAAGAAAAGCGGATTCAAAATTCTAGACTACATACTCATCGCGGAGCGCCACAAAATCTAGAACTCTGTGCACAATGCAGATTTGTTATACTCGTAACTAGTATAGTCGATTAACTTCTTTGATCAACGCTTGAAATGCTTCTTTTGTTATAACGCATAACGCAATGTCGCTGCTAAAACTCTTCTGAACGTTTTTCATTACAACCGTAAGTAGGCATACGAGCAAGTATTATCTCCTTTTGTTGTATTAGGGATCAACAAAACTGTTTTTTTTTCTGCAGAAAAATTGCCGTTTTTTACAGCAGCATTACAATAATTCTATATTACGGAAGTAGTATGCAAGAAAATTTTTTTAAAAAATGTAGAACTGCAATGAGCTTATAAAACGGCAGAAAATGTCTCATTGTAGGGTTGTGTTTGAGCTTGCTGAGCCAGCAAGGAGCCGACCAGGAGGATATTACAATCTTTGCCCCACCGTCACTTAAGATGTCTGGCGCAGGTGTAGACGAAGTATTTGCGTTGTTTGGATATACCGCATCGAAAAGCGTTCACAATCTCTAGCTATTATCTATTAAAGGCTCTTCTCGAGTCCAATGTTTTGCAACGGGACCTTTTTCCGTTAATGACCATGCCTGCTACAGAACCGTTTTAAGATGTAGTTCCTGGAACTGAGGTCATTTTTTTGTCGTCCCTAAAGGGTTTGGTGCCTTCGACAATATCTACCACCAGCTCCTAACATGATTTGTGTACAGTGGTCACTTCAAACACAAAAGCTGCGTGGATACAGAATGTGTCGCGGAAAACGGACAGCGATTGTTATTTGAAACTACAGACAATTTCTACACAAACGGACACTTCACGTGAGGTTTCGATGCATTTATGTAAAATGATGGTTAATTTAAATACACGTTTATATAAAGTGCAATTCCCTAATTTTAAAGAATTCTCAGAGACATGCATAAAGCATTCCGTCCTCACTTATTCACACGAATATTACTCACACGAATCCACACTCAGTACGAGCGGTTATGTTTCAACCAAACCAAAAACTAAGAAATTCTATCGGCAGCAATAAAATGTGGGTCTCCATAGATGAAACCACAGATGTAGGTGCAATAAATGCTAGCGTGCGAAGTGAAAGATAAAAGAATTATTCAATCGCAGTCTTATTCGACAAGGCTACGAATTTATTATGGCCAAAGAGTAAGGAATGAAAATGTTCTCTTCATGAAAGTCTGTGCCATACGTGATGAAAGCAGCAAAGGGTCTTCAATTGCTATATCCAAAAATAGTGAGTGGAATTTGCTTCGCGCATGTGCTGCGCAGAGTGGCCGAAGAGGTTCGGAGGTACTATCCAGAAGTGGATCGTCCGATTGCTAATGGAAAGAACATTTTCGTCAAGGCACCATTTCGTGTTCAGAAAATGAAGGCAGTCACCGTCACTTCCATTGATTTCGCAGCCAGATCTCACTCGATGGGGAACTTGATGTTGCACACTATTATTGCAGTAATTACTGTGAGCTTGCCAAAGTTTTCACGAGTTTTGATGAAAGAGAGAAATCTTCAATCCATACTGCTCACGAATTCCTTAATTCACAATGTTAACAAGCTTGGCATACATAAAATCAATTTTTATTCTATCGAAGTCCACTGCTCGTCTTGAATTTACATGTTTATCCTTATGTGCCACAATAATATTGTGAAGGGCGTGAAAAGTGGTTTATCCAGAACACGCGGTAAAATATACAAAGTGAAATTTAAATCACAGAGTGTACTGGAATGTAAACCCTGTTTTTCAACGCTTTGTAATATTAGTAAGATTATACAAGAAAAACAAGTTGCTTGAGATTGCAGCCAATTTTTGCCTGATGTTTATTTAATGCGCCTGTCACATCGTGTGCTGTAAAAAAAAAAAAAAAAAAACATTCTCCAAGTACGAGGATCTCCTTTCAGCTAATCGCAGGACCTTCCTTCATACTTTAAAATTTAAAAATTGTGATCATTCAGTCCAATGAGCAAAAGGATGAGTAAGTCAGTGTAACACTTTATGCGTCTTATAAACTGAATAATAGTAGACAATATTTCGTACCACTAATAAATAAATTCGTTTCTATCTTTTTCTACGCCTGTTTGAGAATAATGTGTATTATTATGTAATACAAATACTGTCGATGACAAGATAATTCTGTAAAATATATTTAATAAAAGGCATGCTTGCAATATTTTTGTCATATTTTTTATTTCTACATCACATTTTAGGAATTTTTAGGTCATAAGTGCATACATATTTCGTAAGACTTTAGGCGATAAATATCCGAACCCTAGATATTAAATATGTAATACTTTTCATTAATTATTTTGAAACTTGTTGTGGGATCCGGCGTTGATCCCCACCCGTCATTGGGTTCTCTGGGTCCCAGAAAGGCATTGGTAACAAAGTGATAACAATGATTTCCTCTTGTATTTCTGATTTGATATTACTAGAGCTGGGAAGTTTAGTTAGTTAAATGCCTTATTTTACGTGTCGAGACTCGGGCCATCAGGCCCGCTCTTCCGTCTGACCACGCAAATTTCGCCACGCTCCTTTCACCTAGCGGAGAAAGAAGGTATTATCTCGGGCGACGAAACAGGCGATTTTGAATTTTGCTCAGAGGCGTCATTTTGGCTTGAGGATCTTTTACATGCAGTAAATCTTCTGACATGGGACAGCCGGCTTTTCTTCCCCACCGAAGGAAGGCATACGAAGGATTTTTTCGCCCTTTCGATCCACGGCTTCGATCGGGTTTGAACCCGCAATCTTGGGTACAAAATCCCGATACGCTGACCGTTATACCATCGAATCCGTATTTTATGCAATTACATGTTTTTTGTTGATGGTCATATCTTCCTGAAACTTCAAAGATGAATGTTTCATGGCAAAATATTGAAAATAAGGTAAGAAATGTTTTGCATATAATGCATATTTTGCATATTCAGAGCTTTTTGGTATATAAATTAAAGTTTTTGCATAGTTTTCGACTTTTTGCCTAAAATAACACAAAACATTAATTTCCACGTAAAAAATATTTATTGAAGGAAAGCATGAACTATCTTTTTGCTTCAAATACGTTAGTATAATGATTTTTAGATTAATGTCGGCCTGCGCCGCATTAATATCTGTCGTCATCGAAGATAAAGACTTCAAGGGCTTAGTATTGTGGCGTCATACGGGTGTAATCAAAACATAGACGAGAGTGGGTTGTAAGAACAGTGAGTTTATTCAGGAACTAGACCGTAGTCACAAATAACAAATTTCACTGCTTACAATTAACTAAATAGATCCCACTACTAGGAGGGATTTAATCGAACGGCTACCACACCGCTCTATATCTGAGACCTAATGCATGTCTCGCTCGTCACGACAATGAATTGCCGGCCCCTTGCCTACGTGCGCACTCGAACAAACTTACGCAAAACCGCACGCCGACGCTGTTGAGAAACAAGACGGAGGCATTGTTGTCGTGCCGTTGTAGGCCTTTTGGGCGCTACCCGCCGCCCCCATTGCCTCTGCCGTTCCACGCCGTATCCGCGCTAGGCAGAAATTCCCAATGCGTCATCTTCTGCGCCCTTTGTTTAACATCCTGCCATCTGCCGCAAGTAGAACCGTTTCAGCGCGCCACGACGCTACAGTATGTGCACTTGCAAGGAGGCAGGGGGTAAATTCTCCAGGAGAGATGGGGGAAACAAATAGGAAGAAAACAAATGAAGTTTTTGGCAAGAATCTAGGACTTCATACTTTACAGTTGGTAATCTCTTGGAAGGAAATACTGTTCCTCTTCCAGATAGAACACAAACATGTAAAGTTATAAATTCGCTACCATAACATCACGTGATGTGGCAATATTTTCTACGAACAAAATTATATTCTCTGATAAGAAAATCTCCCTAACACATTAATAAAATTCTTGCGGCTTTCTGTGCTTTTAATGTAAAATAAAATGGGCAGAAGTAGATAATTTGTTTTTAATTTGTATATTTTCTGTTACCAGGTGGCAAAAAGGTGCAATGTCATTGTAAACTACGTTTTTGTGTCTAAACGCTGCATATCTTATCAATTTCTGAGCACATTTCAACATTCTTGTGACACATTTACATGCATTTCAGGGCTAAAAGGTTGCCTAAAATTCCCAGATCTAGATATTCGTATACCTTAGCTGAGATGCGGAGTGTAACGATGCTCTGCGGGAAAGCCTACATCGGTGCCCACCAACTCGTTATGTGCAGCATTACAAGTTCCATCACTTTAGAATCAGTTTTATGTTGGAGCTGTGCGATGTACTTTAGAAAACAAAATGAGATGAAGACACCACTGGATTTGTCGTCTAAATGCTCATTCAATGGCGACAACTGCATGCGAGTGAAACGAATCAACCTTTGACCTTACAAGTTCACAAAAGCAACAACCAATCCTCCATTCAACTTTCAACATCATTTCTTTCAACTGAAAATAAATCCTAAATTTACTCCGGCTTTGATAACCCAAAATAAACTAAATTAAGTAGTTCCAGTACTGAACACGCAATACAAATTTAAACCAATTTATATTTATTCCAATTTTCAAAATTGGACTCTTTTATTAAAATAAAATATTATAAATAAAATTATTGAAATAAACTATTGCAGTGCACCTCGCTTTGTAGGCGCCCCATTTAGGAAGTTGTTCCGTATGGTCTGTGTACGTCCCATAAATATAAGTTCCTGTTTTTCCGAATTCTGACCAGTTGTCCCCCAAAAAAACCTTGTCAGTACGCGAGTTCTTCCCGTGTTTTTCATTAATATCGAGTGTCCCGGCTGCAAAGAATACTAATTAAAGTTTTCTACTCAAGATACCGCGAAAAAAAGGAATCTTCTATCAAGAAGGCCACATATTTCGTACATCACGGGACATATCATTTTTGTCTACTTCTTGACCACTCCAAACGTGGCTCCGAAGTAAACGTTATTTTTATCTTATCGCACACTACGTACTTACGTAGTAAATAATGTTCTGAATATTATGTAATACAACGATAGGTGGAATTTTGAGTCCTTTTTAGAGCAAAAGGGGATAATTCTTGATCATATTTATAGTGAACTATTTCTTCTAATATGTTGTTTGGTTATTCACGCTTTGCAGGTCCTTAATACTTAAAAATTGATTTAAAATCACACCTAAGATAACAACGCAAGTGTGTACTAATAATGGGGCGCTGATGACTAGGTCTCATACAAGAACAAACATACGTAGGTACAGGTACATGATTGTTAGATATGAAGTTGTAACTGATTCAAGAATTATATTCAAGTAATCAAACATTACGTACTGTAGCATTGCTTTTCATAACGTATACGATCCATAAATAAATTGCGAATATGCGTGTCTTTTGAGCGGTCAGCGGACCAGACGGAATTCACTTCAGTGCGTCGAAATACATACGACTTGGAATTTTTGTTGCAGCGCCAATTTAGCGCGCGCTTCGTAAATTACTCGACGCGGAAGAGGAATACGTCGTTTTTAAGAAAAGACCAACGACGAACAAGTACCGAATACGCACGTATCGGGCTTTACAGGGAACAACGATTAGTGGGAACTGCGCTGCTCCCAGAGGCACGCCTAAGCCACGTTCGTGAGTAGCCCCGACCCGCAACTAATGATATTATAGGAAATACTGCCCTGAGGAAACACGGAAGGTGGAAATCTATCGTTGCCGACAATTCTAATTCGTTCCATTCCAACTACTTGTCTCACGTCTGAATTAGACAACTGACAACGTACGACATTCAGAGAGAGTGACATGGGAAGCTATGCTGGTTAAGCAGCAACTATAACTTATGAACTAGACTCCGGGATGAACGGTCGGGTCTCCTGGTTCTCCTAGTTGATTAGAGATTCCGGGCGCGTCAACAGCGAAGGTCATTATTTCATAGGTGTGGTGCATGACTTTCCTCGTGGAGGGTGACGGTGAACTTCCCACGTTAGCGAGATACAGCGCCGATCTAAGTCGGCTCGCGGAGATTTCCCCACCCAGGTATCTTCCACCCGCTGTCCACACCCCAGCCGGCCGAAGCTCTAAGCTTCCGACAAGTGTGGTAATGTAGAACATGTGAGTGTGTGCAAGAAAGGTGCGAGGAAAAGACAAGAAAGAGGAAGGAAAGATCGCGCGAGGTCTGTGCCCCGTTCGTTTGGGTATTTCTCCGGAATTCGCCTGGTGATGATCGGAGAAACCACGAAAAACTACAGATCAGAGAAGACCGTCGCTAGAATTCTCCACCAGACAGCGGCTGCATACGACCAAACTGTCCAGCATGTCGAAAATCGCGCCACCGTCGTGACCCGAATCCTAAGACCTCAGGGTCAGAGGCACTGCAGTGGTATCAGTCAGCCACCTTTGCCGGCGATTTTCTTAGTAGCTCCTAATTTTACGAGTAGCTCGCACACACCAGTGTATCACGCACACGTTTGCAGAGAAAACCGTCACCACTGTCCAGTTTGACGCATGAGAACACCAGTTTGGGGGATCTATTAAGACTATTCGTAGAGCAAAAGAATTAATAGGCGTAAATAAGCGTGCATAAATAGGCGACCGTCTAGTGCGCCAATCCGCGATTCCAGTTGTAACGCCCAGCGGCTCTGACCGGGAGGTCCATTGGTTAGAGTCCCGACAGTGGAGATTTTTGACACTAGCTATACAACAGCTATGTCGAATTCAGCTCCTGCCTGGACCATTCTAGCGGCTCGCTGCTCTGATCGGCTGTTTTCCGTGGTGTCTCTGAACAATGCCTGGCGAATGCTGAAACAACACCATAACAAACGGGCCACGGACCCCGCGCGATATCTTGTATATCATCCTTGTTCTATTCTCTCTACTTACACAATCACCACTACCACACACGTCGAAAGACCAGAAGGGAGATTCGATTGATTGATTGATTGAAGATTCCGGACGCGTCAACCGCCAAGTTCAAGAGTCCCGAAAGAGAAGTGCAATTTTTTATCGCGGGAGGTGGCGGGTATCTTCCCCCGCTGGATGGCGAGATCTGGCCCCTAACTTCGGTGGCTTGCGGGAATTTTCTCCAACCAGGCATCTCCCACCACCGGGGCACCGCCGCAGCCTGGACAAACTCTAAGTTTCCAATTGATCCCCCGATAATTGTAGTGTAGTGCATCTGACTGTGTGTAAGAAAGGAGGAGGACGGAAAGATCGCGCGCGGAACATGGCCAATTTTTAGGGTACTGCTCCGGCATCTCGCCTGATGTTCATCGGAGAAATCACGAAAAAGTACTGATCAGAGCAGCCGGCCACTAGAGTTCTCCAGACAGCGGCTGAATTCGACCAAGTTGTCTAGCTAGTTTACATTACTTGATGTTTTTGGGATTGTAGGCCGTGGTCCAACGGCGACTGGTCCAAACGTTTCGCCTGCGACTGTGGTTCTGGGACCCATATTTATAGCAATAGGCGAGGTTCGCGCGCTCGCGCATGATTGGGTCACGTCTGCGGTACTGATTGGCTGCCGAGATTTGGATGATGCCTGCCACTGTCGCAGCGAAACGTTTGGACGAGTCGCCGTTGGACCACGGCTTACAATCCCGAACACATCAAGTAATGTAGAAACTGGCCGTGAAATCCTACAATGTATGTCTAGCTAGTGTCTAAAATCCTGCCACCGTCAGTACTCGAATTCTAGGACCTCCCGGCCAGAGGCACTGCTTGGAGATCAGTTAATGCCCTGAGCTACCTTTGCCGGTTGGGGCGGGGGAGCTTAGAGCTTGTCCCTGCTGGGACGGTGGCCCGATCGGGAGGCGAAATTCCCGCAAGCCGACGTGTAGATCATCCAACGAGGTAGGTTGACCGCCACCTTTCGGGATATAACATGCACTACACTTACGGGACTAATGAACATAGCCGTTGACGTGCCCTCATTAACGGCTCCAAGTGACGTCCTTATTAAGGGCCCTTTAAGGGGACTGGTGCGGTGCACCAATTGCACCACTCAAGAGTCATAAGAAGGGACGGATTTTAATGAAATCTTTTTTTTCCCTTCTCACTTTAGAACAATGCCGTTTAGTACAGAAATCAATTTTATCTTAAAACAAAAGGATATCACGCACGTTGTCATTTTTTACATTTTTCGTCGATTTCGAGTAATAAGCCATTTTTTACTTTTTCCCGTAATTTTAATGCATTTTTCGCTGATTTCATCGATTTCAATATCATTTTAATGGTACTTGCTTCAAATATATTTACGGTATGCAACAAATGTTCTCCACAGAATATCTGAGAAGCCTATTCAATTTCTTCGATCAGAAATTGTAATGTCAGCCGGTGTATGCAATCTAAGGTCCCTTTGACACCAGGTCAGAACCATTGTCGGTTTGGCTGATTTCAGGATAGCTAAAAACAGAGAGCTCCTGGTAAGGAACAGACCAAACCCAAAGTTTGCAAGTAGAGTGTAATTGAACGAATAGAAAAAGGCCTGTTGCAGCATCGATTTCTCAGGAACGTATCCAAATTAAGTTGTTCGTCCGAAGTGGTTTTGATCATATTTTTTTTACCTTTTCTTTGCTTTCAGGACCTTTTAAAGAAATTTAGGAGCATTTTATTGATAATTTTTGGCGATACTTTAGGTCATCAGAATCCACCCCCTAGTCATAAGGATCAAGGATGTGGAAGAAAGAAGAGCGGTGAATTTGTAATTATTATATTTTGTTGCTCTATATAAGAAAACTATTATCAAGTTCATTTTATATATTTTGTACTCAATGAGATCTTAAACCTACATTCATAGGTTACGTTAGGTTCATATTCGGATATACACCCCCAATCGCCCCCTTGATCGTCAATGATCCCCTTAAAAATGTCATCGACCCCGGGGGACCGTTGGAAAACCCAGATGTTGGCCCAACGGCGCCTGTTACCGCCGGAGACAGACACAATCGTCTCACTGCCCACCCGCTGGCAGCGTTGCTCTTCAATAACATTTTCTGAAGCAGGTAAAATACCACAGTTATCTACACACAATGAAATGTGCAAAAACGATAAAATATCACATTCTTAAATGTATAATTATGTACACGACTTCAATTTCATTATAATGTGACTTGTAGAGGCCTTGCATTGCACGCAAGCAGTGTGGCTATTTTTCTGGAACAAATTTCCATAACGCTACTCAAACTTCCTTACAAGTTAATTTTTTTTTTCAATAGTTTCAATTTCAACTTTTGTAATAATAAGTTTGGCAACTGTGCGCCTGTTTCTTCCACGAGAGAGTCTATTTGGCATTGGTGACGCGAAACTCTGAACAGCTCATCCCCTTTTCAACTTACAGGCTACACTAGCGATGACACCAACAATCCCATGTAAACTTTGGAACCCGATCCTTTGAAGGAGAAAAGATACTGACAACATATGGAGAAACCTTGAAACTCCTAATATTAACTGTGGATATTTTGTTTGAACTCCCAGAAGTTAGAGCGTTCCAGATAATAAACACACTATGGGAACAGGAATATATGTTATTTTCCGTGGAGGAATGGCTAAATGATATTTTATTCCTTAAAGCATCACTTTCGATCGCTACCCTTCAGAAAACACCATAAACCCGCACAGAAATTAAAAAAACAAGAACGATCATAAGAGAAATAGTGGGTGATAGCACACGAGTTCAACCGAAATACTACGCAATGCTGCACAATCACTAGTACGCTCTCTCGCGGAGATTGCGCTCTAGTGTTGGGAGAGGCGGATTCAATACATCAATCCTTTGGCTCCTCGCGCTATTCAATATTCCGAGACGACCACAAATTAGAGTACGTGAAAGGAGGAACTTGAAAGTTTCGTTCTTCCCATAGGACTGCTTCATCAAACACCGAAATCAACATCCAAACACAACACGAAGATCTTAATCAATGTACACCATTAACCTAGAAGAACAATGGAAAATCAAGTGATCTTACTACAAATAACAGCAACAGCAAATCCAGTTAGATCCTACCTCTACAAATCCAGGAATGCACCTCGCAAGAAAGGTATGGGAGTCGTTTGAATCAAATAACGACCGGACGCGTCCGCTCTCAAGCTATTCTCTTCAAATGGGGCTCCAGTGACAGCCCGAATTGCGATTGCAGTGCACCTGAACAAACAATAGCCCACATAGTTACAGAGTGTCCAAGCAGGAAATTTGAAAGTACACGATAAGGCAGCACTACAAATGCCTTCAGTGATCAACTGGCTAACGTCGGTGGACCTGGAACTGTAATGTTTCTTTGTCCTTTGACGTGTGGCTGTTTCTTCAGCGCTGATAGGTTCTAAGTCATAGTTTTAAGTTTCTATTTACGGACTACTTGCTACTAGAATCACGGGTCGCGGTTTATAACTCCGCTAATGAAAACCAAAAATATAATTTATTTTCCTCAAAGTTTTCAATGCACCATAACCCTTGCTTTCCTCTTAAAATGATAAAATTCAACATTTCACGGAAAAGCAACACTCGGATAACTTAAGAACACATGAAAAAAAAAACAACAAATGTATGCTTTACTTTACTTCTAAAAATCATAACGTACCATCCGGTTTCCATGTTTATTTCTAAAAATACAAAAGTACCTTAAGTAAACATCACAGGCAAAAACAATGAAACTGATCAGGGTATTTTAAACGATAACAAAACAAAAGCAATGAGGAATATCGTAAAAAATACGACACATCATATTGATACTTTGTTGAAAGTGTTTTAAGCGATAACGACAGACGGGTACGCGAACCGGTAAACAATACTAGTCTCTTCGTTGAACACTTTTCGAGATTGCGGTTAATCTCGCGAAGGGACTAAAAAATTCAACATCATACATTTCTCTGAACATTTTCGATACGATGTTTGTTTCCGAAATACTTGCAGTGGAATACTTAGAATAATCAGTAAACCAAAAAAATATTCCGGTAAAATTCCGGATTGTTTTATTTAAAAAGATGTGCACCTGCCCCAACTCCTTAACATAAAGAAGCTCAATGCTTCTGCGTGTACAGAAATATTTCCAGGGCCGGCCTGGGTAGCCGATGACGTGAAGGCTGTAGGGCCGTAGTTGCCTTGGCCAGAAGAATTACGGGTTCGAATCCCGCTTTGAGCATGGATGTTTGTCTGTACTTGTATTGTCCTTACGTGTCGTGTTCCCCCTAGAGTTACTCCAATGTAAATGAAAGTGGTCGCTACATGACCTTGTAGTTGAAAAACGACCTAACAAATTCCAGATATTTTGAAAAAAGCAAATAGTGGTGTTACAACAGCATCCATTCTTCTACCACCAGCTCCGCTATATTATACAACTACATTAAAAACCTGCAAAGTGTTTTTAAATACACATTTCGTCCGCACCGAGCCTCGAACTCAGGTGCTCCGAGTTTATTAACCATGAACCTTACCTCTACGCTATCGAAACGCTGTGTGTCGCACATCGGCTTGTAGTTAAAAATGTCACCTCTTTGCAATTTTTGAAAATACAGAAAGTTTGTCCAAAATGACACTACCACCACGTATTTTGTCGTCCTTTGTCATATACAAGAAGAAAAATTTGAAGAAAAAATGTGGAGCGGTTTTGAGAAGAGAATAGTTTTAAAAAAAATTGCCAGTATTTGGTGCAAAATTACAGGAGATCTACTCAAATTTTCGAAAAATTGAACATGAACTTACTTTTTAAAAAAAAGATATTTTCCTCAATGAAATCTGTTCCTGAAAGACATCAAATAATAGGTCGTTTACAATTTTTCGAAAATGAGTAATTTTAGGGTAAAATACAGGCAATTTTTAATTTTTTTTTTAAATTCTCAAAATCGGCTCAAAATTTTTTCTTTAAATTTTCTCCTCCACAATATCAAAGAATGATAAAAAAGTTGTGAGTCTCATTTCCGAGAACTATCTGTATATTCGAAAATTGATAAATTTTAACATTTCAAAACAACAAAATTGAAGAAGACAGATAAGAGATTTTTGCTTTAAACAAAATCTGTTCTAAAAAACAGCTCTTTAATAAAAAGGTCATGTACAATTTTTTGAGAACACTAACAGTGTTTGTGTAATTGTGCTTGAAATTGACACAATTTCTAAAGAAACATCCCAAACACTGTTGTAAATTTTTCTTTAAATTTTCGTCATGAATGCATCAAACAACGGTCAAAAATGTGGTGATAGTCCCATTTTCGGCGAACTCTCAGTATTTCGAAAGTTGCAAAAGGTTAACATTCAAAAACTAAAAAATTGAAGATAGAGATTTTTGCCTCAAACAGAACCTGCTCTAAAAATCTTTTCTCAAAGACCACTCCAAATTTTTTCTTTAAATTATTATCTCCTGAGATATGTCAAAGGATGGTACAATTTTGGCGAACATAATTGAATATAGAAGTTTTCCCCTTAAAATCTGTTCTTTTAAAAAAGGTCCTTTCATTTTTATTTAAAAAATAGTAGTTTTCACATAATTCCATGTTGAAATAATTGCCAATTATAAAAAGAATGTTTATTCAAAAAACGCTCATTTTTTTCTTTAAATGATTTCCCAAAATGAAATAAGGGACGCTTAAAAGAATGGTGGAAGTCTCATTTACATTGATTTGTCTGCATTTTTGAAAATTGCGTTTTGGAAATATTGGGTTGTGGCAATTAGATTTTTTAACGTCGGCCCGAGTCGTACGTCTGAGCGGCTGCTTGGTTTAGACGTAAGGCACACGCCGGGTTAACTGGGAGAAACTGAGTTCGAGTCTCGGTGCGAAAAAAATGTTTTGCTGGTTGAAAAGTTTCATGTAGTATAATATTGCGGAGCAGTTACAAATAATGCGAGAGAATATGTGCTGTTTCAGCACCACTAGTTTCTTCTCGACAAAAATGTATCTTCACAACATGTACGTTTTGTTGCGCTCTCCTTTTGCTAGTTGTGTTAGGAGTAGAGCCGGGGGTACGGGTTCATATTTTGTTACCAATACTAAAAAATCTGTGGTTCTTTTACAGATGCAAACAGAATTTCTCAACTCAGGAGCGAAAATGCCTTGTTCTCAAAAGCTACTAACGTCGCTTTAAAGCACTTTTATTTGTCATTCAACTATTCATGGTTAAAAGGCGGGGAAGCGATTTTGGCGCTTTAGAAAATGTGCGCACATTGTTCTTCCCCCACGTCACCTCCAGTTTTTACTGTTCTTTGTCAAATAAATCAAATCAAAATTACGGGAAAACTAACCTTATTTTCGAAAAATTGTGCATGACCTTTAAAGATGTAATGTTGAACATATTTCATTAAGGGAAAAATCACTATCATCAATATTCGTCTGCAACTCTTGTACTTTTCGAAATACAGAGCTCACTGAAAACGTAAGATGCGCCATTTGTATAAGCAAACTTTATCCGAAAAAGAAATTTAATCAAAACATTTAAGACCATTTTTGAGAAGATTTCGAATATGTTACTGAGACATTGCGTAAAACGCCTCAGATTAAATATCCGTTTCAATAAGACCTACCGAGGTAAGCCATTGCGTTCGGTAGGTGAAGAAATTATATATAAACAAAATCCTATAATTTCCACACTGTCATTCCGGTTATATTACTTCAAAATTGTATGAGCATGCTTCATATGAGGTAAGAACTTACAAATGGAATACGCATATTCGTGCAATAATATGCAGATATTAAAGTGATTTGTTGGTATTCTCCAAAACATTGGAAGAGAGAACGACAATGAATTGCGTTTTCCATACAACCACAACCTAAGGTTCCTTGTACAGGTGACACGACACTGGTAAAGCAGTCCATAGTTAGTCCTTATCACATACACGACAGCCAAGGTATCAAGAATACGCAAGTTTTGTAATTTCATATATTTTTTTTTCCCTTGAAGTTTGGGCGTAAATCTTCCACAAATATAATAAAAGTTTTCGGGTTGATTCGCACACTTTCAATGTGAAATGACGATTTGTATTTTATCGAAGAGATTCAATTATACACCACATGTGGCGAATTTCACTTTATAAAAACCACAAAACTATAATGTATTAACGTATTTGAGGCAAACGCAAACCAGACACGAACTTTGCGCGCCCTGCGCTTACAGTCCCGCATGACACCAAATGACTCAATTTCGGCCACCCCAACAATTTGATTCTTGAAAGCTTGCGATAAGGTAAGGGGCTAAAATAATTCCTTTCGATGAGTTATGGGCATTAGGAAATATGGTGGTGCACATGATTTGTTTCAAAACATCCACCAATAAGCCCTACTCATAATTGAGCGCGCCTACCAGACGGGAGAATAAAGACTATCTTCGAATACAGAAGGTAAAAAAGCCCACGAAAGCCTAATTTTGTTGATATCTCCTGAAAGTGGCATAGATGAACTGAAGAAATATTTTATTTTTAAATAGATTTTTATGCGTACTGATTCTATATATCTTACAGGAGCAATTTAAATCTATTTAATAGCAAAATACGGTAAGATACGGTATATTTAAAAACTGTGAGGTGATATTACGTTTTTATTGTGATATTCGTACTCTACGTATAAAATTGGGTATGTTACGCACTCTATCTTCCTGGAGGTAAAATCATGTTCCCTTGTGTAATAAATCTACCTTTCTAAATTCGCATGTCCTCGAGTTAAGCCAGATCGATCGTCTGAACGGTTTAGGATCTATTGTCTACAGACGGACGGACACGCGTTTTACCATAACTAATTTTTCAGTATCAAGGACCCACGAATGCGGATTCTAACTGTATAACGTGTTAGATGAAGTAATTTACTACGTAGAGAAGAAAGAATTATAAACTTTTCGGGATTAGGAGCCCACAATACGGATTTTTCTGATGAAAAATCGCTACTTTCCGCTGCAGCCTTATATTGTTTCTTATTAGAAGGAAAATTTAAGTACAGAACGCAAAATTTTGTTTCAAAAACAGAACTCAAATATTGCTAGCGAAGGAGTAGCATCAAACGTGAGAGAAACTTCTATCTAACTTAAAATATTTGCCAACCCAAATTGCATCCTACTTAATCCTAATAAGTAAATCGAATTCAATATTTGGACACATTGTCATATTATCCTGTGCAGGTCCATCAGTGCAAATAGAAGGGAAGGTAAATTTGAAACAGTTGTAAATGAAACAGATAAATTACTAAATAACGAACAATCTGCACATTTACATACCCAATTGTGTTTTAAGTGATCTCAAATTGCGTTGAACTTCTCCCCCAATTGCATTTAATTTGCCTCAATACTTCTGATCACTTTCCAGTATTCACTGACATCACCTCTTTTAAAAATATGCATAACCGATATACTAAAGAGAATTTTAAGTGTTTGCTGGAAAATATATTATATGGCTATAAATTCAGCATAAAAGAGTAAATCAAATTTACTCAGGAATGAAAATAAGGATTCAATACTTCATAACTTTTCTGACATCAAAATGCAGTTCACCAATCAATAGGAATACGCAGGATAAGTCATTAGCAATGAACAATTTATTTACTGTTTTTACCCCAGACGCATACATTGCCATTCTTTGTGACTTTCCAATTTCGTCGCGGCTATTTATTCTGAAATAATAGTATACAAAACCTCCCTTCTCCAGAAACTACAGCCGTTATTTCAAGTTTAGGGCAGTATTCATAGTCGTCACTGACAGGATGAGAAAATACTTAAGCTCTAAGAAGTTACTTTTGATAAGGAAATGTTTATGCACATTTGGCTTCATAGACGATACTTAACGTAAGTACGACGCCAGCAGCGTCTCGCGTGGCATTGAGTGGTTCACAGCCACTTGAATCCTGCCTGAAATGCCCCATCAAGCTGGTCGTGAACTATTCCTATGCATGCGTCCGTAGGCATCCGTGGGTAACCTAACCTACACAATTACTTAAATAGTGATAGTAACTTAAACAGTGCCTTAAATAGTGGGAAATCGATAAACCGCAATTAGTTATAGCTGGTTTTTGCCACAAACGTTTACCAAAACATGTACTTTCGTTCGGGTAAAACAATACCTTTTCTTAATCGTTGATGCACTGATCGTTGATTGATTTGTGTTGTGCATTTCCGGAGGGTTGTACATACCACGTACATAGTTGCTACGAGAACGATGCCACTATAAACATTTTTATAATATTTAAAATTGTAGTCCATTTCCATTTATTTCAAATTACGACTATTTTAAATCCATCAAGAGACAGTTCACTTATAGCTAATAAGTGAAAGCTGGACTTTCCTTATAGCTATAAGGAGTTTCTTATTTACACGGATAAGTTGCCACTATGAATTGAAAAACGTTATAAGGGACTCCTGAAGGTTTTCCTTATTATAAATGACGACTATGAATACGGCCCTTAGTTCAACACAATTCAACACATTTCCGACTGAAGAGCCGCACGGCTTTCCTTCCACCGAGGGATCGGGCAACGGCCACTTGCCCCAACAGTGAAAGTCTTTCACTAGAAGCAGGTGGGGCGCGGAAGGGCTGCCATGGCCGTCGTGGGGCACGTTGCTGGGGCCCTTATGCAAACCTGTTGTAGAACACAATAGATCCAATATGGCGGACAAAAATTTGAAACTTGCATTGGATCGGCCATTTTAAATTTTAAAATATGACATCAGATTAGTATTCAGAGGCACCAAAACCTCTGTGTATGAATTTTCATGAAGAATGGGCGATGAGAACAATGGGTGGATCAGAAAATCGTAAATATTGGGGAAAATGGTACTTTTGAGCGATTTTTTAACAATATTTAGGCCACCAAAAAATTATTTATTTGTACAAGGGTTGTTCAGTATAAAAGTGGGAAAAACATAAATATTTAGCCATTTCCTATGCATCTATTGTGTTCTACAAGACCATGTTCTAAAAGACAATGTCAAAAAAGTACGCAAGAATGCGATACTTGAGCGATCGGTACGCCCTCTAGAATTATGATAAAAATTGTTTCACAAAACATGTTTTCTCATCGAAAACTTCAGTTTAAGCACCCAGTAGGCGAAACAAATTTTTTTCGACCAACTCTAATACATAATTTCTACAGGGCTTGATTGCTGGGGGAACGCACCGGAACGCCGTTCGGTCCCTCTTTGTGTATGAACTGTTACAGAAAAAGCCAATGGGCCAACCAGTGCTTTATTACTTTGATTTTTAGATGAACCAACTTCGATGAATGCACAATGTATAAACACATTTCCATTCTGCAAAATTTTGAAATTCTTAGAAAGATTAATGTTATTTTGTGTTGTTATTTAAATTACGTCAATATATCAGTAACCAATAACAGGAAACTTCTAATATTTTATCCCAGTAAATTTCTGACCTACAAAATTAGCACAGAAATTTCGAATTTTGGAATCTTTTACAAATGCTCATTGTTATTTTCTCGCTACATAATGTATTATACCCGTATTGAGTTAAATGTAATAAACATACTAACAAGAAGAAAATGTATGATTAATTGATAATTACCTATCATGACTAAATATATATGAAATAAAATTACTAAGATGTCGAGAAAGAAAACCATTATGCGAAGTTGCAATTATTTACAATATGCATTACTTTTTAATTATATTTATTATAAAGGATATTTATAATTATTAATTGAAAAATAAACAAAACTAATAAGTATATATAAAATTAATCAATGTGCCACACGTTCCGGTACCTAAAAGTTTAGAAATCAGCACTATGTATACGAGGGTTGGGACATAAGTCATGGCAACTTTTTCTTGTAGATATGTGAACGGCTCACAAACGTATACGTGTCGTGTGGAAGTTCTGAAGGCATGTATGCAGAACAACAGATGGCTCTATGATAGCTGGTAGTAGTGCAGCGAGGGCTGTGAAATCAGTCAGTTGGTGAGTGTCGTGCGAGATGGGAGTAACCCGTGTTGAGCAGCGCGCCTACATCAAAATAGCCGTTCTCCAAGGGAGAAATGCGATGGAATGTCACAGTCAATTAGTGGAAGCCCTTGGGAACAATGCCCTTCCATACCCTACAGTAGCACGGTGGGTAGAAAAGTTTCAGCAAGGACGTGTGTCAACTAGTGATGAGCAGTCGACCTGTCAGTGTGCGGACCGACGTCGCACATGCCTCATCGAGCAGCTCCTGGATGAAGACAGACAGTGGACGCTACTGGAGTTGGAGAGGGCAAGTGGCATCGAAAACGCACCGTCCACAGGATATTGCGTAATGAGATGTACCTACGCAAAATTGCATCGCGGTGGGTACCGCATGCACTGACGGAAGTTCAAAGGTGGGTGCGCTATGCAATATGCTCCGAACACCTCGCACGCTGGCAACAGGACGGCGATCAATTGTCACGAATCGCCATCGATGAATTTTGGGCCAGGGTATACGCACCAGAACTGAAACGTCAGTCCACGGAGTGGCGACATGCTGGATCACTAAGGAGGCAGAAGTTCCGTCAGAATCCTTCCCCAGTCAAATTGACAAATATCGTCGCGTATGACGTCAGGGGTGTCATTGTTGGCCACTTTGTCCATGGCAGAACAGTGATCGCACAGTACTACAGCGACGTCCTGGTGCGACAGGTAAGATGCAGCGTTCGAGAGAAACGTCCGGATCTTGTGGACAGTGCAATAATCCCACACAATGCAAAACCACATAAAGCACATAGGGCAGCCACTTCGACGTTGGGGATGGGAAGAACTGGAGCACTCATCGTACTCTCCCGATATTTCGCCCTGTGACTTTGATCTCAGTCACAAGATTAAGACAACCACAACGTGATACGCGGTTTGCAACACGAGAGGGCATTGCTAATGCTGTGCGCCAACAGGTGACCCAATTCACACATGATGAGGCAAATGCTGAGTTTGGTGGTATTCAGCATTTCCCACATCATCGGCAGCGTGTGGTGTCATTAGCAAGGGACTAATTAGAGGGTCTTTAGGCCCAGGTTCGTTATGTCGACTTCATGTATACTGTGTTGTCATTCTTTGCACCGTGAAGGCCATATTGCCCTGTATAGGTTCAGTAAGTGTTGCAGATGGAAATTATCCCCTGATTAAAAGCATGTACATAAAAAGAGACTTGAATTCTGCATTAAGTATTCAAGTAGATATGGCAAAAGGAGAATCTAAAACGAACACGTAAAATGCATCATAAGTCAAAATTGGCTGTAAAGGGGCCAAAAAACATAAAACACTATTCTTATCACTCAAATAAGATTATATATTCCGCTTTCCCTCAAAAAACAAGAAAGTTTGAGAGCGCGGAATCGCCATCTCCGAGCACCTCCCGTAACGAGTTGCTCAGGCCATGTCTTTGTCGGTTGCCAACAAATTCCCTACAGTTCAGAAGAACGTGTTCCACCAAACAGTCCCGCATGAGTTACATATGGGAGAAGTTTCTCCTCGAAGAAGGAAACCGTGAGAAATGTGGTAGTGTCCGATACGAAGACGGGTTAAAATCACTTCCTCACGCCTAGAGGAGCGAGATGAACGCCAGGGAATTACAGAATTCTTTATCCCACTTAGTTTAAAAGTGGTATTGTGCCACTCTGTTTGCCACGCTCTAAACAAAGATCGTTTCAAGTAAGCCTTAACATCGGACAATAGTACAGCAGGAACGTCGAAACGAGTATTACGAGTAGCTAATTTCGCCGCCTGGTCGGCCAGCTCATTCCCGGTATTTCCCACATGGCCTGGAACCCAACTAAGAACCAGGTCATACTGGCGGAACACAAGACTATGAATCAGGTTTTGAACTGATTTTGTCAGGTAGTCTGACGAAGGACGGGAGACAGCCTGAAGAGAGCTGAGAGAATCAGAACAGAGAACTACTCGCCACAACGTCGTTGACTCGATGTACTTTAGGGTTTTGAGAATTGCATACATTTCAGCAGTGAATGTACTGCACTGAGAATGAGAATGAAGCAGATATGATTTGGTGGCCCTGATACAGTGAAAACTACATGCCACTGCGTCATTGTGCGATGACCCATCTGTGTACAAGAATAAATGATCCGGATAGGCTTCCCTCATACCCTGGACCTGCTTCTGGTAAACCAGAGGACTAATAATTTGTTTGGAAGGATTGGAGAGTCTGAGGTCAATACTGGGGAGGAGGAGTTTCCAAGGGGGAATCTGGTCATTTGGGGGTTTCCACTGGAGTGGGAAGATCGACATTAAGTTCCCGCAAAGGATTTCGCAATCGAATGCCTGGGGGCTGGGTAGCGATGTTCGAAGAATATAAGAAGATTACGAAGATTTAAGATATACGAAGATTCATATTTTGGGCAAGTGATTATTCGGCGACAAGGATGATTAAAAAGTCTGGACACTTTAGCATCATAAGACGCTAATAGAATATCTCGCCTTATTTTTAAGGATGGCTCCCCAGTGCCAGCTAGAATACACTCGATTCGGCTGTACGATACGCACCTGTTGAGAGGCGAATACCAGCGTGGTGTATGCTGTTGATGGGTCGAAGGGTGGAAGGAGCTGCAAAACCATACACTTCACTACCGTAATCCAATGCTGAACGAATGAGTGCTCTATATAACCGCAACAGGGTAATGCGGTCATCTGGTTTGCAGTGTGCGGATATGAGGACGCCATGTGAGGGACTTGCCAAAAGTGAGCTCCAAAAACCAGGCAGAGTCAGCGAATGGAAGCTGATTTGAAGTGCACACCAGTAGATTTAGTAGGTGAGAACTTGAAACCTGTTGACATGCTCCATTCATGCAGCTTGTTGAGCACCAGTTCAAGTTACTTCTGGATCACATTTATGCTGCTGGATGAACAAAAATGGCAAATCATCTACAAACAGCGATGCCTTTACAGGTTCCCTCACGACCGACGCTATACTATTTATTGCAATGGCAAACAGAGTGACACTTAGCATCGAGCCTTGGGGGATGCCGCTTTCAAGGGGGTGACTGCTAGACAGTTTGTCACCAATGCGAACTCTGAAAATCTATTCGATAAGAAATTTTGGAGGAATAAAGGGAGCTTCCCCCTCAATTCCCACGAGTGCAAGGTTCGCAGAATGTCATACCTCCAAGTGGTTTCATAGGCCTTTTCTATATCGAATAGTACGGCCACAAGGTGTCTCAGGACGAACGAGGTTGAAATTTCCGTTGCCAAAGCGATGAGATGGTCCAGGACTGACCGGTGTTTCCTGAAACCGCACTGGATTGGTGTGAGTAGGATTCTGCACTCCAAAGTCAGACCAAGCGCTGGTTGACAATCCGTTCCAGCACTTTCCAAACGCAACTGGTAAGAGAGAGAGAGGTCGGTAGCTCGATAACGACCAATTTTTTTCCGTCCTTCAGAGCTGGGATAAACTATGGCATCTCGCCATAGAGCAGGCCGTCCGTAGAGCCGCCATAGAGCACACCATCCCTGCTAAGTTAAGTTAATGCCACGTAAAATAAGGCATTAACTTAACCTAACTTAACTTAGCAGGGATGGTGTGCTCTTCCCAGATGTGATTATAAAGGCGAAGGAGAAATTGCATCGCCACATCAGGAAGATTTTAGCATAAGGTTGTATTTCATCAGGACCTGGAGCAGTTCTTTGTGCCAATGCGAGAATAGAGCGCAATTCCAACATAGAGAAAGGGGTGTTGTAATCTACAGATGCTCTGCATGGGGAAATCCAACAGACTGCTCTCCATACTTGATCAAAAGTCAGGAGCGTAGTTCGCCGAAGTGGACATGTGTTCATAGCACGCGGCGACTTCCTCTACAATCCTATCTGGAGATGTGATCATTTCTCTATTTTTAAAGAGACCTGCCACCGTATTTGGTGAAGACGAATCTTTTATCTGACGAATCCTTCTCCATACCAGGCGTGGTGGCGTATGACAATTGAGAGACGAGACGTACGCTCTCCACGATGCATTTTTGCTCTCTAAAATAGTTCTCCTAGCCTTCTCTATGCATCTTTTATACTCGATGAGGTTATGCACAGTTCGATAATGTCTGAGAAATGCCAGTGCCTTTTTTCGAGCACTGACCGTTCTAGAGCAGTTCATATTCCACCACAGGACGACAGGGCGAGATTTACAGTTGATTGCGGAATTGCGATAGAAGCAGCAGCGAGTACATCACTATTAAAATGTTCAGTCATTTCATCCACATTTCCGAAGGGATCATCTGACAGGTTAACATTATTTTGGAATGTCGACCAGTCAGCCAGTAGCATGATCCATTCAGGGGACCGTGCAAAACCACGGCGAACATGATCAATGTGGACAATAGTGGGGTAATGGTCGCTTCCATAAAGATCTTCTAATATGGTCCACCGCATAGCAGTAGCAAGTGAAGAGCTGCAAAGGGCTACATCAACAGCAGTGCTCGAATGCGTAGTTACGGCAAAATGTGTTGGTTCCCAGTGTTGAGAATCACCAAATTCATGGTGTCGATGACATATTTCAAAACAGCACCTCTTTGACAAGTCCGAGAAGAACCCCAAAGAGGGCTGTGGGCGTTACGTCACCCACAACCAAGAAAGATGTGGGCAATTGGTTTATTAGACCTTGGAGGTCATCAACCGACCCCGTTGTCATGGGGGAATATAGATGTTACGTCCAGTGAGTGAGAGGGACGGGAGATACACCTACGCACAGACTGTTTGAAGGTCAGTTTGAACGGGGATTTTTGCAGAATGCAGCGTGTCCTGGACCAAAGTAGTAAATCCGCTGCCAGGCCGTGATCGACATCTACCCTATAAGGAGTGAAACCGCGAAAGTGTGGAGAAGATGCCGTGGTGGAGAAGATGCGGTTCCTGTAAACAAAAAATTGAGGGTATATAACGAGACAACAGGAGTTTTAATTCGTCCCGTCGGAGAAAAAATCCATTGAGATTCCAAGATAGGAGAGCCGTTATTTAAGGAGTTAAGAGGATTTCTTATTTCCTTTTTTCCGCCTCTGCCGCCCGAAGGGGCGAGTGTCCACCCTGGCTGAAGTTTCCTCCGAGGCAGACTCATCCTGACCACCGCTCGACAGGACTTTTTTCTTGTCCAGGCCAGAAGGCCGTGTGACATCAACCTTCTTGCGCGGCTGAGAAGTAGATTCTTGGTCTGACTTCGTCTGTGTTGCTTTCTTGAGTTGTGATTTGTATTTTGAGGGAATTATTATTTTCCCACCTTGCAGAGGCGATGTCTTAGGGAAATCCACTGGGGATACCTGGCAACAGAAGCGAGCTACTGGGGGAGTAGCAGGTGGCGTCCGAATACTCGTCGCTTTGACCGTGTTCGCCAGAGTGCTAGAGAAAGAACGTCTGAGTTCTACAGGGTTCTTCACCAGGTATCGGCGCTTCGTTTCCGGAAAAGGTACTTTCTCTGTCACTCTCATCTTTTGGATTTCCCTCTCTCTCAGATATGTGGGGCACTTGTTTGAGTTGACCACATGGTCTCCACAGTTTACACAGCGGAGTGGTGATGCACAGGGGTTCGGATCATGCGCGGATTTACCGAACTTTGCGCAAGCAGGGCTTACGACCAGGCACCTTTGTTGGGTATGACCGAACCTCTGACACTTGAAGCAGCGCAGGGGGTTCGGCACATACTGCCGCACGTGTAGGTTATAATACCAACAAACTAATTTTTCTCTGGGAGAGAAGGGAAATTGAACGTCAGGATCAAGGTGGAGTGGGGATCTCTTTCCTATTCTCCTTCCTCCTCATCCTATACAACTCCGTAACACCATGGCTCTTAAAAAGGAGAGAAGTTCGCCCCCACTTTCGGACGCAAAGTCTTCAAGATTGACTACTCCCTTACACAGGTTAAGGTAGGTGAGTGGTCACTTCCACTTGGAGGCAGGCAATCTGCTTTCTTTTAATCATTTCTATCTGCTCGTCGGTGCGCGCTTCAAAAGAATGGTACCATTCCTCTGTCACACGACCGCTTGGAGCTTTTCAAAACTGTCTTCAATGGCTCGCGCGAGGCGGACCGCACCAACACTTTTAAAGTTTTTCTCTACTTCAACACATGACATCAAAAGAACCCGAAGCTTCCTTGGTCTATCCTCCTCCCGAAGGAAGAAGCTATTCAAATCTACTGTCCTGTCACATCGCCTCTTCCTTGCGGAAGAGGGCAAGGGGTTTGCTTTGTGCTCCAGAGAATAGAAGCCGATTCGTTACCGTGCCCCCCACCCACCATGGAGTCCAACAAGGGGACACCCCACTGAGGTGCCACGGAGATATAGTAGGGGAATGTCGCAGCGCTGCCCCGCCGTAGATCCCCCCGCTCACCCTGGAGTTCAGTGCAAGACCTAGTCCGAGCCGATTGATCGGGAGTGGGTTAGCTCCCGATCGCCCGTCTAGAAGAGTCTGAGGCCAAAGCGAGTGTGCTGAAACCTCCAAGGAATGTTCCCCAAAATACGTAAACGTATCCCTTAGTACAATGCAAAAAAAAGTAGCACCAGGCCTAATTGGGAAACAAACAGGTTCCTTTACAGGCTCCTCCATGCACGGCAAACACATCGGCGGGCGTTCAGCATACAGAGAAGGCCAGTGAGGAAGAAAAAGAAGTGAAAAGAATATACGTGACATGAAATGAGAAGCAAGAATTTGAAAAAATGGAGAAAGGAACACTTGAGAGCCTTCTCTGCATCCCCCATCAGGACATGAACCAACCCACGTCGACGGGAAAAATTAAGCGAGAAATAAAAAAGTACCCAATTTACATAATTCGACTCCCTTTTTTATTTCTCGCTTAATTTTTCTTTTTGAACAAATATATTCATTTCTTTTGTCAATAATAAACAATTTACATGTTTTTGAAGCGTTTCTATGCTTCTATAATGCAAATTTTTGCCTAGAAAACATTTTTTCAAACCAACTTGTGAGTGCATATTGAGGCTCAACCATTAGGTATATCCAAGTAATGTATTAGACAAAATATGCTTAGAATTGTCTTAAGAGCTTACTTTCGGAGTTTCGACGTTTCCTCCACGGACACCTGTATATTAGGCTGGCTCGAAAAAATAGAATTCAATGGCTTAGAAAAAAAAAGTTAATTTTCGATGTAAGAACAGCATCAGCACCAATAAAACCGTTTTTAAAATGGGTTCAGGGGTGCCACAAACCCCATAAACACCCCGATTTTTCGTCTTTTTTCGCTACTTTTTAGAAAATACAGAATAAATATTATTTAACGTGATTTTTTTAATGGATTTTGGCTGAGGTGGTGCCCAAGTTACCCCGCAACAATTTTATGATCATCAAACAATACTTATTTGACTCAGTGTGCCATATTAGTTCGATTATAACTAATTTTATGTTAAAACCATGGAATCGACACTTTTCAATTGACCATAGCTCCATAAATTTTTATCCACAACACTTTTAATTTAAATACAACTAGAGCTCGATATCTATACTTTAAGAACTTTGCTTCGTACAATTGAACTATTTCACTGCAATTGGTTAAAATTGCGTCGCGCGCCATCACTTTTTACGTCCCACTTTCGAGCCGAACTGCTTATATAAGATTTTCTTATTCACTATTAAGTTGTTAACATTTTTGGCGTTGAAATATTTGAAACAAAAGCTTCAGGATAGGGACCATACACAAGGAGTCGAAATGACTCTTCCCAGGCGTTCTAGGTAAATTTGCAAATTGTTCATAAAATATATTTTTTACACGTTTTCAATTTTTAGCATACTATAAATATATGTAAATGATGAAAAGTCATAAAATCACAATATCCTATCGTGAGAAACAATGGCGTTACAAAGATATAAAGATCGCCAGGAGTCGAAATGACACCTCTGGGCATTCTAGTGTTAAATGTGGAACTGTTATGTTACAAATTTAATAAGAATGTTTAAAATAGTATGAAATCGTGTGCAAGAATTTCACTTATTCTATTCTCTTCAATCCTGGCGTACACAATATGTGTACTAACTGATTACTACTATCACTACATTTTCTGTGAAAAATTAAAACATATCGTTTCGAAGTGAGAAAATAGAGTGAGGGATCATGCATTTTCACTCATTTCTATTATTTTTTAGAGCGAGGAAGCAATAAAAGTGTTAAATTGAAATTAACGTTACAGAGTTAGCATTGAGGTTATTGCAAAAACGTGCAAAGCAGGGAAATTCCAGCTATTAAAACTGATAAGAGTAATAAAACCACTCAAAGTGAAACAATATCTTTTAAAATGAATCACTGTAGGTTCAACGTTTTCTTTTTTCACTAGCGTAATAATTTTTCCTAATACTGAACGCATACCTTGTGCTGTATTAAGATACCAAGAAGTCATAGGACTGGCAGCTGGGACTGGCCTGCACACCACGGGTGTCGATATCGTCCCTTCTCCGAAAGAAGCTGAAACTTGAACTGTGCTACTTGGTCTTAGAATTGTTTTCGACATGCGGGAAATCGGCCCATACTTGCTGACTATAGGTGGATCGAATGGAATAAATTCATCGTCGGGTAGTACACCTTCAGACCTGCAAGAAAAGAGCATACGATTAAAAGGAAATATTAGGAGTCATATACGGTTCCAAGTAAATCGGTCCACAGGACAATGTCCAATTAAGACAAAGTCCTGAGCAAAAATGTCCACACCATAATGTCCACTGCATTAAGTCTAATGAATATAATGTTCACAGCAAAAATGTCCAGAAGAAAGTTCACTGAATATTGTCCACAAAATGAGTATTGTCATGTTCTGTTCGATCGAAATGCATTGGCTTCATCTATATTAGCTTTCGTATTTCATTTCTAGCATTCTTGTTTATAATATAAATGTGATACTGTAGAAATTACTATAAATTTTTAAGGTAATATGCAATGTCAACTTAAATTTTCTTCGCAGAAGAAAATTCTTGTTAGTAAGGATTTATGTACCACTTCCATTCCTGAAGAAGAAACGGAAATAAATGTATTGGAGGTGTTCACAAACAGGAATCTGCAAATCCCGGTGCGTAACGAACAGCGATGTAGGCCATGTTGTCATAAAGAAAGATGATTATGGAGAACACACCCATGAGTCGAACACTGCTGCCATCGAAGGAAAAAAGAGTGCCGCATATTATACAAGTAGCTATTGAACTACCGAACGAAAATCCCAATTGAGAATTCTAGAAATCCATTGTGAGAGAAGCTACTCGTATAGCTGGCATTACAAATGAGGTTTTAGCCAACTTGCCAGAGACAATTTACTATGATCCGCAAACCGGGAACAGAATCGTCATCGGCCGCAAATTATTAGAAGTGTAAGAGACGTTCAGATATTCCGTCCATATGACTGAACTTTCTGCAATGATTTTTTTTATTTAACACTGGAGAGAACCATAATGAAAATTATATTTGCCACCACCAGAAATATCGAACATCTCTGTGCATCACCATGTATTTACACGGATGGAACTTTTAAAACGGCCCTGGCACTGTACATGCAGCTCGTAACTTTGCACGGAATCGTCAATGCAAGAGCATTTCCATTAGTGTTTGCATTAACAACACGAAAACATGAAACACACATCTCCATACACAACATTTTAAGAGCAGAAGCTCATCGGCTAGGTTGCAGATACGAACCACCCATCGTAATGATGGACTTCGAAACCTCGAACTTAAATGCTGCAGAGCGCCGTTTCCCAAATAGTGCCATTAAGAGGCTCCAATTTTACTTCACGCATCCCATGTACAGAAATATTGTTAGTTTAGGATTAAAAGAAGAATATGTAAACAAAGAATAGCCAACGCAAAGAAAACAAATGCAAGAGATTCCAGCATTGCCTTTTGTTCCTTTGAACGATATAGAAATGGTATTCCAAAGTCTATTTGAAGAAATCGATGAATATCTCTTAGAATTATTAGCAGAATACATCCAACATACATATATTACAGGTCGGCAAGCACAAGGACATCGGAGAGCTTCTGCTTCAAGGTTTTCCACTATTTGGAACTTTTGAAATTACGTTAAAAGATGGCAATAGAACGAACAAAGTAGAAAAGACATTCCATTCTAAATTTCGATGGACGATTTCTGGACTCCACGTGAATATTTGGAAATTTTAAGAAAACATTAGAAACGAACGAAATGAAACGGAACTCATTATAATACAAGGCAAAGCGGACACAATAATGTTCGACATCCCATAAATAAGAAGTATGTCACAAATCAAAGGCTAATTGAAACATTGAGCTGATACCAGTATTAGAAGGACAACAATGTCAAACAATATCTACGTGCTTTTTCATACCATATCATTCACACCATTGCTGATCCCGAGTTAGAAGAAAATTTAAATTAAATTACTGGTTTTCATACGTAATACTTTAAAAAGTTAATAAAGTTGCCATAGATTTTTTAATGAAACGTCATTTTCCGCATCATTCCACTAAGCGTTAATTACAGTGGACATTGTATGCTACCGGGCATTTCTGCACTGGACATAAAAAACTTGGACGAAACAGTATTGGACCTATAATGAAGTGGACATTTATAACAATCAAAATTTCCGCGAATGTACATTTTGGTAGCGGACGTTTACCTGTGAACCAACTGATAGCTAACCTTATATAGCATTTTCTTCAGAAATATCCAATATGAAATGAGAAGGTAAAACTACGCGCACTTTTCGAGAAATTGTGTACGACCATATTTCAAAATCTACCTTTAAGGAACAGATTTCATTCACGGAAAAATACATATCTTCATAATAGTAGTCGTAGGAAGACTAATAAAAAAATGTTGAACATTTGCAATTTTTGAAAAATCAGGGTTTTCAACGAACATGAGACCTGCGCCATTCCCTTCAACGTCCTTCGCATTATTTACAAAAAATAATCAAAATTACTGTAGGTACCAATTTCTTTGAAAATTTAGAAAATGTCCCAGGAGCTTCACGTAAGGTAACCCCCAAATTAAAATATTGGTTTAAAATTCAGGGGACCGAGACATCAGCCAGACCGATTAAGGAATATCAATTTTGGAGAAAATGGTCTGAACAGTTCAGCCGCTAGCGTTGTTCACAGGCAGACGAACAGACGGAGACGGACAGGACGGGCGGGCGAACAGACGGGCGGGCGGGCGGACAGTCGGGCGGGCGGACAGTCGGGCGGGCGGACAGTCGGGCGGGCGGACAGTCGGGCGGGCGGACAGTCGGGCGGGCGGACAGTCGGGTGCGCGGACAGTCGGACTAATGGACAACGGGCCGAAAAGATCGACGGAGGGACAGACGGAAGGACAGATGGACAGACGGACTACCTCTCAGAATATTGACACTGCAGGGAATGCAAAAATGAAATTCCGTGTCGCGCTGGCGAATTTCTGTGAATTACGTGTCATTGTTGAAACTTGATGTAGCTGTATGAAAAGGAGTTATAATTGTCAATTTTATGCTAATATTTGCATGAAAATATTTAGTTTTCGCACCAAATGTTGTACCATTTGTAGTGAGTAGAGTATTTTCCCATGGTTTTAGAATACTCTTCTCTAATTATGGTCCTATGAAATGCATTTCTATATTGTCCGGGGTATCAGGCTTCTTTCTCCAATGCAAGTTTACAAGACGTTTTGTATTATATTTTTATGTAGTAGAATTCACATAGTTTAGACAACACTGCGATGGAAACAGTGAGTTGTTCTCTTCTCGGTTGAATTGGACGTTTTCAAATAATACCTAAGATGTAAGTAGCCCAGACAGAGCAATATTTCAATACTACGTCGCTGTTTCCAATAACGCGGGAAAATATGTGCTGTTGTAGCACCACTAATTTTCCTGAATTTAGCAAATGGATGTATCCAGTCATTCGTTATCAGGGCCCGGCAATGAATTATATTTCTTCCGAAAAGTCGCAGTTTTTTCGCGCAGCATTACATAATTTTCCCTACACTACGTATATAACTTCGTATATACGTATGTAGACAAGAAAGTAAAAATTATCATTTAATTAAAACTGCACGTATGCGATATGATTCAATGCAATGTTAATATATTCATTGGTACAAAGTGTTTAATGCAAAAATTACTGAACCCAGTTTTGAGAAACCTAGTTTCCATAATTGGAAAATCTTTTTTACATGAGTTGGTAAGTAATTGGTAAGATTATTCAAAATTACGAGAAAACTAGTAATACTTTTTTGAAAAACATTTTGAATTATTTAAATACTGGCACTGACGATCTGACTGCACCAAGAAACCGTGGACCAACAACAGCATGTACTTTACCGCATTAGCAAACGTTAATATCATAATCTCTATCCACATTAACTAATGCCAACCAGCACTTTAACACATTACCAATCATAACGCTTTAGAGACGAAAACATTCTTTTAAAGCTACTACATCAACACAAATTCGATAACCCAAAACTGCAATCCATATAGTCAGAAACCTCGCCCAGCAATGAGAAGTAACTATCCAAATTTCACAGTACCGTGTCGCGGAGTTGCCATTATCTTATTGCGACTTGATAACTCGTGAAAAACTCTTCAGAGAGCGAGAGAGAGAAGCGCGAGAAATTCGAAAGAGTAATTTCGAAGGCTTGCAAAAATACGCGAAACTACTCATTTTCAAAAAGTAGTACATACCTTATACACAGATTTAATTCCGAAGAACAGATTTCATTGAGTGAAAAATCTCTATCACCTGTATTGTAGTTTTGCAATGTTACTTTCTGCACTTTTGATTGATTGACAGTTCGTGATTCCGGGCGCGTCAACTACTCATATTTTCAGTAGTAGTGTAGTGCGTGTTTTTCATCAGGAGGTGACTGTGATCTTTCCCCGCTGGATGGCGAGATCTGGCGCCGACCTACCGTCGACTACCGGGGTTTCCCCAAAACCAGGTATCTCCCACCAGCAGGGCACCGCTCCAGCCGGGACAATCTCTCAGCTCCCGACCGGTTTCCCGGCATGTGTGATAGTGTAGTGCATGTTAGTGTGTGTAAGGGGTGAGGATAGAACAAGTAAGAGGAAGGAAAGATCGTGCGCGGTCCGTGGCCCGTTTGTTTGGGTACTGCTCCGGCATTCGCCTGGTGTTGATAGAAGAAACCACGGAAAACTACCGATCAGAGCAGCCGGCCGCTAGAATTCTCCTCCAGACAGCGACTGAATTAGAACTAGCTGACAAACTAGTGTCGAAAATCCTGCCGTCGTCAGGACTCGAACCTAGGACCTCCCGGTCAGAGGAGGGACTGCAGTGACATCAGTTGATGCACCGAGCAATTTTCGAAAATACACAGTTCATCGAAGATGGGCCCTGCCCCATTTTTGTAAGCATATTTTCCTCTATTAAAAAAAAAACACGAAAAATGTTGAACTATTTCAGAAAATTTTTATTGTTCGCCTCCAGCAAGAATTAGGTGAAATCGAATTTTTTTTCCAAAAATTGAACATGATCTTATTTAAATATTTATTATTTAGAACAGACTTTATCAAGGAAAATATCTCTATCAATATTGAGCTTTGGCAATGTTAATTTTTCGTAATGTCCAAAAACACATTTTCCAATAATTGTACAAAACCTTAATTACAGAGCTGTCTTTGAAGAACAGATTTCATGAAGAAAAAATCTCTATTTTCAATAATGTAGACGGAAGAAGTCTAACAAAATTTTGGACTTTTGAAAATTTTCGAAAATTCAGAGAAAACGAAAATGCGATGTTTTTTAAGCTTGTTTTGCTTTGTCCGAAGAAAAAAAATATCAAACAAGAATTGGAGCCGTTATTGATAAAAATTTGAGAATGTTTTAAGTTGCGTGTAAAGTATCTCCAATAATAAAAATATTTTTTTTCACAAATAAGCGGGGCATTCAGTTCAGCTAGATCGATGGGGAATATCAATTTTAGAGAAGATCCCCTAGAGTAGAACATAAAAAAAGATTTATCCACTTTGTTGGTATCAGGATCCCAATACGAGTTTTTCGGTCGATAAATCGTCTGTTTTGCTGTGTCATTAGAATTCCTTACATCATTAGAAAAAGTTCCATACTTCTATAACGGAGTAAGTGGGTCAGGATCGAAAAAACATTTTTCAAATTATTGTCTCATCAGGGTTAACCGAGTTAAAAATGATATTTTTATACAGAAACCAAAAACTATGATTAATTTTATCTTAACATTCAGTTTAATTTGGATTTTTACAAATGGAGTAACTACATGCAGACTGTTGAAGTGACCAGTGTTATCCTTAGGAGTGTATATAATGTTTCTTATTGTGTCATAATATAAAAGTAAGAGAGTATTATAAAGACTCGAAAGTTTCACATCAATATGTGTCTGAAGGAGAATGCCTTGTTTTTTATTTTTTTGAGTGAGATTCGAATTAACACATCCTTCTTTGAATATGAAGATAGATGCGACTGAATTTAGTATTTTCATTCTTTACAAAATGCATCTTCTGGGCTTCAAATTTTCTAGTAAAATTCTATATAATGAAATATTACAAACCAAATAGAATGACTGTTATAAACATTTGTGATATCTCTAGTATTATGAGCAACAAATTACCTATAAAGAGCTGCTGGATGACCGGCAGATGCTAAATGACTCACTTGGGAACCACTTCCTCTACCCGTATGTAATATTCCTCCGGATGTCCAAATAGAATACGTTGAAGTGCATATTTCCTTTTCGGAAGAAGGAAATACAGTAGCCTGAAATCAATATAAAAGCAAATGTATAATCTAATCTGCAACGACAGGCAGAGATTCTAAAAATTACAAAGATGAATAGCATTATTAATATAATTGCTAGTGGTGTAGATACCTTTTGACAACGATGATGATGATAGCTATGCTATCGAAAAGATCTTTAGCATAATACATGATATTTGATAACCACACAACACCTGCCTTTTATTCATGAATAGCATTGTATTTCGAAACTATGATTTACATAAAGGTAAAAAAAATCTACCCGTATTTTCGCAGGTCATTCACAAAATGAACTGCAAAAATGCGGTTAATTATAAATATTTCGTCAAGTTCATCTTCCCCTCTACATAAGTCATGCCGTAACGAACTTTACTTCGATTACAATAGCCGAGCAAAATTATGAATTTCGAAAAGCAATTATTTGCGAGAATTCAAGCTATTCTTCCCGTAGGAAGCCTCGCGACAAAGATCGTATCAGAAGTTCCTCCTCACTTTTACGAACAATTTGTGATGCAATTTATTGCTTTACACGCAGTGGCCGTGATCGCATTTTCATTCTCTCACATGTAAAAAACTTGGTGAAACGGCACTGAGGTAGTGTATGTTTTTATCGCGATGGTGGCGGTTATCTTTCCCCGCTGAATGGTGAGATTCAGCGGCGACCTATATGCCGGTTAGCAGGGTTTTCTCCAACGAGGTATCTGCCAGAAGCGGAACACCGCCCCAGCTGAGACAAGCTCTAAGCTCCCGACATGTTAGCCCAGTCAAATTAGACAAAACGAGTGAAACAAATCCCGGAGTTTTGAAGCTCGGCATGATTATTTGTTGGTACCTACCGCATATTATACTCGTACTAAAAATCCCGAAGTGTAAGGGGTGAGCCGGAAGTGGAGGGGTGCTTTTAAATGTTTTTTGTAGGTTTTTTGCATATATCTCCGTAACTATCCATCCTACCGAAACGTATGCGCTACAGAAAATTTAAGTTGACAAAATTTCCTACAAAAATGTGCCAATAAGGTTTTGTCGTGAAATTAACCCTTTTAATGTTGTAGGCTCAAAAACGTCTTGCTTTTATTTACGGCAAGCCCTTCCTTAGATATTTCGCTTATTCGTAAAAATAATGTTATATGTTCAATGAACAGAATAAATTTTATCTTTTTCCAATGATTATCAACAATTTTTATTTGCATATTTCAATCAAAATACATGACCATTTTACCTCTCATCAAATCTTATTTTGTAAATTCTTTTGAGTTGAGTTTAAATGACCAGCAATCACCGCAGCACCATCATAAATTTGTGCAATAAGTTTTGACTCACATTTTAAATCTTCAACAATCTCTCTTACAATTCTATATAAAGCTTCTGCGTTTTATCTGAAGAGACGTCTTGGAATCCTAGGAATCTCTCTTCAACATTTCCTTCCGCATTTAAATAACGCACTACTTTAGACAATTGGCTTGGATTTCCATCATCTGTACTCTCATCTAATACATTGGCAACGAAATTACTATTATTTATTTCTTGCTTAATGTTTTGGAAATAAACATTTACAACTGAAGATATGTCATTTTGAATCAAATTGGGAGTACCAACAAATTCAGATGAATTCTCGAGATGCTGCGCCAAAAGTAGATCATGTTTTGCTAGTAAGTGCACCAAATCTTTGAGTTCCCTATATTTTTGTGGAGTCAAATGACTCATCATGTCCTCGAAAATTGAGTTCGTGGAATCCTACAAAGCACACAACATCAATGGGTCTCTTCCATATTTCGTGTTTTTTTCTCACGGTTTCGTTATGTTTCTGATGCAATATTTTCATCTGTGATATCGAGCATGGCCAATCCTTTGTGAAGTAAGTTTTTACTTTCAAATGCTAGTCAAATAATTTTTACAATTTGAATGACTTTTCTCTACCGTGTGTAAATTACTTAAATCAGTAAGTAATTATTTAAAGTTTCAACGAAGCTTTGACAGATTTGCAGCACAAGAAAATAAGAACTCGAAAAAATAATAAATTAATACCACTGAACCGATAAGCACATGCGAAGCCCACCACACGCGCGCTGTGATTCATGCTGTAAGCAACTGGCCGATTGCTTCCAAAGGCGACCTAGACCAAACGAGCCCACGGGCGCCCACCACACGCGTCAGTATATCTGCTGATCACAGCATTCCCTATGAGCAGAGTTGGGCAAAATACTTGAAAAAAGCAACACTTTGCACAACAGTTCTATACAATTGGACACGTTTTCTATGAACATTACTAGTTTTTAAGACATTGTATCACTAATATTTCTTCTTTCAATTGTAATTGATAATGGTCTCATTCCATGAACAATAAATTTTGTAACAAGATCATCAAATTTTATTTGATCTTTTCCTTTTTCCTGTATATTGAAGAAACTAGATGTTAAACTTCTTTGTTTTTATTTCTTGGCATTAGTATCAATATTCTCAGTGCTGTTTATTTTCCTGCTAAGTGAATTCGATCTTCTCGACCAGGGATGTCCAACTTGCAAGGCCTCAAGTGCCACAACTAAACCTTTAATACGGTTTGCGGGCCGTATTTACATTATTCGAGCGATCCACGTCAGACTTCCACGTATTGTGGATCATGGCAAATTGCCCGGCTGTTCTGAAACGGGGGGAGGGAATATAACCATTCGTGATATCTTAAATCTAAACTTAATCTATTTTACTTTCTCGCCACCCTTTACGCAGTAGAGAGAGAAAGTTATGTAATGCTGCGCAAAAAAACTGTGAATTTTCGGCAGAAAACACGGCCTGGGCCTGGTAACGAAAAAGTGGATAAATCCAGTTACTAAATTAAGAAAAAAGGAAGTCACGTGGTGCAGCCAGAATCCGTTTTGTGAGTCCTTGATAACGAAATATTGATTGATGGGAAAACATCTCTCTGCTCGTCCGTCTTTGAACACCGCTGTGGGCTAAACCGTTTAGGCAATTTTCTCCGAAGTTGATATTCCCCAATCGATCAGACTGATGTTGCGGCCGCTTGAATTTGAAACCGATATTTTAATTTTGAGGGTACATTACATTAACATTACATTACATTAACATTTCCCAAATTTTCTAAAAAATGGCTCCATAGTTTCTGATAAAAACTTGTTGATGGATAATGAAAAGATGTTTCAGCAAGTTTCATGTTCGTTAAAATCTGATATTTCGGAAATTGCAAAAATTCAATATTCTTTCTACGTTTTCCTACAAGTAAAATGACAAAGATAGGGATTTTTCTCCTAATGAAAAGTTTCTTAAAGATAGATTTGGAAGTAAGGTTATGTACAAGTTTTCCAAAATTTGAGTACTTTTCGCGTAATTTTGTTGGAAGAACGTGCTGTCGTAGCATCACTAGTTACATTTAGGGGTTGATCCCTACAGGTCGCGTGCGCTGGGTGCACAATGATCTCGCCCGACTTGGATGCAAGGGACTTCCACTTTTGACTAATGACCTTTCGCCGGCCACAATAATTGGTTTCGCGGCCCGCAAGTTGGACCAATCATTTTTATAGTTCTCAAATTCACTTATCACACCAGGATGAATTCTCTAAAATGTGTAAAGAAATTATCAGTGCTATGCCGGAGGAAAAAGAATAACCAGTAAAAGTTTCAATCAATTGTACATCATTCTGTGCATTTAGAATTTATAATATTACTGAGTATTATTAGTTTCAAGTATATGTAAAAAATTGTAGTCGCAATTTAGGAACCACTTATTGTCTGCGTGGCAGACATTAAAATTTTACATGACTTTTTCCCTTTTGCAGCTATTTCTTCATTAATAGTGAAATATGTTCAATCCAGAATAGGATGTTTTGATTATCGATTTCCACACATACTCCATAGTAAGATTGGCTGTTTAAAAGGAGCAAGCACAAGCTTTTAACCAGTGCACCCAATTCCCTTCCAGACAGAAATGCATAATGAGACAATATAATGTAACGTCCGTGTGGTGGTCTCCTGATATCTTGAAATGACTTCAAAAATAAATTTTCAACTTACTTGGTCCGAAATATCAAAAATTCGTGTAATCGACCTTTGTGATATCCAGATTTGACCGTATATTGAAATTCAAAATTTCAACGGTTAATCAAAAAGTATTTTTGTATTTTGAAAATAAAAAATATTGTCAGAAAGTATTTTCGATACAAATACAAAATACATCAAATATGTATTTTCGATATAAAATACAAATTACAAAGTATCGAAAATACGAATTACAATTTTCGATACAAAATACAAATTACAAAAGTATCGAAAATACGTATTTTAAATACATGTATTTTCGATACTGCCCAACTCTGCCTATGAGACGGTGGATGCAGTCAGCCCAGTGCTTTCAAAGAGATTTACAGGCGAAGTCTACACTGTCAGAAATTACATTAAATTTGATGTAGCTTAATGCACTATTTTACATTAAATGTAATGTACCGTGTACATTCAAACGATATTAATGTGCATGTACATTAAATTTAACGTTTAAATTAAAATCAATGTAGATTTAATGCACTGCAGTAAATTAAATTTAATGTACCGTGTACGTTAAAACGAGATTAATGTTTGTGCATTAAATTTAATGTTAAAATTAAAATCAATGTAGATTTAATGTAGGAGTACATTAACTTAATTTACCTTGAAAAACTAAACCGATATTAATGTTGTACATTAAATTTAATGCTTAAATTTAAATTAATGTAGATTTAATATACATCAGTACATAAAACTTTATATACCTTTCCCTACATTAAATTTAATGTTTAAATTATAATTCACAGAGATTTGATAAATCATTATGGCATTATGGAACATATATACTGTTTAAAAACTTCGAAATAATTTCTTCCGCTATTTGAACGAACGTATAATAAATTTAAAATATATTTTCAACATGAATACAAAAATATAAATTTTTAAAATTCAGATTTACATTCAAATTAGTAACAAATAAAATTGTAAAAATCTAATAATACAATTGTAGGGACCTACATAGCACGGTAATTCTTTAGTTAACAACTTTTTCAAATTCACCGGAAATATTAAATTTTTTTCAAAGAATTGTCACTGTAACAAGGTTAGAATTTAGTATTCTTTACGGCTACGAAACATATTTCCGAGCGTAAACGTATCCAAAACAGGTGAGGAAGTAGTGACAATTTTATATATATATATATATATATATATATATATATATATATATTGACCGTATGGTCAAAACACCAGCATTAGGCAAATCACAACATTCGAAAGTGGCGCGTAGTCAATGAATCGTCGTGGGGTAAATCAAACCGGAGCCGTGAACGAGCGCCTGGAACGAGGGATTGGTCGGTCACATCGAGCGGAGGTCAGTCGGGAGCGAATGGCGGACAGGTAACGAAGGGAGATGGCGACAGAGGTGTGATGTGATGATCTTATGGAAGAAATCGGGAGTAATCGAGGCAATTTGGATCAAAGGAAGGAGAAGTGTGACAAACTCAGTGATGAAAGTGATTAAGGATTGTCATAAGTGTGTTCGAAAAGACAATCACGAAATTTGGCTAGAGAAGTGCAACATTTAATGGACACGTGGGCGATACTGCAATTGCGACAAGGTGGTGTGAGAATTAGAACATTAGTGGTGATAGTGATGATTTTTGGGGAGACCAGTGGGACGGAGGGAACACAAAGGAAAGATTAATGTGTTACGGAAATAGATAAATGCAATCGAAAAGAGAAAACGATCTTTTATTAATCCTCAACGACTCGGTGTAGCTGTGCGGGTACGGGACCGCGTTGTGGAGCCCTGCGAGCCGAAACTGGAATTCCGACGTGTGGGAAAAGAAGTTGGCGGCGAGACAACGCCGGTGTGCGAGGACGGACCGTTAGCGACACGTGTGCAGACGCAGAACGACGGCGGCGCCAAGGCCACCTCACGGCAACGACATCAGGTAGCGGCACGTGGCGTCGCATCGCACGGAAGGCAGCAACAGTGGAAGGCTCAGATAAGTAACGATAGTTATGAATAAGAATGGATGGGGTCGGATATGGGATATGCCGGTTCAGGATGCTCATCGGAGTAATAAAGAAAAGCAACAGTGTCTGTGATGAGAGCGGAAGGCATGTAGTTTCAGAGAGATTGGAGTATCATGAACGGAAATAAGATATGTCAAAACAATAGAAACAATCAGAGACATATCATGTAAATCGTTTAATTAGTATTCATAAATGATCTACGATCATTTCAGTAATGTAAATTGTATTATTAATGTAAATTGTTATTCTTAATAAATCCTGTCTGTGTAATAATAGATTCGTCGAATTCAGACATGCTGGTCAAAGTATCCCTCTTAAAGACTTCCTGTACCCTAAAGAACAGAAAAAATTTCATATGTGTATCCCTGAAGACCGATAAAGGTAAGTACGGTCACAATATATATGACCGGTCACAATATATATGATATATATATATATATATATATATATATATACATATATATACACACAGTCGTTAGCTTAACGCGCAACCCATGTCTGATTGATTAATGAAGGTTAGAGGGCGCTTCAACTGCCAAGGTCATTGGCGCCCATGTCGAAGTATTTTAAAAAAGGGAATAGGTTCAGTATGTGTTACAGATGGAGCCTACCCCCTAATTAAAATCATATACATAAGAGAGACTTAATTCTACATCGAGTATTCAAGTAGTAAGACAGAAAGAATATATAACAAACACGTAAAATTCATAGTAGAACTAAACGTTGGCTGTAAAGGGGCCAAAAATAAAACAAAAAAGTAAAACACTATTCTATTCTCTCAAATAAGATTATATATTCCGCTTTCCCTCAAGAAGCAAAAAAGTTTTGAGAGCGCGGAATCGTCATCCCCGAGCACCTCTCTTAGCGAGTTGCCCAGGCCATGTCTTCGTCGGTTGCCTAAATGTTTCCTGCAGTTCAGGAGGACGTGTTCCACAGACAGAACCGTCCCGCATGAGTCACATACGGGAGGAGTTTCTCCTCCAAGGAGGAAACCGTGGGAAAAATGGCAGTGTCCAATTCGAAGACGAGTTAAAATTACTTCCTCACGCCTAGAGTAGCGAGATGAGGAACGCCAGGG